>CM048598.1:5420000-6620000 GCA_026413675.1 Populus pruinosa | reverse complement strand
TATAAATCACAACATTAGTAACAATAAGAACAACAATAATAATACTAATAGTAGTAGTAGTAGTAGTAGTAGTAGTAATAATAATAATAATAAAGAAAAAAGAAGAAGAAGAAAAAGATGATGATGAGAACTTTGAAATAAAATATTAATGTAAGGATTAAACAATGATAATAACAAATATCAAGGTTAAAGGATTTATTAATGGTATGTCAAATAAGTATAGTATAAACTCTTATTATTCAATTGGAAACCACACATAAAGAATGTACTAATTAGATTATAGATTGTCAACATGATTACATTAGTCATCTTATTCGATTAATGTTGATACTTGTAAATCTCATCAAGCATTCATGATTATAACTTATATTAATAATAAATCAAGTTCCTTTCATAGCTCAAGTGTCGGTTATACCATACAATATGAGCTATGAAAGTGTCAAGCATTTGTTGTACCAAGTGTTATACAACATAAATCAAGATTAGTCATTTAACATGTAAAGTATCAAAGAGTGAACAAGATAACAAATATAAAACATGTTAGTATCAAACATTAAAGTCCATATTAATTTTACGCTATACTTATTCTTACACCATTAGTGTAAACTTTTTACCTTGACATAATAAACTAGCTAAACATAATGAAAGAAAGAAAAATAAATAAATAAAAAAAGAACATAAATAAGATAAGAGTTAACAAAGCAAAGAAAAGGAATTGAAAGGCATAAACTTGATATTAATGAAAGCAAAGCATAACCATTACAAAAAATACAAAGAGAGAAACCAAGAGCATGATCTTGATCTGGAAACTAAAATGCCTAAATGCATGGCAAATACCTCCTTTTGTAGGCCAAAATTGGGAATTATTGATTTGATGACTAATTGATGAGTGGGTGACCAACTCTTGACTTGGTGACAATCCTTATCTTCTCTTATCTGCCTAAAACGTCATTGATAATGTTAAAATTGGAGTCAGTTGAAAATATGAAAGTTGTAAGCAATTATCTCAGCTTTCTTGTATAAACATTTCAGATCATTTGGAGTTCTAGAACTTCAAATATGGGCTAAACACTAAACAGTTCTCGGCTAGAAGACAAATTTGGACTTCTATGTTATTGCTATGATTTGGACTTGAAAATGACCTTTCTAGATCTTCGGCTTCATATGAAAGTTGCAGACCTATGTCGTAGCTTTCCATCCGTATAAAGTAGACCTAAATTTAAGATCTATAGCTCTAGATATGACCCAATTACTTAATAGTGTTCCAATTTGGATTACACCGACATCTCTTTTCTAAGTTTGATCATCTCTTTGTCCTTTCAATTTCAGTTCTTAAATCCATCAATCAATTCTTTCATTTAAATGATAGGCTTGCATTTAAAATAAATATTTACCATAAATTAAAGGTATCTTATATTATTAGATATATTATTATAAAACTTATTTTAGTTAAGGAGTTATTGATACTTCAAGTGCAAAATGATTACATAAAACCTTGATAAAAATATACTTTTAAGTCCTAATCAATATATGTATATATATATATATATATATATATATATATATATATATAGAGAGAGAGAGAGAGAGAGAGAGAGAACAACAACAACAACAACAACAATCCCTAAAAAATAGTTGGCCAATGGTTATGATATTTTGTATATAGTCTGTGTCTGGTTCCATCATGTTTGGTGTTCTATCTTATAATAAAGTGTTTACCTCATAATAAAGTGTTATATATATATATATATATATATATATATATATATATATATAAATGTGGTGAAATTGAGAATTTCATCATTTGCATCGATAATTAAAATCTTATTTACTTGCATGTGTTATTTAAGTGTATTTATTATTGAGTCTTGAAGCTATCATCTTCTCAATGAAAAGGTTCTTATATATGTATTTTATCTTACTTTCTTGTTTATTTATTTTAGTTCATTTTTTTTTATATGTGTTATAAGTACATATTTTTCTTATGATTAATATATGCACTGTAATTTGCCTCAACTAGATGCTGCTAGGCTATCATTGATTAAGTTCATCTTCTCTCTATGTAACTATCCCTTACCTAGATTCTGGTAGATTATTTATTAGTTTTATTGGACTGTTAATGATGTGATAATATTTGCAAATGAATAAAATTACAACAAGTAGTAAAGTTGTTATGAAGAAAAGAGTGTTGAATCCACAATGACTAATTATGCTATTGAGTATTAAAATTTATCAAATTAATTCCTATTTAGAAATCAAACTAAAAATTTATAGAATTGACCACCTAAATTAAACTAAAATGTTTATCAAAAGTAAATTAAAAGAAATAGAGAATAAACCTTAAGGTTGTAGAGATAATAAAAATAAATCTAAAGCTATATAATTTATTATTCCTTGTTATGAAATTCCAAATCCTTATGTTGAAGATTAAAATATATTTTAATTATTTAATGTTTTCTCTCATACAACATTAAAAATATCTTCACCTAATAATTCAACATATCTTTATATAAATTAAATTATTTAAAGATTCATTAAGTTTTTTGAATTTTTCTATTATATCAACAATCGCGGTAAAATATCTCTATCTTTTGCTCAACTAATGGTATCTAATTCTGAAAACTTTTTATCATAAATCATTTCTCTTTTTCATTATGATTCAATAGATCAAACAATATTTGGCCAAAAAAAATGTAAGAATTAAGATAAATGATAAACATTTAACATGAAAGAAATAAAAAATAAAATAACTTGGATTTTGAATTGTGTAATCAAAAGTAGACTACATCAAAACCCAAGAAAAATGACTTTAGTTCATATTGAATCCGACATAAACCATGCTTTTATTAGAATACAAAAAGGAAATTTAAGTAGAAGAATATATATATTTTTTACTTGGAATAGTTTGACAAAACACTTCATGATAACATCTAGTTTCTTCTGGTTCTCTCTTCCTATCCTTCTCTGGTTTTAGTGGTAAAAAAAAAATCCTTTCTTTTTTATCAAATCTCATTATGGTCTCTACCTTTAATCTTCTTCTTTTTCTATGGTAAAAAATATCCCTTCATTTCTTTCTTGATTTTCTTTTCAAAACTAGCATAATATGACTCGTTATTTTGAGCTCTATTTTTGCTATTATAATTTATTTATTTTTTGAGAAATTCACTACCATTAAAGTTGCCTTTTAGCTTTCTTCTCACACCAAGATTTCAAATATATGTAGAGAAAGTTATTTCTAATTTACCAAGATATGTTCCTTAAATTTTTGGTATGAAAATTTGTTATTCTTACAATAAAAACTTTCACTTTTCTCCTTCTCTTCTTTCTTGAAACATGTACACAACCACTTTAAAGTAAATTTCCTCATTTAATTGGATTCTAAATGGGCTTTCATGAATTTAATTCCACCTATATATAAATAATTAAAAAACTTAAAATAGAAATATTCAGTTAATCCTAGGTGGTGACTTCTTTACTTAATTACATGATGTGTGATCATTATTTTTATCATTTTATGGGGGTGTCTATCATAAACATCACCCTCCTAGGCATATAGAGGAGTTTTCATGGAGTTAAGAGGTTGTGTTCATTAACAGCATCTTTACTTGAAAAAACATCGTCTAGTATTGGAATTTGACACCTAACTCTGTGCAAGCATGGACAAATATATGTAAGCTATTTATTAAGAAGTTATTCTTCACCTATGAGAGGGTGATAATGTTTGATTTGAGGAAATAAGATCAAGGCTTTGTAGAGGTTTACTGGAGTACATTTAATGTTGTTTATAAAAAGATTCCTAGACATTAAAGAAGATTTTAGTAATAAAAAAATTGTTAAGTTGTGTATGATCTAAGTGATCATGAACATAATGGTTGTAATTTTAATGATAACAAAACACTCAGTTTTAGTAATATTGTGCTTAGGTGTTGTGATGTTAATAAATATTATTCATGTACTGTACATGACGAGCAAGTTTGTCAATTTAATGGAAATGAATTAATTCAATCTTTGTGACATTAAATAATGGTCTTAAAATATTATTTATGCTTGGAGTTTAATTATACAAAATTTATGAAGTAAAGAAGCAAAAAGTAGCTGAATAAAGGTAAAAATTATTTAGTAGAGCTTTGAGATTAGTTGACCTATCATTCTTTCTATAAAAATTAGCAAAATAAAAGGGAATTGGTTGAGTAGACACATAATTAGCTAAATTGAGTCCCATGACTAGTCTACATGAATTTTGATAAAATTTAGCATATTTTGGTAAGATTTTACGTAATAGTTACTTCTGTTTTAAGAAGGACTCTTTCCTAACAAATAACTCTTCAATAAGAAAAAAATTATTTGTAATAATTAATGTTTACTTAGATTACTATTCATTTTATTATCTGAGTTTAAGTTATATCATTTACAAGTTATATTATTTATTCTTTAATAAAGTGTTAAGTGTTGTTATTTAAAAAAGATAAAAAGAGAAATATAGGGTACATTTTAGTTAGAGAGCGTTTGACATTATAACAAGTGGTTGTAAAAGCTTGTATCTTAATCCTTACGAAAATTGTTAGTCAATTCCAAGATAAAATTATTGTTTGATCTTTGTATGCCTAAACTCTTACTTTATTATCTTATACTTCTATCTTACAAATTCATCATTTTTATATATATTTTCTTATCAAGTTATCTTAAATTTTTATTACTCAATAAGTTCTCATCAAGGTTTGTTCATCCCTTCTATTCTTTAGTGTATTTAAGGCATATATATAAAATATAAGATACAAAAAAAACTTGCATTTAATTATATTTTCTAACTGAATGGAAAACAATTGTCAAATTAATAACTCCAATGTTATTTCTAGAAGAAATTACTTCAAACCTAGTGTTAGAGGTACCAAGAGGAGTCTTTTACTAAACATCATTTAACTAGATGAACAACCTGGTAAAAGAATAAGAAGTGTGGTTGTTAAACTAACACTTTTAAAATTAATTTTTCTATTAATTTTTAATTTTTCCATTTTTATATATATTTCCTTATCAAGTTATCTCAAGTTTTTATTTCTCCTTAAGTTCTCCTCAAGGTTTGTTCACCTCCTCTAAATTCGGTTCTTGGTTCTTTAGTGTATTTAAGGTATATATATAAAATATAAGACACAAAGAAAACTTGCATTTAATTATATTTTTAACTTAATAGAAAACACTTGTCAAATTAATAACTTTACTGTCATTTCTAGAAGAAATTACTTCAAATTTAGTGTTAGAGGTACTAAGAGGAATTTTTTAGTAAACATCATTTAACTAGATGAATAATTTGGTAAAAGAATAAGAAGTGTGGTTGTTAAACTAACACTTTTAAAATTGATTTTTTTTTATTAATTCTTGATTGTATTATGTATAAAGTTATGCATTGTTAGACTATTGGATGGTTGATCATGTCATTGAGCTCATGTGGGTGAATAAACTCATGTTTCAATGAAAAAACTAAATAAGAAAGATCATTCTTAAAAGTAAGAAGGATCCTTTGCCAAATATTAGAATCAATTTAACAACCAAATATATGGTATTGCTTATGCCCTAGCTAAGATGAGGAAAATGAGTTTGGAATGCAAGACGATTAAATTGTTGTTAGCAATGCCATGTCTTATGTGGAAAAGGTAGACAATATTGATATCTTCATCGTATAATCTTTACTAAAGACTCCATATTTTTGCAATTTTATCTATCTCTTGAGCTTTAATACGGAAGCCACCTAGCAATTGTAATGCCCCTATTTTACAGGAACAGTATGACTCGTGTTTTACTACCATCTAGTAGAAAAAAAAAGGTAAAGAAGAAAGATAACGGTGTGCGCTTCATCATTGCTAATTGTTATATAAAGAAGACCAACCATAAGTGTCCACTTTATGTGGAGAACATGGTGAATGATTGCTATATTCGCATAAGCTTCATTGATAATGGTTTGTCTTTGAACATCATGCCTCTTACCATCATATGAGTTCTATGCTTCGATCAGAGATGAACTATAACATCAATAACTATCAAGGCTTTTGAGAGCACATCTTTTCAAATACAAGGCCTTGTAATGGTGGATTTCCCAAAAAGACTAATATGATGATAATACATGTCAAGGGTTAAACAGTTTTTTATTTTTATAATTTATTTCAACTTAAATCGAATATAGAAACATTCATTCCATCTTTTATACCATTACCAAAAACAACTTCATCTCTTGTTTCGTCTTAAACCCTCTATCCTAGCTATTTTCATCTCTTCTAACCCGAAACAGTAATCACCTTATAATCTTCCTACAACCATTCACCAACTTCCTAATTAACAGTCTAACATAAAAAAGCAAACCCATTTCGCAGGGAGAGAGGAGGTTTACAATACAGAAGTAATCATGAAGCAATATTGTAACGAATGTGCTTTAAAAGCACAGGGATCACAATATCCGGAGAGCTCAACTGAGGCAGATGACCATCCGATGACATGACTTCAACAATTGATTCACCACCAAGATTTTGGTGCAAATATTCAGCGGCAACCACAGGCACTGCCAAGTCCTTCATGCTCTGCAGAATGTGGCAGGGCACTGTGACCATATGCAGGATTGACCTCATGTCACTTTGGAAGATGGTTTGTGCCACGCTAAGGGCAATGTCTGGTCTCATATTGAAGAGGGTGCGGCTGAATTCCTGCACTGCTACAGAATCCATGTCTCCACCCACGGCTAGTGGGGCAAAACCTGAACACCATGCTTTATAATTGTTTTGCATCGCTTCAAATAATTGGTCTAAATCTTCTTGCTCAAATCCTCCATAGTAATCAACATCATTCAAATACCTGATGAGAAGAAAATTGACAGGCCAAAATTTCACAATTGATTTCGTTTTTTTTTGCAGTGTGATTGTGGTACAGAAACAGATAACTAATTTGCATAGAGGCAAGTGCTGGCGAAAAGCCCACAAATCCAACCACGAAAAATATAATATAAAATCATCATAAACAACTCCTCTTTCAACTACCTAAACTAACAATTTATTAATTTTAAAATTAACTGATACTTGGTAAAATATAAAGAATGAAAAACAAGAGAGCCATCCATAGCAAGTTAGCAACGAATATTAAAGAAGTAAAACTGGGCAGTATAATCCATAAATGAACGGATGCATAACAATCAAACACCGCTACAATAGCAGGTAAAGTGATTTAACGAAATTAAATCTAGGCAGACTACTTTAGAGAGAGCGTCTTTCTTTTTTTGTGATTAAAATTAAAAGTAGTAGCAATTACGAAGAAACAAAAAAAAAATGATAAATGATTAAAAAGTCTTCGAGGAACATACCTTGGAGAAGCAGAGAGCATGACAATTTTTGAGAAGAGATCAGGGCGACTGATAGAGGCAATAGCACCAATAATGCCAGAAACAGAGTGAGCGACAAGAATACAAGACTCAACTTTTAACTCCTCTAAAATGGCAAGCAAATCATAAGCATAACCTTCAAGAGATGAGTACCGATTGAAGTCAAAGTAATCTGGGTTTGTAGTTCCAGCACCCATGTTATCATACAGAATAACTTTGTACTCATCAACGATGTGTGGAATCAAGTGCTTCCATACAGACTGATCCGTCCCAAACCCATGAGCCAAAACTATCACTCGCTCTCCTGACCCCAAGATCTTCACGTTATGAGCTTCTTCTACAATACCCATTTTCTTTTTCCTTTTTTCTTCAACTAGAGCTGCTGCTTTCTTTTTACTCTTTAATTAGGTTGGCTTGTGTCTGATGGCGTGGAAGTAGAGTGCTCTCTTTCATGCATTTAAAGATGGAAGGAGGAGGACAGGAACGACATGTATGTGAGGATATAATTTTATGGTAAGATTATTGGGTTGTTCTAGGGTTGTGGTGCTTTTTTAGTTTATACAATAAATATATTTTTATATTAATAAAATTATTATTTTTTAAATGATTGTAAAAACGTTAAATACGCCACCTCGTGCACTTTATTTGATGTATTCGAAAAATATATTTTATAACAACTTGTTTTAAGATTTAAATTTAAAAAATAAAAACAATTAATAATTTTCTTAACTCGGGATCAATTCCTAGGTGGTGCTGGTGACACGTATTGCATTCCCATATCGGATTCCACCTCTTAATTATGCAGTGATGAAGTTGTGATGCAGAGGGTTCTCTGGTCCTAGCTGATGTGACCTTACGTGGTTTTACCGTTTATTTTTTAAAAAAATTGATATTTTTTAGTTTTAAATTATTAATTTTTTTATGTTTTTAAATTTTTTTAATATGTTAATATTAAAAATAAATTTTTAAAAAATAAAAAAATTATTTTAATATGTTTTTAATAGCAGCATATACTTTTTTCTTTGTTTACACTGACGGCAACTAACTGTAGTCAAGCCGGCAAGATAAATAAACTATCTGCAAAGCAATCTCTACAGGATATAAATATGTTTTTTTTTTTTCAATGTCACATGGCCACATCCAGTTGGCCAGCAACTCCTAGAGAAAACGTATCTTCTTAATTATTTATTTGGTGATAAATAATTAATCATTTAATAATGGAGACGAGCACTCGAGCAGCTCCCTTCTCCGGCTCACAGCGTTTTTTTAATTAAAAAAAAGGTATAATTATGTTTTTATCCATAATTAAGTAAATTAATCGAATAATTGAATTAATTAAAAAACCAATATAAAATTAATAAAACAAACGAAATGAGTTTTTCAAATAACTTGTTTGTTTAAGTTTTCTGCAATTAGATTTATTTAATTATTTGTAATGACCCATTATTTTATGGACTTCTCACATGATAAAGTCATGATTTAGCATCATTTTTTTTTTTTTGGGTAAAAGAATCCTTCATTCCATCACCTTATATTATCCAGTTAATTTATTTCATTTTTTTAGCAGGCACTACAATTTTTAGGAAATCTTGGCAGCATTTACTTACGATATTAGTCTTTCCCATCATTCTATAGTTTCCTGTATATTCACACATCTCTTTGATAATTATCATCATACTAGGAATCACAAGTTATAGTATTACACATCATGTAAACACAACCTTTTGAATTAAGATAATAAAATTAAAAACATGCATACATCATAATTACATAGATACATGAATAATATAAAAAGGATCACCTAGAATTTTATGTCTAGTTCCACATGTAAGGTAAATCAATATTACAACTTCATAACAAAATTATCTAATACATAGCTAATTCCTATTGTAAAATGGTACAAATAAAATAATGATTGGTTGGGCGACTAGCACCTGTAACAATTAGTAATTATATAAGGTACTACCATTATAATAATTAATTACATAAGAAACAATCATCATCATTAATTTAATTAATGTTTTACATATTTACATGTTATGAATGAATCATTACTCATTCATTCACTATTCAATATAATAAATTTGTTTAATTAACACACCTAATAATTTATTATCCCCCTACACCTATTCCTTAGTCATTAACTTTATGATGACTAAGCATCCTTTCGATTATATTCTTAATTAGTATCACATTTATATTATATCATTAGTTACCAAAAATCTTATGATGACTAAATATCAAGATCATACTATAACCTTAACTATTATTATTATTGTTGCTAAGTATCGTATTAATATAACCTTAATCTTCCACATATCGGTTACTAAGTATCATGACAACATATTTTTAGTCACCAACATCTTATTAAGTATCATAACAATATATCCTTAGCTAGTCACTAAGTATCATCTTATTATATTATTAGTCATTGATATTTTGATTACTAAATATCCTTTTACACATCCTTAGTTAGTGACATTTTAATTACTAAGTATCATCTTAACATATCCTTAATCACTAACATTTCAGCTACTGAATATCATTTCACATATCCTTAATTATTAACATTTCAATTATGAAGTATCATCTCAACACATCTTTAATCATTAACATTTTGGTTACTAAACATCATCTCAACATATCCATAGTCATCGACATTTCAGTTACTAAGTGTTATATTTTATTTTTCATTTTACATGTAACATCCTTTAATTCCATAACAAAGATTGTGTATTGAAAAATGTTACATCTATTCAAAATCAATATACTATAGAAAGGATACTTTATAAATTAGTAGGTTATGAGAAAGGAATATTGTAAAAAGAAAACTTGGTAAATTAATAGGTTACGAGAAATCTCAATTGTTTGAGAATTCTAACAGAACAGAAATGAAAAATCAGTAGGTATTTAAGAAAAAAATAATATGTCTAGTGACGATGAAAAGATTAATGTCTTCTTCCAAGTGCAGGAGTGTCGAATTAATAAATAACCTCGCAAGACCAGGGTCGAACCACAAAGAGGTTAATTGTACAAATTATAGACAACAATTATAAACAACAACCACAACAACAACAACAATATAATAATAATAATAATAGTATTAGTAGTAGTAATACTAATAATAATAATAATAATAATAATAATAATAATAATAAAGAAAAAAAAGGAGAAGAAGAAGAAGAGAACTTTAAGGATCCACTAATGGTATGTCAAACAAGTATAGTATAAACTCTTATTATTCAATTGGAAACCACACCAAAGGATGTTCCAATCTGATTATAGATTGTTAACATGATTACATTAGTCATCTTATTCAATTAATGTTAATACTTGTAAATCTCATCAAGCATTCATGATTATAACTTATGTTAACAACAAATCAAGTTCCTTTCATAGCTTAGGTGTCTGTTATACCATACAATATGCGCTATGAAAGTGCCAAGTATTTGTTATGCCAAGTATTTGTTGTACCAAGTGTTATACAACATAAATCAAGATTAGTCATTTAACAAGCAAAGTATTAAAGAGTGAACAAGATAACAAATATAAAACATGTTAGTATTAAACATTAAAGTCCATATTAAGTTTGTACTATACTTATTTTTACACCATTAGTGTAACCTTTTCACCTTGACATAATAAACTTAGCTAGACATAAAGAAAGAAAGAAAAATAGATAAACAAAATAAGAACATAAATAAGATAAAAGTTAACTAAGTAAAGGAAAGGAAATGAAAGGTATAAACTTGATATTAATGAAAGCAAAGCATAAACATTACAAAGAGAGAAAGCAAGAGCATGATCTTGATTTGGAAACCAAGATGCCTAAATACATGACAAATGCCTCATTTTATAGGCCAAAATTAGGAACTATTGATTTGATGACTAATTAATGAGTGGGTGACCAACTCTTGACTTGATGACAATCCTTATCTTCTCTTATTTGCCGAAAACATCATTGATAACGTCAAAATTAGAGCCACTTGAAAACATGAAAGTTATAGGAAATTGTCTCAGCTTTCTTGTGTAATAAATTCAGCTCATTTTGTCTTCTAGAACTCCAGATATGGCCAAAATACTAAATAGTACTCGGGCTGGGGGATCGATTCGGGCTTCCTTGTTATTGCAACAATTTGAACTTGAAAATGACCTTGTTAGATCTTGGGCTCCATATGAAAGTTGTAGGCCTATGTCTTACCTTTCCATCCATATAAAGTAGACCTAAATTTGAGATCTATAGTTCCAGATATGACCCAATTACCGAACAATGTTTTGGTTTGAATTGCACCGACATCTCTTTTCTAAGTTTGACCATCTCATTATCCTTTCAATTTCAATTCTTAAATTCATCAATCATTCCTTTCATTTATGTGATAGGTCTACATTTAAAATGAATATTTACCACAAATTAAAGGTATCTTTTATTATTAGAAATATTATTATAAAACATGTTTTAGTTAAGGAGTTATTGATACTTCAAGTGCAAAATGATGATATAAAACCTTGATAAAAATACACTTTTAAGTATCAATCACACCCCTCAACTAGCTTATTACTAGTCCCTAGTAATCAAAGCGTTAAAATAGAAAAATACTTTGCAAATTCCACAAAGCAAGGTAGTCATCATTTAACTTCCATTAATCTATCCAGATAAACAAACTTTTGTTAAATTTATATACCTGCTCAAAATCTCTTAATAAGATATTCATAAATCTTTTTTTATGCTCAATGTATCAACACTTAATTATAGGGCTTTTCTTGAAAGAAAACAAAATTTTTGTTCTAATGTTTAAGGTTAACTTAGGTTGGGATTATTATTTTTTTCTTTTTTTTTAAATGTATATACATATAATTTAAAAATATCATACATCTTTAACTCATATAACGAGCTTTCAGCTAATGACTCCCAAGCCAGTTGGTCTTAAGGCATTAGGTGTTAAGACACCCCTACGAGCTTAGTAACTCGGGTCGCAGATACTGATATGTAAATAGTGTAATGATTGATTCTCTTAAGCTTTTCTTCTCAACCCATGTAACAAGCGTTGAACTAATAGCTCTCAAGTTAGTTGACTTTATGGTATTAGGCGTTAAAACACCCTTTCGAGCTTAATTGCTTAGGTTAGGGAGGTTACGAAACTAAACTTATCTATATTTTTATTATTATCATTTTTTTATTTTTTTTATTTTTTAATTATATACTATCCCTTTCCCTTAGTTGTTACCTTTAACAAAAGAACATAAATAATGTAATAATCCAATATGTAACCCACAATCATATGTTAAAGTGTATGTGTGTGTAAATTAAGGTTTAAGAATACATGTTAAATAAGTATATGGGTAGAATTAAGTGATAACAATGCGAGAGTTTGTAAATCTAAATATTTCAAAAGTATTATGATAGACCTTGTTACGAATGATTACTAAGATGCATTTCAAGAGTCATAAAAAGTTTTCCTTACTCAGTAACAACAATTTTGCATATGCTTTATGAAATAGAAAACACAATTTATTTTTTTTAGCTACTACCTTGTCCCCCCAACTAAAACGAGACATTGTCCTCAATGTTTAAAAGTAGAAAGATAGAGTATAGAAGATATCATCTGAAATAACGAACACTGACAAACTTGAAACACACTAAAACAAATATAAGAAACAACAAAACACAATAATAAAACCAAAAGACACAAAGATTCACAAATAAAAGCTCAAATCCAATCTAAGTTTTTTATGGCTTTCCTTAGTTAACCAATTTGTGCGACTCATGGAAGGGTCAATTATAGGAATAAAAGATTATAGTTGGTCAATCAATTGTTCAACATTGATAACGTTAAAATTGGAGCCACTTGAAAACATGAAAGTTGTAGGAAATTATCTTAGATTTTTTGTGTAAAACATTCAGCTCATTTCAACTTCTAGAACTCCTAGTATGGCTAAAATACTGAACAGTGCTCGGGCTAGAGGACTGATTCGGGCTTCTTTATTGTTGCAACAATTTGGACTTGAAATGACCTTTTTAGATCTTGGGCTCCATATGAAAGTTGTAGGACTATGTATTACCTTTTCATCCATATAAAGTAGACTTAAATCTGAGATCTATAGTTCCAAATATAACCCAATTACCGAACAGTATTCCGGTTTGGATTGCACCGACATCTCTTTTCTAAGTTTGACCATCTCTTTATCCTTTGAATTTTAGTTCTTAAATTCATCAATTAATCCTTTTATTTATGTGATAGACTTGCATTTAAAATGATATATTATTAAAGGTATCTTATATTATTAGATATATTATTATAAAACATGCTTTAGTTAAGGAGTTATTGATACTTCAAGTGCAAAATGATGATATAAAACCTTGATAAAAATACACTTTTAAGTATCAATCATCTAGTAGCTCATACAACATTAAAAATAATGAATAATAATTTATGGTACTTAGATAATGGTTGTTCTAAATATATATTAAAAGATGAAGGTTGGTTTAAAAAGTTTGATTTCTTGGGTAGAGGATTAGTGACCTTTAGAGATAAAAGCACAACTATTAAAGAAGGTAAAGGTAGTATTGATATTCCTGCCTTATCTACTGATGTAACCATATTATTCGATAGTTTCACCCATATTTACCTAATATTTTGTCCATGTTTTATATGTAAAATGTCTTGATATTCTTTGTTTTATATTTTGAAGGCACTTTTGGATGGAAAATGCAAAAAGGAGTAAATTGGAGATAATTGATAGATTTGATGTTCAATTGATGTTTTGTGCAGAGCATAAATTCTAGAGATCGAAATGAAGTGATTCTAGTGGCTCTAAAAAGCTAACATCTATACCTTTCTAGAAATGTAATGCAAGAAAAATAAAAAGAGAAAGATCATGGAAATCACATCCTTCAAAGTCAAATCTTGCATTCTGCCACTATTAACCTTTATCCATTCCAAATTCCATATCTGGATCTATAGAAGTCCAATTAATGCAAACTCAATTTTTTTGGATTCCTGACTCAAAGGCCTACAAACGCTCCCAATTTCAGCTAAAACCGATGTCAGATAAGGGAGATATGAGTTTTCAAAGATGACAACTGAATTCTGCAAGTAAACTAGTTTTGTGAAGAAACGAATCCAAATTACATCCCAAAGCTTCTAAACCATCATCCAAGTTGTAATTTCAATAATTTAGCCCCTCTAGTAAATCAATCTAGAAGGTCAAGGAATACATCCACCAACCTCAATCCACCAACCAGAAACCAGCTGCAAGTTAGAAGGCTGCCATTGTCAAAGAAGAAGGCTACAATGGTGGATTGTTGGTTGTAACTACTAATGTCAAAGTTTGGTAGCCACCATTGCTGATAAAGGAGCAAGAGAAGCTGTCATTGAAGCCTATAAATAGACACCAAGAAAGCCAAGAGAAGAAGAGGAGGGGGTGCAATAGAATTAAAGAAAGGAGGCAGTAGCTAGAAGTAAAGAAACACAAATTCTCTCCTCTACAAACCTAAAAATCATGTTCTCTTCATTCTTTAAGAGTAGTTGATCAATAGTTATGCAAGGCTAAACTCTTTTCTTGGTTGCGAGGACACAACAAACCTTCGGATTTCAAGAACCGTGAGATGTATTCTTCCTTTTATTTTCAATTTATATTATGAATGAGTATGATTATTTTCCTATGCATATTTTCTATGATTGTTGTTGATAATTGCTAGAGCGGAACTCTAAGTTATTATTGTAACAATTTATTGCTAAGTTTGATATCAAAACCGGAGTTGTGATGTATGAACATGTGAAGCAACTAAGCTTGATAATTGTGGCGGAACTACATTATTAAACTTAGGGAGAACACTCAAATATCTAGTTCTTAGGGCTACCATTGAACTAAATCATTAATACGGACATTGTGATTGTTTGTTGGTTATGGTTAGTTATACGACGGATTTGTTAATTAACCAACATTAAGAAAAGATAAAAATTTAGAATATAAATTGTACTTTTGTTTCAAGGATCAGTTCTAATTTTCATTGGTGGATGTGTGCTTGCAACCAATGTTTGTTTTCTTGATAAATTTCAGTTTTAATTGATTGTGTTCACTAGTTTACTTTCTTTCATAGTTTAGATTATCACAAATCAAACCCCTAATTGCATAACATATAGTATAAAAATCTAAACTAAATCTTCCTCGTGGAATCGATCCCTTGCTTGCTCTATACTATCTTGTGTGTTTTAAGCTAGGGTAATTAATTTGTGCGACCGCGGCATCGCAACATCTACTTTTCATAATGTTTTGTTTGGAAATGGTCTTAAAGCTAACCTATAAAGTATAAGTCAATTTCATAATGAGAATCATAATGTGTATTTTTCTAAAGATAAACGCAAAATTTATAACTATATAGGCAAATACATTATAAAAATTAACAAAACCTCAAATAACTACTATGGAGTGTCAACCTTGACCACATTCGATTATCATAAGGTCACACTAGATGATACTAATAATTGACATCAATACTTTGGTTATATGATTTTAGAGACTTGTCAAAGTTCCCTAAAAGAAAAGCAACAGTGGTCTATCAAATCTACAAACAGTTAGGAAGATGGTGCATGAAGCATGTTAGGAAAATAAATAAATAAAGGTTCAATATAAGAAAGCTATTGGCATTCTAATCTTAAAATCTATTAAATTATTATAAATGGACCAATAGGTCAAACCCAAACTAAGAGTCTAAGTGGAAAGAAGTATATTATAATCATTTTGGATGACTATTCAAAATATATTTGGGCTATTCTGGTAAGATAAAAGTTAGAATCTTTTGATCTTACAAGGAAACTATTTAGAATACTATTAACAAAAAAGAATCTTTCCATTTATAAAATTTACAGTGATAATGACAAATCATTTAAAAATAATAATTTCTCATTTATTTGTGATGAATAAGGTATACATAAAAAAAATTTGCACTTATCACTCCTCAACATAATGGTATAGTTGAGAAAAAGAATAGAGTTATACAAGAAATGGCTCAAACTATGCTGAATAGTAAGAAAATTATATTGTGATTTTGGAAAGAAATTGTTAACACTATTATATACATTTTAAACCATGTTGTGTTTAGACTTGGAACAAAACTCACTTCTTATAAGTTGTTGAACAATAAGAAACACATGATCAAATACTTTAGAGTGTTTGGAAGTTTTTACTATATCTTGAGAGATCAAGAAAACTTACATAAGTTTGATAGCAAAAATGACAAAGGAGTTTTTCTTGTATACGTATAACATAGCAAAGATTATAAAGTCTACAACTTATGAACTCAAAATGTTATGAAATCAATCAATGTGATTGTTGATGATAATCTGAAGGAATTTTTCAAGAAAGATCCCGATAACATCATTGATATAACTAAATAAACCTCATTAAAAAATGTAAAAAAGAAAAAAACCTGTAAGAGAGTTCTCCAAACATGTCTGAACAGTCATGAGAGAAAAAAATCTTTCTCAAGGATAAAACACAATCATCCTAAATAGTTATCAATCAAGTCTTATATATATATATATATATATATATATATATATATATATATATATATATATATATATATGTTATTTGTTGTAGATTGAACTTAAAAAGGTTGAAGATGCCCTATAAGATGAATGTTAGATCAATATCATGTATAAAGACATAAATCATTTCATAAAAAATGATGTATGAGAACTTATTCGATGTTTTAATAGTCATAACATAATTGGAACCAAGTGGATCTTCAAGAACAAGTCAGACGAGCATGCAATGGATTGATTTTAATGAAATATTTGCACCAATATCTCATTTGGAATCTGCTTGCATACTACTTGCAATTCCTAATCACTTGAATTTTAACTTGTATTAGATGAAAATAGAGAGTGCATTCTTATATGAAATTCTACATGAAGAAATTTACATAAAACTATCCAAAGGTTTCACTAGTCATTTGTTCCCTAATCATATGTGCATGTTGAAGAAAGCCTTTTATGGTCTTGTACAAGTACTGCGAGTATGGTATGAATAGTTAACAAAATATCTATTAGATTATAGTTTTTTTTTTAAAAAGCTCATAGGACTCTTTTCATAAGAAAACTTCATAGACATTTACTCATTGCTCAAATTTATGTTGATTGCATTGTGTTTGAAGCTACTTCTGATTCACTTTCTCATAAGTTTGCCAAAGTAATGAAATTTGAAGTTGAAATGAGTATGATTGGTAAATTAAACTTCTTCACTAGCATACAAATTAAGGAAGGTGAAAATATAATTTTTAGTTCTCAATTTAATTATGTTAGAGATATGATTAAAAAGTTTAACATAGAACAAAATAGTTATAATTGTACACCTATAAGCATATCAATTAAAATCAGCTTAGATTCTACGGATAAATGTGTTAATTCTATACTTTATAAAAGCATGATAAAAAGTCAACTTTACATTATTACTAGTTGACCTCACATTTCTTTTAGTGTGAGTGTTTGTACTAGATCCTAATTTAATCCTAAAGAATCACATCTTACAATAGTTAAAAGAATCTTAAAAATATTTTAATGCTATAATTGACTATGGTGTCTGGTATTTTAAAAAATCAAACTTGAGTTTAGTAGGTTGTTCAAATGTTTACTAGATAGGTAATGCTAATGATAGATAAAACACTATTTTTTTTTATGTTGGTGGCAACTTGACAACATAAATAAGTAATAAATAGAATACAATCTCATTGTCCACTATAAAAGTGGAGTATATTGTAGTAGGTAGTTGCAAACCATAACTTTTTTTGCATGAAAAAGATATTAGAGAATTATGGTTTCTTTTATCATACTATAACTATTTATTGTGGTACTTTTAGTGCAATTAACATCTCTAAAAATCTTGTATAATATTTAAGAACCAATCATATAAATATAAGATAACACTTCATCAGAGACTTGATTGAATACAAAATTATGTCATTAAAATGCGTGAACATCAAATATTAATTGATTGATTTATTTGTGAAACCTCTAGATAGTCTAAGATTTGAATTTCTTAGGAAAGTCACTAGTGTATATGATATGTCTTAATTCTTAAAAGAGATAAAATTTGCAAATAAAAAAAAATATGTGTACAAAGTTTTGTTTGTTTTTTATATGTTTTTCACATAGGTGACATGTTGCTAACATTAAAGCATGAAAGAAAACCTTGTAAATATATCTAATTTATAACCTTAAATCTTATAAATTTCATTTTACTAGGATCAAGACAAATCTTAATTGATATAATCTTTACTTTTGAAAAACTATTATTTTAGAATACCAAATAAAGGTATTATCTTAAAAACTATAAGGAATCAAGTTCTTTTACTAATTATTAGAATAAGTAAAATTGTTTTAAATGGAAGTATGTTGACAGTTAAGGGGAGTAATATGCCTTGGATTGACCAAGCTCATTGAACCTAGTACATAAGCTATTAAAACACTCCTCATAATAGATCTTTAAGAAAAAGTCAAGTGTTCATATTATTGTGAAAATAGACAAGCACTTTAGTATAAATCCATTCTACTTTCCAATTCGTTGAATAAAAAGTGGATTGCTCACTATGAAAATAGACAAGCAATTATATAATAAAATGATAAAGTTTATCAAATCCTATCTTAGGAGTAAGATTTTTCTCTATCTAGGCCCTGACATATAGTTTAACTTTCAATGTATGCTTACTATTTATTAGCATATCTCATATCAAAGAGAAAAAGATGAAGAAAGAAATTTTAATGCAAAACTATTGTCTTTCTTACTCATATATTTACATCTTGATTTAGTCAACTAAAAAGATATGTATTTATGAATGAAGATTAAACAATGAGATAAGTATCTCCTTTAAAATTATCAATTAGAAGTATTTTTAGGCTATAAAATTAGATTATTTTACGTGGGTTCATATCTCTGCCTAATTATACAATTAAATACTTTTGTTAGAAATACATATGAAAATAATATGGCCTAATTGATTTATAAAACAAAAAGGAGAAATGATTAGTCTAAGGAATCAATGTTTATCATAATAATGATGTGTCATCTTAAGAGATGCTATATAAGTTTATATCACGAAGCTTGATATGAGTGGGAATAAAAGAAATTTTTTTTTTAGAGATAAATTAATGGTTTTATTTATCAAAACATGCAATTATCTTTCTGTCTCTATCTTTTTTTTAAGGCACTTATCTTGCAATTTTTCAAGAAAATACTTTTATCTTTACTTGACATCTTCTGATAAATACAAAAGAAATTTCTAAAACAAAACATAAGATCATCCTCTCTAACTTGCATTTAACAATTCTTCAAAAATGATAAGGATATCTATCTTGATCTAAAATTTCTTGAGAAAAATTATTAAAAAATAATGTTTCTTTACAATCATCTATGTAGTGGATTCGCAAAATACATTTCTTTTCATTTTATTTATGTTATACAATGTTTCTATTGGCCTTTCCACTTACTTTATTGATGTTATACAAAAAGCTACAATTGAGAAGGAAGTAAGTTTATCTTCTAGTAGGTTGATATCTAGGGTAGCAATTATGGTCAAAGTACCCTTACATGATAGTGAGCCAACAATCAAGATTTCTGAAAAGATTTTAGCGATAACTATTTTTAAATTTAAAGTTGTGATTAGTAAAAAAAAGGTCATATCTTGATGAGCTTACATTCTCTTAGCCCGAAACTCAAACTAGTCCCTCATTTTTATAATTGAACAATTGCAATAACCATCAAACAAGTTTGACAATTTTAGTGGCAAGTGGAAATAAAAGATTGATGTTGTTGATAAATTGTTTACAAAAATGTAACAAGATATTGTATAGATTAATGACAGACTTGTTCAACTCAGTTTGGATGTCAAACAAGTACATCAATATGTTGTTGGTGAAGATGAGAACTAGGATTGGTGCCAAACCAAGGGGGATACATAAATGTATATTGGAAGTAAGCAGATAACTAGCTATCCATTATATATATATATATATATATATATATATATATATATATATATATATATATTACTTTTCTAGAATTTTACTGATTTTAACTAGTAATGAATATTAAATATTCTAGTTTGTAATAACTATGATATTTGACACGATCAAAAGATTGATGTCTTCTCCCAAGTGTAGGAGTGTCGAAGTAATAAATAACCCGGCAAGACCGGGGTCGAACCACAGGGAGGTTAATTGTACAAATTATAAACAATAATAATAACAATAACAACAATAACTATAATAATAGTAGTAGTAGTAGTAGTACTAGTAGTAGTAATAATAATAATAGTAATAGTAATAATAATAATAATAATACTAGTAGTAGTAGTACTAGTAGTAGTATTAGTAGTAGTAATAATAATAATAATAATACTAGTAGTAGTAGTAGTAGTACTAATAATAATAATAATAATAATAATAATAATAATAATAAAGAAAGAGAAGAAGAAGATGACGATGAGAACTTGGAGAAGGAATATTAATGTAACGATTAAACAATGATAATAAAAATTGTCAAGGTTAGAGATTCCACTAATGGTATGTCAAACAAGTATAATATAAACTCTTATTATTCAATTGAAAACCACATATAAAGGAGGTTCCAATCAGATTATATATTGTTAACATGATTACATTAGTCATCTTATTCAATTAATGCTAATACTTGTAAATCTCGTCAAGCATTCATGATTATAACTTATGTTAACAACAAATCAAGTTCCTTTCATAGCTCAGGTGTCGGTTATACCATACAATATGCGCCATGAAAGTACCAAGCATTTGTTGTACCAAGTGTTATACAACATAAATCAAGATTAGTCATTTAACAAGCAAAGTATTAAAGAGTGAACAAGATAACAAATATAAACATATTAGTATCAAACATTAAAGTCCATATTAAGTTTACATTATACTTATTCTTACACCATTAGTGTAACCTTTTCACCTTGATTTGATGACTAATTGATAAGTGGGTGACCAACTCTTGACTTGGTGACAATCCTTATCTTCTCTTGTCTGCCCAAAACATCATTGATAACGTCAAAATTGGAGCTAGTTGAAAACATGAAAGTTGTACACAATTGTCTCAGCTTTCTTGTGTTAAACTTTCAGCTCATTTGGACTTCTAGAACTCTGGAAATGACCAAACTACGGAACAGTGCTCGGGCTGGAAGACAAATTCAGGCTTCTTTGTTGTTGCTACAATTTGGACTTGAAAATGACCTTTTTAAATCTTGGGCTCCATATGATAGTTGTAGGCCTATGTCTTACCTTTCCATCCATATAAATTGGACCTAAATCTGAGATATATAGCTCCAGATATGACCCAATTACTGAACAGTGTTCCGGTTTGAATTGCACCGACATCTCTTTTCTAATTTTGACCATCTCTTCATCCTTGCAATTTAAGTTCTTAAATTCATCAATCAATCCTTTCATTTATATGATAGGCCTGCATTAAAAATAGATATTTACCACAAATTATAGGTATCTTATATTATTAGATACATTATTATAAAAACATGTTTTAGTTAAAGAGTTATTGATACTTCAAGTGCAAAATGATGATATAAAACGATGATAAAAATGCACTTTTAAGTACTAATCACACCCCCCAACCAGCTTATTACTAGTCCCTAGTAATCAAAGCATTAAAATAGAAAAACAAATTTGTAAATTCCACAAAGCAAGGTATTCATCATTTAACTTCCATTAATCTATCCAGATAAACAAACTCTCATTAAATTTATATATCTGCTCAATACATTTTAACAAGATATTGATAAACCTTTTTTTGTGCTCAATGTATCAACAAATAATTATAGGGCTTTTCTTGGAAGAAAACAAAATTTTTGTTCTAATGTTTAAGGTTAACTTCCTTGGGTTGGGATTATTATTTTTATCTTTTTTTTTTCCTTTTTTTTAAATGTATATACATATAATTTAAAACATCATGCATCTTTAACCCATGTAACGAGCTTTGAGCTAATGACTCCCAAGTCAATTGACTTTAGGGTATTTAGTGTTAAAACACCCTTTCGGGCTAATTGCTTAGGTTAGGGAGGTTACGAAACCAAACTTATCTACATTTTTATTATCATCATTTTTTTCTTTTTTTTTCTTTTTTCTTTTTTCTTTTTTTTCTTAATTATATACAATCCCTTTCCCTTGTTACCTTTAACAAAAGAACATAAATAATGTAGTAATCCAATATGCAACTCACAATCATATGTTAAAGTATGTGTGTAAATTAAGGTTTAAGAATACATGTTAAATAAGTATATGAGCAAAATTAAGTGATAACAATGCGAGAGTTTGTAAATCTGAATATTTCAAAAAGTATTATAATAGACCTTGTTAAGAATGGTTACTAAGATGCGTCTCAAGAGTCACTTTAACAAAAGAGCTCCTTTACTCTGCCATCCTAGTAACAACAATTATGCACATGCTTTATGAAATGAAAAACAAATTTTTTTTATCAACTACTACCCTCTCCCCCCAACCAAAACGAGACATTGTCCTCAATGTTCTAAGGTAGAAAGATAAAGTATAGAAGATATCACCTAAAATAACGAACACTGACAAAACCTGAAACACACTGAAACAAAAATAAGAAATAACAAAACACAATAATAAACAAATTTGGACTTGAAAATGGCCTTTCTAGATCTTGGGCTCCATATGAAAGTTGTAGGCCTATGTCTTACCTTTCCATCCATATAAAGTGGACCTAAATCTGAGATCTACAACTACAGATATGATCCAATTACCAAACAGTGTTCCGATGTGGACTGCACCGACATCTCGTTTTGGAGTTTAACCATCTCTTTGTCCTTTCAATTTCAATTCTTAAATTCATCAATCAATCCTTTCATTTATGTGATAGGTCTGCATTAAAAATAGACATTTACCACAAATTATAGGTATCTTATTTTATTAGATACATTATTATAAAACATATTTTAGTTAAGGAGTTATTGATACTTCAAGTGCAAAATGATGATATAAAACCATGATAAAAATGCACTTTTAAGTACTAATCACACCCCCCAACCAGCTTATTACTAGTCCCTAGTAATCAAAGCGTTAAAATAGAAAAACAAATTTACAAATTCCACAAAGCAAGGTATTCATCATTTAACTTCCATTAATCTATCCAGATAAACAAACTCTCATTAAATTTATATATCTGCTCAATACCTCTTAACAAGATATTAATAAAAAACAATTTTATGCTCAATGTATCAACACATATTTATGGGGCTTTTCTTGGAAGAAAACAAAATTTTTGTTCTAATGTTTAAGGTTAACTTCCTTGGGTTGGGATTATTTGTTTTTGTCTTCTTTTTTTTTTATTCCTTTTTTTAAAATGTATATACATATAATTTAAAAACATCATGCATCTTTAACCCATGTAACAAGCTTTCAGCTAATGACTCCCAGACCAGTTGGTTTTAGAGCATTAGGTGTTAAGACACCCCTACGAGCTTAGTAAGTCGGGTCGCAAATACTAATATGTAGATAGTGCACTGTTTGATTCCCTTAAGCTTTTCTCTTTAACCCATGTAACAAGCGTTGGGGCAATAGCTCCCAAGTCATTTGACTTTAGGGTATTAGGTGTTAAAACAGCCCTTTGGGCTTAATTACTTAGGTTAGGGAGGCTACTAAACCAAACTTATCTATATTTTTATTATCATCATTTTTTTCTTTTTTCATTTTTCTTTTTTTTTCATGTTTTTTTCTTAATTATATACAATCCCTTTCCCTTAGTTGTTACCTTTAACAAAAGAACATAAATAATATAATAAACCAATATGCAACCCACAATCATATGTTAAAGAGTGTGTGTGTAAATTAAGGTTTAAGAATACATGTTAAATAATTATATGAGCAGAATTAAGTGATAACAATGCGAGAGTTTGTAAATCTGAATATTTCAAGAACTATTATAATAGACCTTGTTAAGAATGGTTACTAAGATGTGTCTCAAGAGTCAGTTTAACAAAAGAGCTCCTTTACTCTGCCATCCTAGTAACAACAATTATGCACATGCTTTATGAAATGAAAAACAAATTTTTTTTTATCAACTACTACCCTCTCCCCCCAACCAAAACGAGACATTGTCCTCAATGTTCTAAGGTAGAAAGATAAAGTATAGAAGATATCACCTAAAATAACGAACACTGACAAAACCTGAAACACACTGAAACAAAAATAAGAAATAACAAAACACAATAATAAAATCAAAAGACACAAAAATTCACAAATGAAGGCTCAAATCCAATCTAAGCTTTTTACGGCTTCCCTTAGATGACCAATTTATGCGACTCATGGAAGGATCAATCACAGGAATGAAAGATTGTAGTTGGTCAATCAATTGTTCAGCAGTAGTAGAAGAGATTATGATTTGTCGTGCAGAAGATGTTAGAAATTCCTGTTCCACAGCATGATCAAGAAAAGACAACAACTTATCATAATAACCATTAACATTTAACAAACCTATGGGTTTATGGTGAATGTACAATTAGGCCCAAGAGGAAATATAAAAGATCTCTTCCAATGTGCCTAGACCACCTAGTAAAGCAATGAAGGCATCAGCATGGTTAAACATTGCATTCATTCGAGCCGACATTGTGGAGACCTGAAATTCCTCTCTAATTGTGTTTCCAATGATGTCTCCTTGTGCTAAAGCTTCGGGGACAACCCCCAAAACTTGACTACCTCCTAAAAATGCGGCTATTGACATACCTCTCATTAACCCAAGACTGTCTCCCCCATATACCAAATGAATCTTTCTCTCAGATAGCACCTAACCAAGATGATTTGCTGATTCTAAAAACTCCTTTTCTTTCCAAGGACTAGATCCACCGAAAACACAAATATTTCTTATATGATGACTTGAGGAACTTGCCATTTCTACACACTTCTGTATTTGTTGAATGTATGGGTTGAGTAGAAATGAAAGGAAGGAAGAGAGGGTTTTATATATGAGAAATTAGAAAGGCAATCATAACACCTATATGTAGGCCAGCTCGAGTCTCACACACTCTCTCTCTCTTTTTATTTAATTATTTATTTACTTTTGAAAAAGCTTGTGTATGTACAGGTAGTTGTGATTGTGGCTCACATCTTCCCTTGGTTTTACGTCCAAGAACGGCTTAAATGCCTTTTATGGGTCGGGGATAGGCTTCCCATCCAGTTGCCTTAAAAACTGGCAAACAGGGTCTTTTTTAGTCAGATTCCCAAGACTAAGTCGATCATGTTCTTTATGAAATAGTGGCTATAAATCATGAATTACACGATGCACATCTCCACTAGGATGCGTCTCAAGAGTCAATAGAAGATTATCTAAAGACTCCTTACTCAGGCCATCCTTAATGAATTGTATTTTATCTTCACGGTTTATAGATACCATTCCTAAAGAACGACATTGTGTATTACAAGTCCATCTAGCACATCGATGACAGACTTTCAGTCATTTTGCACGACGCTTCTTTGTAAAAATGCTTTTATTTGTTCTAGCATGTGTGAAATAAAGGAGTTAAAGGGCTCACCTGGTAATCGGACCTTTGCTTCAATCAACCAGCGAATATCTTCAGGAATTCCATGATTCATTAATGATTAGTACTTAAAAGTGCATTTTTATCATGGTTTTATATCATCATTTTGCACTTGAAGTATCAATAACTCCTTAACTAAAACATGTTTTATAATAATGTATCTAATAATATAAGATACCTATAATTTATGGTAAATGTCTATTTTTAATGCAAGCCTATCACATAAATGAAAGGATTGATTGATGACTTGAAGAACTTAAATTGCAAGGATAAAGAGATGGCCAAACTTAGAAAAGAGATGTCGGTGCAATCCAAACCGGAATACTGTTCGGTAATTGGGTCATATCTAGAGCTATATATCTCAGATTTAGGTCCAATTTATATGGATGGAAAGGTAAGACATAGGCCTACAACTTTCATATGGAGCCTAAGATCTAAAAAGGCCATTATCAAGTCCAAATTGTAGCAACAACAAAGAAGCCCGAATCTGTCTTCCAGCCCGACCACTGTTCGGTATTTTGGCCATATCTGGAGTTCTAGAAGTCCAAATGAGCTGAATGTTTTACACAAGAAAGCTGAGACAAGTGCCTACAACTTTCATGTTTGCAACGGGCTCCAATTTTGACGTTATCAATGACGTTTTGGGCAGACAAGTGAAGATAAGGATTGTCACCAAGTCAAAAGTTGGCCACCCACTTATCAATTAGTCATCAAATCAATAGTTCCCAATTTTGGCCTATAAAAGGAGGCATTTGCCATGCATTTAGGCATCTTGGTGTTCAGATCAAGATCATGCTATTCCTTTCTCTCTTTGTATTTTTTGTAATGTTTATGTTTTGCTTTCATTAATATTAAGTTTATGCTTTTCATTTCCTTTCCTTTACTTAGTTAGCTTTTATGTTCTTATTTTGTTTATCTATTTTTCTTTCTTTCATTATGTCTAGCTAAGTCAATTATGTCAAGGTGAAAAGGTTACACTAATGGTGTGAGAATAAGTATAATGTAAACTTAATATGGACCTTAATGTTTGATACTAACATGTTTTATATTTGTTATCTTGTTCACTCTTTAATACTTTGCTTGTTAAATGACTAATCTTGATTTATGTTGTATAACACTTGGTACAACAAATGCTTGGCACTTTCATAGCCCATAATGTATGGTATAACCGACACCTGAGCTATGAAAGGAACTTGATTTGTTGTTAACATAAGTTATAATCATGAATGCTTGACGAGATTTACAAGTATTAGCATTAATTGAATAAGATGACTAATGTAATCATGTTAACAATATATAATCTGATTGGAACCTCCTTTGTGTGTGGTTTCCAATTCAATAATAAGAGTTTATACTATACTTGTTTGATATACCATTAGTGGAACCTCTAACCTTGACATTTGTTATTATTATTGTTTAATCCTTACATTAATTTTCCATCTCCAAGTTCTCATCATCTTCTTTTTCTTCTCTTTCTTTATTATTATTATTATTATTACTATTACTAATATTACTACTACTACTACTACTACTACTACTACTACTACTACTACTACTACTAATATTATTATTATTATTATTATTATTATTATTGTTATTATTGTTGTTGTTGTTGTTGTTATTGTTATTGTTATTGTTGTTGTATTATTGTTATTTATAATTTGTACAATTAACCTCCCTGTGGTTCGACCCCGGTCTTGCCGGGTTATTTATTACTTCGACACTGCTGCACTTGGGAGAAGACATCAATCTTTTCGTCGTGTCAAGTTTTTGGCGCCGTTGCCGGGGAGGTAAGTTCTTGTATAAATTATAGTATTTATTTTATTTTCTCTTTTCACTTTTCTTGTATATAACTTTGTTTCTTTTCTTTTGTTTCTTTTTATTTTGTTTTCTTCCTCCTTTTGCTTTCTTCTTCTTTTTTTTTTTTTTATTCCTATACGTGCATGAGAGTGTGGTCACGTACATTAAGTGGTAGACTTTGTAGGGTATCCTCATCATTTTCAGAAAATATGGCCGAAGAAGATAATCAATCACTTCAAAATGAGAATAATGAGAATAACCGTGCTAGAACACTTAGAGACCACATGAATCCCACAAGAACAAGTGCACCATCATGCATAGTTTTTCCTCCCGATGCATCTCATTTTAATTTTAAGCCAGGCATTATTCAACTTTTACCTTCATTTCATGGCTTGGAATTGGAAAATCCATACTTGCATTTAAGGGAATTTAAGGAGGTCTGCAACACATATAATAATTTAAATTGTAGCATGAACACCATCAGATTAAAGCTTTTTCCTTTTTCATTAAAAGATAAAGCTAAAATATGGCTATAAAATTTAAGACCAGGATCCATTCGTGCTTGGGATGAAATGCAACAACAATTTTTAAAGAAGTTTTTCCCATCTCATAGAACAAACTCTTTCAAAAGACAAATCACCACTTTCACTCAAAAACCAGGAGAAACATTTTACAAATGTTGGGATAGGTATCGAGACTTGCTTAGTACTTGCCCTCATCATGGTTTTGAAACATGGAGATTGGTTTCACATTTCTATGAAGGGTTAACACCTAAAGATAGGCAAATGGTTGAATTGATGTGCAATGGAACTTTTGAAGATAAAGACCCTGATGAAGCAATGGAGTACTTAGACTTGCTAGCTGAAAATGCTCAAAATTGGGACACCGCAGGTACTTATGAGGCACCGAGTAAAACTCAACCTCATACATCTAGTGGAGGTATGTACAACCTTAAGGAAGATCATGACCTTCAAGCCAAGTTTGCATCTTTAGCTAGAAAAGTCGAGGCACTAGAATTGAAAAAGAGTGGTCAATTAAAATCTGTTGAAAACATTGTGTGTCAAATCTGTGAAACAAATGAACACTCAACCAACGATTGTCCAACCTTGCCTTCTTTTAAGGAATGTCTCCATGAACAAGCCCATGCTTTAAACAGTTTCCAAAGGCCCAACCACAACCCATACTCCCAAACATACAACCCTGGTTGGAGGAATCACCCAAATTTCAGTTGGAAGAGTGAGAACAACAATGCACAAACTTCACAACCACCGTTTCAAGCACACCATAATTTCCAAAATTCTCATGGATATGCACCTTCTTATGCTCCACCTTCTAGAAGAAATCTTGAGGAAACATTGCATGCATTCATTGAAAAGCAAGAGACAATTAATACTCAACTTGTTCAAAACATGATAGATTTTAAAGATACTCTTGCTAAATTAACATCTGCTCTTAGTTTCCAAGAGAAAGGTAAGTTTCCATCTCAACAGCAACAAAATCCCAAGGGGCAATACAATGCAAATGCAAGTAGTTTCGGAAGCCAACACATGGATCAAGTCAAATCTGTCACTACTCTGCACAGTGGTAAGGTTATTGAAAAACCCTCTCTTGAACCTTATGAGAAAGATGATGAGTCAATCTCTGAGGGTAAGGAAGGGGATGAATCTGAAAATTGCAAAGAAATGACTGATTCACCACCAGCACTCCCATTTCCTTAAGCCATGACCAAACAAAGGAAAGTCAATCACAATTCTGAAATTTATGAAAGATCTATGCCTTTGCTGGATGCTATTAAACAGGTTCGTTCCTATGCTAAATTTTTGAAAGATCTATGCACTGTGAAGAGGAAACTGAATGTGAAAAAGAAAGCCTTTCTAGCCGAACAAGTAAGTGCTATTCTTCAAAACAATAATGCTTTGAAATATAAAGACCCTAGTTGTCCTACAATTTCTTGCTTTATTGGAGAACATAAAATTGAAAGAGCCTTACTTGATCTTGGTGCTAGTGTGAATTTACTTCCATATTCAGTCTTTCAGAGTCTCAATCTAGGTGAGTTAAAACCAACTTCTATATCTCTTTTACTTGCCGATAGATCTGTAAAAGTGCCTAGAGGAATAATTGAAGATGTGTTAGTACAAGTCGATAAATTCATTTATCCTGTGGATTTTATTGTCTTGGACACAGAACCTGTTGAAGCATGTAATTCATTTCCTGTTATTTTAGGACGTCCGTTTCTTGCAACCTCTAACGCATTGATTAATTGTAGGAATGGATTGATGAAGCTATCATTTGGAAACATGACATTGGAGATGAATATTTTCAACATTTGCAAGCAACCTGGAGATGATAATGATTTACAAGAAGTAGATCATATTGATGAATTAGTTTATGATCAACTTGAATCTACTTTAAGTAAAAATGAATAGGATGAAACTGAAGATTTGCAAATGGTTTATTCTGAGGAAGAAATCACGGATGAAATAAGCACCGAAAATGTTGATGCGAATCTTTTGTCAACAGTGAAAACAGATTCGACATCTGACATCACACCAATGGATGATTACTTTCCTAACGAATCCTTACTTTCTCTTCGTCCAATGCCTTGGTATAATAAAAATATCAATTTTCTTGCTTTAGAAGATATGCCAGCTGATTGGAGTACCCAAGACAAAGAAAAGTTTTTGAACGAAGTGAAGAGCTTTTATTGTGATGACCCTAACTTATTCAAATATTGTCCTAATCAAATATTTCAAAGATTCATTCCCGACAATGAGGTAAGTAGTGTCATTAAACTTTGTCATTCTGAAGCATGTGGAAGTTGTTTCTCGTCAAAAAAGACTGCTGCAAAAATCTTTCAAAATGGATTTTATTGGCCCACCATATTCAAGGACACACATGCATTCTGCAAAACTTGTGAAAATTGTCAAAAAATTGACACTGGTCAAAAAGTTTTGTTTTATGATTCTCAACTCTATGCATTCCCTAAAGAGCTAAGATTAAGATGGACCAATCCTTATGGGGCCTGTGATATTGAGAATTCAATGAATGACAATGATTTTAAGGAAAATGGACATCGTTTGAAAGCTTACTTTGATAATTTTCCTAGTGAAAATGAATCAGCTGGTTTGAATGATCTTGTAGATAAAGGTTGATTATTTTGTTTTTCTCACATTTTCTTTTTTATGTTTCTTTTTGAGTGATTTTTGCTAGTTTCTCTCACCCCAGTCAAATGGCGGATAACGGTACTCCGTGACTTAAGTCGGTTCTTTCAGTTTCCTACAATTACTGATATTTGTGTATATATCTGTGCAATTCTTTGAATCTCTCTTCCAATTCTCATTTGAAAATGGACACTAATCTTGAAAAATTGAAAAAATATTTTCCCGCTCTGCCTCAGAATGCGATTACAAAAATTTACCGTGTTAGATGTGCAAGATTGAGATTGTTAATGAATCATGAAATTCCTGAAGATATTCGCTGGTTGATTGAAGCAAAGGTCCGATTATCAGGTGAGTCCTCTAACTTCTTCATTTCACACATGCCTGGAACAGGTAAAAGCATTTTTGCAAAGAAGCGTCGTGCAAAACGACTGGATGTCTGTCATCGATGTGCTAGATGGACTTGTAATACACAATGTCGTTCTTTAGGAATGGTATCTATAAACCGTGAAGATAAAATACAATTCATTAAGGATGGCTTGAGTAAGGAGTCTTTAGATAATCTTCTATTGACTCTTGAGACGCATCCTAGTGGAGACGTGCATCGTGCAATTCATGATTTATGGCCACTATTTCATAAAGAACATGATCGACTTAGTCTTGGGAATCTGACTAAGAAAAACCCTGTTTGCCAGTTTTTAAGAAAACTGGATGGGAAACCTATCCCCGACCCATAGAGGGCGTTTAAGCCGTTCTTGGACGTAAAACCCAGGGAAGATGTGAGCCATAATCACAACTACTTGTACATACACATGCTTTTTTTTCAAAAGTAAATAAATAAATAAATAAAAAGAGAGAAAGAGTGTGTGAGACTCCAACTGGCCTACATATAGGTGTTATGATTGTCTTTCTAATTTCTCATCTATAAAACCCTCTTTTCCTTCCTTTCATTTCTACTCAACCCATACATTCAACAAATACAGAAGTGTGTAGAAATGGCAAGTTCCTCAAGTCATCAAATAAGAAATATTTGTGTTTTCGGTGGATCTAGTCCTGGGAAAGAAAAGGAGTTTTTAGAATCAGCAAATCATCTTGGTCAGGTGCTAGTTGAGAGAAAGATTTATTTAGTGTATGGGGGAGGCAGTCTTGGGTTAATGGGAGGTGTGTCAATAGCTGCATTTTTAGGAGGTAGTCAAGTTTTAGGAGTCGTCCCTGAAGCTTTGGCATAAGGGGACATCATTGGAAAAACAATTGCAGAGGAACTTCAGGTCTCCACAATGTCGGCTCGAATGAATGCAATGTTTAACCATGCTGATGCTTTCATTGCTTTACCAGGTGGTCTAGGCACATTGGAAGAGATCTTTCATATTTCCTCTTGGGCTCAATTGCACATTCACCATAAACCCATAGGTTTGCTAAATGTTAATGGTTATTATGATAAGTTGTTATCTTTTCTTGATCATGCTGTGGAATAGGAATTTCTAACATCTTCTGCACGACAAATCATAATCTCTGCTACTACTGCTGAACAATTGATTGACCAACTACAATCTTTCATTCCTGTGATTGATCCTTCCATGAGTCGCATAAATTGGTCATCTACGGGAAGCCGTAAAAAGCTTATTTGTGAATTTTTGTGTCTTTTGATTTTATTATTGTGTTTTGTTATTTTTTATTTTTTCAATGTGTTTCAGGTTTTGTCAGTGTTCGTTATTTCAGGTGATATCTTCTATACTCTATCTTTCTACCTTAGAACATTGAGGATAATGTCTTGTTTTGGTTGGGGGGAGAGGGTAGTAGTTGATAAAAAAAAAATTGTTTTTCATTTCATAAAGCATGTGCATAATTGTTGTTACTAGGATGGCAGAGTAAAGGAGTTCTTTTGTTAAAGTGACTCTTGAGACGCATCTTAGTAACCATTCTTAACAAGGTCTATTATAATACTTCCTGAAATATTCAGGTTTACAAACTCTCATATTGTTACCGCTTAATTCTGCTCATATACTTATTTAACATGTATTTTTAAACCTTAATTTATACACACACACTTTAACATATGATTGTGGGTTGCATATTGGATTATTACATTATTTATGTTCTTTTGTTAAAGGTAACAACTAAGGGAAAGGGATTGTATATAATTAAAAAAAAAAGAAAAACATGAAAAAAAAAAGAAAAAAAAGAAAAAAAATGATGATAATAAAAATGTAGATAAGTTTGGTTTCGTAGCCTCCCTAACCTAAGCAATTAAGCCCGAAGGGGTGTTTTAACACCTAATACCCTAAAGTCAACTGACTTGGGAGCTATTGGCCCAACGCTTGTTACATGGGTTGAGGAGAAAAGCTTAAGGGAATCAAACATTGCACTATCTACATATCAGTATCTGCGACCCGAGTTACTAAGCTCGTAGGGGTGTCTTAACACCTAATGCCCTAAGACCAACTGGTCTGGGAGTCATTAGCTGAAAGCTCATTACATGGGTTAAAGATGCATGATGTTTTTAAATTATATGTATATATATTAAAAAAAAAACAAAAAAAAAAAGAAGACAAAAATAGTAATCCCAACCCAAGGAAGTTAACCTTAAACATTAGAAAATTTTTTTTGTTTTCTTCCAAGAAAAGCCCCATAATTATGTGTTGATACATTGAGCACAAAAAAAAGGTTTATTAATATCTTGTTAAAAGGTATTGAGCAGATATATAAATTTAATGAGAGTTTGTTTATCTGGATAGATTAATGGAAGTTAAATGATGAATACCTTGCTTTGTGAAATTTGCAAATTGTTGTAACGCTTTGATTACTAGGGACTAGTAATAAGCTGGTTGGGGGGTGTGATTAGTACTTAAAAGTGCATTTTTATCATGGTTTTATATCATCATTTTGCACTTGAAGTATCAATAACTCCTTAACTAAAACATGTTTTATAATAATGTATCTAATAATATAAGATACCTATAATTTATGGTAAATGTCTATTTTTAATGCAGGCCTATCACATAAATGAAAGGATTGATTGATGACTTGAAGAACTTAAATTGCAAGGATAAAGAGATGGCCAAACTTAGAAAAGAGATGTCGGTGCAATCCAAACCGGAACACTGTTCGGTAATTGGGTCATATCTAGAGCTATATATCTCAGATTTAGGTCCAATTTATATGGATGGAAAGGTAAGACATAGGCCTACAACTTTCATATGGAGCCTAAGATCTAAAAAGGCCATTATTAAGTCCAAATTGTAGCAACAACAAAGAAGCCCGAATCTGTCTTCCAGCCCGAGCACTGTTCGGTATTTTGGCCATATCTGGAGTTCTAGAAGTCCAAATGAGCTGAATGTTTTACACAAGAAAGCTGAGACAAGTGCCTACAACTTTCATGTTTGCAACGGGCTCCAATTTTGACGTTATCAATGACGTTTTGGGCAGACAAGTGAAGATAAGGATTGTCACCAAGTCAAAAGTTGGCCACCCACTTATCAATTAGTCATCAAATCATTAGTTCCCAATTTTGGCCTATAAAAGGAGCCATTTGCCATGCATTTAGGCATCTTGGTGTTCAGATCAAGATCATGCTCTTCCTTTCTCTCTTTGTATTTTTTTGTAATGTTTATGCTTTGCTTTCATTAATATTAAGTTTATGCTTTTCATTTCCTTTCCTTTACTTAGTTAGCTTTTATGTTCTTATTTTGTTTATCTATTTTTCTTTCTTTCATTATGTCTAGCTAAGTCAATTATGTCAAGGTGAAAAGGTTACACTAATGGTGTGAGAATAAGTATAATGTAAACTTAATATGGACCTTAATGTTTGATACTAACATGTTTTATATTTGTTATCTTGTTCACTCTTTAATACTTTGCTTGTTAAATGACTAATCTTGATTTATGTTGTATAACACTTGGTACAACAAATGCTTGGCACTTTCATAGCCCATAATGTATGGTATAACCGACACCTGAGCTATGAAAGGAACTTGATTTGTTGTTAACATAAGTTATAATCATGAATGCTTGACGAGATTTACAAGTATTAGCATTAATTGAATAAGATGACTAATGTAATCATGTTAACAATATATAATCTGATTGGAACCTCCTTTGTGTGTGGTTTCCAATTCAATAATAAGAGTTTATACTATACTTGTTTGATATACCATTAGTGGAACCTCTAACCTTGATATTTGTTATTATTATTGTTTAATCCTTACATTAATTTTCCATCTCCAAGTTCTCATCATCTTCTTCTTCTTCTCTTTCTTTATTATTATTATTATTATTATTATTATTATTATTATTATTATTATTATTATTATTATTGTTGTTGTTGTTGTTGTTGTTATTGTTGTTTTATAATTGTTGTTTATAATTTGTACAATTAACCTCCCTGTGGTTCGACCCCGGTCTTGCCGGGTTATTTATTACTTCGACACTGCTGCACTTGGGAGAAGACATCAACCTTTTCGTCGTGTCAGGCTTGTTCATGGAGATATTCTTTAAAAGAAGGCAAGGTTGGACACTGACACGACTAAAAGGTTGATGTCTTCTCCCAAGTGCAGGAGTGTCGAAGTAATAAATAACCTGGTAAGACCGGGGTCGAACCACAGGGAGGTTAATTGTATAAATTATAAACAACAATTATAAAACAACAATAATAACAACAACAATAGTAATAATAATAATAATAATAATAATAATAATAATAATAAAGAAAGAGAAGAAGAAGAAGATGATGATGATGAGAACTTAGAGATGAAATATTAAAGTAAGGATTAAACAATAATAATAACAAATGTCAAGGTTAGAGGTTCCACTAATGGTATATCAAACAAGTATAATATAAACTCTTATTATTGAATTGAAAACCACACATAAAGGAGGTTCCAATCAGATTATATATTGTTAACATGATTGCATTAGTCATCTTATTCAATTAATGCTAATACTTGTAAATCTCGTCAAGCATTCATGATTATAACTTATGTTAACAACAAATCAAGTTCCTTTCATAGCTTAGGTGTCAGTTATACCATACATTATGGGCTATGAAAGTGCCAAGCATTTTTTGTACCAAGTATTAAAGAGTGAACAAGATAACAAATATAAAACATGTTAGTATCAAACATTAAGGTCCATATTAAGTTTACATTATACTTATTCTCACACCATTAGTGTAACCTTTTCACCTTGATATAATTAACTTAGCTAGACATAATGAAAGAAAGAAAAATAGATAAAGAAAATAAGAACATAAAAGTTAACTAAGTAAAGAAAAGGAAAGGAAAGGCATAAACTTGATATTAATGAAAGCAAAGCATAAACATTACAAAGAATACAAAGAGAGAAAGGAAGAGCATGATCTTGATCTGAAAACCAAGATGCCTAAATGCATGGCAAATGCCTCCTTTTATAGGCCAAAATTGGGAACTATTGATTTGATGACTAATTGATAAGTGGGTGGCCAACTTTTGACTTGGTGACAATCCTTATCTTCTCTTGTCTGCCCAAAACATCATTGACAACGTCACAATTGGAGCCAGTTTCAAACATGAAAGTTGTAGGCAATTGTCTCAGCTTTCTTGTGTAAAAATTTAAGCTCATTTAGACTTCTAGAACTCCAGATATGGCCAAAATAACAAACAGTGCTTGGGCTGGAAGATAGATTCGGGCTTCTTTGTTGTTGCTACAATTTGGACTTGATAATGCCTTTTTAGATCTTGGGCTCCATATGAAAGTTGTAGGCCTATGTCTTACCTTTCCATTCATATAAATTGGACCTAAATCTGAGATCTGTAGCTCCAGATATGACCCAATTACCGAATAGTGTTCCGGTTTGGATTACACCGACATCTCTTCTCTAAGTTTGACCATCTCTTTATCCTTGCAATTTAAGTTCTTCAAGTCATCAATCAATCCTTTCATTTATGTGATAGGCTTGCATTAAAAATAGACATTTACCACAAATTATAGGTATCTTATATTATTAGATACATTATTATAAAACATATTTTAGTTAAGGAGTTATTGATACTTCAAGTGCAAAATGATGATATAAAACCATGATAAAAATGCACTTTTAAGTACTAATCAGGCTTCCACATTGCAAGTGGGGGTACAAACACCAAACAAAAGTGGCACAAACTTGCAGAGGGGAAACTTTTCTATTGAATAATGATGGTTGGAGTCCATGAAATGGTTGAAGATGCTACATTCATTTACCTAAATATAACAACTCAATCAATAAAGATATACGACATGTCACTCAATCTCTTCATTAAAAACAAGTGATATATCATCTAATTAAACCTTAAGAATTAGGGCTTTCAAATTGGGATTTTGGTAAATTTCAAATTAGTCCCTGTTATTTCAATTTAAACTCAAACATTCATAATTGAGACAAAACTAGGTACTTTTATGCAATTAAGCCCCTAATGAAAATCATATGAGATTTTCCAAGTCTGGTGCCTTTTATGAAGTAGTCCTTGTTTTTCAATTTGTTCAATTTAGTCCTCAATTAAGTCTTAAACTTTATTTTTCTTTAATATAATCCCTAAAAAAGTTCAGTACAGTCATCAATATTACAGGTCTTTTGTATAAAGGTTCTTAGTTTTGAATTTTTTAATTTTCCCCTACCTTTTAAATTTTAAATTTCTTACAATTGAACTCCTGATTTTACTAATTTGGCATTCCAAAGTTTCAATTTTATCCTTAATCTTCTAATCTTTGCAAATTAACTTGAATTAGGTCTCCAATCTTGATTTTTTTTCAATTGAACCCTTAATTGAATCCACAAAATATATTAGAAGTTTAATTAAGTCCTTAAGTTTAATTAAGTATTTTAATTTTGACTATATTTGGATTTCAACCTCTATTTTTTTTTTTCATCCTGTCATGTCAAAATATCCCAATTTGGTTAGTATTCTGGTATTTTAGTAAATTACAGCTTAGAAGTTTATCTCCTCATGTCTCAAAATATTTTTGGATTTTCTATTTTTATTGTTTTTTGGATTTTCGTGTGTGTATATATATAGGGTTTAGGTTATGACAAATACAATTACTAGATGCCTTGTATCCATTATGCCAAGTCTTTCCTGTAAAGTAAAAGGAAATGAGATGAGGACCAACGAAAGTGACCCATATTACTTATCCTTCCCCTTTTCCTACTCCCACTTTCTTTTCTCTTACAAGTGCAAAGCTCAAGGGAGTCTTTTTTTAATTTTAAAAAAATCCCAATTGAAGTTTGCGTACGTACATGAACGGTGCTCCATCACTCTCTAGGATGTGAAGGAAGTTGTTAATGATAGCTGGAATTAGTCAAACTTCGAGAGATCTCTATCCTGGTAACCAATTAGCTACGAGGATGTAGATTCTCAAAATCAAAATGGTCCATGACTTTTTTTTTTTTTTTGCATTGAGGATCTTCTCCATTATTGACAACTATAGACGGTTCAGATTGGATCAGATGGAATTGAGACACAGTGATCAGTTGAAGATAAGAATCAAATAAATCAAATATTATTGCTACTCGAAGAGAGTTCGTAGTAGTTAGCTGTTGGATGACACCTGAATCAAGTGGTCCCTCGATGAAAGAACCTACCTTTATTTATAGGGTTGCAAGTTGCCTCCTTGTAATTTACATGATAAACATAAGTTTACTAAGATTTTGTTTCCTTGGTTAGTGATGAACAATGTCGCATTGACCCATTTTCTTTTAGTTTTCTGAATATGACATATTAGAGGTATTAGCTGTGATTAGTTAGCTATGAATCTGTTAAGATGCTGCAGATTCATTAAATAAAAGAAGCCAGGAAGTTTCAAATTTAGACTTAATAGGCAACTTAATATATATATATTAAAAAACATTAAATTAATATTTTTTTAATAATTTTATATGGCTATTAATATGGAGTAAAAAATCATAAAAAAATATTAATTTAATATATTTTAATAAAAAATACTTGTATAATGTCACATGATGCATTATCAAACAAAATAAAACATAAAAAAAATAAAAATTATATATATATATATATATATATATATATATATTTTTATTAACATGGGTGTCCGGGCCAGATTACGCGCACCATGACTAATCCCACGGTCCACTGAACATCCTACAAGCCCAGTGAACAGGTAAGGCACCGCGGGGGTGACAGACGTACCACACAGAGAGGAGCCAGTAGAGATATGAAGGAAACCACTCTCCAGCTCCATTATCACTGGGACTCGAATCGAAATTTGAAAGAAAAAAAGTAATGCCTACACCATTAAGTTACAACTGGTAAATAAAAATCATATATTGATTTACGAAAAAGTGTCCTAACTACCCTGTGTTGCATGACAAATGCAAAAACACTAGAAAGAAAAAATTAATTACACATTAATATTAACACATGGTGATGTCATAGCAAATGTGCTTGAGAATTGCTGGGATGACAATGTCTGGGGAGCTCAACTGCGGCAGGTTACCACCCACCGGCATGATCTCAATAATGGATAGCCCAACGAAATATCGGTGAAGGTATTCACAGGCCGTAAGTGGCACAGCCATGTCCTTGCTGCTTTGCAGAATGTGACAAGGGACCTTGACAAAAGGGAGAACATGTCACATGTCACCTACGAATATGAGATGGGCTAAACTCAAGGCTATATCAGTTCGCATGTCAAAACAAGGTTCGACTGAATTCTTGCACCACCACCGAGTCCATGCCACCTTCCGCTAGCGGAGCAAACCCTGAGCACCGTAGCTTTGTAAATGGACCACACTCCTTCGAATAGTTGGTCTAGATCTTCGCGCTCAAACCTTTCATAATAGGCCACATCATTCAATAACCTATGGATATACAAATCAGCTAGCTATAGCAAAAGAACAAACCCTAATGAACACCGTTATTTGGTTACAAATTATTTGAACACAAAACTTTTGCTGAAAATTAAGGAACAAAGTAATCTTACAAACATTTCATGTAGTTGAATTTTGTTGTTGAGGTCAAATGAAAAGAAGTTTCATTAAGAACTAAAGAGACGCATAGAGAAGGCCGGAAGTTTTGCCAACATGATGATTTTGGAGAAGAGGTCAGCGCGAGTAACAGAGGCAATGGCCCCAATCATGCCAGAAAAGAGTGAACAACATACATGCATGATTTTACTTGTAGTTCTTCTAATATGGCGAGTAACTTATCCCTCAACAGTTGAATATCTTTCAAAATCGATATAATATGGATTAGTGGTACGTACCAGCACCGATATTATCATACAAAACAACACATTAAATATTAACAAGGTGAGGCACCAAGTGCTTCCAAACTGATTGATCCGTGCCTAAGTCATGGCCTAGGACTTTCACTTGTTCTCCTGAACACAAAACCTTCACGTTATGAGTTTCGTCCATTATCCCCATTATTTACTTCCTACGTAGGTTGGTTTTCCTAAAAGTTATGCGCTTGTAGTATTATTTATCTTGCTTCATGATAAATGTTATGGAACACCTTTCAAGAAGCACATGAAGAGGTATGTATGGTAAGGCGGGTTTATGTAACTTTGTCCAAGAACCACATGAAGAGGTGGTTCGGCATTTACAGACTATGGTCACAGTGAATTTTGCCAGCAACAAAATGAAAAACATTTGACTAGTCTTGGGAAGTGGCACGTTGTCCGATTTCACCAAGTGAGCAAGTACTTTAAATAACTTGCTAGTCTCTCACCTTCGGAAGATGCATCATGACATGACGAAAAGATTGATGTCTTCTTCCAAGTGCAGGAGTGTCGAAGTAATAAATAACCCGGCAAGACCGGGGTCGAACCACAGGGAGGTTAATTGTACAAATTATAAACAACAACTATAAATAATAACAATAGTAACAACAACAACAACAACAACAACAACAATAATAATAATAATAATAATAATAACAATAATAATAATAATAATACTAGTAGTAGTAGTAGTAATAATAGTAGTAGTAGTAGTAGTAGTAATAAGAATAATAAAGAAGGAGAAGGAGAAGAAGAAGATGATGAGAACTTCAAAATGGAATATTAATGTAAATATTAAACAATGATAATAACAAATGTCAAGGTTAGAGGTTCCACTAATGGTATATCAAACAAGTATAGTATAAACTCTTATTATTGAATTGGAAACCACACACAAAGGAGGTTCCAATCAGATTATATATTGTTAACATGATTACATTAGTCATCTTATTCAATTAATGCTAATACTTGTAAATCTCGTCAAGCATTCATGATTATAACTTATGTTAACAACAAATCAAGTTCCTTTCATAGCTCAGGTGTCGGTTATACCATACATTATGAGCTATGAAAGTGTCAAGCATTTGTTGTACCAAGTGTTATACAACATAAATCAAGATTAGTCATTTAACAAGCAAACTATTAAAGAGTGAACAAGATAACAAATAACAGGAAATGAATTACATGCTTCAACAGGTTCTGTGTCCAAGACAATAAAATCCACAGGATAAATGAATTTATCGACTTGTACTAACACATCTTCAATTATTCCTCTAGGCACTTTTACAGATCTATCGGCAAGTAAAAGAGATATAGAAGTTGGTTTTAACTCACCTAGATTGAGACTTTGAAAAACTGAATATGGAAGTAAATTCACACTAGCTCCAAGATCAAGTAAGGCTCTTTCAATTTTATGCTCTCCAATAAAGCAAGAAATTGTAGGACAACCAGGGTCTTTATATTTCAAAGCATTATTGTTTTGAAGAATAGCACTTACTTGTTCGGCTAAAAAGGCTTTGTTTTTCACATTCAGTTTCCTCTTCACAGTGCATAGATGTTTCAAAAATTTAGCATAGGAAGGAACCTGTTTAATAGCATCCAGCAAAGGTATATTGATCCTTACCTGTTTGAAAATTTCATAAATTTCAGAATTGTGATTGACTTTCCTTTGTTTGGTCATGGCTTGAGGAAATGGAAGTGCTGGCGGTGAATCAGTCGTTTCTTTGCAATTTTCAGATTCATCCCCTTCCTTACCCTCAGAGATTGACTCATCATCTTTCTCATAAGGTTCAAGAGAGGGTTTTTCAATAACCTTACCACTGCGTAGAGTAGTGACTGATTTGACTTGATCCATGTGTTGGCTTCCGGAACTACTTGCATTTGCATTGTATTGCCCCTTGGGATTTTGTTGTGTTTGAGATGGAAACTTACCTTTCTCTTGGAAACTAAGAGCAGATGTTAATTTAGCAAGAGTATCTTTAAAATCTGTCATGTATTGAACAAGTTGAGTATTAATTGTCTCTTGCTTTTCAATGAATGCATGCAATGTTTCCTCAAGATTTCTTCTAGAAGGTGGAGCATAAGAAGGTGCATATTCATGAGAATTTTGGAAATTATGGTGTGCTTGAAACGGTGGTTGTGAAGTTTGTGCATTGTTGTTCTCACTCTTCCAACTGAAATTTGGGTGATTCCTCCAACCAGGGTTGTATGTTTGGGAGTATGGGTTGTGGTTGGCCCTTTGAAAACTGTTTAAAGCATGGGCTTGTTCATGGAGACATTCTTTAAAAGAAGGCAAGGTTGGACAATCAACTGTTAAGGAGTTATTGATACTTCAAGTGCAAAATGATGATATAAAACCATGATAAAAATGCACTTTTAAGTACTAATCACATCATAGAGGTTTTATTGTCATATTTAGAATTCATGCTAATCGATTAAAAATTAATTTTTAATTAAAAAATAAATATTTAATATTTTATTTAAAAAAAAAATATTTTTGTTTAAGTAGTCGTCACATAATATTATAATCACTAAAAATCCTAAATTAGTTAATAAAAATTCTATGGTATAAGATTAATTAAATAAAAGAAAACATACTATCACCCCATAAGATCCTTCGTAAAACATGTTGTATTGCTAATTTTTCTCTAAAATTGCTAAAATTTATAGCCAAGGTATGAGGGCGTGTTTTGCCAAACAAACCCTTAGCAAACACATTTTAAACCGATTGAACCTAAAGTCTAGAACCGACCCACTCCTTTTTATTTTTGTTTAGGGGTGGAGTCTAGCCCAGCCCGCATGGGCTTGGTAAGGCTCAGCTAGTTCAATTCGGTCACTGGCCTAACCTAGTGACCCAACTAGGCAGCAACACGCATGATTCAAACCACATGTGCACTATACAAGGTAAATTAATTTTGCTTTGTTTTTTTTTTTTTTTTTGCAACAAGAGATGCAGAAACAAACGGAAAAGAAAGGTCTTACCTGGCGATGAAAAAGGCAAAGGTGAAGAAGAAGATGAAAGTGATAGTCTTGTCCAAAGACTTTCCCTTGCTTTTCTTTTTTTTTTTGTTTTCTTATGGAATCTCTTTTTCTTTGGGTTTTTTGTTCCCTTGTTTTCTACTTCTTTTTTTCTTAGTATCTCCTCCTCTTTTTCTAATGACCCACTGGCCTTTTATAGGGGCACAACCAACTGGTGGTTCCACAGCATGCCTATTCTTTCCTTGATAAAAGATAAGTCCTGCGAGGACTTGGATGTGAGATTCAATCTTTATCTCCCCTAGTGTTTATATCCATGTAGGGATACTCTTCAAACCTCGTTTTTTAGGTAGATTGGGACACTAACAGTTCTTTCATTGTTGAGCTGTTGTTGGTGATTTCCTCCATGTTGTTGGTACATCATGGCAACGATGGACACAGGGGTAAATTGATGAGCTGGCGATGGAAGTCGTGGGTGTTGCCACGTGTTTGGTGGCCGGTGTTTTATTTTTGCAGGGAGCTTTCCTCTATTTTTTAAAGGAAGAAAACAGTGAATTGCAATGAAAAACGGTGTCGTTTTGGACTAAAAATGACCATTTCTCAATTTGGTCCTTCAAGTTTCCTTTTACAAAAAGGTCCCTAGACCTTAATCACCTGTAATTTTATCCTTAATTAATTCAGAAATTTAATATTTATTCAATTATACCCCTGGTTTCATTAATTAAACTAATTATAAGCTTAATTAAGTCCTCAAACTTATTCATTCTTCAATCATACTCCCAATATCATTAATTGAACCTAATCAAAGTTTAAATGAAACTCCATACCAACTAATTCTTTCAATTTCTTTAAAACTTAACTTCCAAAATCATAAATCAAGCATGATTAAACCTATCACAGCTTCCCATTTGTGTTGTCTTAATCAAATTTTAATTTTTCATTCATTTCTTCTTCTTGTTTTGAATTTTATGTTGTTCAAAATTAGATTATGATATAAGGTTCAAATTATCATTTTTATATATGAGATATATAAATAATTTGATCTCAATTTTTACTCCATCCAACAAAGTTAATTTGTAAACCAAACTTGAATCATATTTAGTATCAACAAATATTTATAACACAACCAAAATATTGATGTCTTCTTCTAAGTGCAGGAGTGTCGAAGTAATAAATAACCCAACAAGATTGGGGTTGAACTACATGGAGATTAATTGTATAAATTATAAATAATAACAATACAATAACAACAACAACAACAACAATAATAATAGTTATAGTAGTAGTAGTAGTTGTTGTAGTAGTAATACTTGAAGAAGAAGAGGAGGAAGTTGATAAGAACTTTGAGATGAAAGATAAACATAGGGATTGAATAACGATAACATAAGGTTAGAGGATCCACTAATAGTATTTCAAATAAGTATAATATAAACTTTTTTTATTCAAATGGAAACCACACACAAAGGAGGTTTCAATTAGATTATAAATTGTTAACATGATTACATTAGTTATCTTATTCAAATAATGTTAATACTTGTAAATGTTGTCAAGTATTCATTATTATAACTTATGTTAACAACGAATCAAGTTCCTTTCATAGCACAGGTGTCGGTTATACCATACGATTTGTGCCGTGAAAATGTCAAGCATTTGTTGTACCAAGTGTTATACAATATAAATCTAGATTAGTCATTTAACAAGTAAAGTATTAAAGAGTGAACAAGATAATAAATACAAAACATGTTAGTATCAAACATTAAAATCCATGTTAAGTTTATATTATACTTATTTTTACACCATTAGTGTAACCTTTATACCTTGACATAATAAACTTAACTAAACATAATAAAGAACAGAAATATAAATAAACAACAGAAGAACATAAATAAGACAAAAGTTAATTAAGTAAAAGAAATGAATTGAAAGGCATAAATAAGATATTAATGAAAACAAAACTTAAGCATTACAAAAATATAAAGAGAGAAAATAAGAGCATGATCTTGATCTGGAAAACAACATGCTTAAATATATGGAAAATACCTCCTTTTATAGGCCAAAATTGAAAACTATTAATTTGATGACTAATTGTTGAGTGGGTGGCCAACTCTTGACTTGGTGACAATTCTTATCTTCTTATTTGCCAAAAACATTATTGATAACATCAGAATTTGAACAATTTTCCACTTCAAAGTTATAGGAAATTGTCTCAGCTTTTCAGGAAAAAAAAAGTTATTTGGACTTCTAGAACTCAAGATATGGACTAAATACTGAACAGTATTTGGGTTGTAGGACAGATTCAGACTTCGTTGTTACTACAATTTAGACTTGAAAACGGCCTTTTTAAAACCAAACCTCCACATGAAAGTTATAGGGTTATGTCTCACCTTTCCATCCATATAAAGTAGACCTAAATTCGAGATCTATAGCTTCAAATATGATCCAATTACCGAATAATATTTCAGTTTGGACTGTACCAGCATCTCTTTTCTAAGTTTGACCATCTCTTTGTCCTTATAATTTTAGTACTCAAACTCTTCAATTAATACCTCTTTGTCCTTATAATTTTAATACTTAAACTCTTCAATTAATACTGAATAGTGTTTAGGTTGTAGGACAGATTCTGACTTCTTTGTTGTTACTATAATTTGGACTTGAAAACGGCCTTTTTTAAAACTAGACCTCCACATGAAAGTTATAGGTTTATGTCTCATCTTTTCATTCATATAAAGTAGACCTAAATTCAAGATCTAAAGTTTCAAATATGATCCAATTACCGAATAATATTTGAGTTTGGACTACACCAACATCTCTTTTCTAAGTTTGACCATCTTTTTGTCCTTATAATTTTAGTACTTAAACTTATCAATTAATCCTTTCATTTATATAATAAACATGTATTTAAGATGAATATTTACCACAAATTAAAGGTATCTTATATTATTAGATATGTTATTATAAAACACGCTTTAGTTAAGGAGTTATTGATACTTCAAGTGCAAAATGATGATATAAAACCTTGAGAAAAATGCACTTTTAAGTACTAATCAATATACTAAAACAAACCTCATGAAACATCTCCAGCACTAATATTACTAGTTACATTAAATGTATTAATTCAACGAGGGATGGACTACTAGACATAACTATTAACGTTAATTGTTTCATTTGGCATGGTGCCTAATCCGCCATTAAACCTTAGTCTACATGGTAAGGAACATTTTGGTCATCTAGTTTAGAATTGAATAAGGTGAGAGAAACAAAAGTTGCCATAAATCTTAACTAGTTTTTAAATATTTTTGATAGGAGATTGATTATATTAAAAATAAAATAAAAATCATTTTAAAATATTATATCAGACATAAGTTGTTTTGTGTTTATTTTTAATTATAAAAATATTTTTATTATACTTACAACTAAAACTTTATCTAAACTAATATATATCATATCTAAAATATTTTATTTTTATTTTATTTTTATATATTGTGTGTGTGTGTGTGAATTTATTGTTGAATGTAAATGAGTACTAAGACTTACGACAATCTTTGGAACCAAACTTGATAACAAGGTATAATTTTTACTTTTAAAATATGAGTATTGAATAAAAAAAGATGGTAAACAATAAATTGAGTTTTGGCCTATCTTTTTTTATTATGTTAAAAAATGAGTCAATTATAATCACATCAAAAAACAAAAAAAAATACTTCAATTATAAAAAAAATTTAAATAACATTTTTCAATTGTATAATTGTATTAAAACACCAAAAATTATGGTGGCATGTATCTTGCATGTGGTGAGAGCAAGCCAAACAAAAGTAATAGTGGTCATGGCATGCATATATAGATGGGCAAATCAAGTTATGAATGGCGTATTACACTTTTTAAGGGCTACGAGAGCATTTGACCTACTATATTAGAAATGCCTCTTTTTTTTCTCTCTCTCCCTATATTAACAATGTAAATCAATAATGTTTATGGTAGGAGATTAAGGCTTTAAACATTTTATCCTTTCTTGCTTAACCAGTTTATGATTATTCATTAGAACTTGACCTACATTTTAAAAATATCAAAAGTTTATTTTGTTTCTTTTAATATATAAGATTATGAACCTATACATTAGATGTATTTTTAATATTAAATAAAAGATAATTTCTTTTATTTTTATAGTTTGACTTTAGAACATCTAAGTTTAACATCTAAAGTTATGGTTTACTCTACTAGTATGGACCGACTTTAACTATTAGTCAAACCAATGATTAGAAGAAACAACATAGTATAGATCAACTTTAACCATTAGTAGATCACTAGTTAGAAAATAAAATATTATCTTAGTTTATATCAGATAAATAAACAATGTAGATTCCTTATGCAAGGTATATCAAGGGTGTTAATACCTGTATTTATGCAACCATTCTTTTTATCCACATTCTAAGACTAGTTAGGGTTCTTAGTGATCAAAATACTAGGTGACAATTCCAATGTTTCTTTGTTTTATTGATAAATGACAAGAATTCCTTGTCATTTCCATCCATAACACCACTAAGATCCTAGTTTGGATATAAAACCTTGTTAAAAAAAATGCACTTTTAAGTTTTAATCAAACCCCCCAACCAGCTTATTACTAGTCTCTAATAATCAAAGTGTTAAAATTAAAAAATAATTTGCAAATTCCACAAAGTAAGGTATTCATCATTCAACTTTCATTAATCTATCCAGATAAATAAACTCTCATTAAATTTATATATCTGCTCAATATCTCTTAACAAGATATTAATAAACTTTTTTTTTGTACACAATATATCAACACATAATTTAGGGCTTTTCTTGGAAGAATTTTTTTTTGTTCTAATGTTTAAGGTTAACTTACTTGGTTTGGGATTATTGTTTTTTTCTTTTTTAAAAAAAATATATATACATATAACTTGAAACATCATGCATCTTTAACCCATGTAATGAGCTTTCAGATAATGACTCCCAGACCAGTTGGTCTTAAGATATTAGGTGTTGAGACAACCCTATGAGCTTAGTAACTCGGGTCACAGATATTGATACGTAGATAATGCAATATTTGATTCTCTTAAGTTTTTCTCCTTAAGCCATGTAATAAGCATTGGGCCAATAGCTTCCAAGTCACTTGACTTTAGGGTATTAGGTGTTAAAATACCCATTTGGGCTTAATTGCTTAAGTTAGAGAGGCTACGAAACCAAACTTCTCTATATTTTTATTATCATCATTTCATTTTTTTTCCTTTTTTTTGTTTTTTTAAATTATATACTATCCATTTCCCTTAATTGTTACCTTTAACAAAAGAACATAAATAATGTAATAATCCAATGTGCAACCCATAATCATTGTTAAAATGTGTATGTGTGTGTAAATTAAGGTTTTAGAATACATGTTAAATGAGTATATGAGCAGAATTAGTTTGCGAGTCATACTAGCCGAAAGCTCGTTACATGAGTTAAAGATGAATTGTGTTTTAAGTTATATATCTTTAACTCATGTGTGTGTGTGTATATATATATATATATATATATATATATATATATATAATATAATATAATATAATAAAATAAAGAAGAAGAAAATCTCAACCCAAGGAAGTTAACCTTAAACATTAAAACAAGAATTTTGTTTTCTTTCAAGTAAAGTCCCATAACTATGTGTTGATATATAAAGCACAAAAGAAAGATTTATTAATATCTTGTTTAAGAGGTATTGAGTAGATATATAAATTTAATGAGAGTTTTTTTATCTGGATATATTAATAAAAATTGAATTATAAATACCTTGCTTTATGGAATTTACAAATTATTATTTTTATTTTAATGCTTTGATTACTAGGGAATAGTAATAAGCTAGTTGAGGGATATAATTAGTACTTAAAAGTGTATTTTTATCAAGGTTTTATATCATCATTTTACACTTGAAGTATCAATAACTCCTTAACTAAAACATATTTTATATAACATATCTAATAATATAAGATACCTTTAATTTATTGTAAATGTTCATTTTAAATATAGGCCTATCACATAAATGAAAGGATTGATTGATGAATTTAAGAATTGAATTAAAAGGACAAAGAGATGGTCAAACTCAGAAAAAAGATATTGATGCAGTCCAAATTGAAACATTATTTGGTAATTAGGTCTCGAATTTAGATCTATTTTAAATGGATGAAAAGATAAGACATAGGCCTACAACTTTCATAAGAAGCTCAAGATTTAAAAATGTTATTTTCAAGTCCAAATTATAGTAACAACAAAGAAGTCTGAATATGTCTTACAACCCGTGCACTATTTAGTGTTTGGTTAATATCTAGAATTCTAGAAGTCCAAATGACCTCTATTTTTTTCTTGAAAAGCTTAGATAATTTCCTACAACTTTCATATCAAGTGGTTTCAATTCTAACATTATCAATAACATTTTGGGCAGATAAGAGAAGATAAGGATTGTCACCAAGTCAAGAGTTAGCCACCCACTCATCAATTAGTCATCAAATCAATAATTTCTAATTTTAGCCTATAAAAGGAGCATTTGCCACGCATTTAGGCATCTTGGTTTCCAGATCAAGATCATGCTTTTTATTTCTCTTTTTGTATTGTTTAAGTTTTATTTTCATTAATATCTTGCTTATGCCTTCCATTTCCTTTCATTTACTTAGTTAACTTTTATCTTATTTATGTTCTTATCTTGTTTATTTATTTTTCTTTCTTTCATTATGTTTATTAAGTTTATTATGTCAAGTTGAAAAAGTTATAATAAGTATAGTATAAAATTAACATGGACTTTAATGTTTGATACTAACATGTTTTATATTTGTTATCTGGTTCACTCTTTAATACTTTGCTTGTTAAATGACTAATCTAGATTTATGTTATATAACACTTAGTATATCAAATGCTTGGAATTCTCATAGCCCATACTGTATGGTATATCCAACACCTGATCTATGAAAGGAACTTGATTTGTTGTTAACATAAGTTATAATCATAAATGCCTAATAAGATTTATAAGTATTAGCATTAATCAAATAAAATAACTAATGTAATCATATTAATAATTTATAATTTGATTGGAACCTCATTTGTGTGTGATTTTCAATTGAATAAGAGTTTATACTATACTTGTTTGATATATCATTAGTGGATCCTCTAATCTTGATATTTGTTGTTATTATTGCCTAATTCTTATATTGATCTTCCATCTCAAAGTTCTCATCAACTTCTTCTTTTTTTTCTTCTTTGCTACTACTACTACTACTACTACTACTACTATGACTATTACTATTATTATTGTTACTATTGTTGTTGTTGTATTATTGTTATCTATAATTTGTACAATTAATCTCTATGTGGTTTGATTCTAGTCTTGTCGAGTTATTTATTACTTCGACCCTCCTATACTTGGGAGAAGACATCAATCTTTTAGTTGTGTCACTTACTCTCTCTCTCTTTATTTATTTATTTATATTTTTTTGAAAACAAATATGTATGTACAGGTAGTTGTGATTGTAGCTTACACCTTTCCTTAGTTTTACATCCAAGAACAAATTAAACGCTCTCTATGGGTCGGAGATAGGCTTCTCATCTAGTTTTCTTAAAAAATGGCAAACAAGATCTTTTTTTGTTAGATTCCCAAGAATATGTCGAGCATGTTCTTTATGGAATAATGGTCATAAATCATGAATTGCACAATGCATATCTCCACTAGGATGCGTCTCAAAAGTCAATAAAAGATTATCTAAAGACCCTTTACTCAGGGCATCCTTAATGAATGGTATTTTATCTTCACAGTTTACATATATCATTCCTAAAGAACGACATGTTGCATTGCAAGTCCATTTGGCACATCTGTGATAGACATTCAGTCATTTTGCATGATTTGTTTTGAAAAAGTATTTTTACCTATTCCAAACATGTATGAAATGAAAGAACTGGAAGACTCACATGATAATCAGACCTTTGCTTTAATTAGCCAGTAAATCTCTTCATGAATTTCATGATTCATTAATAACCTCAATCTTGCATACCTAGCTCGGTAAATTTTTGTAATTATATTTTTAGGTAAAGTAGGAAAATACTTTTTAAATTTTTTAAGAGTGATGTCCATTTTTTAAGATGAGAAGTGAAAAAGAGATGCAAAGAAAAAAGAAGGAACAAGGAATTTAACTAATATATACACAGATATCAGTTATCATGAAAAATTAAAAGAACCGACTTAAGAGTTATGGAGTACCCTTATCCATCATTTAACCAAGGTGAGAGAGACTAGAAAACCAAGAGTTACACATAAAAAAACACAATAACAATGTTACAAAAATAAAATAATCAACCTTTATCTATAGAATTATTCAAACCAATGGATTCATTTTCACTAAGAAAATTATAAAAATGATGTCCATTTACCTTAAAAACATTGTCATTCTTTAGATTTTCAATATCAAAGGCCCTATAAGGATACACATGTTTCTCAATAAATAGATCACTCCATCTTGATTTTAGCTCTCTAGGGAATAAATGGAGTCAAGAATTATAAAGCAAAACTTTTTTACTAGTATCAACTTTTTGATGATTTTCACAAGTTTTGCAGAATGCATACGTGTTCTTGAACATGGTGGGCCAATAAAATTCACGTTGTAAGATTTTTGCAATTGTCTTTTTTAATGAGAAATGACTCTCACATGTCTCAAAATGACAAAACTTAATGACACTACTTACGTTATTGTCAGGAATGCATCTTTATTATATTTGATCAGAATAATATTTGAATAAGGGTCATCCTAATAAAAAATTTACAAGTCGTTCAAAAACTTTCTTTCATCTTAGGTACTCCAATGAGCTGACAAATCTCTCTTAAAGTAAGAAAAATGATATTTTTATCATACCAAGGCATTGAACTAAGAGAAACTAAAGATTCATCAGGAAAGTAATCATTAATTAGTGTAATATTAGATGTTGAATCTATTGTTACTCTTGACAAAAGATCCATATCAATATTTTCAATGTCTTCTTCATCCATGATTTTTTCTTAAGAATAAATCATTTGCAAATTTTTAAATTTATCTAACTTAATTTTACTTAAAGTAGATTTAAGTTGATTATAAATTAATTCTTTAATATGATCTACTTTTTATAAATCATTATCATCACCAAATTGCTTGCAAATGTTGAAAATATTCATCTCCAATGTCATGTTTTCAAATGATAGTTTAATCAGTCCATTCCTACAATTAATCAATGCATTAGAAAATGTAAGAAATAAACATCCTAAAATAATAGGAAATGAATTACATGATTCAATAAGTTGTGTATCAAAGATAATTAAATTCATAGGATAAATGAATTTATCAACTTGTATTAACACATCTTCAACTATTCCTCTAGACATTTTTATAGATCTATCAGCAAGTAAGAAAGTTACAAAAGTTTGTTTTAACTCACCTAATTGAGACTCTAAAAGACTGAATATTAAAGTAAATTCACATTAGCTCCAAGATCAAGTGAGGCTCTTTCAATTTTATGTTCTCCAATAAAGCAAGAAATTATAAGACAATTAGGGTCTTTATATTTCAAAGCATTATTGTTCTGAAGAATGACACTTACTTGTTCGGCGAAAAAGGCTTTCTTTTTCACTTTTAGTTTTCTCTTCACAATGCATAGATCTTTCAAAAGTTTAGCATAAGAAGGAACCTATTTAATAACATCCAACAAAGGTATATTAATCATTACCTATTTGAAAGTTTTAAAGATTTCAGAGTTGTGATTGACTTTTATTTGTTTGATCATGGAATGAGGAAATGAAAGTGCTGGTAGGGAATCAATCTTTTCTTTACAATATTCAGATTCAACCCCATCCTTACTCTTAAATATTGACTCGTCATCTTTCTCACAAGGTTCAAGAGTGAGTTTTTTTATAGCCTTACGACTACGAAGAGTAGTGACTGATTTGACTTGTTCTATATGTTAGCTTTCAAAACCACTTGCATTTGTATTATTTGCCCCCTGAAATTTTGTTATGGTTGAGATGGAAACTTACCTTTCTCTTAGAAACTTAGGGCAGATGTCAATTTTGCAATAGTATCTTTAAAATTTTTTATACTTTAAATAAGTTGAGTATTAATTATCTCTTGCTTTTTAATGAATGCATGCAATGTTTCCTCAAGATTTTTTCCAGGAGGGGGAGCATAAAGAGGTGCATATCCATAAGAATTTTAGAAATTATGGTGAGCTTAAAATGGCGGTTATAAAGTTTATGCATTGTTATTATCACTCTTCCAACTAAAATTTGGGTGATTTCTACAATTAGCGTTGTATGTTTGCAAGTATGGTTTATGATTAGCCATTTTAAAATATTTAAAGCATGGACTTGTTCATAGAGACATTCCTTAAAAAAGGCAAAATTGGACAATCATTGTTTGAGTGTTCATTTATTTTACACATTTGACACCCAATGTCTTGAACATATTTTAATTGATCATCCTTTTTTAATTCTAGTGCCTCGACTTTTATAGCTAAAGAAGCAAACTTGGCTTGGAGGAAATGATCTTCTCTAAAGTTGTACATAACTCCACTAGATGTATAGGGTTGAGTTTTACTCGGTGCTTTATAAGTGTCGGCGGTGTCCTAATTTTGAGCATTTTCAATTAACAAGTCTAAGTACTCCATTGTTTTATTAGGGTCTTTATCTTTAAAAGTTTCATTGTACATTAATTTAATCATTTACCTATCTCTAGGTGTTAACCTTTCATAAAAATGTAAAACCAATCTCCATGTTTCAAAACCATGATGAGGGCAAGTATTAAGCAAGTCTCAATATCTATCCCAACATTGGTAAAATATTTCTCTTGGTTTTTTAGTGAAAGTGGTGATTTATCTTTTGAAAGAGTTTGTTCTATGAGAAGGAAAATTTCTTCAAAAACTATTGTTGTATTTCATTCTAAGCATGAATAGATTCAGATCTTAAATTTTATACCCATATTTTAGCTTTATCTTTTAATGAAAATAGAAAAAGTTTTAATCTAATGGTGTTCATGCTACAATTTGAGTCATTATACTTATTGCAGACCTGCTCAAATTCCCTTAAATGTAAGTATGGATTTTCTAAATCTAAGCATTAAAAAAAGATAAAAGTTGAATAATGTCTAGTTTGAAATTAAAATGAAATGCATCAGGGGAAAAAACTATGCATGATGGTGCACTTGTTCTTGCAGGATTCATGTGGTTTCTAAGTATTCTAAGATGAATATTCTCATTATTTTCATTATGAAGGAAATGATTATCTTCTTTGGCTATATTTTCTGAAAATGATGAGAATACCCTACAAAGTCTACAACTTAATGTACATGACCACATTCTCATACACGTGTAGGAATAGAATAGAAGAAAGAAAAAAAATAAAAGAAGAAGAAACAAAGTTAGATACAAGAACAGTGAAAAGATTACTATAATTTATATAAGAATTTACATCCCTGACAACGGTGCCAAAAACTAGACTGGACTAAAAGATTGATGTCTTCTCCCAAGTGTAGGAGTATTGAAGTAATAAATAACCCGGCAAGATTAGGGTCGAACCATAAAGAGGATAATTTTACAAATTATAAACAACTATAGTAGTAGTAGTAGTAGTAGTAGTAGAAGAAGAAGAAGAAGTTAATGAGAACTTTAAAATGGAAGATCAATATAAGGATTAAACAATGATAACAATAAATGTCAAGGTTAGAGGATCCACTAATGATATTTTAAACAAATATAGTATAAACTCTTATTATTCAATTGTAAACCACAAACAATGGAGGTTTCAATCAGATTACGAATTCTTAACATGATTACATTAGTTATCTTATTTGAATAACGTTAATACTTATAAATGTTGTGAGACATTCATGATTATAACTTATGTTAACAACAAATCAAGTTCCTTTTATAGCTCAGGTGTCAGTTATACCATACAGTATAGGCTATGAAAGTGTCAAGTATTTGTTGTACCAAGTGTTATACAATATAAATCTAGATTAACCATTTAACAAGCAAAATATTAAAAGTGAACAAGATAACAAATACAAAACATATTAGGTGACCAACTCTTAGCTTGGTAATAATTTTTATTTTCTTCTCTGAACAAAACATTATTGTTAACATCAAAATTGAAACCAACTATACTATGAAAGTTCTAAGAAATTGTCTTATCTTTCTAGGAAAAAAAATTAAAGTCATTTGAACTTCTAGAACTCAAGATATGGGTTGAACACTGAATAATATTTGGGTTGCAGGATAGATTCGAACTTCTTTATTTTTACTATAATTTAGACTTGAAAACAGCGTTTTGAAACTAGGACTTCACCTGAAAGTTGCAGACTTATGTCTTACCTTTCTAGCAATATAAAGTAGACCTATATCCGAGATCTACTACTACAGATATGACCCAACTACCAAATAGTGTTCTAGTTTGGACTGCACTAGCATCTCTTTTTTAAGTTTGACCATCTTTTTGTCCTTTCAATTTTAGTACTTAAACTCATTAATCAATCCTTTCATTTATGTGATAAGCCTACACTTAAGATGAACATTTACCATAAATTAAATGTATCTTATATTATTAGATATGTTAACATAAAACATGCTTTAATTAAATAGTTATGGATACTTCAAGGGCAAAATGATAATATAAAATTTTGATAAAAATATATTTTTAAGTACTAATCATAAGATTATATATGAAAATTAAATAATAATAAAAACAATTATCAAGGTAAGATGATTCACTAATGATATTTCAAATAAGTATAATATAAACTCTTTTTATTATTCAGCTGAAAACTACGCACAAAGGAAGTTCCAATCAGATGATTTGTCATTAATAGCTTATAATAAATTATTAACATATTCATATTAATTATGTTATTTAAGTAATACTAAACTTTTAAATATTTTTAGGAATTCATGAAGTTAAATTATGTTAATAACAAATCAAGTTCATTTCATAGCATAAGTATAGGTTATACCACACAATTAGCTATGAAAGTGTCAAACATTTGTTATACCAAGTTTTATACAACATAAATTTAAACGAATCATTTAATAAGTATTAAGAATTAATAAAATCAAAATAATAAGACATGTTAATAACAAATTGTTTGGGATATAATCATTAAAGTCCAAATTGAGTTTATATTATACTTATCCTAACACCATTAGTGAAACCTTTTCACCTTAACATAATAAACTTAGCTAAACATAATGAAGAAGAAAACATGATCTTAATTTGAAAATCAAGATGTCTAAATGCATGACAAATGCCTTCTTTTATAGGTCAAATTTTGAAACTATTGATTTTAGGACTAATTGCTAAGTGGGTGGCCACCTGCTAACTTAGTAACAATTCTTATCTTCTTGTCTATTGAAAACATCATTGTTATCTTCAAAATTTGAATAAATAGTCTTCATGAAAGTTATGAAAAATTATTTTAGCTTTCCAATAAAATAAGAATGAGATCATTTGAACTTCTAAAACTCGAGATATGGATTAAACAATAAATAATGTCTGCGTTGTATGACAAATTCTGATTTTTATGTTATTGCTACAATTTGAACTTGAAATAATCTTTTTGAATCTTGGACTCTTCATGAAAGTTTTACACCTATGTCTTAGCTTTCTATCCATATAAACCAAACCTAAATCCAAGTTCTACAACTTCAATTATGATCCAATAACCTAATGGTGTTTCAATTTGAATTCAACCAGCATCTTTGTTCTAAGTTTAGCCCTTTTTTTGTCTTCTCAATTTTAGTAGTTAAACTTATTAATTAATCCTTTAATTTATGTGATGGTCTGCATTTAAAATGAACATTTACCATAAATAAAAGGTATCTTATATTATCAGACTTATTATTATAAATTATGCTCTAGTTAAGGAGTTCCTAATACTTCAAATGCAAAATAATAATATAAAACCTTGATAAAAATACACTTTTAATTATTAATCTGACATCCTATCATAAATCTATAATATAACACCTTTATGCAAGCCATCTCATCATGAATCTCTAACATAACATATTTGTTTGGGTCATCTTATTATGGATCCCACCTTTAGAATTGTAAATCACAACAACATAAAAAAAAATAACATACTAATTCATAGATGCCTTTTTTTTTTCCCAAGAAGAACCTTCTTATTCTTTTTTTACATATGCACATCCCATTTTAGAAATCTTTTCTAGCCATGATTGTTTTGAAGCACACAATAAAGCAAAATAACCACCAAAAATTACTAGACTCTAATACCAACTAATGCAGATAAAAGCTAATAGGACATCAACAATACAAAAAACACATAAATATTTGATGAGTAAAAAGGATTGCAAATATAAACCCTAAATTTGCATTTTTATTCTTTGAAAAATAAGTATATGATGTTTGTCTCCTCAAGAAATTTACAATACCTAAAAATAAAAAAGAAAACATTACCTCTACTAAAATCAACTAAAATTCCAAAAGTATAAAAGGAGATTAAAAACAAAATCTGAATTAAAATAATAAAACAAAAAAACTTAGGGAAAATAATAAAATTAGCCACAACAACAACTTATGAGCCTAATTCTAGGATATTCAACGATTCTATTAGTGATAAAACAAACTTTTAAAGGAAAATTATTAGAATAATCACCTGGAAAAATTCAAGAGCATAATCTGATGATTCAGTCTCTTGCTATCACCATGTTAAATTGTTAATATAATCTGTGCGACTAGGTTTTTTCTTGAATCTAAATCTATTCTACTAATTTATAAAAGTACTTAGTGGGTTATCCACATATGGGTCAAATCATTTTCTAGTTGTGTCAAATTCTTAATTAAATGTTTAGAATCGTCACTTTCCATAAGCCTTCTTGCATCACTATCATATACGCTGCTTTCCTAATATACATGATTCCTTTATGAGTTTTTAAAAATAGATCATAGATTTGATTTACTCTAAGGTAAGTCGTTGAGCGCATCACAAACCTTGTTTATGCCTCCCCTCATAGTTGATCCATTTGCTTAATTAAGTTTGCTATAAAATGCTCTCATCAACCAAACCTTTATGATAGGGTTCTCTGTGTTGTCTTTTGTGCCTTTATAATGTTTTAGATGACCTCCACTTCTGCATTGTGAAGCGGAAACTGGTTGCCTGTACCTATGTTCATCAAGTTCGCTAATATATTCTAATACTAATTAATGCAATGTACAGCGCAGGTTTCTCAAATCTAAAATTTTACACCTTTAAATTGAAGACAAAAAGCTAAGATTTCTCAAGTATAGAGAAAAACTCAATTGAAAAGTTATGAATAAATTTTTTATTAATAAATCTCTTATTTGCCCTGGAAATAAACCAAACAATTTTAGTTATATCAATACAAAATCTGAAATTTTTATAAGGAAAGATTTTTATTAAAAGTTGGCTCATAAAATCTAATTAGTATTAGAATTCTTAAACAAAACAAATCCTAGAAATCTAAATAATGAATTAAATATTATAATAAAAATAATTATGCCTTAAAATGAGAAGAAAAAAAAATATCGAAAAACGCCAAGCTAGACAGAAGTTTCAAATGACATAGGCTGAGATATAATGGTAGCATTATCTAAAGCTAGCAAGAGTATATTATACTGTCAACTTGTTTCATCTCAGTATATTCCCGGAAGAGAACATTATGCCAAATTGAGGTCATACACACACATATATACATGTATATTTCAATTCAATTGCAAGTGATCTTCCGATTTCCTAAACTTTCTTAAACATCTGCAATAATATATATATATATATATATATATATATATATATATATATATATATATATATAAAGAGAAGGCAAGAGCTTTGAAATCAAGCTATGATATACTGTTCTATGAACGAGCTCAAAGCCCGACTAACAAGTCAGCAGAAGCTTCAACTTGGCATCGTTGCGTGTACATGAGGATACTGATCAACCCTGTCATACCATCATTATTTCAGAGCTCCATCCTGACCTCTCAAATGCAGTGTATATCCCTTTCTATTCACAAGATATGGGTGCCAACGTCTAGTATTTCGTTCAGAGAATTGAAGCTAGTCTTGGGCTTCATCTTCGTTCAATGAGAAGATATCAACAGGGGAGCATGTATAGTCAACAAGACTATGAGCCAATCTACCATTTGAAGAACGTAGTGGATCATCTAGATACACCACAATGACAGTGATATCATCGTGGATATGGCGTCTCCCTCCTCTTCCAATTCTTTTTATATCATCATATCTCATTTCTGTTTTCCTTGCAGCCTCCTGGATGGCAACTCTCACCAATCGCTTTGCTATTCCCTGTAAAGAAAGCGGGCACTCGTTTTTCAGAACAAACAGAAACATCTTTTTTTCTACCAGTGCATCATTAGTTATGGTTAAGACTATTTACATAAGGGGAAAGAAGTTTTCAAAAGTAAGTGCAAAGAAACAAATTATAAAGCAAAAATTTACAAAAACAAATAATAGGGTAGACATTACAAATCGGGGGCTTCTCAATACTATATCGACGGCTGTTTTGTCACTTATTTGCTCCCAAAGACCATCTGATGCAAATATCAAGAACAAGTCTTGTGGCTTTAGCTTTCTCATCAGTATTGATGGTTCTGCCGTCATCACAGGCCTTGTTAAAGGAAAAGGAAATCCAAATGGCTGAAAATGAGGATCTCTGTTGAACTCAGGTTTCTTTAAATAGATGTCTCCTATTGATCTTGAAACCTGCAGTAGAGAAGTTTTAAATAAACCTAGTGCATCACAAGCTGTAGACTGTCACTAGAAAATTTAACAAGACGCTGATTTCAATCAACAACACTGCACCTGCTTGTAGTTCATAAAAAAGTCTAGAAGCTCAAATTATTGCAGTCATGCAGCATAACTTACGCTTGATTCCATTAGAGCCACAGAGTTTGTATTATAACTTCAAGTTACAAAATAAATTACAGATGCTTGCCATGCTTCATGAATGTTCAGTTCGCCTATGTTATGGCATGGCTACTGTTGGAACACAGAGCTTTATATATTGAAACACACATCTTATAAACCATTCTTCAAACTACTCCGATCTAAGAAAACATAGCCAGCATGTAAAACTACGGGGAGGAGAATGTTTTACCCTTTCCCATTTGAGAAACACGATGTGACTAGCAAATACAAGTTACAGAAGTTCAGGTAAGGACTTTAAGAAGTTCCGTTTCATTCACTCTTCACAAAGTATTATTTGCAAACTTTAGAGAATTGTTTTCAAGATATTATTAGGAAGATGTTGGCGTGGAATATAGATAATAATTTCTATACCTTCAACGAAAAGAGGTAGATTGTTTCAAGGTTCTAGAGATCATACTTATCTTGAAAAGATTTCATAAATAACCACCAGGACAAGCACAGCCATGAAACTACCACAAAATAAAACCGCAATAGTACAGGTGAAAAACGAGAAAATATCAAGAAATATGAAGGAGCATGCGCACTATTTGCAAGAGAAGGACACAAAGATATACCATTTAAATCTAATAATCTATCAGTAATTTTCTAATCCATTGACTCTGCAAGTCTGATTCTAAATGAAGTTGGGAATGAAACACATGACTAGCTATAAACTCCATTGGTATACAGAGAGGAATTATCAAGCAAAAGTACAATAACCAAGTGTAGACTGCCAGAGGAATCATAAAAGAGTCAGCTTCATGGTCCTAGCAGTCAGGACCCGAAGAACAAGTCCCTCGAAGCACAAGCATGCTTATTAAACATTAAACTCATCATTGACGAGAAATTAATGACAGAATGCAAACTTAAGATGGTGACTGTGTCCAACATCAGCATTCAAAGGCATTTTGTATCGCTGCAGGATCAAATACTAACAAAATATTAAGCATAACAGCTGCATATCGTGACAAAATAAAGAATTTTGCACATATTCATTAAATCTTTAGTTTAAGCTTGCGTCCATCCAAACCAGTTTACGCAATCGCCGCTCATGCTGGACCAAGTCCTATTAGATAAATGCAAAACCAAGAGAATTTCGACATCCACTATGAAGCAGGAGTACTAAAAAATTGATACCTGAATTATGCCCTTTATCCGCCAAACTCCACGAGTATAAACCACAATATGTGCATCGTCAGGATGGAGTGCCTCCACCTCCTTCCTCACCTCCTCATCGCTGACATTGTGATCAGTAGTTAACCTTTCTGCCACCACTGCACTATTTTCCTTGCCTTCAGATACTTTTCTACCAAGCACTACTCTCGAATCCCCGAGATTTGCCACATATAAAACATCATTTGATATTGCCCCAACAAGGCAGCAAGAACCCACAGATGCCATCTGAGGCCGAGCTATCGATGATTGCTTTACAAAATGTAAGAATTCCATTTCTGTAGCATCAAATGCCTTTCTTATCGCCTCTGCAGATAATCCTCCTTGTTCTGTTGCAAACTCTGATAGCGAAAACCATTGAATTAAGAGCAAGACGAATAAAGAAATGAAAAATATTAAAACATTGTCCAATTGAGTTACTATATTGTTTTGATTTAACCAACATGGAATTGCCTATACTAACGATTACCCAAAAACATAAGGTTTTACATTTTGCTGTTGACATTTTTTCTTTTAATCAAGTATTCTCACAACATCAATAATCCAACTACCCACTTTTTTTCTTTTCCCGCACCTTTCCGGAGACCAAACTTGGCAAAATTAAGCAGACGAAAACTAAAGAAGCTAAAGCCTTGGTCTATTTTCTTTTAATATTTTTTTCCAGTTCAAATTCCAAAAAATGCAACACGGGCCAAAGCAGAACCAAAGCTCCACCAAAGTGGAATAAGAAAACGGTAAACATTACGAAAAATTAAGATCATAAAACCTTTCATTTTCTTCAACTTTCCCACTCTCTCCCAAAACTTAAAAAAAAAAAGAAAAAAGAAAAAACAAAGACGCAAAACTCACTATGGAGGAAAGGGAACAAATGTTGAGTGAGAAAGCGAGAAGCCTCAGGGCCGCCATGGCCATCATAAACACCAACATAAGTAGCAGAAGGAGAAGTGAACACTTGTCCCTGGTCCTCAAGCAAGGAGTTAGCTTGAACCACAGCAATTGAATAATCTCCACAAGCGTAAGGTTTCAAGTCCATATGCCATAATAGCCCATCTCCACCACGCTCCCCTCGTAAACATCTCATTAATGGCCTTGTGCACATCTCCAAGAAAATGCCCTTCTAATGAAAATCACTCTCTTTGTCTCTGTGTTTGATTTATGAGATAGTCTAGGTGCACAAACTGAGGACAGAGAAGGGGGTGGGAGGGGGGGGGGGGGTATTGGGACTTGAGGTCTTGAGAATGGTTCAAAGTAAACGGTTAGGACAGTGGAAGTTTTAAGGGTTTTTTTTTCTCCTTAGCTGATGTGGACGTGAGAAAAAACTTGTCTTCAGCTTTTGTCAGATTAGAATCTAATTGGTTTGGTGTTTTCGCTCAGACCACTTCCTGTTTTTTCTGATTCTGTGACTTGTCTCCTTTTCTTCACCTGACTGATTGGTTATTGCCTACTGGGTGTGTGGCATTGAGGGCAGTGGTAGCGTTATTAAGTAGTTAAAAGTTTTTCAAAACGGTGAGGATTAGGTAGAAGTGTTTGGTTAAATATACAATTAGAAACGAGGTCATATTGAAAATAATTAAGAATTTATAAAATATACATTTGGTTTTCATTAATATATATATATATATATATATGATAAGCCAACTTTTGGCCTTTTGAGCTGAAAAGTGTCTTCAAATCCATACTAACTCTATTCTGATGACAAATTCATTCATAATAAATCCATAATGATTCAGAAAGTGATCGATTCCAGGATTTTATTTTTATTTTTTCTAGTTAATCTTTGATTTTAACACCAACGAGTGTATCAATATCGGTATTATTCAAATATGTACATAAATTTTTTTGTTAATTTTTAGGGTAATATAATTCAACTTTGAACTTTGAAGAACAAAAAATGAAATTACATATATGGTTGATGGAGTGATTTGTAGTTCTCCCATACTTTTATGTTCTCCTCCTCGCTTCCCAATTGGACTGAAAATATCCCATCGTTTGTCTCCCCTGCGGGAAGTTTTTATTTCTTATTCTTTCTTTGTTTCATCATTCAAGAATATTTATTTTCCATGGAAGTCGGCGTAGGTATATCTGTTTACAAAACCTACGACATCACGTTGAACATTCTTTTGTTTGAACTTTGAACAAAAGCCAAGAAACTAGCCCTTCTCTTGAATGACGATTATTCCTTGACGTTTGGAACGTGGTGCTCTTTTTCCTGCCTCCATAGGTTTTACCAAGTAGCTGACAGAGATGGGTGTTGTTTTTTCCGGCGACATTGCCCAATATTTTTTTTTTCTCTGCTCATAGCTGTAACCAATGTTTCTTCCAAAATTTGCTTTGATTGATTGCAGCGTGAAACACTACAAGAAATGGTTGGTCAATCTGCTTCGGGACTTTACATATAATTTACGAGCAGAATTGCTGCCTGTGATTAGGCTGAATAATTGATTGAAATTCTGGATGATATTACAGAATGAACAATAGTTTCTTATTGTCTTGGGCTGTAGGAGTTCCTCCAATCTAACATATCACACTATCATATTGTTTATCAGAAAGATAATAATTATGCGATAAACCATTTACTAATCAATTGAATAATTATTAATTTTCTCATCAATATGCTATATGTTCTTCGTTTCCTCCTCCCAAATAAAAAAAAAAGTAATCTACAATTAGATAGTTAATTTCAAGAAAAAATAAATAGTAAACTTTCAACATCAAATGAATTGTACATGTTTTAAGATTTAAACCTTAAAAAAGAGTGAATTTGTCTCACTTAATACCAAGCAAAAGCCCAAACACGAAGGTAATAGAATGCTTGTAAAAGAAAGAAAGAACAAAAAGCACCACTGAAAAAATAGATAAAATAAATTGAAGGTAAATTTCATAAAGAAAGTTTTATATCACCCTTTTTTCTAGTAATTAGATAACCTGTTTGTAATAATATAAAGTTAAAGTATCATATAAATATCTAATTCTAATCGTATAGATATTTTTTTTTATTAAATAAGGAGCTCACATATTGAATTTTAATACAAAATAAATTTTTTGAATAAAATTATATAAGATATAGAATCATTATATTTAGTCTGAGTTTTTATATCTTGTAAATACTGATATATTGTTTATATCTTGTAAATACTGATATATTATTTGGTAATAAAGACGAAATGCTAAAAATAGGAATTCAAGATTTATTCCTACTTATTTGGCTGTAAGGAAGGAAGAGAGAATAAGAACGAAGAGTGGAAATGAAAACGTAAATTAAATATAATTTTATACGTGGAAGGAAAAATTAAAAATAAGAAATGAGAATATGATTTTTTAATTAAAAAATCATTGTTCATTATATATATATATATATTAGTTGCACGACTAAAAGATTGATGTCTTCTCCAAAGTACAGGAGTGTCGAAGTAATAAATAACTCGGCAAGACTAGGGTCGAACCACAAGGAGATTAATTGTACAAATTATAAATGATAATTATAAACAACAATAATGGCAATAACAACAACAACAACAACAACAACAACAACAATAATAATAATAATAATAAAAATAATAATTGTATTAGTAGTACTAATAATAATAATAGTAATAGTAATAGTAATAGTAATAATAATAAAGAAAAAGAAGGAGAAGAAGAAGATGAGAACTTTGAGATGGCCTATTAATGTAATGATTAAACAATGATAATAACAAATGCCAAGGTTAGAGATTCCACTAATGGTATGTCAAACAAATATAATATAAACTTTTATTATTCAATTGGAAACCATACATAAAGAAGGTTCCCATCAGATTATAAATTGTTAACATGATTACATTAGTCATCTTATTCGATTAATGCTAATACTTGTAAATCTCGTCAAGCATTCATGATTATAACTTATGTTAACAACAAATCAAGTTCCTTTCATAGCTTAGGTGTCAGTTATACCATACAATATGAACTATAAAAGTGTCAAGCATTTGTTGTACTAAGTGTTATACAACATAAATCAAAGATTAGTTATTTAACAAGTAAACTATTAAAGAGTGAACAAGATAACAAATATAAAGCATGTTAGTATCAAACATTAAAGTCTATATTAAGTTTACATTATACTTATTCTTACACCATTAGTGTAACATTTTCACCTTGACATAATTAACTTAGTTAGACATAATGAAAGAAAGAAAAATAAATAAACAAAATAAGAACATAAAAGTTAACTAAGTAAAGGAAAGGAAATGAATGGTATAAACTTGAAATTAATGAAAGCAAAGCATAAACATTACAAAAAATACAAAGAGAGAAAGGAAGAGCATGATCTTGATCTGGAAAGCAAGATGTCTAAATGCATGGCAAATGCCTCCTTTTATAGGCCAAAATTGGGAACTGTTGATTTGATGACTAATTGATAAGTGGGTGGCCAACTCTTGACTTGGTGACAATCCTTATCTTCTCTTGTCTGCCCAAAATGTCATTGATAACGTCAACATTGGAGCCACTCAAAAACATGAAAGTTGTAGGCAATTGTCTCAGCTATCTTGTGTAAACAATTTAGCTCATTTGGACTTCTATAACTTTAGATATGGCTAAAATACTTAACAGTGCTTGGGCTGGAGGACAGATTCGGGCTTCTTTATTGTTGCTACAATTTGGACTTGAAAATGACCTTTTTAGATCTTGGGCTCCATATGAAAGTTGTAGGCCTATGTCTTACCTTTCCATCCATATAAAGTAAAACTAAATATGAGATCTATAGCTCCAGATATGATCCAATTACCAAACAGTGTTCCAGTTTGGATTACACCGACATCTCTTTTCTAAGTTTGGCCATCTCTTTATCCTTGCAATTTAAGTTCTTAAAGTCATCAATCAATCCTTTATTTATGTGATTATCTTGCATTTAAAATGAATATTTATCACAAATTAAAGGTATTTTTTATTATTAGATATATTATTATAAAACATGCTTTAGTTGAGGAGTTATTGATACTTCAAGTGTAAAATGATGATATAAAATCATGATAAAAATGCACTTTTAAGTACTAATCAATTAGTGAGAAGAATATGTCAAAGTACCTAAAAAATTATTAAAGATTGGTTGAGAAAGTTTAAAAAATACAAAAATTAAAATTTAAAAATATATTTTTGACTAATAAAAGTCCTACTGGTAAGGAAAATTCAATTTAAGAAAAACAATTTCAAATTTATTTAAGGACTCAATTAGATTTTGTAGAAAGATTAATTGAGATTTGAATGCAAAAAAAGTTATTTTAAAGTCAATTTAAGCTTTAATTGAAAGAAATTAAAGTTTAGGAGTCAAATTATAATTTTTAAGAGTTAATTTGGTCAAATTAAGGGTTTAATTGCATAAATATTAAAGTTTTATGGTTAATTAGGAACTTGATTGAAAGAGTCTAAAATCAAGGACCAAACTAGAAGAGGCATGTAAATGTAGGGGCTGGAATGGACTGAGTCAAGGGCTAAATTAAAGAAATTAAAAGTTTATTGATCAAATGGGAGTCAAAATTTATAAATTCAAAACTAAGGACCAAAGTGAAAAAGATGACCAACTTCAAGGCTAACATTTGAATTTGATAAGGTTGAAATTGAATTGATTCTTAAAATTAAACTTGCAATTAAGAACTTAATTGAATTAATAAAAAATTAAGGATTGATTTGGAAATTGACATGTTTTGGCTCCCTTTTCTTTTAAATGAAATGAAGTGTTTTTTTTTTTTTCAAAACAATATTATTTCATTCATTATTCATTAAAAAAATGCTCCAAATAATATTGTTTTGAATGACACTATGCATCTTTTTCTTCCTCTAGATGTGCACAATCAAGGAAAAAAGAAGATTGTTCCCCTCCATTGCCTCTCTCCCTCTCTTTTCCAGAAACCCAAAAAACCCATCACAACCCATAGCCATGGCCTACAATGATTTGAAAAAAAAAAAAAAAACAAAGATGACAAGCCATGTAGACAGCTCTAGGGTGACCGTCTAACCACCCTACCCATTTGATGCGATTAGACAAACTAGAGTGGCTCTCTCCCCTCATCTTCTATAAATACCAGAGGAGAAAATGAAAATGTAAAGGGTGAACAAAGAGGAGGGACAACCAAGAGAAATATAAGGGATGACCAGAGAGGAGACGACAATAAAAGAGAACTAGAAAAACAAAGAAAGATGGAGATTAAAGGAAAAGAACAAAACAAAGAAAAAGAGAAGGAAAAAGATGATGAAAAAAGATATAAATGAAAGAATAGAAAAAAATTAAGAAAAAACATAAATGAAATGGATGTTAAAGATAGATGAACAAAAAGGACAAAAGGAAACACATGAGAAGAAAAAAAAGAGAAAAATAAAGCACATACAGAGTAAAAAGAAGAATCATCAACTAACAAAGCAACTACTAGTACATGGCCATCTCGTTAGGAATAAGAACCCCTAACACCATCATTAACATCACTAGAAGCAGTCGTTAGGTTAGTTTCCCCTCCCCTTCTTCTTTCTTTTTCTGTATTTTCTTTGGCATTGTCTTTACTATTCTGCTAGTGAACAGTAGAGAGTGAATTATAATTCACTCTCCACTATAAGTAGCATGTGAACAATGAAGAGTCCTCTATTCATGGGTCGGACAGGGGCTAGCCCAAACCAAAATGTGTTTTGTTAGGTCCGGCTAAATCTCCTTTAAAATAGTTTTGTTAGGCTGATATTGGATCAATCCCAATTTTAGGCTAATATTGGCCCAACTATTTTAGGTTGAACTCAGCCCAGCTAAGCTGGGCTCAACCTATATAATTGAGCCAAGCTCATCCCTATATATTAATTTTTAAAGAAATTTTAATTTTCTCATGTATTTTTATATTAATTTTGATTAATATGGTTTGTATTTTTATATTGTAAAAATACAAATCTGATATTAAAATACTTGATTTTTTTGAAATGTTGCAAAAACATTATATATAAAAACAAAAAAAAATATGTTTTGATTTTATGTGATTGATACTTAAAAGTGTACTTTTATCAAGGTTTTATATCATCATTTTGCACTTGAAGTATCAATAACTCCTTAACTAAAGCATGTTTTATAATAATATATCTAATAATATAAGATACCTTTAATTTGTACTAAATGTTCATTTTAAATGCAGGCCTATCACATAAATAAAAGGATTGATTGATTGATGAATTTAAGAACTGAAATTGAAAGGATAAAGAGATGACCAAACTTAGAAAAGAGATGTAGGTGCAATCTAAACTGAAACACAGTTCGGTAATTGGGTCATATCTAGAGCTATAGATCTCAAATTTAGATCTATGTTATATGGATGGAAAGATAAGACATAGGTCTACAACTTTCATATGGAGCCCAAGATCTAAAAAGGTTATTTTCAAGTTCAAATTGTTGCAACAACAAAGAAACCCAAATTTGTCCTCCAACCCGAGCACTACTTAGTATTTTGGCCATATCTGGAGTTCTAGAAGTCGAAATGAGCTGAATTGTTTTGCACAAGAAAGGTGAGCCAATTTCCTACAACTTTCACGTTTCAAGTGGCTCTAGTTTTGATATTATCAATGATGTTTTGGGAAGGGAAGAGAAGATAAGGATTGTCACCATGTCAAGAGTTGGTCACCCACTCATTAATTAGTCATCAAATCAATAGTTTCCAATTTTGGCCTATAAAAGGAGGCATTTGCCATGCATTTAGGCATCTTGGTTGCCAGATCAAGATCATGCTCTTGCTTTCTCTCTTTGTATTTTTTGTAATGTTTATGCTTTGCTTTCATTAATATCAAGTTTATGCCTTTTATTTCCTTTCATTTACTTAGTTAACTTTTATCTTATTTATGTTCTTATTTTGTTTATCTATTTTTCTTTCTTTCATTATGTCTAGCTAAGTTAATTATGTCAAGGTGAAAAGGTTACACTAATGGTATAAGAATAAGTATAGTGCAAACTTAATATGGACTTTAATGTTTGATACTAATATGTTTCGTATTTGTTATCTTGTTCACTCTTTAATACTTTGCTTGTTAAATGACTAATCTTGATTTATGTTATACAACTCTTAGTACAACAAATGCTTGGCACTTTTATAGCCCATACTATATGGTATAACCGACATCTGAGCTATGGAAGCAACTTGATTTGTTGTTAACATAAGTTATAATCATGAATGCTTGACGAGATTTACAAGTATTAGCATTAATCGAATAAGATGACTAATGTAATCATGTTAACAATCTATAATATGATTGGAACCTCCTTTGTGTGTGGTTTCCAATTGAATAATAAGAATTTATACTATACTTGTTTGACATACCATTAGTGAAACCTCTAACTTTGACATTTGTTATTATCAGTGTTTAATCCTTATATTAAAATTCCATCTTCAAGTTCTCATCATCTTCTTCTTCTCTTTCTTTATTACTACTACTACTACTATTGCAACCCATTTTTAGGTCCCCACGTAAAATATATATAGATATAGAAAAAATAAAAAAATATATAAGAATAATAACTAATTTAAAAATAAATAATAACAGTAAAAAAAGGAATGCCAGAATGTTAAGAAAATGGTCAAAAATTGGTTGAGGAGGTTTATAATTACAAAGATTAAATTTTGACAGTATTTTTTTGACTGATGAGAGCCTTGCTGACAAAGAAAATTCAATTTTAGGAAGAAAAGTCCCAAATAAGAAAATTCAATTTAGAGAAAAGTTTAATTGAATTTATGAAGGTTTTGATTGCAAGAAAATTTGATTTTTGAGTTAATTTGGGCTTATATAAGAAGAATTAAAGTTCTAGAGTCAAAATATAATTTTTGAAAGTTCATTTGGGCAAATCAGGGGCTTAATTGCATAAATATTGAAGTTTCATGGCCAATTAGGGACATAATTGAAGAAATCCAAAACCAAGGACCAAATTAGAAAACACGCGCAAATTGAAGGGTAGATTTTGAATCTGACATGTTTTGACGCCAATTCTTCTTTAAATGAAACGCCATGTTTTGGAAAAAAACAGTGTCGTTTCATGCTGATTAGTACTTAAAAGTGCATTTTTATCATGGTTTTATATCATCATTTTGCACTTGAAGTATCAATAACTCCTTAACTAAAATATGTTTTATAATAATGTATCTAATAATATAAGATACCTATAATTTGTGGTAAATGTCTATTTTTAATGCAGGCCTATCAAATAAATGAAAGGATTGATTGATGACTTGAAGAACTTAAATTGCAAGGATAAAGAGATGGTCAAACTTAGAGAAGAGATGTCGGTGCAATCCAAACCGGAACACTGTTCGGTAATTGGGCCATATCTGGAGCTACAGATCTCAGATTTAGGTCCAATTTATATGGATGGAAAGGTAAGACATAGGCCTACAACTTTCATATGGAGCCCAAGATCTAAAAAGGCCATTATCAAGTCCAAATTGTAGCAACAACAAAGAAGCCCGAATCTGTCTTCCAGCCCGAGCACTGTTCGGTATTTTGGCCATATCTGGAGTTCTAGAAGTCCAAATGAGCTGAATTTTTTACACAAGAAAGCTGAGACAATTGCCTACAACTTTCATGTTTGCACCTGGCTCCAGTTTTGACGTTATGAATGACGTTTTGGGCAGACAAGAGAAGATAAGGATTGTCACCAAGTCAAAAGTTGGCCACCCACTTATCAATTAGTCATCAAATCAATAGTTCCCAATTTTGGCCTATAAAAGGAGGCATTTGCCATGCATTTAGGCATCTTGGTTTCCAGATCAAGATCATGCTCTTCCTTTCTCTCTTTGTATTTTTTGTAATGTTTATGCTTTACTTTCATTAATATCAAGTTTATGCCTTTCATTTCCTTTCCTTTACTTAGTTAACTTTTATGTTCTTATTTTATTTATTTGTTTTCCTTTCTTTCATTATGTCTAGCTAAGTTAATTATGTCAAGGTGAAAAGGTTACACTAATGGTGTAAGAATAAGTATAATGTAAACTTAATATGGACTTTAATGTTTGATACTAACATGTTTTATATTTGTTATCTTGTTCACTCTTTAATACTTTGCTTGTTAAATGACTAATCTTGATTTATGTTGTATAACACTTGGTACAACAAATGCTTGGCACTTTCATAGCCCATAATGTATGGTATAACCGACACCTGAGCTATGAAAGGAACTTGATTTGTTGTTAACATAAGTTATAATCATGAATGCTTGACGAGATTTACAAGTATTAGCATTAATTGAATAAAATAACTAATGTAATCATGTTAACAATATATAATCTGATTGGAACCTCCTTTGTGTGTGGTTTCCAATTCAATAATAAGAGTTTATACTATACTTGTTTGATATACCATTAGTGGAACCTCTAACCTTGACATTTGTTATTATTATTGTTTAATCCTTACATTAATTTTCCATCTCTAAGTTCTCATCATCATCATCTTCTTCTTCTTCTCTTTCTTTATTATTATTATTATTATTATTATTATTATTATTATTATTATTATTATTATTATTATTATTATTATCATTAGTACTACTACCACTATTATTATTATTATTATTATTATTATTATTCTTATTATTATTGTTGTTGTTGTTGTTGTTATTGTTGTTTTATAATTGTTGTTTATAATTTGTACAATTAACCTCCCTGTGGTTCGACCCCGGTCTTGCCGGGTTATTTATTACTTCGACACTCCTGCACTTGGGAGAAGACATCAACATTTTTGTCGTGTCAAGTTTTTGGCGCCGTTGCCGGGGAGGTAAGTTCTTGTATAAATTATAGTATTTATTTTATTTTCTCTTTTCACTTTTCTTGTATATAACTTGTTTCTTTTCTTTTGTTTCTTTTTATTTTGTTTTCTTCCTTCTTCTTTTGTTTTCTTCTTCATTTTATTATATTCCAACACGTGCATGAGAGTGTGGTCACGTACATCAAGTGGTAGACTTTGTAGGGTATCCTCATCATTTTCAGAAAATATGGCTGAAGAAAATAATCAATCACTTCATAATGAGAATAATGAGAATAACCGTGCTAGAACACTTAGAGACCACATGAATCCCACAAGAACAAGTGCACCATCATGTATAGTTTTTCCTCCTGATGCATCTCATTTTAATTTTAAACCAGGCATTATTCAACTTTTACCTTCTTTTCATGGTTTGGAATTGGAAAATCCATACTTGCATTTAAGGGAATTTGAGGAAGTGTGCAACACATATAATAATTTAAATTGTAGCATGAATACCATCAGATTAAAGCTTTTTCCTTTTTCATTAAAAGATAAAGCTAAAACATGGCTACAAAATTTAAGACCAGGATCCATTCGTGCTTGGGATGAAATGCAACAACAATTTTTAAAGAAGTTTTTCCCATCTCATAGAACAAACTCTTTCAAGAGACAAATCACCACTTTCACTCAAAAACCAGGAGAAACATTTTACAAATGTTGGGATAGGTATCGAGATTTGCTTAGTACTTGCCCTCATCATGGTTTTGAAACATGGAGATTGGTTTCACATTTCTATGAAGGGTTAACATCTAAAGATAGGCAAATGGTTGAATTGATGTGCAATGGAACTTTTGAAGATAAAGACCCTGATGAAGCAATGGAGTACTTAGACTTGTTAGCTGAAAATGCTCAAAATTGGGACACTGCGGGTACTTATGAGGCACCGAGTAAAACTCAACCTCATACATCTAGTGGAGGTATGTACAACCTTAGGGAAGATCATGACCTTCAAGCCAAGTTTGCATCTTTAGCTAGAAAAGTCGAGGCACTAGAATTGAAAAAGAGTGGTCAATTAAAATCTATTGAAAACATTGTGTGTCAAATCTGTGAAACAAATGAACACTCAACCAACGATTGTCCAACCTTGCCTTCTTTTAAGGAATGTCTCCATGAACAAGCTCATGCTTTAAACAGTTTTCAAAGGGCCAACCACAACCCATACTCCCAAACATACAACCCTGGTTGGAGGAATCACCCAAATTTCAGTTGGAAGAGTGAGAACAACAATGCACAAACTTCACAACCACCATTTCAAGCACACCATAATTTCCAAAATTCTTATGGATATGCACCTTCTTATGCTCCACCTTCTAGAAGAAATCTTGAGGAAACATTGCATGCATTCATTGAAAAGCAAGAGACAATTAATACTCAACTTGCTCAAAACATGACAGATTTTAAAGATACTCTTGCTAAATTAACATCTGCTCTTAGTTTCCAAGAGAAAGGTAAGTTTCCATCTCAAACACAACAAAATCCCAAAGGGCAATACAATGCAAATGCAAGTAGTTCCGAAAGCCAACACATGGATCAAGTCAAATCAGTCACTACTCTGCGCAGTGGTAAGGTTATTGAAAAACCCTCTCTTGAACCTTATGAGAAAGATGATGAGTCAATCTCTGAGGGTAAGGAAGGGGTTGAATTTGAAAATTACAAAGAAACGACTGATTCACCGCCAGCACTTCCATTTCCTCATGCCATGACTAAACAAAGGAAAGTCAATCACAACTCAGAAATTTTTGAAATTTTCAAACAGGTAAGGATCAATATACCTTTGTTGGATGCTATTAAACAGGTTCCTTCCTATGCTAAATTTTTGAAAGATCTCTGCACTGTGAAGAGGAAACTGAATGTGAAAAAGAAAGCCTTTTTAGCCGAACAAGTAAGTGCTATTCTTCAAAACAATAATGCTTTGAAATATAAAGACCCTGGTTGTCCTACAATTTCTTGCTTTATTGGAGAGCATAAAATTGAAAGAGCTTTACTTGATCTTGGTGCTAGTGTGAATTTACTTCCATATTCAGTCTTTCAGAGTCTCAATCTAGGTGAGTTAAAACCAACTTCTATATCTCTTTTACTTGCTGATAGATCTGTAAAAGTGCCTAGAGGAATAATTGAAGATGTGTTAGTACAAGTCGATAAATTCATTTATCCTGTGGATTTTATTGTCTTGGACACAGAACCTGTTGAAGCATGTAATTCATTTCCTGTTATTTTAGGACGTCCGTTTCTTGCAACCTCTAACGCATTGATTAATTGTAGGAATGGACTGATGAAGCTATCATTTGGAAACATGACATTGGAGATGAATATTTTCAACATTTGCAAGCAACCTGGAGATGATAATGATTTACAAGAAGTAGATCATATTGACGAATTAGTTTATGATCAACTTGAATCTACTTTAAGTAAAAATGAATTGGATGAAATTGAAGATTTGCAAATGGTTTATTCTGAGGAAGAAATCACGGATGAAACAAGCACCGAAAATGTTGATGCGAATCTTTTGTCAACAGTGACAACAGATTCGACATCTAACATCACACCAATCGATGATTACTTTCCTAACGAATCCTTACTTTCTCTTAGTCCAATGCCTTGGTATGATAAAAATATCAATTTTCTTGCTTTAGGAGATTTGCCAACTGATTGGAGTATTCAAGACAAAGAAAAGTTTTTGAACGAAGTGAAGAGCTTTTATTGTGATGACCCTAACTTATTCAAATATTGTCCTAATCAAATCTTTCAAAGATTCATTCCCGACAATGAGGTAAGTAGTGTCATTAAACTTTGTCATTCTGAAGCATGTGGGAGTTATTTTTCTTTAAAAAAGACAGCTGCAAAAATCTTTCAAAATGGATTTTATTGGCCCACCATGTTCAAGGACACGCATGCATTCTGCAAAACTTGTGAAAATTGTCAAAAGATTGATACTGGTCAAAAAGTTTTGTTTTATAATTCTCAACTCTATGCACTCCCTAGAGAGCTAAGAACAAGATGGAGCAATCCTTATGGGGCCTGTGATATTGAGAATTCAATGAATGATAATGATTTTAAGGAAAATGGACATCGTTTGAAAACTTACTTTGATAATTTTCCTAGTAAAAATGAATCAACTGGTTGGAATGATCTTGTAGATAAAGGTTGATTTTTTTTTCTCACATTGTTTTTGTGTTTCTTTTTGAGTGATTTTTGCTAGTTTCTCTCACCCCGGTCAAATGGCGGATAACGGTACTCCGTGACTTAAGTCGGTTCTTTCAGTTTCCCACAATTACTGATATCTGTGTATATATCTATGCAATTCTTTGAATCTCTCTTCCAATTCTCATTTGAAAATGGACACTAATCTTGAAAAATTAAAAAAGTATTTTCCCGCTCTGCCTCAGAATGCGATTACAAAAATTTACCGTGCTAGATGTGCAAGATTGAGATTGTTAATGAATCATGGAATTCCTGAAGATATTCGCTGGTTGATTGAAGCAAAAGTCCGATTATCAGGTGAGTCCTCTAACTTCATTTCACACATGCCTGGAACAGGTAAAAGCACTTTTGCAAAGAAGCGTCGTGCAAAACGACTGGATGTCTGTCATCGATGTGCTAGATGGACATGTAATACACAATGTCGTTCTTTAGGAATGGTATCTATAAACCGTGAAGATAAAATACAATTCATTAAGGATGGCCTAAGTAAGGAGTCTTTAGATAATCTTCTATTGACTCTTGAGACGCATCCTAGTGGAGATGTGCATCGTGCAATTCATGATTTATGGCCACTATTTCATAAAGAACATGATCGACTTAGTCTTGGGAATCTGACTAAAAAAGACCCTGTTTGCCAGTTTTTAAGAAAACTGGATGGGAAGCCTATCCCCGACCCATAGAGGGCGTTTAAGCCGTTCTTGGACGTAAAACCAAGGGAAGATGTGAGCCACAATCACAACTACCTGTACATACACATGTTTTTTTCAAAAGTAAATAAATAAATAAATAAAAAGAGAGAGAGAGTGTGTGAGACTCCAACTGGCCTCCATATAGATGTTATGATTGCCTTTCTACTTTCTCATCTATAAAACCCTATTTTCCTTCCTTTCATTTCTACTCAACCCATACATTCAACAAATACAGAAGTGTGTAGAAATGGCAAGTTCCTCAAGTCATCAAATAAGAAATATTTGTGTTTTCGGTGGATCTAGTCCTGGGAAAGAAAAAGAGTTTTTAGAATCAGCAAATCATCTTGGTCAGGTGCTAGCTGAGAGAAAGATTCATTTAGTATATGGGGGAGGCAGTCTTGGGTTAATGGGAGGTGTGTCAATAGCTGCATTTTTAGGAGGTAGTCAAGTTTTAGGAGTCGTCCCTGAAGCTTTGGCACAAGGGGACATCATTGGAAAAACAATTGGCGAGGAACTTCAGGTCTCCACAATGTCGGCTCGAATGAATGCAATGTTTAACCATGCTGATGCTTTCATTGCTTTACCAGGTGGTCTAGGCACATTGGAAGAGATCTTTCATATTTCCTCTTGGGCTCAATTGCACATTCACCATAAACCCATAGGTTTGTTAAATGTTAATGGTTATTATGATAAGTTGTTGTCTTTTCTTGATCATGCTGTGGAACAGGAATTTCTAACATCTTCTGCACGACAAATCATAATCTCTGCTTCTACTGCTGAACAATTGATTGACCAACTACAATCTTTCATTCCTGTGATTGATCCTTCCATGAGTCGCATAAATTGGTCATCTAAGGAAAGCCGTAAAAAGCTTAGATTGGATTTGAGCCTTCATTTGTGAATTTTTGTGTCTTTTGGTTTTATTATGTTTTGTTATTTCTTATTTTTGTTTCAGTGTGTTTCAGGTTTTGTCAGTGTTCGTTATTTCAGGTGATATCTTTTATACTCTATCTTTCTACCTTAGAACATTGAGGACAATGTCTCGTTTTGGTTGGGGGGAGAGGGTAGTAGTTGATAAAAAAAAAAAATTGTTTTTCATTTCATAAAGCATGTGCATAATTGTTGTTACTAGGATGGCAGAGTAAAGGAGTTCTTTTGTTAAAGTGACTCTTGAGACGCATCTTAGTAACCATTCTTAACAAGGTCTATTATAATACTTCCTGAAATATTCAGGTTTACAAACTCTCGTATTGTTACCACTTAATTCTGCTCATATACTTATTTAACATGTATTTTTAAACCTTAATTTACACACACACACTTTAACATATGATTGTGGGTTGCATATTGGATTATAACATTATTTATGTTCTTTTGTTAAAGGTAACAACTAAGGGAAAGGGATTGTATATAATTAAAAAAATAATAAAAAAAAAACATGAAAAAAAAAATAAAAAATAAAAAATAAAAAATGATGATAATAAAAATGTAGATAAGTTTGATTTCGTAGCCTCCCTAACCTAAGCAATTAAGCCCGAAGGGGTGTTTTAACACCTAATACCCTAAAGTCAACTGACTTGGGAGCTATTGGCCCAACGCTTGTTACATGGGTTGAGGAGAAAAGCTTAAAGAAATCAAACATTGCACTATCTACATATCAGTATCTGCGACCCGAGTTACTAAGCTCGTAGGGGTGTCTTAACACCTAATGCCCTAAGACCAACTGGTCTGGGAGTCATTAGCTGAAAGCTCGTTACATGGGTTAAAGATGCATGATGTTTTTAAAGTATATGTATATAGAGTTAAAAAAAAAAAAAAAAAAAAAGACAAAAATAGTAATCTCAACCCAAGGAAGTTAACCTTAAACATTAGAACAAAAATTTTGTTTTCTTCCAAGAAAAGCCCCATAATTATGTGTTGATACATTGAGCACAAAAGAAAGGTTTATTAATATCTTGTTAAGTGGTATTGAGCAGATATATAAATTTAATGAGAGTTTGTTTATCTGGATAGATTAATGGAAGTTAAATGATGAATACCTTGCTTTGTGAAATTTGCAAATTGTTTTAACGCTTTAATTACTAGGGACTAGTAATAAGCTGGTTGAGGGGTGTGATTAGTACTTAAAAGTGCATTTTTATCATGGTTTTATATCATCATTTTGCACTTGAAGTATCAATAACTCCTTAACTAAAATATGTTTTATAATAATGTATCTAATAATATAAGATACCTATAATTTGTGGTAAATGTCTATTTTTAATGCAGGCCTATCAAATAAATGAAAGGATTGATTGATGACTTGAAGAACTTAAATTGCAAGGATAAAGAGATGGTCAAACTTAGAGAAGAGATGTCGGTGCAATCCAAACCGGAACACTGTTCGGTAATTGGGCCATATCTGGAGCTACAGATCTCAGATTTAGGTCCAATTTATATGGATGGAAAGGTAAGACATAGGCCTACAACTTTCATATGGAGCCCAAGATCTAAAAAGGCCATTATCAAGTCCAAATTGTAGCAACAACAAAGAAGCCCGAATCTGTCTTCCAGCCCGAGCACTGTTCGGTATTTTGGCCATATCTGGAGTTCTAGAAGTCCAAATGAGCTGAATTTTTTACACAAGAAAGCTGAGACAATTGCCTACAACTTTCATGTTTGCACCTGGCTCCAGTTTTGACGTTATGAATGACGTTTTGGGCAGACAAGAGAAGATAAGGATTGTCACCAAGTCAAAAGTTGGCCACCCACTTATCAATTAGTCATCAAATCAATAGTTCCCAATTTTGGCCTATAAAAGGAGGCATTTGCCATGCATTTAGGCATCTTGGTTTCCAGATCAAGATCATGCTCTTCCTTTCTCTCTTTGTATTTTTTGTAATGTTTATGCTTTACTTTCATTAATATCAAGTTTATGCCTTTCATTTCCTTTCCTTTACTTAGTTAACTTTTATGTTCTTATTTTGTTTATTTGTTTTCCTTTCTTTCATTATGTCTAGCTAAGTTAATTATGTCAAGGTGAAAAGGTTACACTAATGGTGTAAGAATAAGTATAATGTAAACTTAATATGGACTTTAATGTTTGATACTAACATGTTTTATATTTGTTATCTTGTTCACTCTTTAATACTTTGCTTGTTAAATGACTAATCTTGATTTATGTTGTATAACACTTGGTACAACAAATGCTTGGCACTTTCATAGCCCATAATGTATGGTATAACCGACACCTGAGCTATGAAAGGAACTTGATTTGTTGTTAACATAAGTTATAATCATGAATGCTTGACGAGATTTACAAGTATTAGCATTAATTGAATAAAATAACTAATGTAATCATGTTAACAATATATAATCTGATTGGAACCTCCTTTGTGTGTGGTTTCCAATTCAATAATAAGAGTTTATACTATACTTGTTTGATATACCATTAGTGGAACCTCTAACCTTGACATTTGTTATTATTATTGTTTAATCCTTACATTAATTTTCCATCTCTAAGTTCTCATCATCATCATCTTCTTCTTCTTCTCTTTCTTTATTATTATTATTATTATTATTATTATTATTATTATTATTATCATTAGTACTACTACCACTATTATTATTATTATTATTATTATTATTATTCTTATTATTATTGTTGTTGTTGTTGTTGTTATTGTTGTTTTATAATTGTTGTTTATAATTTGTACAATTAACCTCCCTGTGGTTCGACCCCGGTCTTGCCGGGTTATTTATTACTTCGACACTCCTGCACTTGGGAGAAGACATCAACATTTTTGTCGTGTCACATGCACTGTGTTAAAAAAAAAAACAAGAAAACTCAAAACGGTGCCGTTTTGAACGACACCATCATCTTCTTCCCTTGGACACGTAGAGAACAGGGGAAGAAAATGTGTTTTTCTCCTCTATTTTCACCTATATTTTTATCAACATTTCACCTTAAAAAAGATGTCGACACAACTCAGTTTCCACATGTTGGAAGAATAGTGGAGGAGGAGCAGCACAGTGGCCGCCCCAACCACGTCCCCTCCCCTGTTTTTGCCTATAAAAGCAGGGGAGACAGCAGCAAAAAGAGGGAGAAGAGGAGGAAGAAGAGAAGGAAACCAAACACGAGAGAGAGGAGAAGAGAAAAGAGAAGCAGAAAAGTGTGAAAAATCGAGGAGAGAGAGAAGAAAAACACAGCAAAATGCCGGCCACCGTGTCTTCGCCGCTGGCAGCACCTCCTCAACGCCAATCCTAGATAACCTCCGACTGCCCCGTCTCTTTCTTCTTTGCTCAGCCACGGGCTGTTTGTACAGTAATTAGCTCATTTGGTTTTGGGTCGGGTTCGGCCCAACCCACTGATCTAGGTTGAGTCCGGCCCATTTCAAAAAATTTTAATTAATTAATTTTTTATATTTTAAATTTCTCCCTTTTTATTTATGCCTTTTTGCTTAGCATTGGTTTGTATTTTATATTAAAAAATACAAATCTGGTATTAAAAATACCCGATTTTTTTTGTCAACACAAAAAAATTTGAAAAGAAACAAAAAAAATATTTTTGTGCATATAACCAAGTGTCTTAAAGCTAGAAAACTCATATTGTATTTTTCATACATCAAAAACAATAGTTTAACATGCATTTTGGCTTTCATAACCAATTTATTAAAGTCAAGAGAACATTGGCCAAAATATCAAAAACAACAAAAAAACTTTATTTTGTTTTGTTTAGTATCAGGGATTATGAGGTTATACATAACACGTATTCCTAATATTAAAAGGTTATTTGTTTTTATTAACGACATAAAATAACTAGGTTTTACCCGATAAGATAAAGATCTCCTTACAAAGGAGAACTTTTCCTAAACCTTAGATACACATATAATTAGATACCACAACATGATTTCATATTTTATTAGACAAAACAATGCAGCCTACCTTAGGTAGGGCGTATTTGGGGTGCTAATACCTTTCCTTTACGCAACCAGTCTCCGTACCCAATCTTTGAGACCAGTTAGGGTTTCTAGTTACCAAAATACTAGGTGGCGACTCCCATTCAAATGTTCCATTGGTAAAAGAGACAAGAATTTGCTTGTCTCTTCACATCTTGCTAGAAATACACCACATCCCAACCTTTGCAAGGATGGTGGATGATCGTCGCGATGCTGCACACGTGCGACAAGTACTACTACTATTATTATTATAATTGTTGTTGTTATTGCTATTATTGTTGTTATTGCTATTATTGTTGTTTATAATTTGTACAATTAACCTTCCTATGATTCGACCCCGGTCTTGCCAGATTATTTATTACTTCGACATTCCTACACTTGGGAGAAGACATCAATCTTTTAGTCATATCATTATGCATACAACCAAGTCTCTTAAGTTTATAAGAAATTTTCATATAATAAAAAATTCAAAAAATATATGTATTAGCATGTATTTTGAGTGTTAATAACTAGTTTACTAAAGTTATGAGAACTAGGCCAATATTGTAAAAATACAAAAAAAAAATATTTTCTTTCTTTTAATATCTGATATTACAAACTTATACATAATACGTGTTTCTAATATTAAATAAAAGTTAGATTTTTTTTTGAGATTACAAACTTATACATAGTACATAATACATATTTCTAATATTAAATAAATGTTAGATTTTTTTTTTGTCAATATTAGAATAGTTAGGTTTTACTATATAAGTTAAGAATCTCCTTACAGGGGAGGACTTTTCTAAGATCTCCTTACTGGAAAAAACTTTTCTTAAACCTTAAACAGACCAACCATTAGAAAACCCAAAAATACCTTAGTTTACATCAAATAATTAAACAACGCAATTTACCTTAAATAAGGTATATTTGGAGTTCTAAGACATTTTCTTTACGCAATCAATTTCCATGTCCGATAAATGAGAGTAGTTAGGGTTCCTAATGATTAAAATACTAAGTGGCAACTCTTATCCCTTCTTACCATTGATAAGATAAGCAATCCATGTCTCCTCTATTTCCCTATTTATATATCATATAGGGAAAGCATTGTCATGACACTACATACATGCGACAACTCTAATTTTAAATAAACACAATGTTGAAAGATAAATTCAAAAAAAAAAAGTCAATATAAAAAAAGGAGAAAAAACTAGAGGCATCTGAGTTAACTTATCAAACTTATGGTTTAGGTCATGATAATGAGATAACCTTATAAAAAGTAAATTGAAAAAAATTATGGAGATCAATTCTTAATATACCTAATGTTGAAGGATGAAATTGGAATTAAAACATTGATTAAAAAACATAAAAAAAGACTTCAATCAACCTAAGTTAATCTATCAAACCCTTGACTCAAGTTATGAGATAAAGATAAAAAGACTTCAGTCAACTTGAATTAATCTATCAAACCCTTGACCCAAGTAATGAGATAAAGACAAAAAGACTACAATCAACCTGAGTTAATCTGTCAAACCCTTGACCCAAGTTATGAGATGAAGATAATCATATAGAAAGCAAATCAACACAAATCAAGAAAATGAATTCTCAATCAACCCAATTTTAAAGGATGAAATTGAAAAAAAATCAATTAGAAAAAATTAAAAAAAAAATCTAGTTAATCAAGTTAACCTATTAAACTTGTGGTTTGTGTCATGAGACTATGATAACCTCATATAAAAGTCAATTATAAAATTCAATCTCCAATACATCTAATATTAAAAGATGAAATTGATATTAGTGTAGTATGCCTTGTGGCCAATCAGTTGGTTACACGTGACATTATAATATTCATATAAATACATGTTTATTATTAATTGACACGACTAAAAGATTGATGTCTTCTTCTAAGTGCAGGAGTGTCGAAGTAATAAATAACCCGGCAAGACCGGGGTCGAACCACAAGGAGGTGAATTGTACAAATTATAAACAACAATTATAAACAACAATAATAGCAATAACAACAACAACAACAACAACAATAGTAGTAGTAGTAGTAATAATAGTAGTAGTAGTAGTAGTAGTAGTAGTACTAATAATAATAATAATAATAATAATAATAATAGTTGTAGTAGTAGTAGTAGTAGTATACTACTAATAACAACAACAACAACAACAATAATAATAGTAGTAATAATAAAGAAAGAAAGAAATGGAGAAGAAGATGAGAACTTTGAGATAGAATATTAATGTAAGGAGTAAACAATAATAATAACAAATGTCAAGGTTAGAAATTCCACTAATGGTATGTCAAACAAGTATAATATAAACTCTTATTATTCAATTGGAAACAACACATAAAGGAGGTTCCAATCAAATTATAGATTGTTAACATGATTACATTAGTCATCGTATTCGATTAATGCTAATACTTGTAAATCTCGTCAAGCATTCATGATTATAACATATGTTAACAACAAATAAAGTTCCTTTCATAGCTCAGGTGTCAGTTATACCATACAATATGGGCTATGAAAGTGCCAAGCATTTGTTGTACCAAGTGTTATACAACATAAATCAAGATTAGTCATTTAACAAGCAAAGTATTAAAGAGTGAACAAGATAACAAATATAAAACATGTTAGTATCAAATATTAAAGTCCATATTAAGTTTACATTATACTTATTCTTATAGCATTAGTGTAACCTTTTCACCTTGACATAATTAAGTTAGCTAGACATAATGAAAGAAAGAAAGAAAAATAGATAAACAAAATAAGAACATAAAAGTTAACTAAGTAAAGGAAAGGAAATGAAAGGCAGAAACTTAATATTAATGAAAGCAAAGCATAAACATTACAAAAAATACAAAGAGAGAAAGGAAGAGCATGATCTTGATCTGGAAACCAAGATGCCTAAATGCATGGCAAATGCCTCCTTTTATAAGCCAAAATTGGGAACTATTGATTTGATGACTTATTGATGAGTGGGTGGCCAACTCTTGACTTGGTGACAATCCTTATATTGTCTTGTCTGCCCAAAATATCATTGATAACGTCAAAATTGGAATCACTTGCAAACATGAAAGTTGGAGGCCATTGTCTCAGCTATCTTGTGTAAAACATTTAGCTCATTTAGACTTTTAGAACTCTAGATATGGCCAAAATACCGAACAGTGCTCGGGCTGGAGGACAGATTCGGGCTTCTTTGTTGTTGCTACAATTTGGACTTGAAAATGGCCTTTCTAGATCTTGGGTTCCATATGAAAGTTGTAGGGCTATCTCTTACCTTTCCATCCATATAAAGTGGACCTAAATCTGAGATCTACAACTCCAGATATGATCCAATTACCAAATAGTGTTCTGGTGTGGACTACACCGACATCTCTTTTCGGAGTTTAGCCATCTCTTTGTCCTTTCAATTTCAATTCTTAAATTCATCAATCAATCCTTTCATTTATGTGATAGGCCTGAATTAAAAATAGACATTTACCATAAATTATAGGTATCTTATATTATTAGATACATTATTATAAAATATATTTTAGTTAAGGAGTTATTGATACTTCAAGTGCAAAATGATAATATAAAACCATGATAAATATACAATTTTAAGTACTAATCATTAATAAAGACTTAATTTATCTTTAATATTCATATAATATTATATTAATAAATCTAGAGTATTAATAAGCTCATGAGATAAAAATATTTTGCAAAAAACATTATAAAGTTGTTATAATTATAGGATTCTTATTGCATCAAAGCATTGTTCCTAAAATGTTCCTAGTTGATGCTCTCCTAAATGCTTGATATTCATCAAAGCTATAAAGATATTATATTCTTTTTTTTTTTATGAAAGAAAATAGTTGTTATCATAAGCTGAGGTATAAGCCACTTGTTATAAGACATGTACAGTGAACTCATCTGCAAGAGAATTCTATATGGAGCGATCACCTATATTTATGAAAAAGCTCACATTATGGTTGTATAAGTGATCCTTAAACTTGTGATCACTAAATCATTTTATATAAAAAATGGTATATGACATGACTAAAAGATTGATGTCTTCTCCCAAATGTAGGAGTGTCAAAGTAATAAATAATCTGGTAAAACCGAGGTCGAATCACATGGAGGTTAATTATATAAATTATAAATAATAATAATAATAATAATAATAATAATAATAATAATAATAATAATAACAACAACAACAACAATAACAATAACAATAACAACAACAATAATGATAAGAAGAAGAAGAAGTTAAAGATGACTTTGAGATGTAAGATTAATGTAATGATTAAACAATGATAAAAACAAATATCAAGGATAGAGGTTGTACTAATGATATTTCAAATAAGTATAGTATAAACTCTTTTTATTACTCAACTGGAAACCTGACACGACTAAAAGGTTGATGTCTTCTCCCAAATGCAGGAGTGTCGAAGTAATAAATAACCCGGCAAGACCGGGATCGAACCACAAGGAGGTTAATTGTACAAATTATAAACAACAATAATAGCAACAACAACAACAACAACAACAACAATAATAATAGTACTAATAATAGTAGTAGTAGTAGTACTAATAATAATAATAATGGAGAAGAAGAAGAAGAAGATGAGAACTTTGAGATGGAATATTAATGTAACAATTAAACAATGATAATAACAAATGCCAAGGTTAGAGGTTCCACTAATGGTATGTCAAACAAGTATAGTATAAACTCTTATTATTCAATTGGAAACCACACACAAAGGAGGTTCCAATCAGATTATATATTGTTAACATGATTACATTAGTCATCTTATTCAATTAATGCTAATACTTGTAAATCTCGTCAAGCATTCATGATTATAACTTATGTTAACAACAAATCAAGTTTCTTTCATAGCTCAGCTGTCGGTTATACCATACATTATGGGCTATGAAAGTGCCAAGCATTTGTTGTACCAAGTGTTATACAACATAAATCAAGATTAGTTATTTAACAAGCAAAGTATTAAAGAGTGAACAAGATAACAAATATAAAACATGTTAGTATCAAACATTAAAGTCCATATTAAGTTTACATTATACTTATTCTTACATCAACTACTACCCTCTCCCCCCAACCAAAACGAGACATTGTCCTCAATGTTCTAAGGTAGAAAGATAGATTATAGAAGATATCACCTGAAATAACAAACACTGACAAAACCTGAAACACACTGAAACAAAAATAAGAAATAACAAAACACAATAAGAAAACCAAAAGACACAAAAATTCACAAATGAGGCTCAAATCCAATCTAAGCTTTTTACGGCTTCCCTTAGATGACCAATTTATGCGACTCATGGAAGGATCAATCACAGGAATGAAAGATTATAGTTGGTCAATCAATTGTTCAGCAGTAGTAGTAGAGATTATGATTTGTCGTGCAGAAGATGTTAGAAATTCCTGTTCCACAGCATGATCAAGAAAAGACAACAACTTATCATAATAACCATTAACATTTAACAAACCTATGAGTTTATGGTAAATGTGCAATTGAGCCCAAGAGAAAATATGAAAGATCTCTTCCAGTGTGCCTAGACCACCTGGTAAAGCAATTAAGGCATCAACATGGTTAAACATTGCATTCATTCGAGCCGACATTGTGGAGACTTGAAGTTCCTCTCCAATTGTTTTTCCAATGATGTCTCCTTGTGCTAAAGCTTCGGGGACGACCCCCAAAACTTGACTACCTCCTAAAAATACAGCTATTGACACACCTCCCATTAACCCAAGACTGCCTCCCCCATATACTAAATGAATCTTTCTCTCAGCTAGCACCTGACCAAGATGATTTGTTGATTCTAAAAACTCTTTTTTTTTCCTAGGACTAGATCCACCGAAAACACAAATATTTCTTATATGATGACCTGAGAAACTTGTCATTTCCACACACTTCTGTATTTGTTGAATGTATAAGTTGAGTAGAAATGAAAGGAAGGAAGAGAGGGTTTTATAAATGAGAAATTAGAAAGGCAATTATAACACCTATATGTAGGCCAGCTGGAGTCTCACACACTCTCTCTCTCTTTTTATTTATTTATTTACTTTTGAAAAAGAATATGTATGGACAGGTAGTTGTGATTATGGCTCACATCTTTTCTTGGTTTTACGTTCAAGAACGGCTTAAACGCCCTCTATGGGTCGAGGATAGGCTTCCCATCTAGTTTTCTTAAAAACTGGCAAACAGGGTCTTTTTTAGTCAGATTCCCAAGACTAAGTCGATCATGTTCTTTATGAAATAATGGCCATAAATCATGAATTGCACGATGCACATCTCCACTAGGATACGTCTCAAGAGTCAATAGAAGATTATCTAAAGACTCCTTACTCAGGCCATCCTTAATGAATTGTATTTTATCTTCACGGTTTATAGATATCATTCCTAAAGAACGACATTGTGTATTACAAGTCCATCTAGCACATCGATGACAGACTTTCAGTCGTTTTGTATGATGCTTCTTTGCAAAAGTGTTTTTACCTATTCCAGGCATGTGTAAAATGAAGGAGTTAGAGGACTCACCTGATAATCAAATCTTTGCCTCAATCAACCAACGAATATCTTCAGGAATTCCATGATTCATTAACAATCTCAATCTTGCACATCTAGCATGGTAAATTTTTGTAATCTCATTCTAAGGCAGAGCGGGAAAATACTTTTTCAATTTTTCAAGATTAGTGTCCATTTTCAAATGAGAATTGGAAGAAAGATTCAAAGAATTGCACAGATATATACACAGATATCAATAATTGTGGGAAACTGAAAGAACCGACTTAAGTCACGGAGTACCGTTATCCGCCATTTGACCGGGGTGAAAGAAACTAGCAAAAATCACTAAAAAATAATAATAATAAAATCAATCTTTATATACAGGATCGCCCAATTCAATAGAGTCATGTTCAACTGAAAAATTATCAAAGTAAACTTTCAAACGATGTCCATTTACCTTGAAAACATTATCATTTGTTGGATTCTCGATGTCATAGGCCCCATATGGATACACATATTTCACAATAAAAGGATCGCTCCATCTTGATCTAATTTTCAAGGAAATAAATGCAGTTGAGAATTATAAAGCAAGACTTTTTGACCAACATTGAATGTTTTTCTTAGTATTTTTTTGTCATGAAACTCTTTAATTCTTGCTTTATGAATTCTTGAATTTTCATATGCATCATTTCTTATTTCGTCAAGCTCATTTATTTGTAATTTTTGTACTTGACTAGCATCATCCAGATTTGAATTGAAAGCTTTAATAGCCCAATAAGCTTTATGTTCAAGTTCCACAGGTAAGTGACAAGGTTTTCCATAGACTAGTTTATAAGGTGGCATACCTAATGATGTTTTATATGCAGTTCGATAAGCCCAAAGTGCATCATTAAGTCTTAAAGACCAGTCTTTCCTATTAGGGTTCACTGTTTTCTCCAATATATGTTTGATCTCCCTATTAGCAAGCTCTACTTGTCCACTTGTTTGAGGGTGATAAGGGGTGGCAACTTTGTGTGTGATTCCATATTTCTTCATTAAAGACTCAAATGGCTTGTTGCAAAAATATGTTCCACCATCACTTATTATGGCTCGAGGGACTCCAAATTGACTCAAAATATTTTCTTTCAAAAACTTTATCACTGTTTTGTGATCATTGTGTCGACTTGGAATTGCCTCTATCCATTTTGAAACATAATCTACTGCGACTAATATGTATAAGAAACCAAATGATGGAGGGAATGGACCCCTGAAATCTATACCCCAACAATCAAAGATCTCAATGACAATAATAGGATTTAAAGGCATCATGTGACGTTTTGAAATAGATCCCAACTTTTGACAATTTTCACAAGACTTGCAGAATGCATGTGAGTCTTTGAATATGGTGGGCCAGTAAAATCCACTTTGTAAGATTTTTGCAGTTGTCTTTTTTGAAGAGAAATGGCCCCCACATGTCTCAGAATGACAAAATTTAATGACACTACTTACCTCATTATCAGGAATGCATCTTCGAAATATTTGATCAAGACAATATTTGAATAAATAAGGATCATCCCAATAAAAACTTTTCACTTCGTTCAAGAACTTTTTTTTATCTTGGGTACTCTAATGAGCTGGCAATTGTCCTGAAACAAGAAAATTGACAATATTAGCAAACCAAGGCATTGTAGAGACAGAAAGTAAAGATTCATCGGGAAAGTAGTCATCGATTGGTGTGATGTCAGTTTTCAAATTTGTTGTCAATCTTGACAAGTGATCTGCGACAACATTTTCGCTGCCTTTCTTATCTTTGATTATGATATCAAATTCTTGAAGTAATAAAATCCACTACACCAATCTAGCCTTAGAATCTTTCTTAGAAGAAAGATATTTCAATGCTGCATGATCACTAAAAACAACAACAGGTGAGCCAATAAGATAAGATCTTAATTTTTCACATGTAAATACTACTGCAAGTAATTCTTTTTCAGTGGTGGTATAATTCATTTGAGCACTATTTAAAGTTTTACTTGCATAGTAAATTACATATGGTTTCTTATCTTTTCTTTGTCCCAAAACAGCACCTATGGCATAATCACTAGCATCACACATTATTTCAAAAGGTAATGACCAATCGGGAGGTTGAATGATAGGAGCACACATAAGCAAGTTTTTAAGTTTAACAAAGGCTTCTTCACAATATTTAGTCCTTCAAAAATAGTATCCTTTGTTAGAAGGTTACTTAAAGGCTTAGATATTACACTAAAATCTTTGATGAACCTTTTATAAAAACCAGCATGTCCCAGGAATGATCTAACATCTTTAAGAGATTTTGGTGTTGGCAAGTTTGTAATTAACTCGATTTTAGATTTGTCAACCTCAATTCCTTTTGATGAAATAATGTGACTAAGTACAATGTCATTTGTTACCATAAAATGACATTTTTTCCAATTCAGCACAAGATTCTTCTTTTCACACCTGGTCAAAATCTTTCCTAAGTTAGTCAAACAATCATCAAATGAATCACCAAAAATAAAAAAATCATCCATGAAAATCTTAAGAAAATGTTCAACCATATCACTAAATATACTAAGCATGCATCTTTGAAATGTGGCTGGTGAATTACATAATCCAAAAGGCATCCTTCGATATGTTAAAGTACCAAATGGACATGTGAAAGTAGTCTTCTCTTGATCTTCCAATGTAATTTCAATTTGGTTGTAACCTGAATAGCCATCTAGGAAACAATAAAATTCATGACCTGCAACTCTTTCTAGGATTTGATCCATGAAAGGTAAAGGAAAATGATCTTTTCTAGTCATTGAATTAAGTTTTCTATAGTCAATGCACATGCGCCCACCAATAATAGTTCTAGTGGGAATTAACTCATTGTTCTCATTTGTTATCACAGTGACTCTAGACTTCTTGGGTACAACTTAGGTAGGACTTACCCATTTGCTGTCAGAAATAGGATAAATGATTTCATTATCTAGAAGCTTAATGACTTCATTTTTCACTATTTCCTTCATATTAGGATTTAGCCTTCGTTGCATTTCTCTAGAGGGTTTAGCATTTTCCTCTAAATAAATTATGTGTGTACAAATCAAAGGACTAATTCCTTTTATATTAGCTATGGTCCATCCTAATGCATTTTTGTGCATTTTCAGAGTTTGTAATAACTTACCTTCTTGATTTGCATTAAGTTTGGAAGAGATTATTACCAAAAAAGTTTCATTTTCTCCTAAAAATAAGTATTTGAGATTGGATGGCAATGGCTTTAAATCAGGTTTTGGTGGTTGAACATTTGAAGGTATGGACTTAATTGATCGTGGTGGCAATTCCTTAATTTGTGGCCTTCAATTACTTGTCTTTGATTCTTCCTAAAAATAAATCATTTCCAAATCATCAGATTCATCAATCTCGATTCCACTGGAAGTGGTTGGAAATTGATCATGAATTAATTTTTCAGTAAAGTCCACTTCTTGTAAATCATTATCTCTAGGTTGCTTGCAAATGTTGAAAATATTCATCTCCAATGTCATGTTTCCAAATGATAGCTTTATCAGTCCATTCCTACAATTAATCAATGCATTAAAAGTTGCAAGAAATGGATGTCTTAAAATAATAGGAAATGAATTACATACTTCAACAGGTTGTGTGTCCAAGATAATAAAATCCACAGGATAAATGAATTTATCGACTTGTACTAATACATCTTCAATTATTCCTCTAGGCACTTTTATAGATCTATCGGTAAGTAAAAGAGTTACAGAAGTTAGTTTTAACTCACCTAGATTGAGACTCTGAAAAACTGAATATGGAAGTAAATTCACACTAGCACCAAGATCAAGTAAGGCTCTTTCAATTTTATGCTCTCCAATAAAGCAAGAAATTGTAGGACAACTAGGGACTTTATATTTCAAAGCATTATTGTTTTGAAGAATGACACTTACTTGTTCAGCTAGAAAGGCTTTCTTTTTCACATTCAGTTTCCTCTTCACAGTGTATAGATCTTTAAAAAATTTAGCATAGGAAGGAACTTGTTTAATAGCATCCAGCAAAGGTATATTGATTCTTACTTGTTTGAAAGTTTTAAAGATTTTAGAGTTGTGATTGACTTTCCTTTGTTTGGTCATGACATGAGGAAATGGAAGTGCTGGCGGTGAATCAGTGGTTTCTTTGCAATTTTCAGATTCAACCCCTTCCTTACCCTCAGAGATTGACTCATCATCTTTCTCATAAGGTTTAAGAGAGGGTTTTTCAATAACCTTACCACTGCGCAGAGTAGTGACTGATTTGACTTGATCCATGTGTTGGCTTCCAAAACTACTTGCATTTGCATTGTATTGCCCCTTGGGATTTTGTTGTGGTTAAGATGGAAACTTACCTTTCTCTTGGAAACTAAGAGCAGATGTTAATTTAGCAAGAGTATCTTTAAAATCTGTCATATTTTGAGTAAGTTGAGTATTGATTGTCTCTTGCTTTTCAATGAATGCATGCAATGTTTCCTCAAGATTTCTTCTAAGTGGTAGAGCATAAGGAGGTGCATATCTATGAGAATTTTAGAAATTGTGGTGTGCTTGAAATGGTGGTTGTGAAGTTTGTGCATTGTTGTTCTCACTCTTCCAACTGAAATTTGGGTGATTTCTCCAACTAGGGTTGTATGTTTGGGAGTATGGGTTGTGGTTGGGCCTTTGGAGACTGTTTAAAGCATGGGCTTGTTCATGGAGACATTCCTTAAAAGAAGGCAAGGTTGGACAATCGTTGGTTGAGTGTTCATTTGTTTCACAAATTTGACCACAATGTTTTCAACAGATTTTAATTGACCACTCTTTTTGAATTCTAGTGCTTCAACTTTTCTAGCTAAAGATGCAAACTTGGCTTGAAGGTCATGATCTTCCCTAAGGTTGTACACACCTCCACTAGATGTATGAGGTTGAGTTTTACTCAGTGCCTCATAAATACTCACGGTGTCCCAATTTTGAGTATTTTTAGCTAACAAGTCTAAGTACTCCATTGCTTCATCAGGGTCTTTATCTTCAAAAGTTTCATTGCACATCAATTCAACCATTTGCCTAACTTTAGGTGTTAACCCTTCATAGAAATGTGAAACCAATCTCCATGTTTCGAAACCATGATGAGGGCAAGTACTAAGCAAGTCTCGATACCTATCCTAACATTGGTAAAATGTCTCTCCTGGTTTTTGAGTGAAACTAGTGATTTGTCTTTTGAAAGAGTTTTTGTGAGATGGGAAAAACTTCTTCAAAAACTGTTGTTGCATTTCATCCCAAGCACGAATGGATCCCGGTCTTAAATTTTGTAGCCATGTTTTAGCTTTATCTTTTAATGAAAAAGGAAAAAGCTTTAATCTAATGGTGTTCATGCTACAATTTAAATTATTATATGTGTTGCAAACCTCCTCAAATTCTCTTAAATGCAAGTATGGATTTTTCAATTCTAAACCATGAAAAGAAGGTAAAAGTTGAATAATACCTAGTTTAAAATTAAAATGAGATGCATCAGGAGGAAAAACTATGTATAATGGTGCACTTGTTCTTATGGGATTCATATGGTCTCTAAGTGTTCTAGCACAGTTATTCTCATTATTTTCATTATGAAGTGATTGATTATCTTCTTCGGCCATATTTTCTGAAAATGATGAGGATATCCTACAAAGTCTACCACTTGATGTACGTGACCACACTCTCATGCACGTGTAGGAATAGAATAAAAGGAAAAGGAAAACAAAAGAAGAAGAGACAAGAGAAAAGAAACAAAGTTATATATAAGTGAAAAGAGAAAATAAAATAACTACTATAATTTATACAAGAACTTACCTCCCCGGCAACGGCGCCAAAAATTTGACACGACGAAAAGGTTGATGTCTTCTCCCAAGTGCAGGAGTGTCGAAGTAATAAATAACCCGACAAGACCGGGGTCGAACCAGAGGGAGGTTAATTGTACAAATTATAAACAACAATAATAGTAATAACGATAATAATAATAATAATAATAATAATAATAATCTAGATTTATGTTGTATATTTGTCTTTCTTTCATTATGTCTAGCTAAGTTAATTATGTCTAGCTAAGTTAATTATGTCAAGGTGAAAAGGTTACACTAATGGTGTAAGAATAAGTATAATGTAAACTTAATATGGACTTTAATGTTTGATACTAACATGTTTTATATTTGTTATCTTGTTCACTCTTTAATAGTTTGCTTGTTAAATAACTAATCTTGATTTACAATAGTAACAACACTTGATATAACAAATGTTTGACACTTTCATAGCCCATATTGTATGGTATAACTGACACTTGAGCTATGAAAGGAACTTGATTTGTTGTTAACATAAGTTATAATCATGAATGCTTGATGAGATTTACAAGTATTAGCATTAATCGAATAAGATGACTAATGTAATCATGTTAACAATCTATAATATGATTGAAACCTCCTTTGTGTGTGGTTTTCAATTAAATAATAAAAGTTTATTCTATTCTTGCTTAACATACCATTAATGGAACCTCTAATCTTGACATTTATTATTATCATTGTTTAATCCTTACATTAATATTCCATCTCAAAGTTCTCATCATCATCTTCTTCTTCTCCTTCTTTTTCTTTATTACTACTACTACTACTACTACTACTACTACTACTACTACTACTAGTATTATTATTATTATTAGCAGTATTACTATTAATATTGTTGTTGTTGTTATTGTTATTGTTATTGTTGTTGCATTATTGTTATTTATAATTTGTACAATTAACCTCCCTATGGTTCGACTCTTGTCTTGCCGGGTTATTTATTACTTTGACATTCCTGTACTTGGAAGAAGACATCAATCTTTTAGTCGTGTCAGTGGAACACATTTATGCAATAAGTCATTCGAGTCTTTAATGAAGAAATATAGAATCACATACAAAGTTCATGCCCGTTATCACCCTCAGCAAGTGGACAAGTAGAGCTTGCTAATAGAAAGATCAGACAGATCTTGGAGAAAATAGTGAACCCTAATAGGAAAAACTATTTTTAAGACTTAATGATGCACTTTTGGGCTTATCAAACTGCTTATAAATTATCATTAGGCACGTCATCTTATAGACTAATCTATGGAAAACCTTGTCACTTGCCTATGAAACTTGAACATAAAGCTTATTAGGCTATTAAAGCTTTTAATTCAAACCTTGATGATGCTATTCAAAATTACAAATAAATGAGCTTAAAGAAATAAAAAATGATGCATATGAAAATTCAAAAATTCATAAAGCAAGAATAAAAGAGTTTTATGACAAGAAAATCTAAGAAAAACATTCAATGTTGGTCAAAAAGTCTTTGTAATTCTCGACTCCATTTATTTTATGGAAAACTAAGATCAAAATGGAGTTGTCCTTTTATTGTGAAACATGTGTATCTATATGGTGCTTATGATATCAAGAATCCAAAGAATGATAATGTTTTCAAGGTAAATGGATATCGTTTGAAAGTTTACTTTAATAAGTTTTCAATTGAAAGTGACTCTATTGAATTGAGTGATCTTATATATAAAGATTGATTTTCTATTTTTCTCACATTGTTTTGTGTTTTGTTTTGGTGAAACTGTTTTTTGGCTAGTCTCTTTCACCCCAGTCAAATGGAGGATAATGGTACCCCATGACTTAAATCAAAACTTTGAGTTTCCCATAATAACTGATATGTGTGTATATATTTGTGCAATTCTTTGCTCTTTCTTACTTCTTTGAATCTCTTCTCCAATTCTCATTTGAAAATGGACATCACTCTTGAAAAATTGAAAAAGTTTTTTTTACTTTGCCTCAAAATGCGATTTTAAAAATTTATTATGCTAGATGTGCAAGATTGAAATTATTAATGAATCATAGAATTCTAGAAGATATTTACTGATTGACTGAAGCAAAGGTCTGACCATCAGGTGAGTCCTCTAATTCCTTCATTTCACACATGCTTGAAATAGGTAAAAGCACTTTTACAAAAAAATATCATGCAAAACGACTGAAAGTCTATTACAAATATGCTAGACAAACTTGTAATGCAACATATTGTTCTTTAGAAATGGTATCTCTAAACCATGAAGATAAAATATAATTCATTTAGGATGGCCTGCGTAAAGGGTCTTTAGATAATCTTCTATTAACTCCTGAGACATATCCTAGTGGAGATATGCATCGTACAATTCATGATTAAAAAAGAACTTGATCAACTTAGTCTTTGAAATCTGATTAAAAAAGACCTTATTTGCCAGTTTTTAAGAAAACTAGATAGGAAGCCTATCCCCAACCCATAGAAGATGTTTAAGTTGTTCTTGGACGTAAAACCAAGGGAAGGTGTTAGTCATAATCACAACTACCTATACATACACATTTTTTTTCAAAAAAATATAATATAAATAAATAAATTAAGAGAGAGAGAGGGTGAAACTCCAGCTGACCTATATATAAGTGGTATGATTGCATTTTCAAGTTCTCATCTATAAAATCTTATCTTTCTTCCCTTCATTTCTACTCAATTGATACATTCAACACATATAAAAGTGTGTAGAAATGACAGGTTTCTCAAGTTATCATATAAGAAACATTTGTGTTTTCATTTGATCTAGTCTTGAGAAGAAAATAGAGTTTTTGAAATCAGCAAATTATCTTGGTCAGGTACTAGCCGAGAGAAAAATGCATTTTTAAGAAGTAGTCAAGTTTTAAGAGTTGTCGCCAAAGCTTTAGCAAATTGGGGTATCATTAGAAAAATAATTGGAGAGGAACTACAAGTCTCCATAATGTCTAATTGAATGAATATAATGTTTAAACACGTTAATGTCTTAATTGCCTTACCAAGTGGTCTAGGTACATTAAAAGAGATCTTTCATATTTTTTTTAGGCCTAACTGCACATTCACCATAAACCTATAGGTTTACTCAATATTAATGATTTTTATGATAAGTTATTGTCCTTTCTTAATCATGCTGCAGAATAGGAATTTCTAACATATTCGGTATGATAAATCATAATCTCTACTGCTACTGCTGAATAATTGATTGACCATCTGCAATCTTTCATTCATGTAATTGATCCCTCTATGAGTCGCATAAATTGGTTAACTAAGAAAAGCCATAAAAAGCTTAGATTGGATTTGAGCCTTCGTTTGTGAATCATTATGTCTTTTGGTTTTATTAATAGAGCATAATATTTGTGTTTTGTTGTTTCTTATATTTTTTTAAGTGTGTTTTAGATTTATTAGTAGTTATTATTTTAGGTGATGTCTTCTATACTCTATCTTTCTACCTTAGAACATTGAGGATAATGTCTTGTTTTGGTTTGGAGGGAGGGTGGTAGTTGATATTTAAAAAAAATACCATAACTGTATTTTCTATTTCATAAACCATTTGCAAAACTATTATTTCTAAGATGGTAAAGTAAGGAAGAATTTTGGTAACACTTGAAACGTATCTTGGTAAATATTTTTCAATTGTTATTTATAATATTCATAACAAGATCTATCAAAATGCTTTTTGAAATATTCAAGTTTACAAACTCTAGCATCGTTATCACTTGATTATACTCATATACTTATTTAAAAACTATTCTTAAATCTTTATTTTTACACACACACTTTAACATATGATTGTGGGTTGCAGATTGGATTATTACATTATTTATGTTCTTTTTTTAAAGGTAACAATTAAGGGAAATGAATACTATATAATTTGCAAAAAAAGAAAAAAAGAAAAAAATGTAATTAATTAAATACATAACAACATAGATAAGTTTTATTTTGTAGCCTCTTTAACCTAAGTAATAAAGCCCGAATGAGTGTTTTAACACCTAATTCCCTAAAGTCAACTGACTTAGGAACTATTGGAACAACGTTTGTTACATGGGTTGAGGAGAAAAGCTTAAAGGAATCAAACATTGCACTATATATGTATCAGTATTTACAACTTGAGTTACTAAGCTTGTAGGAGTGTGTTAACACCTAATGCCCTAAGACCAACTAGTCTGGGAGTCATTAGCTGAAAGCTCGTTACATGGATTAAAGATGCATTGTGTCTTTAAGTTATATGTATATTAATAAAAAGAAAAGAAAAGAAAAGACAAAGATAATAATCTCAACTCAAGAAATTAACGTTAAACATTAGAACAAATATTTTATTTTCTTCCAAGTAAATCCTCATACCTATGTGTTGACATATTGAGCATAAAAGGAAGGTTTAATAGTATCTTGTTTAAAAGGTATTCAACAAATATATAAATTTAATAAGAGTTTGTTTATTTTGATAGATTAATGGAAGTTAAATAATGAATACCTTGCTGGTTGGGAGGTGTGATTAGTACTTAATAGTAAATTTTTATCAAGGTTTTATATCATCATTTTATACTTGAAGAATCAATAACTCCTTAACTAAATCATATTTTATAATAACAAGTTTAATACCATAAAATTCCATTAATTTATGGTAAATATTTATTTTAAATGTAGGCCTATCACATAAATGAAAGGATTGATTGATGAGTTCTGCTATTGAAATTAAAAGGACAAAGAAAGGGTAAAACTTAGAAAAGAGATGTTGGTTTAGTTCAAATTGAAATACTATTTGGTAATTGGATCATAACTAAAGTTGTAGAACTTGGATTTTGGTTTTCTTTATATAGATGGAAAGCTAAGACATAGGCCTAAAACTTTCATGAAAGGCAAGACTCAATTCTATTGTTTGGAAGTCCAAATCTTAGCAACAATAGAGAAATCCAAATATGACATGCAGCTCAAACACTATTCAGTGTTTAACTATATCTTGAATTCTAGAAGTCCAAACGACCTCAATTTTTTTTTTTGCAAAGTGGAGAAAATTTCTTAGAACTTTCATGATTCAATTTTGTCTAAATTCTAATGTTAACAATGAGAAAATAAGGATTGTCATCAAATCAAGATGTGATCACTCACTGAACATTAGTCATCAAATTAATAGTTTCTAATTTTGGCATATAAAAAGAGGTATTTTCTATATATTTAGACATGATTTTTAGATCAAGATCATATTCTTGCTCTTCCTCTTTATATTTTTTAATGTTTAAGTTATATTTTCCTTATTCTATTGTTTATGCTTTTTTTCTTTACTTAGTTAACTTATATTTTATTTATGTTCTTATCTTATTTATGTATGTTTCTTTTTTTTTTTCATTATCTTTAGTTAAGTTTTTTATGCTAAGGTGAAAAAGGTTTATTTTGTCAAGGTGAAAAGGGTACATTAATGAATAAGTATGGTCTCAACTCAACATGGACTTTAATGTAAAGATTAATGGTGTAACCGATACTTATGCTATGAAAGGAACTTGATTTGTCATTAAGTTAAGTTATAATTATGAATACCTAACATCATTTACAAGTCCTAGCACTATTTAAATAAGATAATTAATGCAATCATGTTAACCATTTATAATCTTATTAGAACCTCCTTTGTGTGTGGTTTCCAATTGAGTAATAAAAAGAGTTTATACTATACTTGTTTAAAATACTATTAGTGGATCCTCTAACCTTGACATTCATTTTTATTGTTTAATCTTTATATTAATCTTACATCTTAAAGTCCCCTTTAACTTATTGTTGTTACTGTTGTTGTTGTTGTTGTTATCATAATCATTATTTATAATTTATTTAATTAACCTTCCTATGACTCGACCCCGATCTTGTCAGGTTATTTATTATTTCGACACTCCTATACTTGGAAGAAGACATAAATCTTTTAGTCATGTTAATAACACAATGCATCTGTAACCCATTTAACGAGCTTTCAGCTAATGACTCCCAAACTAGTTGGTCTTAGGGTATTAGGTGTTGAGACACCTCTTTCTGTTTAGTAACTCAAGTTGTAGATACTAATACACAGATAGTGCAATGTTTAATTTCCTTAAGCTTTTCTTATTAACCCATGTAACAAGCATTAAGCCAATAACTCCCAAGTTAGTTGAATTTAGGATATTAGGTATTAAAACACCACTTCTGGCTTAATTGCTTAAGTTAGGGAGGCTATTGGTTAACCGCTTTTTATGATCGGCTTGTTTTAACTCGGAAATGCACGAGTGTGCAATGTAACAATTAACTCGGTAAGATCGAGGTCATATCCACAGAGAGCTAGATTTAGAAAATAAGCTAGGTAACAAAAAAAACTCAAGAGAAATTAAATTAATAATAAATTGGTTGAAATTAATTGATGGATTTGTATTCAAAGATGAAAACGTGTAAATAAATTTTAAATGATAAGAAAAAGTAAGTCTTGGTCTAAATCAATTTTAATGGTAATGTATTGGTGATTCCTTCAAGATATATAAGATAACTCAACCTAATATCAATGATGGTGATATTAGATCGGCAGATATTACAATGAAGTTTAAAAGGATGAAGATTGATTATTGCTTAAGAATAAACAAGTACTTTCATATTAAGTAAGGCATTGAATCAAGCAATCTCTATATCAAAACTAAAGTTTGTGCATAAAAATTGAAAATTATAACATTACCTAAATGGTTTCTAAAATTTCTTTGCAATAATAAATCATTCATGAAGAAAATGAGAAGATAAACATTAAGATTCATTCATATCTTAAAGAACTCACCTCAACCACCATCATCCTTGATTTGGATCCAAGAAAGAGATTATCCAACCATGATTATATATAAGAACACTTCAATAAACATGAAATAACTTGAATCAAACTGAAATAATAAGTTTTACAAGCTAAAGAACTGAAATCTATAAAGAACACAACACAATTTCAGTAAAAATTCAGACACAAATCTGATGCTAATTTTGGACAAAAATTTAGACCCCCTTAGAAGCGTTTTTGCGAGATGTCTATTAGAGACATATTTATAGAAAATTCTATCACCTTTCCAGATCATTAAAGAACAACATATTTGGATACTTGAGTCAACAGTTATGGGCAAAACACCGAAAGATATTCTGAAAAATCAAATCAGGACAGTTTTGCAACCACTTTGGTGCATGTTTTTCTTCCTCATTTATGAGCTGTCTCTTTCTTCTCTTTGACCCAAAATAATATAAAAATGTCCCCTCCAGATTTCCATCCATGTGCTTGCCTTCTTGGATCAATGGATTACCCAAAATAAATCAATTGTTATTTGTTGTGTGGACATGTAAGATCATGGATTATGTTTGACCTGATTTGAAGGTTGATTTGGGGCTTATTTGGACTTGATTTAGGGCTGAATTTAAGCATCAAATAAGTATACAAATGTACCTATTATTTGAGCTAAGATTGACATTGAAATCTTGAGTATTTAATGGTTGAAGTTTGCACACAAATAAGGCAAGTTTGGGCTTAAAATAGATCATACGATATTCTTTTCTAGAATTGGAATAGAATTGATTTTGTATACAAAGAATGAATGAATCTTTGAAAAAAACCAGCATGTCCTAAAAAGGATCTCACATCTTTCATTGTCCTAGGGGTAGGTAATTTTTGAATGATTTCTACTTTTGACTTATCTACCTCTATTCCTTTTGAAGAGACAATGTGACCTAAGACAATGCCATGTGTCACCATAAAATGATACTTCTCTTAATTAAGTACAAGATTGCTCTCTTCACATCTTTCAAGGACTTTTTCTAAATACATTAGACACAACTCATAAGAATCCCTATAAACTGAAAAATCATCCATGAAAACTTCCAAAACATTTTCCATCATGTCATTAAAGATAATCATCATACACCTTTGAAAAGTGGCTAGTGCATTACACAAATTAAAAGGCATTCTTCTATAAGCATAGGTACCAAAAGAACTAGTGAAAGTGGTTTTTTCTTTGTCTTCTAAAGAAATCTCAATTTGGTTGTAACCTGAGTATCCATCAAGAAAATAATAAAAAGCTCTTCAAGCTACTCTTTCAAGCACTTGGTCTAAAAATGGAAGCGGAAAATGGTCCTTTCTAGTCACCATGTTCAATTTACGATAATCAATGTACATACGCCATCCAATTTGGATTTTAGTTGGTACTAGTTCATTATTTTCATTCTTCACACCGTGTCTCTAGATTTTATAGGGACAACTTGGGTTGGACTAACCCATTTTTAGTTTGCAATAGGGTAAATGATACCTGCAACAAGTAGCTTAAGTACTTCACCTCTCACTACTTCCTTTATGTTTGGGTTCAATCGTCTTTGCATTTGCCTTATAGATTTAGCCTCTTCTTTAAGATAGATTCTATGTGTATATAAAAGAGGGCTAATTCCTTTCAAGTCAGTAAATTTCCACCTAATTGCTTTCTTGTGTTTTCTCACCACTCTCAAAAGTTTTTGTTCTTGCTCTATGCTAAGTTTTGATGAGATCACAATATGATATGATTCATCTTCCCCTAGAAATGCATACTTAAAGATCACTCGATAAAGGCTTCCTTTCTGGTTTATAAGGTTGGATAAGAGATGCCTCAACTTTCACTTGGGGTGAAATCAAAGGCTCAAGCAATGGGGTCCATTGACCTATTGACATAATAGGCATTGGATCTAGATAAGTCTCGAGTTCTTTTACTTCCTCATCAACACATTCCAAAGAACAAAATCTTTCATCATGAATTAAAGTTCTATCCAATGCATCCTTGATCCACTCTCTCTCAAAGTGTTCTTGACAAATTGTTTGGATCAAATCTACCTCTCTAATGTCCTCATATTCGCCAATTTGTTTGGAGACATTGAATATGTTCATCTCTACAGTCATATTCTTAAAAGATAATTTCATCACCCCATTCCTATAGTTAATTAAGGCATTGGATGTAGCTAAGAAAGGTCTCCCTAAGATGACGGGATGGGAGCATTAAAACCTTGAATTGGTGCGGTGTCTAACACTACAAAATCAACAGGAAAGTAGAATTTATCTACTTGGATCAACACATCCTCAACGATACCCCTGGGAATCTTGATTGACCTATCAGCTAATTGAAGGGTGATTTGAGTAGGCTTGATTTCTCCTAAACCTAATTGTTCATAAACAGTGTAGGGTATTAAATTCACACTTGCTCCTAAATCCAACAAAGCTTAATCTATCTTATGACTTCTAATAATGCATGAAATGGTAGGACAACTAGGATGTTTGTATTTAGGAGGGGTCTTAAACTGGATGATGGCACTAGCATGATCAGTTAGAAAGGCTCTTTCTTTCACATTCAATCTCTTTTTGACTGTGCATAAATCCTTAAGAAACTTTGCATAAGATGGAACTTATTTAATTGCATTATGGAGTGGAATATTGACTTTCACTTGTTTGAACAATTCATAGATTTCTAAGTTCATAAGATCTTGTTTAGGTTCTCCTAACCTTTATGGAAATGGTGCTCTAGGAACAAATTCTAAATCATTCACTTTGACTCCAATTTTGCTTGAATCATCTCCTTTCTCACTCATCTCTTTCTCATTTATCTCGCCTTTTTTATCACTTAAACTCTCATTTGTCACTTGTGTTTTGATTCCCTCTTTACTTTCCCTAGATTTCTCCTCCACAATACCTTTAGGAATCTTAAAACCTATACCGTTGTCAACAAACTTTCCACTTCTAAGGGTAGTGATGGCTTGGACTTGTTCATGGTTTGAAGGTTCACTAGGTGAGGATTCACTCATGTGTACCTGACCTCTAGGATTGGGCATTGGTTGAGCTAGGATTTTTCCCTTCTCTTGAATGCTTAGTGATTGAGTCAACTTAGTTAGTTAACTTCGAATGTCATCTAAGGTCCTATTGGTCTGGTCTTGGAATTTGTAAGCTTGGTTGTTGATTCCTCCTTACGTTTGCATGAATTGTTGAAGAGTATCATCTAGGGATCTCTTATGAGGTGGTTGGTATGTGTTATGTGTGGGAGTATGAAATGGTTGGGGTGGAGGTTGAAATGTTTGAGGTACTGAAGAGCCCTCATTTCTCCATCCAAAATTTAGGTGGTTCCTCCATCCAGGATTATAGGTCTCAGAATAGGGATTGCCTACTTGGTTTGGAAATGGCTTTCTAACATTACTTAAATCAGAGGTTTGGCCACATAGCACTTCCTTGAAGGCTGAAATGGTAGGACACTCAGTTGTCCTATGTCCTTTGCTCTCACAAACAACACAACTTTCCTCTTATTGTTCACTCATGATATGCATTTTTTTTAATCTCAAGAGACTCTACTTTCCTAGCCAATAAGGCTAATCTAGCATTGAGGTCATCAGTCTCTGTCAATTGAAACTTCCCATTTGAATGAGAAATGGTATTTATAGACTCAACATGAACTAGGAGAGAAGTCTCCCATTGCTTTCAGTTTTTAGCCAATTGATCAAAAAAATCAAAGGCCTCACTTGGTTCTTTGTCATAAAACTCACCATTACACATGGTTGACACTAGCTTTTTAAAATCTGCCGTAAGAGAGTCATAGAAGAAACTCACTAACCTCCACATCTCAAAACCATGGTGAGGTCATGCATTTAACAAGTCTTTGAACCTTTCCCAAGCTTGGTGAAATGACTCATTTGGACTACAAGAAAAATTCATCATTTGATGTTGTAAGGCTGTTATCCTATGAGTGGGGAAGTATTTTTTTCAAAAATTCAGCTTGATTTTCTCTCCATGTATCTATAGACCTAGGACGTAGGGAGTTTATCCAAAGCTTGGCTTTATCCTTTAGAGAGAATGGGAACAATTTAAGCCAAATAGATTCTTCAGTGCATGTTCTATGACACGACTAAAAGGTTGATGTCTTCTCCCAAGTGCAGGAGTATCGAAGTAATAAATAACCCGGCAAGACCGGAGTCGAACCACAGGGAGGTTAATTGTACAAATTATAATAACAATAATACAACAACAATAACAATAACAATAATAACAATAATAATAATAACAATAATAATAGTAGTAGTAGTAGTAGTAGTAATAATAATAATAATAATAATAATAGTAGTAGTAGTAGTAGTAGTAATAATAATAATAAAGAAAGAGAAGAAGAAGATGATGATGAGAACTTGGAGATGGAAAATTAATATAAGGATTAAATAATAATAATAACAAATGTCAAGGTTAGAGGTTCCACTAATGGTATATCAAACAAGTATACTATAAACTCTTGTTATTGAATTGGAAACCACACACAAAGGAGGTTCCAATCAGATTATATATTGTTAACATGATTACATTAGTCATCTTATTCAATTAATGCTAATACTTGTAAATCTCGTCAAGCATTCATGATTATAACTTATGTTAACAACAAATCAAGTTCCTTTCATAGCTCAGGTGTCGGATATACCATACATTATGGGCTATGAAAGTGCCAAGCATTTGTTGTACCAAGTGTTATACAACATAAATCAAGATTAGTCATTTAACAAGCAAAGTATTAATGAGTGAACAAGATAACAAATATAAAACATGTTAGTATCAAACATGAAAGTCCATATTAAGTTTATACTATACTTATTCTTACACCATTAGTGTAACCTTTTCACCTTGACATAATTAACTTAGCTAGACATAATGAAAGAAATAAAAATAAATAAACAAAATAAGAACATAAAAGTTAACTAAGTAAAGGAAAGGAAATGAAAGGCATAAACTTAATATTAATGAAAGTAAAGCATAAACATTATAAAAAATACAAAGAGAGAAAGGAAGAGCATGATCTTGATCTGGAAACCAAGATGCCTAAATGCATGGCAAATGCCTCCTTTTATAGGCCAAAATTGGAAACTATTGATTTGATGACTAATTGATAAGTGGGTGGCCAACTTTTGACTTGGTGACAATCCTTATCTTCTCTTGTCTGCCCAAAACGTCATTGATAACGTCAGAAATGGAGCCAGTTGTAAACATGAAAGTTGTAGAAAATTGTCTCATCTTTCTTGTGTAAAAACTTCAGCTCATTTGGACTTCTAGAACTCCAGATATGGCCAAAATACCGAACAATGCTCGGGCTGGAAGACAGATTCGGGCTTCTTTGTTGTTGCTACAATTTGGACTTGATAATGGCCTTTTTAGATCTTGGGCTCCATATGAAAGTTGTAGGCCTATGTCTTACCTTTCCATCCATATAAATTGGACCTAAATCTGAGATCTGTAGCTCCAGATATGACCAAATTGCCGAACAGTATTCCGGTTTGGATTGCACCGACATCTCTTCTCTAAGTTTGATCATCTCTTTATCCTTGCAATTTAAGTTCTTCAAGTCATCAATCAATCCTTTCATTTATGTGATAGGCCTGCATTAAAAATAGACATTTACCACAAATTATAGGTATCTTATATTATTAGATACATTATTATAAAACATATTTTAGTTAAGGAGTTATTGATACTTCAAGTGCAAAATGATGATATAAAACCATGATAAAAATACACTTTTAAGTACTAATCATTCTATTAATAAAATTTATTACATACCTCTTCAAAGTCCTTAATGTGTATATATGGATTTTCAGAATCCATATCATGATATGTGGGAAGAAGTTAGATCATGCCCAGTTTCAAATTGAAAGCTTATTGGTTCAGGGGCAAGATAACATATGAAGGTGTACTTTATCTAGCTGGTGAATGATTATTACTTAAAAGTGCATTTTTATCATGGTTTTATATCATCATTTTGCACTTGAAGTATCAATAACTCCTTAACTAAAGCATGTTTTATAATAATATATCTAATAATATAAGGTACCTTTAATTTGTGGTAAATATTCATTTTAAACGCAGGCCAATCACATAAATGAAAGGATTGATTGATGACTTTAAGAACTTAAATTGCAAAGATAAAGAGATGGCCAAACTTAGAAAAGAGATGTCGGTGCAATCTAAACTGGAAAACTATTCAGTAATTGGGTCATATCTGGAGCTATAGATCTCAGATTTAGGTCCATTTTATATAGATAGAAAGATAAGACATAGGCCTACAACTTTTATATGGAGCCCAAGATCTAAAAAGGCCATTTTCAAGTCTAAATTGTAGCAACAACAAAGAAGCCCGAATCTGTCCTCCAGCCCCAGCACTGTTCAGTATTTTGGCCATATCTGGCGTTCTAGAAGTCTGAATGAGCTGAAGTTTTTACACGAGATAGCTGAGATAATTGCCTGCAACTTTCATGTTTTTTAGTAGCTCCAATTTTAACGTTATTAATGACATTTTGGACAAACAAGAGAAGATAAAGATTGTCACCAAGTCAAGAGTTGGCCACCCACTTATCAATTAGTCACCAAATCAATAGTTCCTAATTTTGGCCTATAAAAGGAGGCATTTGCCATGAATTTAGGCATCTTGGTGTCCAGCTCAAGATCATGCTCTTTGACACGACTAAAAGGTTGATGTCTTCTCCCAAGTGCAGGAGTGTCGAAGTAATAAATAACCCGGTAAGACCGGGGTCGAACCACAGGGAGGTTAATTGTACAAATTATAGACAACAATTATAAACAATAATAATAGCAATAATAACAACAACAATAACAATAAGAACAACAACTATAATAATAATAGTAATAATAATAATAGTAGTAGTAGTAGTAGTAGTAGTAGTAGTAGTAATAATAATACTAATAATAATAAAGAAAGAGAAGAAGAAGAAGATGATGAGAACTTGGAGATGGAAAATTAATGTAAAGATTAATCAATAATAATAACAAATGTCAAGGTTAGAGGTTTCACTAATGGTATGTCAAACAAGTATAGTATAAACTCTTATTATTCAATTGGAAACCACACATAAAGGAGGTTCCAATCAGATTATATATTGTTAACATGATTACATTAGTCGTCTTATTCAATTAATGCTAATACTTGTAAATCTCGTCAAGCATTCATGATTATAACTTATGTTAACAACAAATCAAGTTCCTTTCATAGCTCAGGTGTCGGTTATACCATACATTATGGGCTATGAAAGTGCCAAGCATTTGTTGTACCAAGTGTTATACAACATAAATCAAGATTAATCATTTAACAAGCAAAGTACTAAAGAGTGAACAAGATAACAAATATAAAACATGTTAGTATCAAACATTAAAGTCCATATTAAGTTTACACTATACTTATTCTTCCACCATTAGTGTAACCTTTTCACCTTGACATAATTAACTTAGCTAGACATAATGAAAGAAAGGGAAACAAATAAACAAAATAAGAACATAAAAGTTAACTAAGTAAAGGAAAGGAAATGAAAGGCATAAACTTGATATTAATGAAAGTAAAGCATAAACATTACAAAAAATACAAAGAGAGAAAGGAAGAGCATGATCTTGATCTGAACACCAAGATGCCTAAATGCATGGAAAATGCCTCCTTTTATAGGCCAAAATTGGGAACTATTGATTTGATGACTAATTGATAAGTGGGTAGCCAACTTTTGACTTGGTGACAATCCTTATCTTCTCTTGTCTACCCAAAACGTCATTGATAACGTCAAAACTGGAGCCAGGTTCAAACATAAAAGTTGTAGGCAATTGTCTCAGCTTTCTTGTGTAAAAACTTCAGCTCATTTGGACTTCTAGAACTCCAGATACGGCCAAAATACCGAACAGTGCTCGGGCTGGAAGACAGATTCGGGCTTCTTTGTTGTTGCTACAATTTGGACTTGATAATGGCCTTTTTAGATCTTGGGCTCCATATGAAAGTTGTAGGCCTATGTCTTACCTTTCCATCCATATAAATTGGACCTAAATCTGAGATCTGTAGCTCCAGATATGGCCCAATTACCGAACAGTGTTCCGGTTTGGATTGCACCGACATCTCTTCTCTAAGTTTGACCATCTCTTTATCCTTGCAATTTAAGTTCTTCAAGTCATCAATCAATCCTTTCATTTATGTGATAGACCTGCATTAAAAATAGACATTTACCACAAATTATAGGTATCTTATATTATTAGATACATTATTATAAAACATATTTTAGTTAAGGAGTTATTGATACTTCAAGTGCAAAATGATGATATAAAACCATGATAAAAATACACTTTTAAGTACTAATCACACCCCTCAACCAGCTTATTACTAGTCCCTAGTAATTAAAGCGTTAAAACAATTTGCAAATTTCACAAAGCAAGGTATTCATCATTTAACTTCCATTAATCTATCCAGATAAACAAACTCTCATTAAATTTATATATCTGCTCAATACCTCTTAACAAGATATTAATAAACCTTTCTTTTGTGCTCAATGTATCAACACATAATTATGGGGCTTTTCTTGGAAGAAAACAAAATTTTTGTTCTAATGTTTAAGGTTAACTTCCTTGGGTTGGGATTACTATTTTTGTCTTTTTTTTTGTTTTTTTTTTTAAATCTATATACATATAATTTAAAAACATCATGCATCTTTAACCCATGTAACGAGCTTTCAGCTAATGACTCCCAGACTAGTTGGTCTTAGGGCATTAGGTGTTAAGACACCCCTACGAGCTTAGTAACTCGGGTCGCAGATACTGATATGTAGATAGTGCAATGTTTGATTCCCTTAAGCTTTTCTCCTCAACCCATGTAACAAGCGTTGGGCCAATAGCTCCCAAGTCAGTTGACTTTAGGGTATTAGGTGTTAAAACACCCCTTCGGGCTTAATTGCTTAGGTTAGGGAGGCTACGAAATCAAACTTATCTACATTTTTATTATCATCATTTTTTATTATTTTTTATTTTTTTTCATGTTTTTTTTTTAATTATATACAATCCCTTTCCCTTAGTTGTTACCTTTAACAAAAGAACATAAATAATGTAATAATCCAATATGCAACCCACAATCATATATTAAAGTGTGTGTGTAAATTAAGGTTTAAAAATACATGTTAAATAAGTATATGAGCAGAATTAAGTGGTAACAATACGAGAGTTTGTAAACCTGAATATTTCAGGAAGTATTATAATAGACCTTGTTAAAGAATGATTACTAAGATGCGTCTCAAGAGTCACTTTAACAAAAGAACTCCTTTACTCTGCCATCCTAGTAACAACAATTATGCACATGCTTTATGAAATGAAAAACAATTTTTTTTTATTAACTACTACCCTCTCCCCCCAACCAAAACGAGACATTGTCCTCAATGTTCTAAGGTAGAAAGATAGAGTATACAAGATATCACCTGAAATAACGAACACTGACAAAACCTGAAACACACTGAAACAAAAATAAGAAATAACAAAACATAATAAAACCAAAAGACACAAAAATTCACAAATGAAGGCTCAAATCCAATCTAAGCTTTTTACGGCTTTCCTTAGATGACCAATTTATGCGACTCATGGAAGGATCAATCACAGGAATGAAAGATTGTAGTTGGTCAATCAATTGTTTAGCAGTAGAAGCAGAGATTATGATTTGTCGTGCAGAAGATGTTAAAAATTCCTGTTCCACAGTATGATCAAGAAAAGACAATAACTTATCATAATAACCATTAACATTTAACAAACCTATGGGTTTATGGTGAATGTGCAATTGAGCCCAAGAGGAAATATGAAAGATCTCTTCCAATGTGCCTAGACCACCTGGTAAAGCAATGAAAGCATCAGCGTGATTAAACATTGCATTCATTCGAGCCGACATTGTAGAGACCTGGAGTTCCTCTCCAATTCTTTTTCCAATGATGTCCCCTTGTGCCAAAGCTTCAGGGACGACCCCTAAAACTTGACTACCTCCTAAAAATGCAGCTATTGACACACCTCCCATTAACCCAAGACTGCCTCCCCCATACACTAAATGAATCTTTCTCTCAGCTAGCACCTGACCAAGATGATTTGCTGATTCTAAAAACTCTTTTTCTTTCCCAGGACTAGATCCACCGAAAACACAAATATTTCTTATTTGATGACTTGAGGAACTTGCCATTTCTACACACTTCTGTATTTGTTGAATGTATGGGTTGAGTAGAAATGAAAGGAAGGAAAATAGGGTTTTATAGATGAGAAAGTAGAAAGGCAATCATAACATCTATATGTAGGCCAGCTAGAGTCTCACACACACTCTCTCTCTTTTTATTTATTTATTTATTTACTTTTGAAAAAAACATGTGTATGTACAGGTAGTTGTGATTGTGGCTCACATCTTCCCTTGGTTTTACGTCCAAGAACGGCTTAAACGCCCTCTATGGGTCGGGGATAGGCTTCCCATCCAGTTTTCTTAAAAACTGGCAAACAGGGTCTTTTGTAGTCAGATTCCCAAGACTAAGTCGATCATGTTCTTTATGAAATAGTGGCCATAAATCATGAATTGCACGATGCACATCTCCACTAGGATGCGTCTCAAGAGTCAATAGAAGATTATCTAAAGACTCCTTACTCAAGCCATCCTTAATGAATTGTATTTTATCTTCACGGTTTATAGATACCATTCCTAAAGAACGACATTGTGTATTACAAGTCCATCTAGCACATCGATGACAGACATCCAGTCGTTTTGCACGACGCTTCTTTGCAAAAGTGCTTTTACCTGTTCCAGGCATGTGTGAAATGAAGTTAGAGGACTCACCTGATAATCGGACCTTTGCTTCAATCAACCAGCGAATATCTTCAGGAATTCCATGATTCATTAACAATCTCAATCTTGCACATCTAGCACGGTAAATTTTTGTAATCGCATTCTGAGGCAGAGCGGGAAAATACCTTTTCAATTTTTCAAGATTAGTGTCCATTTTCAAATGAGAATTGGAAGAGAGCTTCAAAGAATTGCACAAATATATACACCGATATCAGTTATTGTGGGAAACTAAAAGAACCGACTTAAATCACGGAGTACCGTTATCCGCCATTTGACCGGGGTGAGATAAACTAGCAAAAATCACTAAAAAAGAAACACAAAAACAATGTGAGAAAAAAAAATAATCAACCTTTATCTACAAGATCATTCCAACCAGTTGATTCATTTTTACTAGGAAAATTATCAAAGTAAGCTTTCAAACGATGTCCATTTTCCTTAAAATCATTGTCATTCATTGAATTCTCAATATCACAGGCCCCATAAGGATTGCTCCATCTTGGTCTTAGCTCTCTAGGGACTGTATAGAGTTGAGAATTATAAAACAAAACTTTTTGACCAGTATCAATCTTTTGACAATTTTCACAAGTTTTGCAGAATGCATGTGTGTCCTTGAACATGGTGGGCCAATAAAATCCACTTTGTAAGATTTTTGCAGTTGTCTTTTTTGACGAGAAAGAACTTCCACATGCTTCAGAATGACAAAGTTTAATGACACTACTTACCTCATTGTCGGGAATGAATCTTTGAAATATTTGATCAGGACAATATTTGAATAAGGTAGGGTCATCACAATAAAAATTCTTCACTTCGTTCAAAAACATTTCTTTGTCTTGGATACTCCAATCAGCTGGCAAATCTCCTAAAGCAAGAAAATTGATATTTTTATCATACCAAGGCATTGGACTAAGAGAAAGTAAGGATTCGTTAGGAAAGTAATCATCGATTGGTGCGATGTCAGATGTCGAATCTGTTGTCACTGTTGACAAAAGATTCGCATCAACATTTTCAGTGCTTGTTTCATCCGTGATTTCTTCCTCAGAATAAACCATTTGCAAATCTTCAGTTTCATCCAATTCATTTTTACTTAAAGTAGATTCAAGTTGATCATAAACTAATTCGTCAATATGATCTACTTCTTGTAAATCATTATCATCTCCAGGTTGCTTGCAAATGTTGAAAATATTCATCTCCAATGTCATGTTTCCAAATGATAGCTTCATCAGTCCATTCCTACAATTAATCAATGCGTTAGAGGTTGCAAGAAACGGACGTCCTAAAATAACAGGAAATGAATTACATGCTTCAACAGGTTCTGTGTCCAAGACAATAAAATCCACAGGATAAATGAATTTATCGACTTGTACTAACACATCTTCAATTATTCCTCTAGGCACTTTTACAGATCTATCGGCAAGTAAAAGAGATATAGAAGTTGGTTTTAACTCACCTAGATTGAGACTTTGAAAAACTGAATATGGAAGTAAATTCACACTAGCTCCAAGATCAAGTAAGGCTCTTTCAATTTTATGCTCTCCAATAAAGCAAGAAATTGTAGGACAACCAGGGTCTTTATATTTCAAAGCATTATTGTTTTGAAGAATAGCACTTACTTGTTCGGCTAGAAAGGCTTTCTTTTTCACATTCAGTTTCCTCTTCACAGTGCATAGATCTTTCAAAAATTTAGCATAGGAAAGAACCTGTTTAATTGCATCCAGCAAAGGTATATTGATCCTTACCTGTTTGAAAATTTCATAAATTTCAGAATTGTGATTGACTTTCCTTTGTTTGGTCATGGCTTGAGGAAATGGAAGTGCTGGCGGTGAGTCAGTCGTTTCTTTGCAATTTTCAGATTCATCCCCTTCCTTACCCTCAGAGATTGACTCATCATCTTTCTCATAAGGTTCAAGAGAGGGTTTTTCAATAACCTTACCACTGCGCAGAGTAGTGACTGATTTGACTTGATCCATGTGTTGGCTTCCGGAACTACTTGCATTTGCATTGTATTGCCCTTTGGGATTTTGTTGTGTTTGAGATGGAAACTTACCTTTCTCTTGGAAACTAAGAGCAGAAGTTAATTTAGCAAGAGTATGTTTAAAATCTGTCATGTTTTGAGCAAGTTGAGTATTGATTGTCTCTTGCTTTTCAATGAATGCATGCAATGTTTCCTCAAGATTTCTTCTAGGAGGTGGAGCATAAGGAGGTGCATATCCATGAGAATTTTGGAAATTGTGGTGTGCTTGAAATGGTGGTTGTGAAGTTTGTGCATTGTTGTTCTCACTCTTCCAATTGAAATTTGGGTGATTTCTCCAACCAGGGTTGTATGTTTGGGAGTATGGGTTATGGTTGGCCCTTTGGAAATTGTTTAAAGCATGGGCTTGTTCATGGAGACATTCTTTAAAAGAAGGCAAGGTTGGACAATCGTTGGTTGAGTGTTCATTTGTTTCACAGATTTGACACACAATGTTTTCAACAGATTTTAATTGACCACTCTTTTTTAATTCTAGTGCCTCGACTTTTCTAGCTAAAGATGCAAACTTGGCTTGAAGGTCATGATCTTCCCTAAAGTTGTACATACCTCCACTAGATGTATGAGGTTGAGTTTTACTCGGTGCCTCATATGTACCCGCGGTGTCCCAATTTTGAGCATTTTCAGCTAACAAGTCTAAGTACTCCATTGCTTCATCAGGGTCTTTATCTTCAAAAGTTCCATTGCACATCAATTCAACCATTTGCCTATCTTTAGGTGTTAACCCTTCATAGAAATGTGAAACCAATCTCCATGTTTCAAAACCATGATGAGGGCAAGTACTAAGCAAGTCTCGATACCTATCCCAACATTTGTAAAAGGTTTCTCCTGGTTTTTGAGTGAAAGTGGTGATTTGTCTCTTGAAAGAGTTTGTTCTATGAGATGGGAAAAACTTCTTTAAAAATTGTTGTTGCATTTCATCCCAAGCACGAATGGATCCTGGTCTCAAATTTTGTAGCCATGTTTTAGCTTTATCTTTTAATGAAAAAGGAAAAAGCTTTAATCTGATGGTGTTCATGCTACAATTTAAATTATTATATGTGTTGCACACCTCCTCAAATTCCCTTAAATGCAAGTATGGATTTTCCAATTCTAAACCATGAAAAGAAGGTAAAAGTTGAATAATACCTGGTTTAAAATTAAAATGAGATGCATCGGGAGGAAAAACTATGCATGATGGTGCACTTGTTCTTGTGGGATTCATGTGGTCTCTAAGTGTTCTAGCACGGTTATTCTCATTATTTTCATTATGAAGTGATTGATTATCTTCTTCGGCCATATTTTCTGAAAATGATGAGGATACCCTACAAAGTCTACCACTTGATGTACGTGACCACACTCTCATGCACGTGTTGGAAAAAAATAAAAAAAGAAGAAGAAAGCAAAAGGAGGAGGAAGAAAACAAAATAAAAAGAAACAAAGTTATATATAAGAAAAGTGAAAAGAGAAAATAAAATAAATATTATAATTTATACAAGAACTTACCTCCCCGGCAACGGCGCCAAAAACTTGACACGACTAAAAGGTTGATGTCTTCTCCCAAGTGCAGGAGTGTCGAAGTAATAAATAACCCGGTAAGACCGGGGTCGAACCACAGGGAGGTTAATTGTACAAATTATAGACAACAATTATAAACAACAATAATAGCAATAATAACAACAACAATAACAATAAGAACAACAACTATAATAATAATAGTAATAATAATAATAGTAGTAGTAGTAGTAGTAGTAGTAATAATAATACTAATAATAATAAAGAAAGAGAAGAAGAAGAAGATGATGAGAACTTGGAGATGGAAAATTAATGTAAAGATTAATCAATAATAATAACAAATGTCAAGGTTAGAGGTTTCACTAATGGTATGTCAAACAAGTATAGTATAAACTCTTATTATTCAATTGGAAACCACACATAAAGGAGGTTCCAATCAGATTATATATTGTTAACATGATTACATTAGTCGTCTTATTCAATTAATGCTAATACTTGTAAATCTCGTCAAGCATTCATGATTATAACTTATGTTAACAACAAATCAAGTTCCTTTCATAGCTCAGGTGTCGGTTATACCATACATTATGGGCTATGAAAGTGCCAAGCATTTGTTGTACCAAGTGTTATACAACATAAATCAAGATTAATCATTTAACAAGCAAAGTACTAAAGAGTGAACAAGATAACAAATATAAAACATGTTAGTATCAAACATTAAAGTCCATATTAAGTTTACACTATACTTATTCTTCCACCATTAGTGTAACCTTTTCACCTTGACATAATTAACTTAGCTAGACATAATGAAAGAAAGGGAAACAAATAAACAAAATAAGAACATAAAAGTTAACTAAGTAAAGGAAAGGAAATGAAAGGCATAAACTTGATATTAATGAAAGTAAAGCATAAACATTACAAAAAATACAAAGAGAGAAAGGAAGAGCATGATCTTGATCTGAACACCAAGATGCCTAAATGCATGGAAAATGCCTCCTTTTATAGGCCAAAATTGGGAACTATTGATTTGATGACTAATTGATAAGTGGGTGGCCAACTTTTGACTTGGTGACAATCCTTATCTTCTCTTGTCTACCCAAAACGTCATTGATAACGTCAAAACTGGAGCCAGGTTCAAACATGAAAGTTGTAGGCAATTGTCTCAGCTTTCTTGTGTAAAAACTTCAGCTCATTTGGACTTCTAGAACTCCAGATACGGCCAAAATACCGAACAGTGCTCGGGCTGGAAGACAGATTCGGGCTTCTTTGTTGTTGCTACAATTTGGACTTGATAATGGCCTTTTTAGATCTTGGGCTCCATATGAAAGTTGTAGGCCTATGTCTTACCTTTCCATCCATATAAATTGGACCTAAATCTGAGATCTGTAGCTCCAGATATGGCCCAATTACCGAACAGTGTTCCGGTTTGGATTGCACCGACATCTCTTCTCTAAGTTTGACCATCTCTTTATCCTTGCAATTTAAGTTCTTCAAGTCATCAATCAATCCTTTCATTTATGTGATAGACCTGCATTAAAAATAGACATTTACCACAAATTATAGGTATCTTATATTATTAGATACATTATTATAAAACATATTTTAGTTAAGGAGTTATTGATACTTCAAGTGCAAAATGATGATATAAAACCATGATAAAAATACACTTTTAAGTACTAATCACTCTTCCTTACTCTCTTTGTATTTTTTGTAATATTCATGCTTTGCTTTCATTAATATCAAGTTTATGTCTTTCATTTCCTTTCACTTACTTAGTTAACTTTAATCTTATTCATGTTCTTATTTTGTTTATTTATTTTTCTTTCTTTCATTATGTCTAGCTAAGTTAATTATGTCAAGGTGAAAAGGTTACACTAATGGTGTAAGAATAAGTATAGTGTAAACTTAATATGGACTTTAATGTTTGATATTAACATGTTTTATATTTGTTATCTTGTTCTCTCTTTAATACTTTGCTTGTTAAATGACTAATCTTGATTTATGTTGTATAACACTTGGTACAACAAATGCTTGACACTTTCATAGCCCATAATGTATGGTATAACCGACACCTGAGCTATGAAAGGAACTTGATTTGTTGTTAACATAAGTTATAATCATGAATGCTTGACGAGATTTACAAGTATTAGCATTAATCGAATAAGATGACTAATGTAATCATGTTAACAATTTATAATATGATTGGAACCTCTTTTATGTGTGGTTTCCAATTGAATAATAAGAGTTTATATTATTCTTGTTTGACATACCATTAGTGGAATCTCTAAGCTTGACATTTGTTATCATTGTTTAATCCTGACGTTAATATTACATCTCAAAGTTCTCTTCTTCTTCTTCTTCTCCTTTTTTTTCTTTATTATTATTATTATTAGTACTACTACTACTACTACTACTACTACTACTACTACTACTACTACTACTATTATTATTAGTATTATTATTGCTATTATTATTGTTGTCGTTGTTATTGTTGTTACTATTATTGTTGTTTATAATTGTTGTCTATAAGAACTTAAATTGCAAGGGCAAAGAGAGGATCAAAATTAGAAAAAAGATGTCGATGCAATCCAAACCAAACACAATTTGGTAATTGGATCATATCTAGAGCTATAAATCTCAGATTTAGGTCTACTTTATATGGATGGAAAGGTAAGACATAGGCCTATAACTTTCATATGGAGCCTAAGATCTAAAAAGGTCATTTTCAAGTCCAAATTGTAGCAACAACAAAGAAGCCTCAATCTGTCCTCCAACCCGAGCACTGTTCCGTATTTTGGCCATATCTAGAGTTTTAGAAGTTTGAATGAGCTAAAGTTTTTACACAAGAAATCTGAGACAATTGTCTACAATATTCATGTTTTGAGTGGCTCCAATTTTGACGTTATCAATAATATTTTAAGCAGACAAAATAAGATAAGGATTGTTACCAAGTCAAGAGTTGGCCATGCACTTATCAATTAGTCATCAAATCAATAGCTCCCAATTTTGGCCTATAAAAGGAGGCATTTGCCATGCATTTAGGCATCTTTCATAGCCCATATTGTATGGTATAACCAACACCTGAGCTATGTGATTAGTACTTAAAAGTGCATTTTTATCATGGTTTTATATCATCATTTTGCACTTGAAGTATCAATAACTCTTTAACTAAAATATATTTTATAATAATGTATCTAATAATATAAGATACCTATAATTTGTGATAAATGTCTATTTTTAATGCAGGCCTATCACATAAATAAAAGGATTGATTGATGACTTGAAGAACTTAAATTGCAAGGATAAAGAGATAGCCTAACTTAGAAAAGAGATGTCGGTGCAATCCAAACCAGAACGTTGTTCGGTAATTGGGTCATATTTGGAGTTCTAGAGGTCCAAATGAGCTGAATTTTTTACACAAGAAAGCGGAGACAATTGCCTACAACTTTCATGTTTTCAGCTAGCTCTAATTTTGACGTTATCAATAACGTTTTGGGCAGACAAGAGAAGATAAGGATTGTCACCAAGTCAAAAGTTGGCCACCCACTTATCAATTAGTCATCAAATCAATAGTTCCCAATTTTGGCCTATAAAAGGAGGCATTTGCCATTCATTTAGGCATCTTGGTGTTCAGATCAAGATCATGCTCTTCCTTTCTCTCTTTGTATTTTTTGTAATGTTTATGCTTTGCTTTTATTAATATTAAGTTTATGCTTTTCATTTCCTTTCCTTTACTTAGTTAGCTTTTATGTTCTTATTTTGTTTATCTATTTTTCTTTCTTTCATTATGTCTAGCTAAGTTAATTATGTCAAGGTGAAAAGGTTACACTAATGGTGTAAGAATAAGTATAATGTAAACTTAATATGGACTTTAATGTTTGATACTAACATGTTTTATATTTGTTATCTTGTTCACTCCTTAATACTTTGCTTGTTAAATGACTAATCTTGATTTATGTTGTATAACACTTGGTACAACAAATGTTTTGCACTTTCATAGCCCAGAATGTATGGTATAACCGACACCTGAGCTATGAAAGGAACTTGATTTGTTGTTAACATAAGTTATAATCATGAATGCTTGACGAGATTTACAAGTATTAGCATTAATCGAATAAGATGACTAATGTAATCATGTTAACAATATATAATCTGATTGGAACCTCCTTTGTGTGTGGTTTCCAATTCAATAATAAGAGTTTATACTATACTTGTTTGATATACCATTAGTGGAACCTCTAACCTTGATATTTGTTATTATTATTGCTTAATCCTTACATTAATATTTCATCTCTAAGTTCTCATCATCATCATCTTCTTCTTCTTCTCTTTCTTTATTATTATTATTATTATTATTATTATTATTATTATTGTTATTAGTAATACTACTACTACTACTAGTATTATTATTATTATTACTATTGTTGTTGTTGTTATTGTTGTTTTATAATTGTTGTTCATAATTTGTACAATTAACCTCCCTGTGGTTCGACCCCGGTCTTGCCGGGTTATTTATTACTTCGACACTCCTGCACTTGGGAGAAGACATCAATCTTTTAGTCGTGTCAAGTTTTTGGCGCCGTTGCCGGGGAGGTAAGTTCTTGTATAAATTATAATATTTATTTTATTTTCTCTTTTCACTTTTCACTTTTCACTTTTCTTGTATATAACTTTGTTTCCTTTCTCTTGTTTCTTCTTCTTTTATTTTCTTCTTCCTTTTATTCTATTCCTATACGTGCATGAGAGTGTGGTGACGTACATCAAGTGGTAGACTTTGTAGGGTATCCTCATCATTTTTAGAAAATATGGCCGAAGAAGATAATCAATCACTTCATAATGAAAATAATGAGAATAACCGTGTTAGAACACTTAGAGACCACATGAATTCTACAAGAACAAGTGCACCATTATGTATAGTATTTCCTCCCGATGCATCTCATTTTAATTTTAAACCAGGTATTATTCAACTTTTACCTTCTTTTCATGGTTTAGAATCGGAAAATCCCTACTTGCATTTAAGGGAATTTGAGGAGGTCTGCAACACATATAATAATTTAAATTGTAGCATGAACACCATTAGATTAAAGCTTTTTCCTTTTTCATTAAAAGATAAAGCTAAAACATTTGAGACTAGGATCCATTCGTGCTTGGGATGAAATGCAACAACAGTTTTTAAAGAAGTTTTTCCCATCTCATAGAACAAACTCTTTCAAGAGACAAATCACCACTTTCACTCAAAAATCAGGAGAAACATTTTACCAATGTTGGGATAGGTATCGAGACTTGCTTAGTACTTACCCTCATCATGGTTTTGAAACATGGAGATTGGTTTCACATTTCTATGAAGGGTTAACACCTAAAGATAGGCAAATGGTTGAATTGATGTGCAATGGAACTTTTAAAGATAAAGACCCTGATGAAACAATGGAGTACTTAGACTTGTGAGCTGAAAATGCTCAAAATTGGGACACCGCGGGTACTTATGAGGCACCGAGTAAAACTCAACCTCATACATCTAGTGGAGGTATGTACAACCTTAGGGAAGATCATGACCTTCAAGCTAAGTTTGCATCTTTAGCTAGAAAAGTCGAGGCACTACAATTGAAAAAGAGTGGTCAATTAAAATCTGTTGAAAACATTGTGTGTCAAATCTGTGAAACAAATGAATACTCAACCAACGATTGTCCAACCTTGCCTTCTTTTAAGGAATGTCTCCATGAACAAGCCCATGCTTTAAACAGTTTCCAAAGGGCCAACCATAACCCATACTCCCAAACATACAACCCTGGTTGGAGAAATCACCCAAATTTCAATTGGAAGAGTGAGAACAACAATGCACAAACTTCACAACCACCATTTCAAGCACACCACAATTTCCAAAATTCTCATGGATATGCACCTCCTTATGCTCCACCTCCTAGAAGAAATCTTGAGGAAACATTGCATGCATTCATTGAAAAGCAAGAGACAATCAATACTCAACTTGCTCAAAACATGACAGATTTTAAAGATACTCTTGCTAAATTAACATCTGCTTTCAGTTTCCAAGAGAAAGGTAAGTTTCTATCTCAACCGCAACAAAATCCCAAGGGGCAATACAATGCAAATGCAAGTAGTTCCGGAAGCCAACATATGGATCAAGTCAAATCAGTCACTACTCTGCGCAGTGGTAAGGTTATTGAAAAACCCTCTCTTGAACCTTATGAGAAAGATGATGAGTCAATCTCTAAAGGTAAGGAAGGGGTTGAATCTGAAAATTGCAAACAAAGGAGTGATTCACCGCCAGCACTTCCATTTCCTCATGCCATGACTAAACAAAGGAAAGTTAATCACAACTCTGAAATCTTTGAAACTTTCAAATAGGTAAGGATCAATATACCTTTGCTGGATGCTATTAAACAGGTTCCTTTCTATGCTAAATTTTTGAAAGACCTATGCACTGTGAAGAGGAAACTGAATGTGAAAAAGAAAGCCTTTCTAGCTGAACAAGTAATTGTCATTCTTCAAAACAATAATGCTTTGAAATATAAAGACCCTGGTTGTCTTATAATTTCTTGCTTTATTGGAGAACATAAAATTGAAAGAGCCTTACTTGATCTTGGTGCTAGTGTGAATTTACTTCCATATTCAGTCTTTCAGAGTCTCAATCTAGGTGAGTTAAAACCAACTTCTATATCTCTTTTACTTGCCGATAGATCTGTAAAAGTGCCTAGAGGAATAATTGAAGATGTGTTAGTACAAGTCGATAAATTCATTTATCCTGTGGATTTTATTGTCTTGGACACAAAACCTGTTGAAGCATGTAATTCATTTCCTGTTATTTTAGGACGTCCGTTTCTTGCAACCTCTAACGCATTGATTAATTGTAGGAATGGACTGATGAAGCTATCATTTGGAAACATGACATTGGAGATGAATATTTTCAACATTTGCGAGCAACCTGGAGATGATAATGATTTACAAGAAGTAGATCATATTGATGAATTAGTTTATGATCAACTTGAATCTACTTTAAGTAAAAATGAATTGGATGAATCAAAAGATTTGCAAATGATTTATTCTAAGGAAGAAATCACGGATGAAACAAGCATCGAAAATGTTGATGCGAATCTTTTGTCAATAGTGACAATAGATTCGACATCTGACATTACACCAATTGATGATTACTTTCCTAACGAATCCTTACTTTCTCTTAGTCCAATGCCTTGGTATGATAAAAATATCAATTTTCTTATTTTAGGAGATTTGCCAGCTGATTAGAGCACCCAAGACAAAGAAAAGTTTTTGAACGAAGTGAAGAGCTTTTACTGTGATGACCCTAACTTATTCAAATATTGTCCTAATCAAATATTTCAAAGATTCCTTCCCGACAATGAGGTAAGTAGTGTCATTAAACTTTGTCATTCTAAAGCATGTGGAAGTTATTTCTCGTCAAAAAAGACAGTTGCAAAAATCTTTCAAAATGGATTTTATTGGCCCACCATGTTCAAGGACACGCATGCATTCTGCAAAACTTGTGAAAATTGTCAAAAAATTGATACTGGTCAAAAAGTTTTGTTTTATAATTCTCAACTTTATGCATTCCCTAGAGAGCTAAGACCAAGATGGAGCAATCCTTATGGGGCCTGTGATATTGAAAATTCAATGAATGACAATGATTTTAAGGAAAATGGACATCATTTCAAAACTTACTTTGATAATTTTCCTAGTAAAAATGAATCAACTGGTTGGAATGATCTTGTAGATAAAGGTTGATTTTTTTTTCTCACATTGTTTTTGTGTTTCTTTTTGAGTGATTTTTGCTAGTTTCTCTCACCCCGGTCAAATGGCAGATAACGGTACTCCGTGACTTAAGTCGGTTCTTTCAGTTTCCCATAATTACTGATATCTGTGTATATATCTGTGCAATTCTTTGAATCTCTCTTCCAATTCTCATTTGAAAATGAACACTAATCTTGAAAAATTGAAAAAGTATTTTCCTGCTCTGCCTCAGAATGCGATTACAAAAATTTATCGTGCCAGATGTGCAAGATTGAGATTGTTAATGAATCATGGAATTCCTGAAGATATTCACTAGTTGATTGAAGCAAAGGTCCGATTATTAGGTGAGTCCTCTAATTTCTTTATTTCACACATGCCTGGAACAAGTAAAAGCACTTTTGCAAAGAAGCGTCGTGCAAAACGACTAGAAGTCTGTCATCGATGTGCTAGATGGACTTGTAATACACAATGTCGTTCTTTAGGAATGCTATATATAAACCGTGAAGATAAAATACAATTCATTAAGGATGGCCTGAGTAAGGAGTCTTTAGATAATCTTCTATTGACTCTTGAGACGCATCCTAGTGGAGATGTGCATCGTGCAATTCATGATTTATAGCCACTATTTCATAAAGAACATGATCGACTTAGTCTTGGGAATCTGACTAAAAAAGACCCTGTTTGCCAGTTTTAAAGAAAACTGGATGGGAAGCCTATCCCCGACCCATAGAGGGCGTTTAAGCCGTTCTTGGACGTAAAACCAAGGGAAGATGTGAGCCACAATCACAACTACCTGTACATACACATGCTTTTTTTTTTCAAAAGTAAATAAATAAATAAAGAGAGAGAGAGAGAGAGAGTGAGACTCCAGCTGGCCTACATATAGGTGTTATGATTGCCTTTCTAATTTCTCATCTATAAAACCCTCTTTTCCTTCCTTTCATTTCTACTCAACCCATACATTCAACAAATATAGAAGTGTGTAGAAATGACAAGTTCCTCAAGTCATCATATAAGAAATATTTGTGTTTTCGGTGGATCTAGTCCTGGGAAAGAAAAGGAGTTTTTGGAATCAGCAAATCATCTTGGTCAGGTGCTAGCTGAGAGAAAGATTCATTTAGTGTATGGGGGAGGCAGTCTTGGGTTAATGGGAGGTGTGTCAATAGCTGCATTTTTAGGAGGTAGTCAAGTTTTAGGAGTCGTTTCTGAAGCTTTGGCACAAGGGGACATCATTGGAAAAACAATTGGAGAGGAACTTCAGGTCTCTACAATGTCGCCTCAAATGAATGCAATGTTTAACCATGCTGATGCTTTCATTGCTTTACCAGGTGGTCTAGGCACATTGGAAGAGATCTTTCATATTTCCTCTTGGGCTCAATTGCACATTCACTATAAACCCATTGGTTTGTTAAATGTTAATGATTATTATGATAAGTTGTTGTCTTTTCTTGATCATGCTGTGGAACAGGAATTTCTAACATCTTCTGCACGCCAAATCATAATCTCTGCTACTACTGTTGAACAATTGATTCACCAACTACAATCTTTCACTCCTGTGATTGATCCTTCCATGAGTCGCATAAATTGGTCATCTACGGGAAGCCGTAAAAAGCTTAGATTGGATTTGAGCCTTCATTTGTGAATGTTTGTGTCTTTTGGTTTTATTATTGTGTTTTGTTATTTCTTATTTTTATTTCAGTGTGTTTCAGGTTTTCTTAGTGTTCGTTATTTCAGGTAATATCTTCTATACTCTATCTTTCTACCTTAGAACATTGAGGACAATGTCTCGTTTTGGTTAGGGGGGAGAGGGTAGTAATTGATAAAAAAAAGAAAAAAAAAATTCATTTCATAAAGCATGTGCATAATTGTTGTTACTAGGATGGCAGAGTAAAGGAGCTCTTTTGTTAAAGTGACTCTTGAGACGCATCTTAGTAACCATTCTTAACAAGGTCTATTATAATACTTCTTGAAATATTCAGGTTTACAAACTCTTGTATTGTTACCACTTAATTCTGCTCACGTACTTATTTAACATGTATTCTTAAACCTTAATTTACACACACACACTTTAACATATGATTGTAGGTTGCATATTGGATTATTACATTATTTATGTTCTTTTGTTAAAGGTAACAACTAAGGGAAAGGGATTGTATATAATTAAAAAAAAAAAGAAAAACATGAAAAAAAAGAAAAAAAAAAGAAAAAAAAATAATGATAATAAAAATGTAGATAAGTTTGGTTTCGTAGCCTCCCTAACCTAAGCAATTAAGCCCGAAAGAGTGTTTTAACACCTAATACCCTAAAGTCAACTGACTTGGGAGCTATTGGCCCAACGCTTGTTACATGGGTTGAGGAGAAAAGCTTAAGGGAATCAAACATTGCACTATCTACATATTAGTATCTGCGACCCGAGTTACGAAGCTCGTAGGGGTGTCTTAATACCTAATGCCCTAAGACCAACTGGTCTGGGAGTCACTAGCTGAAAGCTCGTTACATGGGTTAAAGATGCATGATGTTTTTAAATTATATGTATATAGATTTTTTTAAAAAAAAAAAAGAAAAAAAAAGACAAAAATAATAATCCCAACCCAAGGAAGTTAACCTTAAACATTAGAACAAAAATTTTGTTTTCTTCCAAGAAAAGCCCCATAATTATGTGTTGATACATTGAGCACAAAAAAAGGTTTATTAATATCTTGTTAAGTGGTATTGAGCAGATATATACATTTAATGAGAGTTTGTTTATCTGGATAGATTAATGGAAGTTAAATGATGAATACCTTGCTTTGTGAAATTTGCAAATTTTTTTAACGCTTTGATTACTAGGGACTAGTAATAAGCTGGTTGGGGGGTGTGATTAGTACTTAAAAGTGCATTTTTATCATGGTTTTATATCATCATTTTGCACTTGAAGTATCAATAACTCCTTAACTAAAATATATTTTATAATAATGTATCTAATAATATAAGATACCTATAATTTGTGATAAATGTCTATTTTTAATACAGGCCTATCACATAAATAAAAGGATTGATTGATGACTTGAAGAACTTAAATTGCAAGGATAAAGAGATAGCCTAACTTAGAAAAGAGATGTCGGTGCAATCCAAACCAGAACACTGTTCGGTAATTGGGTCATATCTGGAGCTACAGATCTCCGATTTAGGTCTAATTTATATGGATGGAAAGGTAAGACATAGGTCTACAACTTTTATATGGAGCCCAAGATCTAAAAAGACCATTATCAAGTCCAAATTGTAGCAACAACAAAGAAGCCCGAATCTATCTTCCAGCCCGAGCACTGTTCAGTATTTTGGCCATATCTGGAGTTCTAGAAGTCCAAATGAGCTAAAGTTTTTACACAAGAAAGCGGAGACAATTGCCTACAACTTTCATGTTTTCAGCTGGCTCTAATTTTGGCGTTATCAATAACGTTTTGGGCAGACAAGAGAAGATAAGGATTGTCACCAAGTCAAAAGTTGGCCACCCACTTATCAATTAGTCATCAAATCAATAGTTCCCAATTTTGGCCTATAAAAGGAGGCATTTGCCATTCATTTAGGCATCTTGGTGTTCAGATCAAGATCATGCTCTTCCTTTCTCTCTTTGTATTTTTTGTAATGTTTATGCTTTGCTTTCATTAATATTAAGTTTATGCTTTTCATTTCCTTTCCTTTACTTAGTTAGCTTTTATGTTCTTATTTTGTTTATCTATTTTTCTTTCTTTCATTATGTCTAGCTAAGTTAATTATGTCAAGGTGAAAAGGTTACACTAATGGTGTAAGAATAAGTATAATGTAAACTTAATATGGACTTTAATGTTTGATACTAACATGTTTTATATTTGTTATCTTGTTCACTCTTTAATACTTTGCTTGTTAAATGACTAATCTTGATTTATGTTGTATAACACTTGGTACAACAAATGCTTGACACTTTCATAGCCCATAATGTATGGTATAACCGACACCTGAGCTATGAAAGGAACTTGATTTGTTGTTAACATAAGTTATAATCATGAATGCTTGACGAGATTTACAAGTATTAGCATTAATCGAATAAGATGACTAATGTAATCATGTTAACAATCTATAATATGATTGGAACCTTCTTTTGTGTGTGGTTTCCAATTCAATAATAAGAGTTTATACTATACTTGTTTGATATACCATTAGTGGAACCTCTAACCTTGACATTTGTTATTATTATTGCTTAATCCTTACATTAATATTTCATCTCTAAGTTCTCATCATCATCATCTTCTTCTTCTTCTCTTTCTTTATTATTATTATTATTATTATTATTAGTAATACTACTACTACTACTAGTATTATTATTATTATTATTGTTGTTGTTGTTGTTGTTGTTGTTGTTGTTGTTATTGTTGTTCATAATTTGTACAATTAACCTCCCTGTGGTTCGACCCCGGTCTTGCCGGGTTATTTATTACTTCGACACTCCTGCACTTGGGAGAAGACATCAATCTTTTAGTCGTGTCACTATGAAAGGAACTTGATATGTTGTTAACATAATTTATAATCATGAATGCTTGACGAGATTTACAAGTATTAGCATTAATCGAATAAGATGACTAATGTAATCATGTTAATAATTTATAATCTGATTGGTACAACAAATGTTTGGCCCTTTCATAGTTCATATTGTATAGTATAACTGACACCTAAGCTATGAAAGGAACTTGATTTGTTGTTAACATAAGTTATAATCATGAATGCTTGACGAGATTTACAAGTATTAGCATTAATCGAATAAGATGACTAATGTAATCATGTTAACAATCTATAATATGATTGGAACCTCCTTTATGTGTGGTTTTCAATTGAATAAAAGGAGTTTATATTATACTTGTTTGACATACCATTAGTGGAATCTCTAACCTTGACATTTGTTATTATTATTGTTTAATCGTTACATTAATATTCCATCTCAAAGTTCTCATCTTCTTATTCTCCTTCTTTATCTTTATTATTATTATTATTATTATTATTATTAGTACTACTACTACTACTACTCCTATTATTATTATTATTATTATTATTATTACTATTGTTGTTGTTGTTATTGTTGTTTTATAATTGTTGTTCATAATTTGTACAATTAACCTCCCTGTGGTTCGACTCCGGTCTTGCCGGGTTATTTATTACTTCGACACTCCTGCACTTGGGAGAAGACATCAATCTTTTCGTCGTGTCAGTGCGCTTTTTAGCATTCATTCCTTTTCGAGTCCTATCTCTTTTCGAATACTCTATCAAGCTTCCATTGCTTGAATAGTGCATCTTCAAGTCCCATCATGTTATCTCTTTAAGACATTTCATTGTTTTAACTTGGACAGGTTACCCATCACAATCAAACCTCTTCCAAAACCCTTTTGATCTTCTATTCAGGCCGATTGCCCATTATAATGAAACCATCTTTTGAGAAATCTTTGCATTTCTCACCACCTTCAAAATCTACTATTTGGGCAGGTTGCTCAATAGAATGAAACCATTTTTTGAGAAATCCTAGCACCTTCAAAATCTTTCATTTGTGCTAGTTTGCCCATTAAAATAAAACCATCTTTTAAGAAATCCTTGCATTTCTCACCACCCTTTTCATCTTCTATTTAGGTCAATTGCTCATTGCAATGAAACCACCTTTTGAGAAATCTTTGCATTTCTCACAACCTTTTTCTTCTTTTATTCGATGAAACCATCTTTTGAGAAATCCTTGCATTTCTCACCACCCTTTTCATCTTCTATTTGGGTCGGTTTCCCATTGCAATGAAACCACCTTTTGAGAAATCTTTGCATTTCTCACAACCCTTTTCATCTTTTGCAATGAAACCACCTTTTGAGAAATCTTTGCATTTCTCACCACCCTTTTCATCTGCTATTCGATGAAACCATCTTTTGAGAAATTCTTGCATTTCTCACCACCCTTTTCATCTTTTGTTGGGGTTGGTTGCCCATTGCAATGGAACCGCCTTTTGAGAAATCTTTGCATTTCTTACCACCCTTTTCATCTTCTACTTGGGTCGGTTGCCCATTACAATGGAACCACCTTTTGAGAAATCTTTGCATTTCTCACCACCCTTTTCATCTTCTGTTTGCTCGGTTGCCCATTGCAATGGAACCATGTTTTGAGAAATCTTTGCATTTCTCACAACCCTTTTCATCTTCTATTCGATGAAACCATCTTTTGAAAAATCTTCCATCTGGGTTGGTTACCCCTTTTACAATAAAATCATTTTAAGAAATCATCGTATTTTTTATCTCTTTAAAAATCTTCATGTTTTTCACTCGGGCAAGTTACCCATTACAACAAGATCACTTTTGAAAAATCTTTGTATTTTTCACCTCTTTGAGAAATCTATGCATTTCTCACCACTTTGACAAATCTCTACATTTCTCACCACTTTGACAAATCTCTGTATTTTTCACCTCTTTGAAAAATCTTTGTATTTTTCACCACTTGGAAACATCTTCGCGTTTTTCACCTGAGTAGGTCACTCATTACAATGAGACTACCTAAAGAAAATTTTCTTCATTGGGTAGGTCACCTATGATAATTTGACCATTTCAAAATCTTTAAATTTTCAAAAATATCTTCCAGTTTTTACTCTAAGTACGCTTTCTAGCCCTCAAGAGGATTCATCATTTCTCAACAAGATGAGAGAATCATATCTCATCCTTTTTTTTCTTCTTTATAACGCTTATGATAGAAAGTCTCTTACGTGACTTTCTATCATAAGCATTGTAAAGAGGGGGGGTAACTGTCATAACCCAATTCTAGGTTATTCCCTAAAATTCATATTTTTTTCAAAATAAAAATCAAAAAATAAAATAAAGGCTGGCAATGTGGAGAAAGCTGATCTAGAAAGACTGTAAAAATAGGCAAAAATCAAGTTGTAATTTTCGGTGGAATTTCAAGGCCTAATTATACCCTATTATGCCCAAAAATAGAAAAAATGCAAATTCAAAGGTCAAATTAAATGAGTATTGGACGAATTTGCATAAATATTAAGTCCAATGATATAATTAAATTTTTAATGGGCCAATTTGATTTAATCATGGGCCAATTTGAATTTTAATTATGTTTAAGAATTAATTTAGGTGCAATTGAATGATTTAATTAAGTGCAAGGACTTAATTATACTTTAAGTGGGTCAAATTAATTTAAGGGTTTAAGTGGTGAAAAATTAAGTTCGGGAGCCTAATTTGGACTTAATTGAAAAGATTGAAATTTTAAGAGACCAAATTTAATTTTTATCAAGTAAATTGATTGAAATTAGAGGCCAAACACAAAAATTGAGGGACCAATTTTGAGACCTAAAAAATACATTGCCTATAAATAGCAGCCTACAACTTAAGCAAAGGGGGGCAATTTTGACAAATAAGAGAGGGAAAGAGAAACCCTAAACCTATCTCTTTTACACCCAGTCGCCGCCGCCCCTTAGAGATTTTTTTTCTTCTTTACACACAACCCCCCGGTGGCCTTCATTTTTCTGACCCGACCAGTTCCACCATAACCTTCCCCCCCTTTGGTTGGCCATTTTTTCTTCTTTCCCATAGCTACCAACCGCAGCTCTCCATTTCTCCACCATAGCCAACAGACTTTGCCTTTTCTTCTTGCTCTCCTAGCCAGTGGCCTCCCGCTCTTTCGCAACAACCGCAACACCATTGAGAGCACTACCCTCCCACTCTCCTCTCAGCCGGTCTTGGCTGTTAACAGCAGCACCCCCACAGACCCAGATCGGTCCGCCACTCCTTACTCCTCTGCCCTTTCAAACGCTCCCGTCTCTGATGAACAGAGACCCAACTCTCACCGGCCAGCCTTCAACTGCAGCTGAGACACACGATGCTCCTTCCACGACCACCACCAATCGAAGAAGAAAGAAGGGCTAGTGGTCTACCCGATCCAGTGGGTAGCTGACTGCATCAGTTGCCCGGCGAGCCACTCAACAACCCACAACAGAACCATCTTCCTCCAGCAAACTTGGTTCCTCCATCTAGCAGCCCCATCTCTCCTCAGCCAATCGGTCTCCCCCGTTCCTCCTTGCCGCGCAGCACATAGAGCAAAGGAGAAGAAGAAGATGACCGATCTGGAGAGGAGGCAGAGAAACAAAATAGATCTAAAACCAAAAACCGAGAAGGAAAAGGGACAACTTGTTGTTGTATTTGTGTTATTTTTGTAGGTGACAGTGATTGGCACCACCACCAGAGAAGAGGAGAGGAGAAGAAGCTGAGCCAACCTACCATTTTCTGGCATATCACGGCAGCGTCTGGACCCACGCGCCACCAGTGGTTAGCACTACTCCGGTAGATCCTATAAGATGTTCCTAGCAGTCCTTATGGATTTTGGGTCTACTTTTGTAATTTTTGGTTTTGTGTAATGTAATTTTTGTTTTTTATTTAACAAATGTGATAATTTGTAATATGTAAGTGTGGGGAAATAATAATAATAAAAAATATGTGTGTGTGTTTTTATTTTTTATTTATGTTATTAAATTATAAAAATAAAAAAAAAACAAAAAGAAGAAAAAGAGAAGAAAAGAAAAATATAGGGAAAGTGCATGTGTGTGTTTGTATTTGTTTCATGAATGTTTCTTTTTATTTCATAATAAAATTGTAGAGAATAAAGAAGGATTTAATATTTTGACTGGATCACGGTATAAAAGTACAAACTTGTATGGAAGTTGTATTTCTAAAATCCGATAAATAGATAAAATTTTTAAAACTTCTTTAACATATCACAGCCACGAAGCAGCTTACTTCAGGTAGGGTGCGTTAGGGGTGCTAATATCTTTGCGAACCACAATCAGTCCTTTACCCGCAAATCTCTGACAAGACTAGTGCAATCGAGTTTCCTAGTAACCCTCAATTAAATACTAGGTAGCGACTCTCAATGAATCCAACAAGATCAAATCAAACAATAATAAAGAGAAAAAGTGCAAGTCGGATGTCGCACAAATTTTTTTGACGTGCGAGAGCAATTATCAATTTGTGTGATGTCATATGTCAAATCTATTATCAATTTGTGTGATGTTGGATGTCAAATCTATTATCAATTTTCTTAAAAGATCCACATCAATATTTTTGGTGTCTTTCTTATTCATGACTTCTTCATGAGAATAAATCATTTGTAAATCTTTAGATTTATTAAACTCAATTTTACTCAAAGTAGATTCAAGTTGATCATAAACTAATTCTTCAATAACATCTACTTCCTGTGAATCATTGTCATCTCCATATTGGTTGCAAATTGATGCAACCATATTATTCAATAGTTTCACCCATATTTAACCATTTTTTTGCCTATGTTTTATATATAAAATACCTTGATATTATTTGTTTTATGTTTTGTGCATAGCATGAGCTCTCAAGGTCAAAATGAAGTGATTCTAATGGCATTAAAAAGTTGACATTCATACCTTTCTAGAAATCTAAGGAAAAAAAATAAAATAAGAAAGAGCATGGAAATCATAGCCTTCAAAGTCAAATCTCACAATCTGCAAGTGTTGACCTTCGGCCATTCTAACTTAAATATCTGGATTCACGAATCAAAGGCCTATATACAATCCATATTTCAATAAATTCTATAATGGAGATATGATTTTTCAAAGATGACAATTAAATTCTATCAGCAAACAAGTTTTGTTAAGAAACAAGTCTAAATTATGTTTCGAAGCATCTAAACCGATATCCAAGTTTTTATTTCAGCAATTTAGCTTCTCTAAGTCAAAGCTTGAAGATTTCATGCTAGGCTATTTCTTCTTTTATAGAAAAATAGTTATTGAAGTACTTAAATGTAAGCTGTCTACTTAAGAGAAGACTATTTTGTAAAAGAGAGACTAGGGTTTCCTAGGATATAAAAAGAATAAAAGAAGAGAAAGGAGCCAGCTACGAAGAGAAAAACGCCCTCCTCCTCTAAGAAACTCAAAATTATGCTTTTTTTTTATTAGTTGTTGAACAAACATGCAAGACTAAACACTTTTTCTTGGTTGCAAGGAAATAGAAACCTTTAGATTTAAAGAACTATGAGATTTATTTTACCTTTTTTTTTAGTTTATATGATAAATATGTTTGTTTTTTTATGTTTATTTTTCCTATAATTGTTTCTTTTAGTTGCTAGTGTGGAGTCTAAATTATTATTGTAGACAATCTATTGCTAAGTTTGATATCAAAATCGGAGTTGTGGTATGAACTTGTGAAGCAACTAAGTTTAATAATTGTGGCAGATCTACGTTATTAATCTTAGGGAGAGCATTCAATCAAATCAAACATAGATAGCGGATAATTATGTTTTCTTAATTAATCAACTTATCCAGTTCTAAAGGCTACTGTTGAATTAAATTACTAGGGCAGACACTGTAGTTGTTTGATGGTCAAGGTTAGTTATACGGCAAATCCGTTAACTAACCAATATTAAAAAGAAATAAATATTTAGAATATAAATTGATGTTTGATTAGTTCTGATTTTTATACGTGAATATGTACTTGTGATCAAGGTTTATTATCTTAATAATGTTCTAATTTTATTTAATTTCACTTAATAGTTTTCTAATTTCTTTTGCTTTGGCCTAGAGAACATCTAAACCCCTCAAATTGCATATCATCTAGCATAAAAATATGACTTGAACCATCCTAATAGGATCAATCTCTTATTTGCTTTATACTATCTTGTGTGTTGTGTTTGAAACTAGAGTAATTAATTTGTGCGACCGTGACATCACAATATAAATGTTAAAAATATTCATTTCCAATGTCATATTTTCAAATGATAACTTCATTAGTTCATTTATATAATTAATCAATGGATTAGAAGTTGCAAGAAATGGACGCCCTAAAATAACAGGAAATGAATTACATGCTTTAATAGGTTATGTGTCTAGTACAATAAAATTTGTAGTATAAATAAATTTATTGACTTGTATTAACACATCTTAAACTATTTCTCTAGGCACTTTTACAGATTTATCAGCAAGTAAGAGAGTTACAGAAGTTGGTTTTAACTCACCTAGATTAAGACTTTGAAAAACTAAATATGGAAGTAAATTTGCATTAGCTCTAACATCAAGTAAAGCTTTTATAATTTTATGTTCTTCAATAAAGCAAGAAATTATAGGACAACCAAGATCTTTATATTTGAAAGCATTATTGTTCAAGAATGACACTTATTTGTTCAGTTAAGAAGGCTTTCTTTTTCATATTTAGTTTGCTCTTCACAATGCACAGATCTTTCAAAAATTTAACATAAAAGGTACCTCTTTAATAGCATCTAGCAATGGTATATTGATCCTTATCTGTTTGAAAGTTTTATAGATTTCAGAGTTGTGATTGACTTTTCTTTGTTTGGTCAAGACATGAGGAAATGGAAGTGTTGACGGAGAATCAGTCTTTTCTTTTCAATGTTCAAATTCAACCCCTTCCTTATACTCAAAGATTAATTCATCATCTTTTTCACAAGGTTTAAGAGTGGGTTTTTTATTAATCTTACCACTACGAAGAGTGATGACTGATTTGACTTAATCTATGTGTTGGTTTTCAGAACTACTTGTATTTACATTGCATTTCCTCTTGAGATTTTGCTATGATTGAGATGAAAACTTATCTTTCTCTTCAAAACTGAGAGCAAGTGTTAATTTTGCAAGAGTATCTTTTGGATTTTCCATGGTTTGAGCATTTTAAGTGTTGAATGTCTCTTGCATTTCAATGAATATATGCAATGTTTCTCCAAGATTTCTTCTAGGAAGGGTAGCATAAGGAGATGCATATTTATGAGAATTTTAGAAATTATAGCATGTTTAAAATAATGGCTATGAATTTTGTGCATTATTGTTATCACTTTTTGAATTGAAATTTGGGTGATTTCTCCAACTAGGGTTATATGTTTGTGAATATAGATTATGATTGGCTTTTAAAAACTATTTAAAGCATGAGCTTGTTCATGGAAGCATTCTTTAAAAGAACACAAAATTGGATAATTATTAGTCTAGTGTTTGTTAGTTTCACAGATTTGATATACGATGTTTTAAAGAGATTTTAATTAACCACTCCTTTTCAATTATAGTGCCTTGAGTTTTGTAGCTAAAGATACAAAATTAGCTTGGAAGTCATGATCTTCACTAGTGTTATACCTACCTCTACTAGATTTATGAGGTTGAGTTTTACTTGATGCCTCATAAATACCTATAATGTCCCAATTTTGATTATTTTCAGCTAACAAGTCTAAGGATTTCATTGCTTCATCAAGATGATGTCATGATCTTCACTAGTGTTGTACCTACATTTACTATTGATTTGATGACTAATTGATGAGTGGGTGACCAAGTATTGACTTAGTGACAATCTTTATCTTCTCTTGTCTACCTAAAATTTCATTGATAATGTTAGAATTTGAACCACTTAAAACATGAAAGTTCTAGAAAATTATCTCAGCTTTCCAAGAAAGAAAAAGTGAGGTCATATGGACTTCTAGAACTCCAAATATAGGCCAAACACTAAACAGTGTTAGGGTTGTAAAACATATTTGGATGTTTTTGTTGTTGCTATAATTTGGATTTGAAAATGCATTTTTAAATCTTGGGCTCCCATGAAAGTTGTAGGCCTATTTCTTACCTTTCCATCTATATAAAGGAGACATAAATCCAAGATCTACAGCTCCAGATATGACCCAATTACCAAACAGTGTTCTGGTTTGAACTACATTAATATCTCTTTTCTAAGTTTGACCATCTCTGTCTTTTGAATTTTAGTTCTTAAACTCATCAATCAAACCTTTCATTTATGTGATAGGCTTGCATTTAAAATGAATATTTACCACAAATTAAAGGTATCTTATATTATTAGAAATCTTATTATAAAACATATTTTAGTTAAGGAGTTATTGATACTTCAAGTGCAAAATGATGAGATAAAACCTTAATAAAAATGCACTTTTACCCCCTAACCAGTTTATTACTAGTCCTTAGTAATCAAAGTGTTAAAATAGAAAATAATTTGCAAATTCCACAAAGCAAGGCATTCATCATTCAACTTCCATTAATCTATTCAAATAAACAAACTCTCATTAAATTATAGGGCTTTACTTGGAAGAAAATAAAATTTTTGTTCTAATATTTAAGCTTAACTTTCTTGGGTTAGGATTATCATTTTTTTTCTTTTTTTTAATATATATGCATATAACTTAAAACATGGTGCATCTTTAACCTATGTAATGAGCATTCGACTAATGACTTCCAGACTAGTTGGTCTTAGGACAAAAGGTGTTGAAACACCCATACGAGCTTAGTAACTCAGGTTATAGAAATTGATACGTAGATAGTGCAATGTTTGATTTCTTTAAGCTTTTCTCCTCGACCTATGTAACAAGCATTGGGCTAATAGCTTAGTAACTCAGGTTATAGAAACTAATACGTAGATAGTGCAATGTTTGATTCCTTTAAGGCATTAGGCATTAAAACACCCCTTTAGGCTTAATTGCTTAGGTTAAGGAGGCTACAAAACTAAACTTATGTACTTTTTTTATTATCATCTTTTTTTTGCTCTTTTTTTTGTTTTTTTATTTTTTGCAAATTATGTACTATCCATTTCTCTTAATTGTTACCTTTAACAAAAGAATGTAAATAATGTAATAATCCAATGTGCAACCCACAATCATATGTTAAAGTGTGTATGTGAAAATTGAGGTTTAAGAATACATGCTAAATGAGTATATGAGCAGAATTAAGTGATAACAATGAGATAGTTTGTAAAATTGAATATTTCAATAAGTATTATTATAGACTTTGTTAAGAATGGTTACTAAGATGCGTTTCAAGATTCACTTTAACAAAAGAGCTCCTTTACTCTGCCATCCTAGTAACAACAGTTTTGCACATGCTTTATGAAATAGAAAGCACAATTAGTTAGGTTTTTTTTTAACTACTACCCTCTTCCCCTAACTAAAATGAGACATTGTCCTCAATGTCCTAAGGTAGAAAGATAGAGTATAGAAGATATCACCTGAAATAACAAACACTAACAAACCTGAAACATACTTAAACAAATATAAGAAATAAGAAAACACAATAATAAAACCAAAAAACACTAAGATTCACAAATAAAGGCTCAAATCCAATCTATGCTTTTTATGGTTTTTCTTAGTTGATCAATTTATATGACTCATATAAGGATCAATTAGAGGAATGAAAGATTGTAATTGGTCAATCAATTATTTAGCAGTAGCAGCAGAGATTATGACTTGTTATGTAGAAGATGTTAGAAATTCCTGTTCCATAGCATGATCAAGAAAAGACAACAACTTATCATAATAACCATTAACATTTAACAAATTTATAGGTTTATGGTGAATGTGTAGTTAGCCCTGAGAAGTAATATGAAAGATCTCTTCCAATGTGCCTAGACCACCTGGTAAGGCAATAAAGGTATTGGCATGTTTAAACATTGCATTCATTAGATCACACATTATGGAGACCTATAGTTCCTCTCCAATTGTTCTTCTAATGATCTCCCCTTGTTACTAAAGCTTTCGGGACCACTCCTAAAACTTGACTACCTTCTAAAAATACAACTATTGACACACTTCCCATTAACCCATGACTGCCTCCTCCATATATTAAATGAATCTTTTTCTTAGCTAGCACCTAACAAAGATGATATGTTGATTCTAAAAACTTCTTTTCTTTTTTAGGACTAGATCTACTGAAAATACATACATTTCTTATATGATGACTTGAGGAACTTGCCATTTCTACACACTTCTATATTTGTTGATTGTATGAGTTGAGTAGAAATGAGAAAAAAAAAAGAGAGGATTTTATAGATGAGAAATTAAAAAGACAATCATACCACCTATATGTAGGCCAGTTAGAGTCTCACATACACACACACTCTCTCTCTTTATTTATTTATTTATTTTTGAAAAAGCATATGTATGTATAGGTAGTTGTGATTATGGCTTACATCTTCTTTTGGTTTTACGCCCAAGAATGACTTAAACACCCTCTATGGGTGAGGAATAGGCTTCCTATCAAGTTTTCTTAAAATTAGTAAACAGGGTTTTGTTTAGTAAAATTCCCAAGACTATGCCAAACATGTTTGTTATAAAAATGAGATCATAAGTCATAAATTGCACGATGCATATATCCACTATGATGAGACTTAAAAGTCAATAGAAGATTATCTAAAAACTCTTTGTGTTTTGAAATAAATCCCACCTTTTGATAATTTTCACAGGTTTTGCAGAATGTATGTAAATCCTTGAACATGATGGGCCAATAAAATCCATTTTGTAAGATTTTTATAGTCATTTTTTTATGAAAAATGACTCCTATATGACTTAGAGTGGAAAAATTTAATAACACTACTTACCTCATTCTTAAGAATACAACTTTGAAATATTTAATCAGGACAATATTTGAATAAATAGGGGGGTCATCCTAATAAAATTTTTGCACATCGCTGAAAAATTTTCTTGTCTTAGTTATCAAAATGAGCTGGCAAAAATCCTAAAGCAAGAAAATTGATGTTTTTAGTTAATCAAGGCATTGAACTAAGAGAAAGTAAAGATTCAACAGAAAAGTAATCATCGATTGGTGTGATGTCGAATGTTGAATCTATAGCTAATTTTGACAAATAATTTACAACAACATTTTTTATGCCTTTTTCATCCTTGATTTCTTCCTATTTGAAACTTTTGAAGATTTCACAATCGTGATTAACTTTATTTTGTTTGTTCATAGCATAAGGAAATGGAAGTACTGGTGGTGAATCAATCTTTTCCTTATAATATTCATATTCAACCCCTTCCTTACCCTTAAAAATTAACTCATCATTTTTCTCACAAGGTTCAAGAGTGGGTTTTTCAATAACCTTACCATTGCGAAGAGTGAGGACTAATTTGATTGATCCATGTGTTGATTTCCAGAACTACTTACATTTGAATTGTATTGCCCCTTGTAATTTTGTTGTGGTTGAGATGGAAACTTGCCTTTTTCTTGAAAATTGAGAGCAGATGTGAATTTTGCAAGAGTATCTTTAAAATCTGTTATGTTTTGAGGAAGTTGAGTGTTGATTATCTCTTGCTTTTCAATGAATACATATAAAGTTTCCTCAAAATTTCTTTTAGGAGGTGAAGCATAAGGAGGTGAAGCATAAGGAGGTGCATATCTATGAGAATTTTATAAATTATGGTGTGCTTGGAACGATGGTTGTGAAGTTTGCGCATTATTGTTATCACTCTTCCAACTGAAATTTAGGTAATTTCTCTAATTATGGTTGTATGTTTGTGAGTATGGGTTATAATTGGGTCTTAAAAAACTATTTAAAACATGGGCTTGTTCATGGAGACATTCTTTAAAAGAAGATAAAGTTAGACAGTCATTGCTTAAGTGATTATTTGTTTCACAGATTTGACATATAATATCTTGAATAGATTTTAATTTACCACTCTTTTTTAATTATAGTGTCTCAACGTTTCTAACTAAAGATGCAAACTTGACTTGAAGGTTATGATCTTTCCTAATGTTTTACATACTTCTACTAGATGTATGAGGTTGAGTTTTACTCGGTGCCTCATAACTACCTGCGGTGTCCTAATTTTGAGCATTTTCAGCTAACAAATCTAAGTACTTCATTATTTTATCAGGGTCTTTATCTTCAAAAGTTCCATTGCACATCAATTCAAACATTTGCCTATCTATATGTGTTAACCCTTCATAAAGTGTATTTTTATCAAGGTTTTATATCATCATTTTACACTTGAAGTATCAATAACTCCTTAACTAAAACATGTTTTATAATAACATATCTAATAATATAAGATATCTTTAATTTATGGTAAATGTTTATTTTAAATGCAAGCCTATCACATAAATGAAAGGATTGATTGATGAATTTATGAACTGAAATTGAAAGGACAAAGAGATGGCTAAACATAGAAAAGAGATGGTGGTACAGTCCAAACCAGAATACTTTTCAGTAATTGGGTCATTTCTGGAGCTATAGATCTTAGATATAGGTTTAGTTTATATGGATGGGAAGGTAAGATATAGGCATGCAACTTTCATATGAAGCCCAAGATTTAAAAAAGTTATTTTCAAGTTCAAATTATAACAACAATAAAAAAGTCTAAATTTATCCTACAACCCACGTACTGTTCAGTGTTTGGCCCATATCTAGAGTTCTAGAAGTCCAAATGACCTCCATTTTTTTTTTCCTGGAAAGCTAAGATAATTTTCTACAACTTTCATGTTTCAAGTGGTTCCAATTCTAACGTTATCAATGATATTTTGGGTAGACAAAAGAAGACAAGGATTGTCACTAAGTCAAGAGTTGGTCACCCACTCATCAAATAGTCATCAAATTAATAGTTTTCAATTTTGGCCTATGAAAGAAGGCATTTGCCATGCATTTAGGCATCTTGGTCTCTAGAACAAGATCAAACTTTTGCTTTCTCTCTTTGTATTTTTGTAATGCTTAAGTTTTATTTTCATTAATATCTTGTTTATGCCTTTCAATTCCTTTCTTTTACTTGGTTAATATTTATCTTATTTATGTTCTTATTTTTTTTATTTTTCTTTCTTTCATTATGTTTAGCTAAATTTATTTTGTCAAAATGAAAAGGTTACACTAATGGTGTAAGAATAAGTATAGTGTAAACTTAATATGGACTTTAATATTTGATACTAACATATTTTGTATTTGTTATCTTGTTCACTTTTTAATATTTTGCTTGTTAAATGACTAATCTATATTTATGTTATATAACACTTGGTATAACAAATACTTGACACTGTCATAACACATGCTTGCTTAACCGCTTTTTATGATCGGCTTGTTTTAACTCGCAAGTGCACGAGTGTGCGATGTAGCAATTAACTCGGTAAGATCGAGGTCATATCCACAGAGAGCTAGATCTGGAAATTAAGCTAAGTAAAAAAAAAACTCAAGAGAAATTAAATTAACAATAACTTGGTTGAAAATAATTGATGGATTTATTTTCAAAGATAAAAAAAAATGTAAATAGATTTTAAATGACAAGAAAAGTAAGTCTTGGTCCAAATCAATTTTAATGGTGATGTATTGGTGATTTCTTCAACATATATAAGATAACTCAACCTAATCTCAACGATGGTGATATTAGATCGGAAGATATTACGATGAAGATTAGAAAGATGAAGATTGATTATTGCTTAAGAATGAACAAGTACTTTCATATTAAGTAAGACATTGAATCAAGCAATCTCTATACCAAAACTAAAGTTTGTGCATAAAAATTCAAGATTATAACATTACCTAAATGATTTCTAAAATTTCTTTACAGTAATAAATCATTCATGAAGAAAATAAGAAGATAAACATTAAGATTCATTCATATCCTAAAGAACTCACCTCAATCACCATTATCCTTGATTTGGATCCAAGAAAGAGTTTAGCCAACCATGATTATATATAAGAACACTTCAATAAACATGAAAGAACTTGAATCCAACTGAAAAAAATAAGTTTTACAAACTAAAGAACCGAAATCTATAAAGAAGAACACAATACAATTTCAGAAAAAATTCGGACACAAATCTGACTCTAACTTTGGACAGCAATTCGACCCTCTTAAAAGCTTTTCTTCGAGAAGTCTATTAGAGACATATTTATAGTAAATTCTTTCGCCTTTCCAGATCATTAAAGAACAGCTCATTTGGACACCTGAGTCAAAAGTTATGGGCAAAACACCGAAAGGTGTTCTGAAAAATCAAATCAAGACAGCTTTACAACTACTTTGGTGCACGTTTTTCTTCCTCATTTATGAGGTGTCTCCTTCTTCTTTTTGACCCAAAATAATGTTAAAATATCCCCTCCAGCTTTCCATCCATGTGCTTTCCTTCTTGGATCAATGGATTACCCAAAATAAATCAATTGTTATTTGTTGTGTGGACATGTAAGATCATGGATTGTGTTTGGGTTGATTTGAAGGTTGATTTGGGGTTGATTTAGGGTTGATTTGGGGCTGAATTTGAGCATCAAATAAGTATACAAATGTACTTATTATTTGGGCTAAGATTGACATTGAAACCTTGAGTGTTTAATGGTTGAAGTTTGCACACAACATAAGGCAAGTTTGGGCTTGAAATAAATCATATGATATTCTTTTCTAGAATTGGAATAGAATTGATTTTTGGGACAAATTTGGAGCACTTATTTGAACCAAGATTTGCTTCAATCTTCAACTAAATGTCTCTTCAATTCTTTGTTCTGAATTCCGACGTTGAATTTTCTGAATTAATTCATTTAAGCTCCAAAAACCTATCGAAACATTAAAACAAACTTCATTACTAAAAAAACACCTTAATTATTATAAAAACAACCAAATAAAAACAATAAATACATATGTAAAATAAGAGACTTAATGACACTTTTGATGCACAATCAATGCTATATGGTATAACCAGCACTTAAGCTAAGAAAGGAACTTGGTTTGTTGTTAACATAAGTTATAATCATGAATGCTTGATGAAATTTATAACTATTAGCATTAATTGAGTAAGATAACTAACGTAATCATGTTATGAATTTATAATCTGATTGGAACCTTCTTTGTATGTAGTTTCCAATTGAATAATAAGAGTTTATGCTATACTTGTTTGATATACCATTAGTGAATCCTTTAACCTTGATATTTGTTGTTATCATTGTTTAATCTCTACGTTATTCTTCCATCTCAAAGTTCTTATCAACTTCTTCTTCTTCTTCTACTATTATTATCATTATTATTATTACTACTACTACTAGTACTACTACCAGTATTATTATTATTATTATTATTGTTGTTGTTGTTATATTATTGATATCTATAATTTATACAATTAATCTTCATATGGTTCGACCCTAGTCTTACCGGGTTATTTATTACTTTAATGCTCTTGCACTTGGGAGAAGATATCAATCTTTTAGTCATGTCACTTTGCTTGTTAAATAGTTAATTTAGATTTATATTGTATAACACTTAGTATAACAAATACTTAACACTTTCATAACCCAATTATATGGTATAACCTACATTTGTGCTATGAAAGGAACTTGATTTGTTGTTAACATAAGTTATAATTATGAATTCTTGATAATATTTACAATTATTAGCATATTTAAATAAGATAACTAATCTAATCGTGTTAACAATTTATCATATGATTAGAACCTCCTTTATATATGGTTACCAATTGAATAATAAAAATTTATACTATTCTTGTTTGAAAAACTATTAGTTTATCCTCTAATCTTGACATTTGTTGTTATCATTTTTTAATCCTTATATTGATCTTCCATCTCAAAATTCTCATAAATTTCTTATTATTATTTTTATTATTAATACTTATTATTATCATCACTATTACAGCTACTACTACTACTACTACTACTACTACTACTATTCATGTTATTGTTGTTGTTATTTATAATTTATACAATTAACCTCCTTGTGGTTCAACCTCAGTCTTGCCGGGTTATTTATTACTTTGACATTCCTGTACTTGGAAGAAGACATCAATTTTTTAGTCATGTCACCTAGTCATTAAGGAATTATTCAAAACTTAAAAATATAAGATCCTCAAGTACCAAATCTCTAAACAACTCTAAATCTATCTAACGGGATCCTATGGACTTTTAAATAATTTTATTTTATAGTTTTCACTATGTGTATGATATTTGGAATCCAACATTTGAAATTAGAAAACAAAACATAGATTAAAAAAATTATTGAAATAAATAATTTTTTTTTAGGAAGGGTACTATAGTAAAACCCCTCCTTTTTTATTGTTTTGTTAATAATGAAAAAAAGAAGAAGTTAGCTCTAATGTATTTTGTGTGCTCATAGTATACTAGATTAGCAGTAATATGAAGCACATTCTAATTGTCACAAAAAAGTATCATGAGACTTTTATAAGAGTTAATAATATATTGATACTGATGGATTGTCTTTGTAAAAGAACATAGGAGATACTAGTTTGCTTTTTAGTGTTCTAGAAAATAAAAGATTGGCTAAACATTATGAAATAACCAATAGCAAAACTTATTAATAGAGAATAGCCAATTCAATTAAATTTAGAGTATTCATTTAGTTATAGATCATTAACGGTGATATTCATCCTATTATATAAAGACAAATTGATATGATTATAAAGAAATATAATAAGGGAATCTTGGAAAAGACCAAATTATCTAGTAGCTAGGTTTTGGTAATAACTTTCTACCTTGATAACTCTATAAACTAAGATTATGATAAGTTTTATGTCAAGATAGCTACCTAATATTTGAAATTCTTTTTAGATAAAACCACACTTAAAGTACATACTCAAAGTACATAGTTGGTATGAAAAAGGTTCATACTTTTCGGTGTAGAATATAGTTCTAATCATAAAAAATCATTTCAATAGTATAAAAATAAGTAATGTGAAAAGACAGAACAAAGCTATAAAAAGGATTTGACATCAATCATAATTAATAACAAGAAGGATGAAATTGTTGATTTATGACAGCATTAAATAAATTGAGTATTATTAATTTTGTATATGAAATATTTTTATATTAATTTAATTTTTAAACTATTTTGTTTTTTTATGTTAAAGACTTTTGTTAAAATCATTTAATATAATATAGTAAGTTCCCTGCAAGTTCACAATAATAATAATAATAATACTTTAAATGGAAACATGGATGAAAACTTTTTTAAAGTAATGAAAAGTTTTAATTAAGAACTAGTTAAAGCTTGAAGTTTAAATTAATATAAGAAATATTTTCATAAAGAAATTGAGATATCTTTCAGATCCATTATTTTAATAATTACAAAAATCCATGATGAGTTATAAACCTACATCATCTAACATCTTGATTTATAGATTATAAAACTATCAATATAAAACTAAAAATATAAAAACATGAATAACAAAGTGAATTTGTGCAAATATAAATGATACAAAGATATAAAAAAAATTAAAAAATTAGGAAAAATAGTTAAATAAAACTCAAATATTTCAAACAAAGTAAAGACATTGTTTTTGGACTGATTGTTGCGTAGCAAACCTGAAATCAAAAACAAAATAAATTTTCAACATAATACTAGTTATTATGATTTTATTTTTTATTTTTTTTAAATTTTAGAAACAAAACAACAATGTTTGTCTAAATAATTTTAAAATCAAGATATGATACAATATATCTTAAGAATAAAATATTTTTATATTTGAGTTCTCGAATCCAAGATTTGAAGAAAACCTTTTTTTTTTGCTAAACCCTATTTTTTTTTTTTTGGGATTTCTTTGTTCTCTCTTCCTTTTCTTTTTGAATTGTAAACAACCAAATCACAATCACAAATAATCTTTTTTTTTTTAAAAAAAAAATTATAGTAACTTAGTTCTAAATTATGAAAACAATGAAATAATATGGACATAGATATAACATGAAATGACAACAATTAAAAAATAAAATAGAGATAACATGATTTTAAAGTATTGTTCTCATACCAACTTATATAAAACTTGTAAATAAAAAGATCCAAAAACTTATAATCAAATCAACTTTTTCTAAAAAAGTTAAATTCAAGCTTGTGATTAAAATTGATATAATAATAACCTGTACTAAGGCATTGGAACTATAAAAATCAAATCCTCATTCAACACCTATAAACACCTATAAAGAGACTAAGTAATATAGAAAATCTCATGAAACTTGGTTAATTCTTTAATAAGTTAGAGTAGGTAAATGAAAGACTAATTAAGAGGAATTTTTTTATAATCACAGAATAGATTATTCTGAAATCAAAGTCTATAAAAAATAACCTTATTTATAATAGTTAAAAACATCTGAAACAAATATGAAAAAAAAATTTAAATAAAATAAAAATAAAATTTTAAATCAACTAGAAATCTAATACAATTTGTACATGTTAGCTTTTGAATCTTATATCAAAACCTCTCAAATGTCTAATAACTATGAAGGTTTAACCGTATATAAAACATTTTGAATTTTTTTTTTGTAAAATTTTAGCTAAATTTAATGGTTAAATAAAAATTATATTATTTTTAAAATACTAAAATTATTTTAGCAAGTCAGCAAATAAAAAAAATACATATGAATTAGAAGGAGGAGGAGTAAACCGTCCAATCTTGGGATGAATGTATAGTGAACCATCCAATCTCGAATGAATGTATAGTTATTAGTATGTTTCACCAGACAAATGAGTTATAATATCTTTTTATCATATGTTTTTATCATTTCTCTTATAAAATAACATCATTACTACTTGAAACAGTATGTTAAAAAAGCGTTGAATTGATGACTTAATTCCAAAAAAAGAAAAACAACATATATACATACTGTGCATTTCATCAAATTAGTTTCTCAGCTCATTCTCCACACTTGTGTGAGTGCGTGTTTTCTTTGTTTTCTTATTGATATTGTTGATACCAGCGATGGAACCATTGTTGGATAATGGGGAAATATAACACCAATGCACCGGCCCTGTTAAACATTTTACAACAACTAAACAACTTTTTAAAATTTTGTACAATTAAAATATTATTTTTTTTAAATTTTGTTTTTTTTTTCACATTTAAAATTTGAATGATATTGCATAAAAGTTGAAAATTATGATTAAATTATCTTATTTATTGTTAAAACATAAATAAATCTTATTAGCACTACATTGAAATTAAGAGTATACATAAAAATAATGCAAAGTCAAGACCTATATGATGATTAATAATAGAAAAATACCAGATTCACATATATCTATCTTATAAAAGCAACTCGGAAACACTAACAAATTGATAAGTACAGTTAGGACTGAAAGACAGTGTTTTCTAAATATATGTTGGCAATACAAGTTTTGCGAGTCCTTTTAACACTTCAATCTATTATTTCTGGGATTAATTTCCAAAAGGATTAATAAAACATTTACGTATCTTTTATATAGTCTAGGAGTAATTTGGGGAATCGATTTTATATCATGTAGAGCTTAATGTAGGTTTTGTATATCTATTTTCTTTTCATACAGATTATTGAAAAAATAAATATTTTGATGGGTTTAATTGTGTGTAAAAATGAAATGTAATTTTTTATTTATTTTTTAAGAAAAGAACAACAACAAAGAGACGAGAGAAACTAATTGCATTCTCGTGATGAAAGTGAACTCATTTCGTGTCCATGGTTTTAATTTCTAATACAAATGGTACACGGCAAGAAATCTAATAATCAGGAATGGACAAGCATCGGACACTACATGTGATTAGAGGGCGACGAGCAGATTATGTATGGATTAGAACATGAGAAGAACAATAGGCTTTATTTATTTACTCTTTTTTTTTTCTTTTTCTTTTTTCCTGTCAATGGCTTGTCGCTGTTCTGCTTTCAGAGTTGGATCCTTCAAAGTTATCCCGGGAGGGTAAAGGTTATTTCAAGGGGGTAAGACAACAATCCATGGATTCCACGTGATAATTAGGAGGAAGAACCATCATGAATTTTCTTGTTTGAAATTTGCTAATCTCGATAAGACGGTAGATGTTCAAAGTTTTTGTATTACCCTGAGGGCTCACTAGTGATTTGTAGCAGCGGGGGGTGGCTTTACCCTGAGCCCAGCAGCTTCTTTTTATCTTTTTTCTTTTAGAAAGAAAGAGATGTACCAAATGTGCTAGAAGCTTATCCATATAAACATCTGATTGGATCTCAGTGAATAGTTGTAATAATTCTGTCTCTTGTCTTTTTTCTGTAAATGACTTGGACTTAATCCAAAAAAAGGGGAATCTTACAAGAGTTTTCTCTAGTAAATTCTACGGTTGTTTTTGGTTAATGTGTTGTATGATTTTTTTAAAAATATTTTAAATTATAAAAATATTTTTTTAGGTTTTTTTATTTTTGATATTAATACATTAAAAAATAATAAAGGAAAATATCAAATTAAATCTCTTTTTCATATAGAAAAATATCTAATTACATGGAATAAGGGATATTGGTATGATGTTTAATTATGACTATTAAATTTGAAGAAAATAATAAACTCAATACAATAACTTAAGAAATATATTTATTAAGCAGATAATATTAAATTAAACATGATTAACACTTATCAAGAAACTAATTAATCGGTTTTTAAAACTAAAAGAAATATATAACGAAAAAGAAAAGGGAATATACTGAACTTCTTAAAGATAGACAAACAGTACAAGGAAAGAATTATTGGATTCCTGATTAGCAACTTTGTAACTTTCTGGGCTGCTAATGAAACAGTGCGAAGGAGACAGAAAGAAGCGTTACAGCATTCCCTTGTAAATCATCAAAGCAAGTAGGGATTATTCTCTTTCTAAGATATCCTCCCCAATTATTTATCTTTACTTTTTCTCTTTTTCTTTCTCTTTCATCTTCTCTCCCATGTGTGTGCTTTTGTAGCAGTCACGAATTGCCATTTTCACTGCTATCACGCCCCCACATACATAAAGCTTCAAATGTCACGCCTCAATCATGACATGCACCTCCACCACCATCACGGCCTTCATTTCTCATCATTTCCTCTCTTCACCAGCTTAGCTTCCATTTCTCTATCTTCTTTTAATCTTGTTGTATAGAAAAATGGTGGATCGAATAAAAATAACAACGCCCTGTTCGTATACAAGTCAACGTTCCTAGTTATTCATAACTTGGAATCCAACTGTGTGTGTTAATCTTCTCACTATTATCATCTGTCTTATAACAGAAAGTTACCTTATCATTGTATAATTTAGTTTTTTTTTTTTTTTTAATATGTACTCGTCATGCTTTCTAAACTTAAAGTTTATATCCCTAATAAGTGTAAATAGACTAAACTATAAGATATAAACTATAAGTTAATAATTTTCACTTTCGTAGACATATACAATGCCTCAATATATCTTTTACGAAAGTTTCAATCCTCTTTAATAACATTTCTATGCAAGATAAACTCAATAATTCCAAGATTAATGTTTTTTTTTTGTTACCGAAATGTAGCAAATCACCCTTCTTTTTTCTTTTTTATTTTCAATGACTTTCTTTTGTTTTTGTCTTCTCAAACTCATGAAATTAAATATTAAACAATTGAAATTTAGAATCAAAACATTCTATATAAAACCAAAAATTCATAAACTAAATCTTTATCGGCCAAAATGAAGTTATTTTTGTGATAGAATAAAAAGGACCCTATTTGTTTTTTCTTTTTAATTTGATCTTTCTTCTTTAAATCTTTTCTGTAATGTAAATTTAAATTGGCCTCTAATTCAATTTTTAAAGTTTATCAAACAAATTGAATTTAAGAATATGCAAAGAAAAAAAATATCAACACATAAGATATTACTAATATAACCTGCAAGGAGGAAATTGAAAAGGAATAAAATTTGATGATCAAAACAAAAACTAAAAAAGCTGAACATAATGAATTTATGCAAATGTAAAGCAATGAAAAGTAAAAACCGATGTTCTTTTAGTTCTACTCTGTACTGTGTAATGGTCCTAATGGAGCCATGCTGTTCATTTTGAATTTTGGAGTGGTCTATTGCTTCCCCTGAGTTCTTTTATGTATAAAATCCATAACCAGCTAGTGTTTTAGCCTAGGTTTTAGCAGCCTCAACACTCTCCAGAAACCAAGACTTGTAGTTCTAGTTAACAGTGCCAATTCACAGCAATCACAAATATATAAGTAAGAAAACAAAAATTCAAAATTAAAGAAAAGTGAGTCCAGAAAACAAAAGGCAGAGAAAAAGATAATGATAAAAGGAAAACAGGCATGCTGGGAGAGGCATTGTTCTTAAAAGAGTCTAGACAGCTTCCTCTTCATGGTCAAGATAGGTAGCATGTGAAAGATCCTTTATCCACTCAAACGTTCGATGACGTGACACAGCTTGCTTTCCCTCCTGCTGCTTTTGCACCATTCTTTTCTTCATCTTCAACTCTTGCAGCTTCTCCTCTAGCTCCATGGACCCTCTTTCACCTTTATCATTATTGCCATATCCTGCGCTATGACTCCTACTGTTACTGCTTTTCACGACAACAATATTATTGTTCAATGGAACTGGTTTCACTGCACTAACTGAACAGCTACATCCACTTAATAACCCTCCTCTTTTCTCCAACAAACTCCGTTTTCCCATCTTCTTCCCACTATCATCGCTATTATGTCTACTCACGTTGTTGATCTTCCGACTGCTTTTACTGTTGCCATTGCTAACGTTAATTTTGCTACACTTGTTGATGCTTGAATTGCTGCTACTAGAGCTACTATTCCTACTAACATAATTACGAACCTTGAGGTCTTGAAATTCAATCTCTGGTGTACGGACCAAACCCAGTCTAAAAAAGTCCCAAACCGAAGAATTTCTTGGTTTGCTACCAGCTGCATTCCCCAGCGAGGCACTGGAAAGTCTAATTTGAGGCTTTGGACTTGGATGTGTAAGGAACTGGTTTTGAATTATTGGCTTTATCATTCTTGTGCTGGCAATAGCAGAGCTTGTGCTGCTGCTGCTTGATGAGTAATGACTTCTGCTACTACTGCTTCTGCTACTGAAACTTGTTAAACCACCAAGTGAATTGTGGTCCATAGACTCTGACCTTGATAGGCAGTGGCATGGGTTCAAGCTGGTATCATTCTTGAACTTGTTAACACCACTTTCTGAGCTAACTGAGAGACGAAGAGGGAGAATTTGGCCTTGAAAGAATATATCATCAGCTGCACACATGTCTGATTTGTTAGAAAGAGAGCCATCACCACCCCTGAAGGGACCAAAGTCGAAATCTTCTTGATTTGTTTCGGTTTCTTTATGAGCTTCTTGATCCCTGATTGACTGGTTGTTCTCTCCTTTCACCATATTGACCGGTAAATCACACAGTGATAATGATTCTTCCTCTTCCTGATCTTGATCTTCTTCGTCTTGAGCACTACGGTCTGGATGTTCCCATTTCTCTTCTAAAGAACCTGTTGCCATTTCTACAAGGTAGAACTAACAAAAGGTTTGGGTTCAGATACTGTCGGGGTCCTCCTGTGAAGTCATAAAAGGATAAGGAGATTAAGAATTATATATACACAGAGAAGAGGTTATTTAAATATGAGAAAGAAACATAGATTTTGAATAAGGTGGCATAAGAAAGAGGCAGGGACAAGTGGAATATAAAGAAGTAAAAGCTAGCATTCAAGAAATGAATAGGGAAATGGACAAGTCAGTGAGAGCGTTGCAGGCTACCCAAATAATCTGTTTTTCCATAGCCATATGGGACCAAAACACAAAGTGTAGCTACTTATAGCCGGCCATTACCTGCGTTAGGAAGTCTGATCTCTCGTTCTTAGAATATTATAGGATGGTGGTGCTCATGTGGGGCTAGGGACAGTTCTGGCATGAGATATTTTGTATGGTGACTTTGTGATTTCTTTTACAATTTTGGAAATTTAACTCAGTTCAGTGTCACACCATGGTGGACAGCTTTGCTCGACACTGGAGGTTAGTAAGAAGATTCATTTTATGCATCGAAAACTGTTTGGTTTTACTTGTTATAGCAAACTAGCTAGTTTCCTCCAGGTAAATAATTACATCAACTTTTCTGTAGTTTAATTGTTCCCCCCCCCCCCCCCCCCCCCCCTTATTTATAATTCTTTACATCATCCTCCGGTTTTCAATTTAATGGCTAAAGAGTGTTTGTTGTTACCACTAATCATCGTCACCACAACATGAAAGTTGCCTTTGAAAAAATAAAAAATAAAAAATTCAATCCTTCTTCCCATAAAATTTCCTGTGAACAAACCATTACCAAACGATCTCCCTCGTCCCTTAAAATTTATTGCAAACACACACATCAAATCAAAGAACACATCGACATAAATTTTCTCAACAAATCTTCAGTATTTCAAGTAAGTCAGCTTACACAATTATTGCAAAAAACTCACAATTATAAAGTCTAATCTAACAAAATCCATTACACATACTGTCAACGCAAAATCCATTGCACTTATAATTCAAAACAACCCAAAACTTTTTGATAATCAACAATATCCCAAAACTTACAGTACAAAGTTGTTCATATCCATTAAATACTAATAATAGCCTGTCAACTTAAAACAACTTGGATGGACTAAAATTCAAGAATAAAAAGTACATAAAATATATATAAAAATAAAAATAAAAAACAACTATAAAGATATCAAAGTCAAATGCTACTCAAAACAAGTTATTATATAAATATGATAACAAATTATAAAGCAATACATTCATCTATTGGTAAAGACTTATTAATTAAATTGAAGTAACTATTATAGTAAGAAAATGTGCTAATAATATTAATCAAATATTAGATGAAATGAAGCAAAATTAAGATAAATTACATCGATTCTATATCAAGGAATTAGAATTAAAGGTTAGTTTTGTAAATGTAAAATCATCATTTCAAGTAAGTCACACAATATAGTAATTATAAAAAACTCACCATTTTACAAGTCTAATCTAATAAAATTGATTGCACACACTACCAACACAAAATCCATTGCACTTATAATTAAAAACAGTCTAAAACTATTTTAACAGTCAATAATATTACAAAATTTGCACCATATTGTATAAGCTTTCATTGTATCAAAAAATTCATTTTTTATTTCTAAACCATGAAACCTTTTGTTCTTAAGATTAAAATGGATATGTCTTGTATAGTATTTATGACTAGCCTCTCGAAATATCTCATCCACTACCTATAGTTGATTTTATAAGGAAAAAACTTGAGAATTACTTAAAAAGTAAACAAAATACAATTTTGATAAAAAAATTTAAAAATTATTGATAATATACCTTTTACCAATGAGATTTAATGCAAAAGGTCTTTAATGTACTTGAAGAGATTTGAATAAACAAATATTTTTGATTAGTGACATGACCAAAAAATTGATGTCTTCTCCCAAGTGTAGGAGTGTTGAAGTAATAAATAACCTAACAAGACCGGGATCGAACCACAGAGAGGTTAATTGTACAAATTATAAATAACAATAATACAACAATAATAACAACAACAACAACAACAATAATAATAATAATAATAATAATAGTAATAATAATAATAATAAAGAAAAAGAAGGACAAGAAGAAGAAGAAGATGAGAACTTTGAGAAGGAATATTAATGTAACGATTAAACAATGATAATAACAAATGTCAAGGTTAGAGATTCCACTAATGGTATGTCAAACAAGTATAATATAAACTCTTATTATTCAATTGGAAACCACACATAAAGGAGGTTCCAATCAGATTATAGATTGTTAACATGATTACATTAGTCATCTTATTCGATTAATGCTAATACTTGTAAATCTCATCAAGCATTCATGATTATAACTTATGTTAACAACAAATCAAGTTCCTTTCATAACTCAAGTGTCGGTTATACTATACAGTATGTGCTCTAAAAATGACAAGCATTTGTTGTACCAAGTGTTATACAACATAAATCAATATTAGTCATTTAACAAGCAAAGTATTAAAGAGTAAACAATATTACAAATACAAAACATGTTAGTATCAAACATTAAAGTCCATATTAAGTTTACACTATACTTATTCTTACACCATTAGTGTAGTCTTTTCACCTTGACATAATAAACTTAGCTAGAAATAATGAAAGAAAGAAAAATAAATAAACAAAATAAGAACATGAATAAGATAAAAGTTAACTAAGTAAATGAAATGAAATGAAAGGCATAAACTTGATATTAATGAAAGCAAAACATAAACATTACAAAAAATACAAAGAGAGAAAGTAAGAGCATGATCTTGATTTGGAAACCAAGATGCCTAAATGCATGGCAAATACCTCCTTTTATAAGCTAAAATTGGGAACTATTAATTTGATGACTAATTGATGAGTGGGCGACCAACTCTTGACTTGGTGATAATCCTTATTTTCACTTGTCCGCCTAAAACATCATTGATAACGTTAAAATTAGAGCTACTTAAAAACATGAAAGCTGTAGGAAATTATCTCAACATTCTTTTGTAAAAACTTCAGCTCATTTAGACTTCTAGAACTCCAAATACGGCTAAAATACTAAACAGTGCTCGGGCTGGAGGACAGATTCGGGCTTCTTTGTTGTTGCTATAATTTGGACTTGAAAATAGTCTTTTTAGATCTTGGACTCCATATGAAAGTTGTAGGCCTATGTCTTACCTTTCCATCCATATAAAGTAGACCTAAATCTGAGATCTATAACTCCAGATATGACCCAATTACCGAACAGTATTCCGGTTTGGATAGCACCGACATCTCTTTTCTAATTTTGGTCATCTCTTTACCCTCGAAATTTAAGTTCTTAAAGTCATCAATCAATCCTTTCATTTATGTGATAGGCCTACATTTAAAATGAACATTTACCACAAATTAAAGGTATCTTATATTATTAGATATATTATTATCAAACATACTTTAGTTAAGGAGTTATTGATACTTCAAGTGCAAAATGATGATATAAAATCATGATAAAAATGCACTTTTAAGTACTAATCAATTAGGGATTTTGGTTGTTAATTTTTTATAATGATAATGAAGTCATAAAGAGAAAGAGACAAAGAGAAGTGAGAGGGAGAGTGAAAGGAATATTGTTTCCTTGGATTTGTAATAAATTATATATATATATATATATATATATATATATATATATATATATATAGGGTAGTAATATCATTAACATAGTTTGAACTTTTAGTTTGACTAAGAATGTAAAAAGTAACTTTTCAAACTTAAACACAAAGTAAAAAGATAATCAAATTATAGGAAGCTCCTAGTAATTATCCTTTTAGTGTATAATTACTACTCATCAACTTTTATTGGATTATTTATAACATTGTTAATTAGAACAATTTTACTTCTAGTTCCTTGGGTTTTTTTTTAATTTAGTTCTTAAATGTTATTTTTTTCATAACATTATATTTTATAATTTTTTTCAATTTACATATTTTCATGTGTGTAAGATATAAGCACGATGTGAGAGAATATTTTGATGGTAAATAAAATATCAATTTTACAAAAATAAAATCTAACTTTATTGTTAAAAAAGTTCAAATAAACATCAAAATTAACATAAACAAAAACAAAGCCTTTCTTTATTCATTTGCTAGCATGAAAAACTTCAATTTTGTCCCTTAATTTTCATTTTTTATATTTAGGCCCTATTATTTAAATATTTTATGTTTCCTTCCTAAAATTTTTTCTTATATGTTTTAATACCTAGATATTAATAGAAGAGAGTTTACAAAAATAAAATCCAATGTTATCATTAAAAAAAAAATCAATGAAGCATCAAAATTAACATAAACAAAAAACAAAGCATTTTTTTATTTGCTAGCATGAAAAACTTCAATTTTGTCATTTAATTTTCATTTTTAATATTTGATCATATTATCTTATGATTTCATGTTTCATTTATAAGCTTCTTTGTTTTATGTTTTAGTCTCAAGTTATTAAGAGAAAATGAGAAAGTCAGAAAAAAAAGAGATCGAGAGAAAAGGAGTTTGGTCAACCATATTACAACTATGAAAGTGTTAATTTTGATGTTAATAGGTTCATCTTCAAGAAAGGAGTTCAATAAAGGTGATTTCTCCCTTCAAACATGTTAGGAAAAAAAAAAAGATTAGGACTCATTAAATTTTTTTTAAGATTCATTCAAAATTTTTGTTTTTAAAGTGATTAAATGATTCTTTAGAGTAAAAACAAGGGTTTATTGAGATTTTTATTTTACTTTGATAAATTATTTTTTCATTATGACAATGTGTTGTCCATCATATTTTTAAAAAATTAAGTAGACAAATTGTTATCCATTTTTTTAAAAAAAGAAAAGACAACCAAGCTTACAGGCATGACTTATTTTTTTAAAAGGGCATTTTGAACCATCAACTTATATTTTATTCTTTTAATTATTTTTTAAAATTTTTTAAATAAAATTATTAGGATAATATTTTCAAAATTGTCTTGTTATCTCATAATTTATAAATAAGATTATATATTTTATGCTAATTGTAGCAATTATTTTATGATTAAATATATATATATATATATATATATATATATATATATATATATATATGAGTCTAATATGCATATTAAAAAAATTGTGGAGGAATATTCATTAAAATAAAATATATGTTTTATTTTTTAATTTAGTTTTCTTAAATTAATCCTTTTATTTTTTTCATACGCTCACGTACAAAATATTGAGGTTTGACTTTTTTTTAATTGAAACTATCATAATGTTTTATTTCAAAAATTTATTTATGATAAAAGATAGATTCTCATTAAAAAAAAGAAATAAATGAGTAAAAAATAAAATAAAATTTAGAATAAAATATATTTTTTATTGGATCATATAAATCATTGGAATTGTTATAAATATTTATTTTTATTATGATAAAATTATATAAATATATTTCAAACATGAGCCGGCATTATTTGCCTTTTTGTTATTAGTTTGCTATTTTTTAAATTTAATTTTGAATTAATATCCTTTCTCACATGTCCTAGATTATTTATTTCAACTATTTTAAAATAGTAATAAATCATTTGGATGGTTTTTATAGCTTCAGAATACCTACACGATATTATTATAATTTATTTTTAGTTTTGTTTATATTAAATTTAAGACAAAACAATTATATTTACATCATACATTTATAAAAATAAAAATCATATATACTTAGCAATCATAATACATCTCCTAGATAAATAAAATAAAATATATATGAAAAAGGCCAAACGGTTTTATATATATATATATATATATATCTGTAGTTGTTACTAGACAAATTAACTTTTCACCTTAGTTTTTAATTAATGTTCACAAATTTATTTTTGATTTATCAATTAATATATTTCTTTACTTTATCAAAAAAATAAAAAGGAAAAATTTTATTATACTAAAAAACATATCTATAATGACACCTTGTACTATTATATTTGAAATTAACTTGCAATTCCTCCTGCGGGGTAAATATATTGGCTTGTCGATGCTATATTATAAAGTTTACTTGTATATTTGATGGCTTTTGCTCGATTTGAGGGTTTATTTTTAGTTCATACGTTTATATGACACTTTTTATTAACTCTTCAATTTACAAATTATGTAATTGAGAAAAGAAAAACAAAAAACAAAAACATCAAAATTAATTTATTGTTTATTATTATATTTCTTGCTCTGTGTACATTAATGAGCTAGTACTTTAAGGAAAAAAAGTGACATCTAAGCATATTTATGGACCAAATTAGGATGAACCTAGTAATAGAGATGGAGACTCATGGAGGCTGTGAGGTTTTTAATGGAAGATTACAGGGTTGGTGGGTGGGATTGATGTTGCAATAGATTAATACATGAATTTTTGTGGTGGATTTTGGTTGAATGTTTTGTCATGGGAAGCCTGTGATTATTGAGACTGAACGTGACGACGTGATGGATATCTTTAATTCTGCTTTATGATAGAAGGGATGTTTTACCTGACTAGAAAAAAGAAATGGCTTGAATTGAATTGCATTCGGTGGAAGTACTAGAAAGAAAATAAAAATAAAAGATAACTACAACAACAACGTTTTTCTTTGAAATAAACTAAAAATAAAAAAAACATGCACATTTTTTTGGAGAAATAATTTATATAAATTAACATTACAAAGCATACATAAATTTATCTTATTTATTAAATTTTTTTTTTAATTAACGTGAATATTTGAATTACCTTGCGTGTATTTCGACTAATCCTACGTGTCTTAAAGTTAACAATTATGCAAATCTCCGGTAACCATCATATTCACAACCATAGAATTCAAACTTAATATTTATCTAAAACACTTATTTTTTATGAGCTTTACTCTTTATATAAATAGTAAAACTTCTCTAATTTTTTTATTAAGTTCTAAACTCTTTTTCTCTTGTAATTAGATTTTTTTATAGTTCATTAGATATGAAAATAGACTTAAAATAATAATTAAAATTAAAAATTAAAAAACATATGATCTTTCTATAAAGCTTTACTATTTATATAAAAAAGCAAAGCACCCTTTTTTTTTTTTTCCTTTCAAGTTTCAAACTCCTTTTCTTTTACAATAAGATCATCATATAGCCTTATAGGATGTTTTACCTTACTAGAGAAAAGCAATGGCTTGGATTGAATTGCATGGGCTAGAAGCACCAGAAAAAACAATAAAAAATAATTACAACAAAAACAATGTTTTTCTTTAAAATGAGCTACAAGTCAAAAAACTTCTTAGAGAAATAATTGATATAAATTAACATTGAAAAACATTCATATATTTATCTTATTTATTTAAAATACTTATTTTTATGGAGCTTCACCATTTATATAAATAATAAAGCTCCTCTAATATTTTTTATTAAGTCTTAAACTTCTTTTTTTCTTGTAATTAGACCTTTTTTATAACCATTTAGTGATGAAACTAGACTTTAGATTATGATTAAAATAAAAATTTTTAAAACACTTGGTCTTTTTTATGCAGCTTCATGTAAACAATGAAGCTCCTTTATTTTTTTCTTGTAAGTTTCAAACTCTTTTCCTCTTATAATTAGACCTTTATATTAAAGAGATGAAATAAGACTTGAAATTATGATTAAAATAGCAAATTAAAAAATAGAAGACTAAACCATGAAAGATGAATATATGGTTAGCTCAATATTCACTATAATTTGTATTTTGGTATACAAGTTTATTTTGTATATTTTTATGTCTGAATTCGGCTAAAGAAAAAAGAGAGAAACTCATCAAAAAATAACAAGGAGAGGGATAGTTATTGATTTTCACTATTTTGGCAATTAAAATGGTCGAGTTTGGTGTCAATTGATTTCATTTAACGAAGAGAATTTGATGGTGGTGATTTAAAGCCTTTTTATTGCCTAAAAAAATAGATCGAACTTGAGAGAGGTGTTTTTTTAGGTTTGGTTTTTTTTTGAATTGGTTTAGTGGTGTTGTAAGTTGGAAGATTGGTTTATTGAGGTGTATAGATTGTTTTTTAGATGTCTTGGCCAAAAATTACTTGAAAAATGGATTTTAGAGAAAACAATCATTTGTCCCCCTAATTTTCTAGCTATCAATATAGTGGTTAAAACTAGGCAACTACCCAAAAAGAGATGATGACAAATCACCTACCACTATAGATGACATCTCGTCTATGTAATTTAAGAAAATAAAAAAAATAAAGGAGTGAACAATGTTTTATCTGCTCTCAAGGCCACACCCACACACACGCACATACACATACATACATATATACATACATATATATATATACATACATACATACACCCATACAAGGCACAAGACTTGGGCTTCTAAACCCAGGTGCACATGAGTTTTTTAAGTCAAGGATTATCAAAAAAAGAATGAGATTATCTACACTTCTTAGAACTCTACATCTAGATGTAATATGTTCTCAAGACTATAACATTGGATGTTTAGCCTAAACTTTAAGAAATATTAAATCTCTATAAATTTTTATTTAAAGAATAGATATCCGACATCTTATTTTTTGGAGGAAAAAAGTATATGTTTAAGTAGTCATCTTCTAGTATTATGGTTACTAAGAATCATAACCGATCAATAGAAATTTTATAATACATAACTGGTTATGTGAGAGGGAATGTGCTATCACCTATTAAGTGTTTTACTTAAGGTAAGCTGTATAGTTGGCCTTATCTTAAATTGCTAAAAAAATTTTTTTCTTCCTATAATGTTCCTAACTCTAATGTTATTGAACATTTAACTACGAATATTTTCAACTTTGGCATTAATAAAAATTGCATAAACCTAAAAAGTGCAATATTACTGACTGTAGCGCTAGTGAATAAATTCATAAGATTTTGATTTTTAATTGAAGAAAAAAAATGTATGCCTTTCTCTTATTATTGACCTTTTTTTATTTACTCTTTTTATATAAGAAGTAAAAATAATGCATTGCATAACCAATTCACATTTAATAATAATGTAAAAACCCGATATTTTAAGCCTAAAACAATGATAATTTTTTTTTTTACACTCATCATGTTGATAATCAATGAACATATTGCCTCACATCATCAAGATACAATTTTCACATCAACAATAATCAACATTTCATTTAAAAGTGAATCTTACAATAACATATAATATTATGTTTGCATGATTAAAAGTTCACATTAAAAATACACATACATAGACATGAATTTTCATTCCTATCTTATTAATAATCATCACGTATTTAAATAAAAAGGATCTAATAATAGGAACATGATCAAAAGATTGATATTTTTTCTCAAGTACAAGAGTATCGAATTAATAAATAACCTGACAAGAACAGGTTCGAATCACATGAAGATTAACTATACAATAATAATAATAATAAGTTAAAGAGGACTTTGAAATGTAAGATTAATGTGAGCATTAAACAATGATAAAAACAAATGTTAAGGTTAAAAGATCCACTAATGGTATTTCAAATTAATATAGTATAAACTCTTTTTATTACTCAACTGAAAACCACACACAAAGGAGGTTTCAATCAGATTATAAATGGTTAACATGATTACATTAGTTATCTTATTTGAATAATGCTAATACTTGTAAATGTTGTCAGGTATTCATGATGATAACTTATGCTAACAACAAAGTTTCTTTCATATCACAAGTGTCGGTTATATCATATGGTTGGGTTACGAAAGTGCCAAATATTTGTTGTACTAAGGATTATACAACATAAATCTAGATTAACCATTTAACAAGCAAAGTATTAAAAGTGAATAAGATAACAAATATAAAGCATGTTGTATCAAACATTAAATCCATGTTGAGTTTATACTATACTTATTCTTGCACCATTAGTGTAATATTTTTACCTTGATATAATAAACTTAGCTAAGCATAATGAAAGAGAGAAACATAAATAAATAAAATAAGATATAAGTTAACTAAGTAAAGAAAATAAAATGAAAAACATAAATAAGAGATTAATATAAGCATTATAAAAATATAAAGAGGGAAAGCAAGAATATGATTTTGATATGAAAACAAGATGTCTAAATGCATGACAAATGCTTTTTTTTATATGTTAAAATTTAAAACTATTGATTTGATGACTAATTATTGAGTGACAAGCCACCTCTTGACTTAGTAACAATCCTTATCTTCTTGTCTGTAGAAAACATCATTACTATCATTAGAATTTGAATAGATAGTCTTCATGAAAGTTTTGGAAAATTATCTCAGTTTTCCAACAAAAAATGAATTAATGCATTTTCACTTCTAGAACTCGAGATATAGGTTTGATGCTCATATTTAGACTTCCAAACGATAGAATTGAGTCTTAGACTCCCATGAATATTTTAGGCCTAAGTCTTAGCTTTCAAGCCATAAAGACCAAATTGAAATCCAAACTTCAGAGCGCTAGATGTGACCTAATAACTGAACAGTGTTCCAATTTGAATTGAATTAGCATCTCTTTTCTAAACTTAGCCTTTTCTTTATCCTTTCACTTTCAATAGTTAATCATATCAATCAAACTTTTGAATTATGAGATATGCCTGTATTTAAAATGAGCATTTATCATAAATTAAAGTTATCTTATATTATCAGATTTATTATTATAAAATATGCTATAGTTAAAGAGTTATTGATATTTTAAATTTAAAATAATAATATAAAACCTTGATAAATATATATTTTAAAATATTAATCACTAAAACCCAATTCTATAACTTTTATTAAGGAATTTTTTCCAAATTATGCTTTTAACTAGGTCAGATTTTGGTCACAACTAACTAATCAACACAACCCATATTTGTTTGTTTTGGCATAAATTATTATTTTCATGGATTTCTTTCTTTCCCTTAACCACTATCACTTATAAAATTTATCTTCACACCAACAATCATAAATGGAAATATAATTTACTCAAAGTAAAGCTTTACAAAAGTCAAGTAACAAAAGTTTGTTTATAAGTCTAAACTTTCCAGCACAACATATTTCTTATGGAATTGTCTACATTGTTATTTTTCAACATACATGCTGATTAGTACTTAAAAGTGCATTTTTATCATGGTTTTATATCATCATTTTGCACTTGAAGTATCAATAACTCCTTAACTAAAATATGTTTTATAATAATGTATCTAATAATATAAGATACCTATAATTTGTGGTAAATGTCTATTTTTAATGCAGGTCTATCACATAAATGAAAGGATTGATTGATGACTTGAAGAACTTAAATTGCATGGATAAAGAGATGGTCAAACTTAGAGAAGAGATGTCGGTGCAATCCAAACCGGAACACTGTTCGGTAATTGGGTCATATCTGGAGCTAAAGATCTCAGATTTAGGTCCAATTTATATGGATAGAAAGGTAAGACATAGACCTACAACTTTTATATGGAGCCCAAGATCTAAAAAGGCCATTATCAAGTCCAAATTGTAGCAACAACAAAGAAGCCCGAATCTGTCTTCCAGCCCGAGCACTGTTCGGTATTTTGGCCATATCTGGAGTTCTAGAAGTCCAAATGAGCTGAATTTTTTACACAAGAAAGATGAGACAATTGCCTACAACTTTCATGTTTGCACCTGGCTCTAATTTTGACGTTATCAATGACGTTTTGGGCAGACAAGAGAAGATAAGGATTGTCACCAAGTCAAAAGTTGGCCACCCACTTATCAATTAGTCATCAAATCAATAGTTCCCAATTTTGGCCTATAAAAGGAGGCATTTGCCATGCATTTAGGCATCTTGGTTTCCAGATCAAGATCATGCTCTTCCTTTCTCTCTTTGTATTTTTTGTAATGTTTATGCTTTGCTTTCATTAATATCAAGTTTATGCCTTTCATTTCCTTTCCTTTACTTAGTTAACTTTTATGTTCTTATTTTGTTTATCTATTTTGCTTTCTTTCATTATGTCTAGCTAAGTTAATTATGTCAAGGTGAAAAGGTTACACTAATGGTGGAAGAATAAGTATAGTGTAAACTTAATATGGACCTTAATGTTTGATACTAACATGTTTTATATTTGTTATCTTGTTCACTCTTTAATACTTTGCTGGTTAAATAACTAATCTTGATTTATGTTGTATAACACTTGATACAACAAATGCTTGGCACTTTCATAGCCCATAATGTATGGTATAACCGACACCTGAGCTATGAAAGGAACTTGATTTGTTGTTAACATAAGTTATAATCATGAATGCTTGACGAGATTTACAAGTATTAGCATTAATTGAATAAGATGACTAATGTAATCATGTTAACAATATATAATCTGATTGGAACCTCCTTTATGTGTGGTTTCCAACTCAATAATAAGAGTTTATACTATACTTGTTTGATATACCATTAGTGGAACCTCTAACCTTGACATTTGTTATTATTATTGTTTAATCCTTACATTAATATTTCATCTCCAAGTTCTCATCATCTTCTTCTTCTTCTCTTTCTTTATTACTATTATTATTACTATTATTATTATTATTATTATTATTACTATTACTATTATTATTATTATTATTATTATTATTATTATTATTGTTATTGACATTGTTGTTATTATTGTTATTATTATTATTATTATTATTGTTATTGACATTGTTGTTATTATTGTTATTATTATTGTTGTTGTTGTTGTACTATTATCGTTTATAATTTGTACAATTAACCTCCCTGTGGTTCGACCCCGGTCTTGCCGGGTTATTTATTACTTCGACACTCCTGCACTTGGGAGAAGACATCAACCTTTTAGTCGTGTCAAGTTTTTGGCGCCGTTGCCGGGGAGGTAAGTTCTTGTATAAATTATAGTATTTATTTTATTTTCTCTTTTCACCTTTCTTGTATATAACTTTGTTTCTTTTCTTTTGTTTCTTTTTATTTTGTTTTCTTCCTCCTTCTTTTGCTTTCTTCTTCTTTTTTATTTTATTCCTACACGTGCATAAGAGTGTGGTCACGTACATCAAGTGGTAGACTTTGTAGGGTATCCTCATCATTTTCAGAAAATATGGCCGAAGAAGATAATCAATCACTTCATAATGAGAATAATGAGAATAACCGTGCTAGAACACTTAGAGACCACATGAATCCCACAAGAACAAGTGCACCATCATGCATAGTTTTTCCTCCTGATGCATCTCATTTTAATTTTAAACCAGGTATTATTCAACTTTTACCTTCTTTTCATGGTTTGGAATTGGAAAATCCATACTTGCATTTAAGGGAATTTGAGGAGGTCTGCAACACATATAATAATTTAAATTGTAGCATGAACACCATTAGATTAAAGCTTTTTCCTTTTTCATTAAAAGATAAAGCTAAAACATGGCTACAAAATTTAAGACCAGGATCCATTCGTGCTTGGGATGAAATGCAACAACAATTTTTAAAGAAGTTTTTCCCATCTCATAGAACAAACTCTTTCAAGAGACAAATCACCACTTTCACTCAAAAACCAGGAGAAACATTTTACAAATGTTGGGATAGGTATCGAGACTTGCTTAGTACTTGCCCTCATCATGGTTTTGAAACATGGAGATTGGTTTCACATTTCTATGAAGGGTTAACACCTAAAGATAGGCAAATGGTTGAATTGATGTGCAATGGAACTTTTGAAGATAAAGACCCTGATGAAGCAATGGAGTACTTAGACTTATTAGCTGAAAATGCTCAAAATTGGGACACTGCGGGTACATATGAGGCAACGAGTAAAACTCAACCTCATACATCTAGTGGAGGTATGTACAACCTTAGGGAAGATCATGACCTTCAAGCCAAATTTGCATCTTTAGCTAGAAAAGTTGAGGCACTAGAATTGAAAAAGAGTGGTCATTTAAAATCTGTTGAAAACATTGTGTGTCAAATCTGTGAAACAAATGAACACTCAACCAATGATTGTCCAACTTTGCCTTCTTTTAAGGAATGTCTCCAAGAGCAAGCCCATGCTTTAAACAGTTTCCAAAGGCCTAACCATAACCCATACTCCCAAACATACAACCCTGGTTGGAGAAATCACCCAAATTTCAATTGGAAGAGTGAGAACAACAATGCACAAACTTCACAACCACCGTTTCAAGCACACCATAATTTCCAAAATTCTCATGGATATGCACCTCCTTATGCTCCACCTCCTAGAAGAAATCTTGAGGAAACATTGCATGCATTCATTGAAAAGCAAGAGACAATCAATACTCAACTTGCTCAAAACATGACAGATTTTAAAGATACTCTTGCAAAATTAACATCTGCTCTCAGTTTCCAAGAGAAAGGTAAGTTTCCATCTCAACCACAACAAAATCCCAAGGGGCAATACAATGCAAATGCAAGTAGTTCCGAAAGCCAACACATGGATCAAGTCAAATCAGTCACTACTCTGCGCAGCGGTAAGGTTATTGAAAAACCCTCTTTTGAACCTTATGAGAAAGATGATGAGTCAATCTCTGAGGGTAAGGAAGGGGTTGAATCTGAAAATTGCAACGAAACGACTGATTCACCGCCAGCACTTCCATTTCCTCATGCCATGACCAAACAAAGGAAAGTCAACCATAACTCTGAAATTTATGAAATTTTCAAACAGGTAAGGATCAATATACCTTTGCTGGATGCTATTAAACAGGTTCCTTCCTATGCTAAATTTTTGAAAGATCTATGCACTGTGAAGAGGAAACTGAATGTGAAAAAGAAAGCCTTTCTAGCCGAACAAGTAAGTGCTATTCTTCAAAACAATAATGCTTTGAAATATAAAGACCCTGGTTGTCCTACAATTTCTTGCTTTATTGGAGAGCATAAAATTGAAAAAGCCTTACTTGATCTTGGTGCTAGTGTGAATTTACTTCCATATTCAGTTTTTCAGAGTCTCAATCTAGGTGAGTTAAAACCAACTTCTATATCTCTTTTACTTGCCGATAGATCTGTAAAAGTGCCTAGAGGAATAATTGAAGATGTGTTAGTACAAGTCGATAAATTCATTTATCTTGTGGATTTTATTGTCTTGGACACAGAACCTGTTGAAGCATGTAATTCATTTCCTGTTATTTTAGGACGTCCGTTTCTTGCAACCTCTAACGCATTGATTAATTGTAGGAATGGACTGATGAAGCTATCATTTGGAAACATGACATTGGAGATGAATATTTTCAACATTTGCAAGCAACCTGGAGATGATAATGATTTACAAGAAGTAGATCATATTGACGAACTAGTTTATGATCAACTTGCATCTACTTTAAGTAAAAATGAGTTGGATGAATCTGAAGATTTGCAAATGATTTATTCTGAGGAAGAAATCACGGATGAAACAAGCACCGAAAATGTTGATGCGAATCTTTTGTCAACAGTGACAACAGATTCGACATCTAACATCACACCAATCGATGATTACTTTTCTAACGAATCCTTACTTTCTCTTAGTCCAATGCCTTGGTATGATAAAAATATCAATTTTCTTACTTTAGGAGATTTGCCAGCTGATTGGAGCACCCAAGACAAAGAAAAGTTTTTGAACGAAGTGAAGAGCTTTTACTGTGATGACCCTAACTTATTCAAATATTGTCCTAATCAAATATTTCAAAGATTCATTCCGAACAATGAGGTAAGTAGTGTCATTAAACTTTGTCATTCTGAAGCATGTGGAAGTTATTTCTCGTCAAAAAAGACAGCTGCAAAAATCTTTCAAAATGGATTTTATTGGCTCACCATGTTCAAGGACACGCATGCATTCTGCAAAACTTGTGAAAATTGTCAAAAAATTGATACTAGTCAAAAAGTTTTGTTTTATAATTCTCAACTTTATGCATTCCCTAAAAAGATAAGATTAAGATGGAGCAATTCTTATGGGGCCTGTGATATTGAGAATTCAATGAATGACAATGATTTTAAGGAAAATGAACATTGTTTGAAAGCTTACTATGATAAGATTCCTAGTGAAAATGAATCAACGGGTTGGAATGATATTGTAGATAAAGGTTGATTATGTTGTTTTTCTTATATTTTTTTGTGTTTCTTTTTGAGTGATTTTTGCTAGTTTCTCTCACCCCGGTCAAATGGCGGACAACGGTACTCCGTGACTTAAGTCGGTTCTTTCAGTTTCCCATAATAACTGATATCTGTGTATATATCTGTGTAATTCTTTGAATCTCTCTTCCAATTCTCATTTGAAAATGGACATTAATCTTGAAAAATTGAAAAAGTATTTTCCCGCTCTGCCTTAGAATGCGATTACAAAAATTTACCGTGCTAGATATGCAAGATTGAGATTGTTAATGAATCATGGAATTCCTGAAGATATTCGCTGGTTGATTGAAGCAAAGGTCCGATTATCAGGTGAGTTCTCTAACTCCTTCATTTCACACATGCCTGGAACATGTAAAAGCACTTTTGCAAAGAAACGTCGTGCAAAACGACTGGATGTCTGTCATCGATGTGCTAGATGGACTTGTAATACACAATGTCGTTCTTTAGGAATGGTATCTATAAACCGTGAAGATAAAATACAATTCATTAAGGATGGCCTGAGTAAGGAGTTAAGGATGGCCTGAGTAAGGAGTCATTAGATAATCTTCTATTGACTCTTGAGACGCATCCTAGTGGAGATGTGCATCGTGCAATTCATGATTTATGGCCACTATTTCATAAAGAACATGATCGACTTAGTCTTGGGAATCTGACTAAAAAAGACCCTGTTTGCCAGTTTTTAAGAAAACTGGATGGGAAGCCTATCCCCGACCCATAGAGGGCGTTTAAGCCGTTCTTGGACGTAAAACCAAGGGAAGATGTGAGCCACAATCATAACTACCTGTACATACACATGTTTTTTTTTCAAAAGTAAATAAATAAATAAATAAAAAGAGATAGAGAGAGTGTGAGACTCCAGCTGGCCTACATATAGGTGTTATGATTGCCTTTCTAATTTCTCATCTATAAAACCCTCTCTTCCTTCCTTTCATTTCTACTCAGCCCATACATTCAAAAACTATAGAAGTGTGTAGAAATGGCAAGTTCCTCAGGTCATCATATAAGAAATATTTGTGTTTTTGGTGGATCTAGTCCTGGGAAAGAAAAGGAGTTTTTAGAATCAGCAAATCATCTTGGTCAGGTCCTAGCTGAGAGGAAGATTCATTTAGTGTATGGGGGAGGCAGTCTTGGGTTAATGGGAGGTGTGTCAATAGCTGCATTTTTAGGAGGTAGTCAAGTTTTGGGGGTCGTCCCTGAAGCTTTGGCACAAGGGGACATCATTGGAAAAACAATTGGAGAGGAACTTCAGGTCTCCACAATGTCGGCTCGAATGAATGCAATGTTTAACCATGCTGATGCCTTCATTGCTTTACCAGGTGGTCTAGGCACATTGGAAGAGATCTTTCATATTTCCTCTTGGGCTCAATTGCACATTCACCATAAACCCATAGGTTTGTTAAATGTTAATGGTTATTATGATAAGTTGTTGTCTTTTCTTGATCATGCTGTGGAACAGGAATTTCTAACATCTTCTGCACGACAAATCATAATCTCTGCTTCTACTGCTGAACAATTGATTGACCAACTACAATCTTTCATTCCTGTGATTGATCCTTCCATGAGTCGCATAAATTGGTCATCTACGGGAAGCCGTAAAAAGCTTAGATTGGATTTGAGCCTTCATTTGTGAATTTTTATGTATTTTGGTTTTATTATTGTGTTTTGTTATTTTTTATTTTTGTTTTAGTGTGTTTCAGGTTTTGTCAGTGTTCGTTATTTCAGGTGATATCTTCTATACTCTATCTTTCTACCTTAGAACATTGAGGACAATGTCTCGTTTTGGTTGGGGGGAGAGGGTAGTAGTTGATAAAAAAAAAATTGTTTTTTCATTTCATAAAACGTGTGCATAATTGTTGTTACTAGGATGGTAGAGTAAAGGAGTTCTTTTGTTAAAGTGACTCTTGAGACGCATCTTAGTAACCATTCTTAACAAGGTCTATTATAATACTTCCTGAAATATTCAGGTTTACAAACTCTCGTATTGTTACCACTTAATTCTGCTCATATACTTATTTAACATGTATTCTTAAACCTTAATTTACACACACACACTTTAACATATGATTGTGGGTTGCATATTGGATTATTACATTATTTATGTTCTTTTGTTAAAGGTAACAACTAAGGGAAAGGGATTGTATATAATAAAAAAAAAAACAAAAAGAAAAAAAAAGAAAAAAAAAAGAAAAAAAAATGATGATAATAAAAATGTAGATAAGTTTGGTTTCGTAGCCTCCCCAACCTAAGCAATTAAGCCCGAAGGGGTGTTTTAACACCTAATACCTTAAAGTCAACTGACTTGGGAGCTATTGGCCCAACGCTTGTTACATGGGTTGAGGAGAAAAGCTTAAGAGAATCAAACATTGCACTATCTACATATCAGTATCTGCGACCCGAGTTACTAAGCTCGTAGGGGTGTCTTAACACTTAATGCCCTAAGACCAACTGGTCTGGGAGTCATTAGCTGAAAGCTCGTTACATGGGTTAAAGATGCATGATGTTTTTAAATTATATGTATATAGAGTTAAAAAAAAAAAAGATAAAAAAAAGACAAAAATAGTAATCCCAACCCAAGGAAGTTAACCTTAAACATTAGAACAAAAATTTTGTTTTCTTCCAAGAAAAGCCCCATAATTATGTGTTGATATATTGAGCACAAAAAAAAGGTTTATTAATATCTTGTTAAGAGATATTGAGCAGATATATAAATTTAATGAGAGTTTGTTTATCTGGATAGATTAATGGAAGTTAAATGATGAATACCTTGCTTTGTGAAATTTGCAAATTGTTTTAACGCTTTAATTACTAGGGACTAGTAATAAGCTGGTTGAGGGGTGTGATTAGTACTTAAAAGTGCATTTTTATCATGGTTTTATATCATCATTTTGCACTTGAAGTATCAATAACTCCTTAACTAAAATATGTTTTATAATAATGTATCTAATAATATAAGATACCTATAATTTGTGGTAAATGTCTATTTTTAATGCAGGTCTATCACATAAATGAAAGGATTGATTGATGACTTGAAGAACTTAAATTGCATGGATAAAGAGATGGTCAAACTTAGAGAAGAGATGTCGGTGCAATCCAAACCGGAACACTGTTCGGTAATTGGGTCATATGTGGAGCTAAAGATCTCAGATTTAGGTCCAATTTATATGGATAGAAAGGTAAGACATAGACCTACAACTTTTATATGGAGCCCAAGATCTAAAAAGGCCATTATCAAGTCCAAATTGTAGCAACAACAAAGAAGCCCGAATCTGTCTTCCAGCCCGAGCACTGTTCGGTATTTTGGCCATATCTGGAGTTCTAGAAGTCCAAATGAGCTGAATTTTTTACACAAGAAATATGAGACAATTGCCTACAACTTTCATGTTTGCACCTGGCTCCAATTTTGACGTTATCAATGACGTTTTGGGCAGACAAGAGAAGATAAGGATTGTCACCAAGTCAAAAGTTGGCCACCCACTTATCAATTAGTCATCAAATCAATAGTTCCCAATTTTGGCCTATAAAAGGAGGCATTTGCCATGCATTTAGGCATCTTGGTTTCCAGATCAAGATCATGCTCTTCCTTTCTCTCTTTGTATTTTTTGTAATGTTTATGCTTTGCTTTCATTAATATCAAGTTTATACCTTTCATTTCCTTTCCTTTACTTAGTTAACTTTTATGTTCTTATTTTGTTTATCTATTTTGCTTTCTTTCATTATGTCTAGCTAAGTTAATTATGTCAAGGTGAAAAGGTTATACTAATGGTGGAAGAATAAGTATAGTGTAAACTTAATATGGACCTTAATGTTTGATACTAACATGTTTTATATTTGTTATCTTGTTCACTCTTTAATACTTTGCTTGTTAAATAACTAATCTTGATTTATGTTGTATAACACTTGATACAACAAATGCTTGGCACTTTCATAGCCCATAATGTATGGTATAACCGACACCTGAGCTATGAAAGGAACTTGATTTGTTGTTAACATAAGTTATAATCATGAATGCTTGACGAGATTTACAAGTATTAGCATTAATTGAATAAGATGACTAATGTAATCATGTTAACATTATATAATCTGATTGGAACCTCCTTTATGTGTGGTTTCCAACTCAATAATAAGAGTTTATACTATACTTGTTTGATATACCATTAGTGGAACCTCTAACCTTGACATTTGTTATTATTATTGTTTAATCCTTACATTAATATTTCATCTCCAAGTTCTCATCATCTTCTTCTTCTTCTCTTTCTTTATTACTATTATTATTATTATTATTATTATTACTATTACTATTATTATTATTATTATTATTATTATTATTATTATTATTGTTATTGACATTGTTGTTATTATTGTTATTATTATTGTTGTTGTTGTTGTACTATTATCGTTTATAATTTGTACAATTAACCTCCCTGTGGTTCGACCCCGGTCTTGCCGGGTTATTTATTACTTCGACACTCCTGCACTTGGGAGAAGACATCAACCTTTTAGTCGTGTCACATGCACAACTAGTTTTCAAGAATGCAGTTCCTATTTTATACTTCATGTTGGCTAAAGGCTTGTAAGCCTTAACTTAGTCATATTATTTTTTATTTAGTTAAGGACATCATCACACTCTTCTTCATCTTTCTTTCCTTTCCTATCCATTCTTAAACATACCTAGAAAAATCCTTAAGAAACTCAATCTAGGGTTATGATTTTCTGCATATAACTTACCTAAAATGTTTGAAATTGTTCTAATAAGGTTGTATGTTTTTCCTAGTTGTCCTTTTTCTCCTTGAAACCTCCTTCCTCCCTTAATGTTTTGGTTTCTCTTCTTCTTCCCCTTAGTGTTGCCAGCTCTTCTTTCCCTTTCTTTCTTTATTTTATTTGTCTTCTAATGTTCAATCTTTACTCTTTTTTCTTGTTTTCTTTTATTTGTTTAATGGTGAGCATTTTTTTTATGTTTCTTTTTTAGAGAAAAGAGCCAAAGAGTAGGTGATTCTTACTCTTCCCTTTTATACCCCCTCTTATTGTCAACTCTTTCTCTTCCCTAATAGTTGATGTGGTCTTTTTCTTTTTTTTTTCTTTTTCTTTTCATCCCTCATTTGTTCATGCTGTTTTTTTTTATTTATTTTTTTACCACTTTTCTATTTACTTAATCTCACGCATCAATGTTGAAAAGGTTTACATGCATCATATCATTAAAAAGACTTTATTAAGATAAATCTAAAGACTTTAAAAAAGGCTATCATCAAACTTGGAAGTGACAAATATGCAACATGAAAAGGTGGCAGGTGTTTAAAGGGTTTACACGCATCATATCATTATAAAGACTTTATCAAAATGAATCTAAAGACTCAAAGGAAGGTATCATCAAACTTGGGAGTGACCAATATGCAACATGAAAAGGCAGCAAGTGTGATTTTCATCTCTTTTTCTCCAATTCAGTTCTTGGCTTTTCAATAATTATTTGGTCAATTTCCATGCAAACTGAAAACTAGTCTAAAAGTACTTACTAGCCCAACTAAACTAGGCTACCCTAAGTAAATTTGCTCCAATGTATTACTTGTACCAATCCCATAAGCAACCTAAAAGACTATATTAGCTAAAGTTATTATATCAACATAAAGGGAATGCTCTCTAACTCAATTAAATTATTCTCAAGTCCAAGTAGACTACTCTTAGCACAAACTTTCTGTCTAATTATGCCACACCTAACAAGTTTGAATTCTTCCGTGTAAACTTCTAAGAGTCATACAACTAGCAAACACCATAATGCATAGTCAAAACTTTCAAGAAAGTCAATACAGCAAAAACATTATTTTATGTACATATGAACTATTAATACAACATCTACTTTTATCATCAATGGCTATCTCTCACCAATATGTCTTCCTAAAAGGCACATACCTATCTTATTGTTATAATCTAATTTTGGGTCCCCTAAAATACCTCTATTTTTTGAAGTATTCAAAATTCCACAAAAAATCAAAAATTCAAAATCAAAAATATTTTCAAGACACAAATAGATAAGCTTTTAAGCTCAACAAGTCAAAATGCAAGAAGGATAGTCATATTGGAATATTATTGATAAGATAGGTTGGAGAAGGACATAATTAAAGAAAATATAAGTTTGAAAGTCAATTTGATCAAAATTAGAAAAAATAATTAAGTTTAAAGACTTCATTAAATTTCTAATGGGTTTAATTAACTTAATCAAAGACTTATTTAAAGCAAAGCTTAAGTTTTAAATCCAACTCGACCAAAATTAAAATAATTAATTAAGTTTAATAATTAAACTTTTATTCGATTTAATTAACTTAATTAAAGAAAAAAAATAAATTTGATAATCAATTTTTCCAAAATTAAAAAAATTGATTAAGTTCAAAGGATGAATTAAAATTTTAATGAGTTTATTGACTCAATCCAGGACTTAATTGAAGACAAAACAAGTTTAAAGGCTTAACTCAAATCCATTTGTAATAATTGGAAGATTAGGGACCTTTTGGACTTTGAAAGGTCTAAATTGGTGCAATTACATATTGAAATGAAAGAAATTTAAGGTTTGAAGGTTGATTAAGAACTAAATAAAAGAATTTCAAAATCAAGGATAAAAGTGCAATAGGTGTTTACATTAACGACTACAATTAATCAAATTAAAGCTTAATTTGAGACAAATTACAAGTTCAGTGACTAATAAGGGTCAAATTGCATAATTAAAAAACCAAGAACTAGGTTGAAAAAGACAAGAAAGTTAAAGGATTCTAACCAATGTTCACAAGGATGTAATTATAGTAATTGAAAATTTTTCAGTTTAGTTTGGTATGTAAATGTTTAAATTAAAATAGCAAGGGAAAAAATAAAAATTATAAGAAACTCAACTAAAATTAATAATTTTTAGGGTTTAGTAATAGGTGACATGTCATCCAAACTTAATTAAAGAATATAGGTGACATGTCATTCAATATTTATTTTCCTTCTTTTACACCCGAAAGGTTGATCGAGAAGTTATCTTCAAACGAATGAATATGTCATTTTCGACCACTTTGGGGACATAATTGACACTGAACAATCAAGGAACACTTCACTTACAAAGTTTTCTTCAAACGAATGAATATGTCATTTTCGACCACTTTGGGGACATAATTGACACTAAACAAATGTCAACGTTAGAGGTTCCACTAATGGTATGTCAAACAAGTATAGTATAAACTCTTATTATTCAATTGGAAACCACACACAAAGGAGGTTCCAATCAGATTATAAATTGTTAACATGATTACATTAGTCATCTTATTCGATTAATGCTAATACTTGTAAATTTCATCAAGCATTCATGATTATAACTTATGTTAACAACAAATCAAGTTCCTTTCATAGGTCAGGTGTCGGTTATACTGATTAGTACATAAAAATACATTTTTATCATGGTTTTATATCATCATTTTGTACTTGAAGTATCAATAACTCCTTAACTAAAATATGTTTTATAATAATGTATCTAATAATATAAGATACCTATAATTTGTGGTAAATGTCTATTTTTAATGCAGGCTTATCACATAAATGAAAGGATTGATTGATGACTTGAAGAACTTAAATTGCAAGGATAAAGAGATGGTCAAACTTAGAGAAGAGATGTCGGTGCAATCCAAACCGGAATACTGTTCGGTAATTAGGTCATATCTGGAGCTACAGATCTCAGATTTAGGTCCAATTTATATGGATGGAAAGGTAAGACATAGGCCTACAACTTTCATATGGAGCCCAAGATCTAAAATTCAAGTCCAAATTGTAGCAACAACAAAGAAGCCCGAATCTGTCTTCCAGCCCGAGCACTGTTCGGTATTTTGGCCATATTTGGAGTTCTAGAAGTCCAAATGAGTTGAATTGTTTACACAAGAAAGCTGAGACAATTGTCTACAACTGTGATTTGAATTTTTTTTTTTTGTAAAAACTTGCGTCTTTTGGTTTTATTATTGTGTTTTGTTATTTCTTATTTTTGTTTTAGTGTGTTTTAGGTTTTGTCAGTGTTCGTTATTTCAGGTGATATCTTCTATACTCTATCTTTCTACCTTAGAACATTGAGGACAATGTCTCATTTTGGTTGGGGGGAGAGGGTAGTAGTTGATTAAAAAAAAAATTTGTTTTTCATTTCATAAAGCATGTGCATAATTGTTGTTACTAGGATGGCAGAGTAAAGGAGTTCTTTTGTTAAAGTGACTCTTGAGACGCATCTTAGTAACCATTCTTAACTAGGTCTATTATAATACTTCCTGAAATATTGAGATTTACAAACTCTCGCAATGTTATCACTTAATTCTGCTCGTATACTTATTTAACATGTATTCTTAAACCTTAATTTACACACACACACTTTAACATATGATTGTGGGTTGCATATTGGATTATTACATTATTTATATTCTTTTGTTAAAGGTAACAACTAAGGGAAAGGGATTGTACATAATTAAGCAAAAAAAAACATGAAAAGAAAGAAAAAAAAAAGAAAAGAAAAAGAAAAGAAAAAAAAATGATGATAATAAAAATGTAGATAAGTTTGGTTTCGTAGCCTCCCTAACCTAAGCAATTAAGCCCGAAGGGGTGTTTTAACACCTAATACCCTAAAGTCAACTGACTTGGGAGCTATTGGCCCAACGCTTGTTACATGGGTTGAGGAGAAAAGCTTAAGGGCATCAAACATTGCACTATCTACATATCAGTATCTGCGACCCGAGTTACTAAGCTCGTAGGGGTGTCTTAACACCTAATGCCCTAAGACCAACTGGTCTGGGAGTCATTAGCTGAAAGCTCGTTACATGGGTTAAAGATGCATGATGTTTTTAAATTATATGTATATAGATTTTTTTTTAAAAAAAAAGAAAGAAAAAAAAGACAAAAATAATAATACCAACCCAAAGAAGTTAACCTTAAACATTAGAACAAAAAAAAAATTTGTTTTCTTCCAAGAAAAGCCCCATAATTATGTGTTGATACATTGAGCACAAAAAAAAAGGTTTATTAATATCTTGTTAAGTGGTATTGAGCAGATATATAAATTTAATGAGAGTTTGTTTATCTGGATAGATTAATGGAAGTTAAATGCTGAATACCTTGCTTTGTGAAATTTGCAAATTGTTTTAACGCTTTGATTACTAGGGACTAGTAATAAGCTGGTTGAGGGGTGTGATTAGTACTTAAAAATGCATTTTTATCATGGTTTTATATCATCATTTTGCACTTGAAGTATCAATAACTCCTTAACTAAAGCATGTTTTATAATAATATATCTAATAATATAAGATACCTTTAATTTATGGTAAATGTTCATTTTAAATGCAGGCTTATCACATAAATGAAAATATTGATTGATGACTTTAAGAACTTAAATTGCAAAGCCAAAGAGATGGCCAAACTTAGAAAAGAGATGTCGGTGCGATCCAAACCGGAACACTATTCGGTAATTGGGTCATATCTGGAGCTACAGATCTCAGATTTAGGTCCAATTTATATGGATGGAACATAGGCCTACAACTTTCATATGGAGCCCAAGATCTAAAAAGGCCATTATCAAGTCCAAATTGTAGCAACAACAAAGAAGCCCGAATCTGTCTTCCAGCCCGAGCACTGTTCGGTATTTTGGCCATATCTCGAGTTCTAGAAGTCCAAATAAGCTGAATTGTTTACACAAGAAAGCTGAGACAATTGCCTACAACTTTCATGTTTACAACTGGCTCCAATTTTGACGTTATCAATGACGTTTTGGGCAGACAAGAGAAGATAAGGATTGTCACCAAGTCAAAAGTTGGCCACCCACTTATCAATTAGTCATCAAATCAATAGTTCCCAATTTTGGCCTATAAAAGGAGGCATTTGCCGTGCATTTAGGCATCTTGGTGTTCAGATCAAGATCATGCTCTTCCTTTCTCTCTTTGTATTTTTTGTAGTGTTTATGCTTTGCTTTCATTAATATCAAGTTTATGCCTTTCATTTCCTTTCCTTTACTTAGTTAGCTTTTATGTTCTTATTTTGTTTATCTATTTTTCTTTCTTTCATTATGTCTAGCTAAGTTAATTATGTCAAGGTGAAAAGGTTACACTAATGGTGTAAGAATAAGTATAATGTAAACTTAATATGGACTTTAATGTTTGATACTAACATGTTTTATATTTGTTATCTTGTTCACTCTTTAATACTTTGCTTGTTAAATGACTAATCTTGATTTATGTTGTATAACACTTGGTACAACAAATGCTTGGCACTTTCATAGCCCATAATGTATGGTATAACCGACACCTGAGCTATGAAAGGAACTTGATTTGTTGTTAACATAAGTTATAATCATGAATGCTTGACGAGATTTACAAGTATTAGCATTAATTGAATAAGATGACTAATGTAATCATGTTAACAATATATAATCTGATTGGAACCTCCTTTGTGTGTGGTTTCCAATTCAATAATGAGAGTTTATACTATACTTGTTTGATATACCATTAGTGGAACCTCTAACCTTGACATTTGTTATTATTATTGTTTCATCCTTACATTAATATTTCATCTCTAAGTTCTCATCATCATCATCTTTTTCTTCTTCTTTTTCTTTATTATTATTATTATTATTATTATTATTATTACTACTACTACTACTAGTAGTACTATTATTATTATTATTATTATTATTATTATTATTATTATTATTATTATTATTATTACTACTATTGTTGTTGTTGTTATTGTTGTTTTATAATTGTTGTTTATAATTTGTACAATTAACCTCCTTGTGGTTCGACCCCGGTCTTGCCGGGTTATTTATTACTTCGACACTCCTGCACTTGGGAGAAGACATCAACCTTTTAGTCGTGTCATCTAGCTAAGTTAATTATGTCAAGGTGAAAAGGTTACTCTAATGGTGTAAGAATAAGTATAATGTAAACTTAATATGGACTTTAATGTTTGATACTAACATGTTTATATTTGTTATCTTGTTCACTCTTTAATACTTTGTTTGTTAAATAACTAATCTTGATTTATGTTGTATAACACTTGGTACAACAAATGCTTGGCACTTTTATAGCCCATAATGTATGGTATAACCGACACCTGAGCTATGAAAGGAACTTGATTTGTTGTTAACATAAGTTATAATCATGAATGCTTGACGAAATTTACAAGTATTAGCATTAATCGAATAAGATGACTAATGTAATCATGTTAACAATCTATAATCTGATTGGAAACTCCTTTATCTGTGGTTTCCAATTGAATAATAAGAGTTAATATTATACTTGTTTGACATACCATTAGTGGAACCTCTAACCTTGACATTTGTTATTATTATTGTTTAATCCTTAGATTAATATTTCATCTCTAAGTTCTCATCATCATCATCTTCTTTTTTTTTCTTCTTTTTCTTTATTATTATTATTATTATTATTATTATTATTATTACTATTGTTGTTGTTGTTATTGTTGTTTTATAATTGTTGTTTATAATTTGTACAATTAACCTCCCTGTGGTTCGACCCCGGTCTTGCCGGGTTATTTATTACTTCGACACTCCTACACTTGGGAGAAGACATCAACCTTTTAGTCGTGTCATATACCATACAATATGGGCTATGAAAGTGCCAAGTATTTGTTGTACCAAGTGTTATACAACATAAATCAAGATTAGTCATTTAACAAGCAAAGTATTAAAGAGTAAACAAGATAACAAATATAAAACATGTTAGTATCAAACATTAAAGTCCATATTAAGTTTACATTATACTTATTCTTACACCATTAGTGTAACCTTTTCACCTTGACATAATTAACTTAGCTAGACATAATGAAAGAAAAAAAAATAGATAAACAAATTAAGAACATAAAAGTTAACTAAATAAAGGAAAGGAAATGAAAGGCATAAACTTCATATTAATAAAAGCAAAGCATAAACATTACAAAAAATACAAAGAGAGAAAGGAAGAGCATGATCTTGATTTGGAAACCAAGATGCCTAAATGCATAGCAAATGCCTCCTTTTATAAGCCAAAATTGAAAACTATTGATTTGATGACTAATTGATGAGTGGGTGGCCAACTCTTGACTTGATGACAATCCTTATCTTCTCTTGTCTGCCCAAAACGTCATTGATAACATCAAAATTGGAGCCAGTTGAAAACATGAAAGTTGTAGGCAATTGTCTCAGCTTTCTTGTGTAAAACATTCAACTTATTTGGACTTCTAGAACTCTAAATATGGCCAAAATACTGAACAGTGCTTGGGCTGGAAGACAGATTCGGGCTTCTTTGTTGTTGCTACAATTTGGACTTAAAAATGGCCTTTTTAGATCTTGGGCTCCATATGAAAGTTGTAGGCCTATGTCTTACCTTTCCATCCATAAAATTGGACCTAAATCTGAGATATATATCTCCAGATATGACCCAATTACCAAATAGTGTTTCGGTTTGGATTGCACCGACATCTTTTTTCTAAGTTTGGCCATCTCTTTATCCTTACAATTTAAGTTCTTAAAGTCATCAATCAATCCTTTCATTTATGTGATAGGCCTGCATTTAAAATGAACATTTACAAGAAATTAAAGGTATCTTATATTATTAGATATATTATTATAAAACATGTTTTAGTTAAGGAGTTATTGATACTTCAAGTGCAAAATGATGATATAAAACCATGATAAAAATGCACTTTTAAGTACTAATTAAGCATGTTTTATAATAACAATTCTAATAACATAAGATATCTTTAATTTATGGTAAATGTTCATTTTGAATACAGACATATCTCACAATTTAAAGGATTGATTGATGTGTTTAAGTATTGAAAGTGAAAATACAAAGAGATGGCAAAGCTCTAAGAAGAGATGCTAGTTCAATTCAAACTGGAACATCATTCGATTATTGGATCATAACTAAAGTTGTAGAAACTAGATTTAGGTTTTGCTTATATGGATGAAAGTTAAAAAATAGGCCTAAAACTTTCATGAAAAGTCTAAGAATCAAAATGATCGTTTTCAAGTTCATATTATAACAACAAAATAGAAGTCAGAATCTATCTTGCAGCCCAGACTTTGTTCAATGTTCAACTCATATCTCGAGTTCTAAAAGTCCAAATGAGCTCTTTCTTGTTTTATTAGAAAGCTGAGACAAATACTCAGAACTTTTATGAAGACTATCTATTCAAAGTCTAACGTTGCCAATGATATTTTATTCAAACAAGAAGATAATGGTTATCATCAAGTGAAGAGGTGGTCACTCACTCAATAATTAGTCATCAAATTAATAGTTCTAAATTTTAGCCTATAAAAAGAGGCATTTGCTATACATTTAGACATCTTAGTGTTCTGATCAAGATCACTATCTTTATTTATATTTTGTAATGTTCAAGTTTTATTTTATATTATATTAATCTCTTATTTATGTTTTTCATTTCCTTTACTATACTTAGTTAACTTATATCATATTTATGTTCTTATATTATTTATTTATGTCTTTCTTATTCATGATATTTTGCTAAGTTAATTTTGTCAAGGTAAAAGGATACAATAATGGTATAAGAATAAGTATAATATAAACTCAATATAGACTTTAATGTTTGATACTAACATGTTTTGTATTTATTATCTTACTCACTTTTAATACCTTGCTTGTTAAATAGTTAATATAAATTTATGTTGTACAACCCTTGGTATAACAAATACTTGATACTTTTATAGCTTATTGTATGGTATAACCGACACTTGTGCTATGAAAGGAACTTGATTTGTTGTTAACATAAGCTATCATCATGAATACCTGACCACATTTACAAATATTGACGTTACTCAAATAACATAATTAATATAATCATGTTAATAATTTATAATCCAATTGAAACCTCCTTTATGCGCGGTTTCTAGTTGAATAATAAAAAGAGTTTTGTACTATACTTATTTCAAATATCATTAGTGAATCATCTAACTTTGACAATTATTTTATCCTTGTTTGATCCTTACATCAATATCACATCTCAAAAGTTATCTTTAACTCTTTTTCATTTGTTGTTTATAATTTTATATTGTTCAACTCCCTATGATTTGATCTCAATCTTGCCGAGTTATTCATTACTTTGACATTCCTACACTTGGGATAAGACATCTTTTGATTGTGTCAATAACATTTAGAAATATATAAAATAATAGAGAGAGATAAGGTGTAACAACTTAAAAAGAAAAATACTTACTTATATTACACGTAATGTCTTATGAGATATTATAATTTTTAAAGTGAAATTTTTTTCATATGTATATATTCTACTAAGAAATCTTAAATTGAGAAATCTATTAAAATTTTGGTAGAGTCTCCCCTATATTAGGAGATCTTAAGTTATCGACCAATCCATATTCCATTCATTGTCCAATCACCACGGACTTATCACAGCACAACTCAAACACAACATATTTGTCACATGACACAACCAAAAGATTAATCTCTTCTCCCAAGTGCAAGAGTATTGAACTAATAAATAACTCGGCAAAACCAGAGTCGAACCATAAGGAGGTTAATTGTATAAAAAATAACACAACAATAACAATAACAATAACAAATACAACAATAGTAACAATAATAATAATAATAATAATAATAATAATAATAATAATAATAATAATAATAATAATATTAGTAGTAGTAGTAGTAGTAGTAGTAGTAGAAGAAGAAGAAAAAGATGGAAGATCAATGCAAGAATTAAACAATGATAACAACAAATGTCAAGGTTAGAGGATCCACTAATGGTATGTCAAACAAGTATAGTATAAACTCTTATTATTCAATTAGAAATCACATATAAAGGAAGTTTCAATCAAATTATAAATTATTTACATAATTACATTAGTTATCTTATTCGAATAATGTTAATACTTGTAAATGTTGTTAGGCATTCATGATTATAATTTATGTTAACAACAAATCAGGTTCCTTTCATAGCACAGGTGTAGGTTATATCATACGGTTTGTGATTAATACTTAAAAGTGCATTTTTTATTAAGGTTTTATATTATCATTTTGCACTTAAAGTATCAATAACTCTTTAACTAAAACATGTTTGTTAATAACATATCTAATAATATAAGATACCTTTATTTTATGGTAAATGTTCATTTTAAATTTAGGCTATCACATAAATGAAAGGATTGATTGATGAGTTTAAGAACTAAAATTGGAAGGACAAAGAGATGGCCAAACTTAGAAAAGAGATGTCAGTGTAGTCCAAACCGGAACACTATTCAGTAATTGGGTCATATTTGGAGTTGTAGATCTTGAATTTAGGTCTATTTTATATGGATGGAAAGATAACATATCAGCCTACACCTTTCATATGGAGCCCAAGATTTAGAAAGGCCATTTTCAAGTCCAAATTATAGCAATAATAAAGAAGTCTGAATCTGTCCTTCAGCCTGAGCATTGTTCAATGATTAGCCCATATCTCGAGTTCTAAAAATCCAAATGACCTCAATTTTTTACCCTAGAAAGCTGAGACAATTTTCTAAAATGTTTATGTTTTCAAGTTGTTCTAATTTTGATATTATCAATGATGTTTTGGGCAGACAAGAGAAGATAAGGATTGTCACCAAGTCAAGAGTTGGCCACCTACTCATCAATTAGTCATCAAATCAATAGTTTTCAATTTTGGCCTATAAAAGGAGGCATTTGCCACTTATTTAGGTATCTTGGTTTCTAGATCAAGATCATGATCTTGCTTTCTCTCTTTGTATTTTTTGTAATGTTTATGCTTTGCTTTCATTAATATCAAGTTTATGCCATTCATTTCCTTTTATTTACTTAGTTAACTTTTATCTTATTTATATTCTTATTTTGTTTATTTATTTTTCTTTCTTTCATTATATTTAGCTAAATTTATTATATCAAGGTGAAAAGGTTACGCTAATGGTGTAAGAATAAGTATAGTGTAAACTTAATATGGACTTTAATGTTTGATGTTAACATGTTTTGTATTTGTTATCTTGTTCTCTCTTTAATACTTTGCTTGTTAAATGACTAATCTTGATTTATGTTGTATAACACTTGGTATAACAAATACTTGACACTCTCATAGCCCATACTGTATGGTATAATTGACACTTGAGCTATGAAAGGAACTTGATTTGTTGTTAACATAAGTTATAATCATGAATGTCTGACGAGATTTACAAGTATTAGCATTAATCGAATAAGATAACTAATGTGATCACGTTAACAATTTATAATCTAATTGGAACCTTCTTTGTGTGTGGTTTCCAATTGAATAATAAGAGTTTATACTATCCTTGTTTAACATACCATTAGTGGAACCTCTAACCTTGACATTTGTTATTATCCTTATTTAATCCTTAAATTAATATTCCATCTCAAAGTTCTCATCTTTTTCAACTTTTTCTTTATTACTACTACTACTACTAGTAGTAGTATTGTTATTATTATTGTTATTATTGTTGTTGTTATTGTTGTTGTTGTTGTATTATTATCATCTATAATTTATATAGTTTACCTCCTTGTGGTTCGACCTCGGTCTTGCCAGATTATTTATTACTTCGACATTCTTGCACTTGGGAGAAGACATTGACACGATCAAAGAGTTGATGTCTTATCCTAAGTGTAGGAGTGTCAAAGTAAAATAACCCGGCAAGACCAGGGTCGAACCACATGGAGGTGAATTATATAAATTATATATAAAAAAAAAGATTTGAAGAGAATAATAACAGAAAAGGAGTTGAAAAAAGTTTCGGGATGTGATATTGATGTAAAGATTAAACAATAATAAAACATATGTCAAGGTTATTGGATTCACTAAGGATATTTCAAATAAATATAATATAAACTCTTTTTGTTACTCAACTGGAAACCACACACAAAGGAGGTTCCAAAAGGATGATTTCTCGTTATTAGCTTAATATAAATTATTAACATGATCATATTAATCATCTTATCTAAGTAACACCATACTTATAAATATCATCAGCCATTTATGTTGCTAGTTTATGTTAACAACAAATCAAGTTCCTATCATAATAACGATGTCGGCCGAAGACTACGAAGGATCAAGCATTTGATGAACCAAAAGTTATACAACACAAATCTAGATTAACCATTTAATAAGCAAGGTATTAAGAATTAGCAAGATAAAAAGATAAAACATGTTAATAACAATCTTTCTTAGATATAAACATTGAAGTCCATGTTGAGTTTATATTATACCTATTCTAACACCATTAGAGAAACCTTTTCACCTTGACATAATTAACTTAGCTAAACATTACGAAGGAGAAAAACATAAATAAACAATATAAGAACATAAACATAATATAAGCTAACTAAGTATAAGAAAGGAAATGAAAGAGCATAAACAAGAGATTACTATAGAATGAAAGAAAACTTGAACATTACAAAGATGTAGAGAGAAAGCAAGAAGATGACTTTGATATGAAAATTAATATGACCAAATACATGGCAAATGCCTCCTTTTATAGCCTATGATTCAGAACTATTGATTGATTGAATAATTGGTGGCCATCTATTGATTTGGTGGCTGGTTTTTGACATTAGTGGCTACTATTTTTTTTGATATTGTGGGCTGATTATTGATATTGTTGGCTGGCCAAAACGTCATTGCTAACATCAGAATTATAGCCAACTGAATTATGGAAGTTGTGGGCAATTGTCTCAACTTTCCAACAAAAAACCAAAGCTCATTTGGACTTCTAGAACTCAAGATATGAGCCAAAAATTGAATAGTGTTTGAGTTGCAGGACAACTTCTGACGTCTTTGTTGTTGCTAAGATTTGAACTTGAAAACGGCAAAATTAAGTCTTTAAATCCACATCAAAGTTGTAGGTCTATGTCTTACCTTTCCATCCATATAAAGTGAACCTAAATCCGATATCTACAACTTTAGATATGATCCAATTACTGAACAATGTTCGAGTTTGGAATGCACCAGCAATATTTTGCTAAGTTTGGCCTTCTCTTTGTCCTTTCAATTTCAATCCTTAAACTCATCAATCAATCCTTTTATTTATATGATAGAATTGCATTTAGGATGAACATTTACCATGAATTAAAGGTATATTATATTTTTAGACTTGCTAATATAAAACATGCTTTTGTTAGGGAATTTAATGATACTTTAGGTGCAATATGATGACATAAATCCTTAATAAGAATGTACTTTTAAGTACTAATCAAACATCAATCTTTTAGTCATGTTAGTTTGGCTATGAAAGTGTCAAGCATTTGTTGTACCAAGTGTTATATAACATAAATCTAGATTAATCATTTAACAAGTAAATATTAAAGAGTGAACAAGATAACAAATACAAAACATGTTTGGCGCCGTTGCCAGGGAGGTAAGTTCTTGAAAGCTTATCATGTGCATCATGCAATTCATGATTTATGGCCATTATTTCATAAAGAACATGATCGACTTAGTCTTGGGAATCTGACTAAAAAAGACCTTGTTTGCTAGTTTTTAAGAAAACTGGATGGGAAGCCTATCCTCGACCCATAGAGGGCGTTTAAGCCGTTCTTGGACGTAAAACCAAAGGAAGTTGTGAGTCACAATCACAACTACTTGTATATACACATGCTTTTTTCAAAAGTAAATAAATAAATAAATAAAGAGAGAGAGAGAGAGAGAGTGTGAGACTCCAGCTGGCCTACATATAGATGTTATGATTGCCTTTCTAATTTCTCATCTATAAAACCCTCTTTTCCTTCCTTTCATTTCTACTCAACCCATACATTCAACAAATACAGAAGTGTGTAGAAATAGCAAGTTCCTCAAGTCATCAAATAAGAAATATTTGTGTTTTCGGTGGATCTAGTCCTGGGAAAGAAAAGGAGTTTTTAGAATCAACAAATCATCTTGGTCAGGTGCTAGCTGAGAGAAAGATTCATTTAGTGTATGGGGGAGGCAGTCTTGGGTTAATGAGAGGTGTGTCAATAGCCGCATTTTTAGGAGGTAGTCAAGTTTTAGGAGTCGTCCCTAAAGCTTTGGCACAAGGGGACATCATTGGAAAAACAATTGGAGAGGAACTTCAGGTCTCCACAATGTCGGCTCGAATGAATGCAATGTTTAACCATGCTGATGCTTTCATTGCTTTACCAGGTGGTCTAGGCACATTGGAAGAGATCTTTCATATTTCCTCTTGGGCTCAATTGCACATTCACCATAAACCCATAGGTTTGTTAAATGTTAATGGTTATTATGATAAGTTGTTTTCTTTTCTTGATCATGCTGTGGAACAGGAATTTTAACATCTTCTGCACGACAAATCATAATCTCTACTACTACTGGTGAACAATTGATTGACCAACTACAATCTTTCATTCTTGTGATTGATCCTTCCATGAGTCGCATAAATTGGTCATCTACGGGAAGCCGTAAAAAGCTTAGATTGGATTTGAGCCTTCATTTGTGAATTTTTGTGTCTTTAGGTTTTATTATTGTGTTTTGTTATTTCTTATTTTTGTTTCAGTGTGTTTCAGGTTTTGTTAGTGTTCGTTATTTCAGGTGATATCTTCTATACTCTATCTTTCTACCTTAGAACATTGAGGACAATGTCTCGTTTTGGTTATGGGGAGAGGGTAGTAGTTGATAAAAAAAAATTGTTTTTCATTTCATAAAGCATGTGCATAATTGTTGTTACTAGGATGGCAGAGTAAAGGAGTTCTTTTGTTAAAGTGACTCTTGAGACGCATCTTAGTAACCATTCTTAACAAGGTCTATTATAATACTTCCTGAAATATTCACGTTTACAAACTCTCGTATTGCTACCACTTAATTCTGCTCATATACTTATTTAACATGTATTCTTAAACCTTAATTTACACACACACACTTTAACATATGATTGTGGGTTGCATATTGGATTATTACATTATTTATGTTCTTTTGTTAAAGGTAACAACTAAGGAAAAGGGATTGTATATAATTAAGAAAAACAAAACATAAAAAAAGAAAAAAGAAAAAATGATGATAATAAAAATGTAGATAAGTTTGGTTTCGTAGCCTCCCCAACCTAAGCAATTAAGCCCGAAGGGGTGTTTTAACACCTAATACCCTAAAGTCAACTGACTTGGGAGCTATTGGCCCAACGCTTGTTACATGGGTTGAGGAGAAAAGCTTAAGGCAATCAAACATTGCACTATCTACATATCAGTATCTGCGACCCGAGTTACTAAGCTCGTAGGGGTGTCTTAACACCTAATGCCCTAAGACCAACTGGTCTGGGAGTCATTAGCTGAAAGCTCGTTACATGGGTTAAAGATGCATGATGTTTTTAAATTATATGTATATATATTTAAAAAAACAAGAGAAAAATAATAATCCTAGTTCAAGGAAGTTTTTACACAAGAAAGCTGAGACAATTGCCTACAACGTTCATGTTAGCAACTCGCTCCAATTTTGACGTTATCAATGACGTTTTGGGCAGACAAGAGAAGATAAGGATTGTCACCAAGTCAAAAGTTGGCCATCCACTTATCAATTAGTCATCAAATTAATAGTTTCCAATTTTGGCCTATAAAAGGAGGCATTTGCCATGCATTTAGGTATCTTGCTGTTCAGATCAAGATCATGCTCTTCCTTTCTCTCTATGTATTTTTTGTAATGTTTATGCTTTACTTTCATTAATATCAAGTTTATGCCTTTCATTTCATTTCCTTTACTTAGTTAACTTTTATGCTCTTATTTTGTTTATCTATTTTGCTTTCTTTCATTATGTGTAGCTAAGTTAGTTATGTCAAGGTGAAAAGGTTACACTAATGGTGTAAGAATAAGTATAATGTAAACTTAATATGGACTTTAATGTTTGATACTAACATGTTTTATATTTGTTATCTTGTTCACTCTTTAATACTTTGCTTGTTAAATGACTAATCTTGATTTATGTTGTATAACACTTGGTACAACAAATGCTTGGCACTTTCATAGCCCATAATGTATGGTATAACCGACACTTGAGCTATGAAAGGAACTTGATTTGTTGTTAACATAAGTTATAATTATGAATGCTTGACGAGATTTACAAGTATTAGCATTAATTGAATAAGATGACTAATGTAATCATGTTAACAATATATAATCTGATTGGAACCTCCTTTGTATGTGGTTTCCAATTCAATAATAAGAGTTTATACTATACTTGTTTGATATACCATTAGTGGAACCTCGAACCTTGACATTTGTTATTATTATTGTTTAATCCTTACATTAATTTTCCATCTCCAAGTTCTCATCATCTTCTTCTTCTCTTTCTTTATTATTATTATTATTATTATTATTATTATTATTATTATTATTATTATTACTACTACTACTACTAATATTACTACTACTACTACTACTACTACTACTAGTATTATTATTATTATTATTATTATTGTTGTTGTTGTTGTTGTTGTTGTTATTTATAATTTGTACAATTAACCTCCCTGTGGTTCGACCCCGGTCTTGCCGGGTTATTTATTACTTTGACACTCCTACACTTGGGAGAAGATATCAACCTTTTAGTCGTGTCAATTATAACTTATGTTAACAACAAATCAAGTTCCTTTCATAGCTCAAGTGTCGGTTATAACTTACTATCAATTAGATTTTGTAGAAAGATTAATTGAGATTTGAATGCAAAATGATGATATAAAACCATGATAAAAATGCACTTTTAAGTACTAATCAGTTATACCATACAGTATGGGCTATAAAAGTGCCAAGCATTTGTTGTACCAAGTGTTATACAACATAAATCAAGATTAGTCATTTAACAAGCAAAGTATTAAAGAGTAAACAAGATAACTACTATAAAACATGTTAGTATCAAACATTAAAGTCCATATTAAGTTTACATTATACTTATTCTTACACCATTAGTGTAACCTTTTCACCTTGACATAATTAACTTAGCTACACATAATGAAAGATAGAAAAATAGATAAACAAAATAAGAACATAAAAGCTAACTAAGTAAAGGAAAGGAAATGAAAGGCATAAACTTGATATTAATGAAAGCAAAGCATAAACACTACAAAAAATACAAAGAGAGAAAGGAAGAGCATGATCTTGATCTGCACACCAAGATGCCTAAATGCATGGCAAATGCCTCCTTTTATAGGCCAAAATTGGGAACTATTGATTTGATGACTAATTGATAAGTGGGTGGCCAACTTTTGACTTGGTAACAATCCTTATCTTCTCTTGTCTGCCCAAAATGTTATTGATAACATCAAAATTGGAGCCAGTTGCAACATAAAAGTTGTAGGCAATTGGCTCAGCTTTCTTGTGTAAACAATTAAGCTCATTTGGACTTCTACAACTCTAGATTTGGCTAAAATACCGAACAGTGCTCGGGCTAGAAGACAGATTCGGACTTCTTTGTTGTTGCTACAATTTGGACTTGATAATGGCCTTTTTAGATCTTGGGCTCCATAGGAAAGTTGTAGGCCTATGTCTTACCTTTCCATCCATATAACTTGGACCTAAATCTAAGATATATAGCTCCTGATATGACCCAATTACCAAACAGTGTTCCGGTTTGGATTGCACCGACATCTCTTTTCTAAGTTTGGCCATCTCTTTATCCTTGCAATTTAAGTTCTTAAAGTCATCAATCAATCCTTTAATTTATGTGATAGGCCTGCATTTAAAATAAACATTTACCACAAATTAAAGGTATCTTATATTATTAGATATATTATTATAAAACATGCTTTAGTTAAGGAGTTATTGATACTTCAAGTGCAAAATGATGATATAAAACCATGATAAAAATACACTTTTAAGTACTAATCACTTATCATAATAACCATTAACATTTAACAAACCTATGGGTTTATGGTGAATGTGCAGTTGAGCCCAAGAGAAAATATGAAAGATCTCTTCCAATGTGCCTAGACCACCTAGTAAAGCAATGAAGGCATCAGCATGGTTAAACATTGCATTCATTCGAGCCGATATTGTGGAGACCTGAAGTTCCTCTCCAATTGTTTTTCCAATGATGTCTCCTTGTGCTAAAGCTTCGGGGACGATCCCCAAAACTTTACTACCTCCTAAAAATGCAGCTATTGACACACCTCCTAAAATGTAAGAAAAACAACATAATCAACCTTTATCTACAAGATCATTCCAACTAGTTGATTCATTTTCACTAGGAAACTTATCAAAGTAAGCTTTCAAATGATGTTCATTTTCCTTAAAATCATTGTCATTCATTGAATTCTCAATATCACAGGCCACATAAGGATTGCTTCATCTTAATCTTATCTCTTTAGGGAATGCATAGAATTGAGAATTATAAATCAAATCTTTTTGACCAGTAACTTTTTGACAATTTGCACAAGTTTTGCAGAATGCATGTGTGTCCTTGAACATGGTGGGCCAATAAAATCCATTTTGAAAGATTTTTGCAGCTGTTTTTTTTTATGAGAAATAACTTCCACATGCTTCAGAATGACAAAGTTTAATGACACTACTTACCTCATTGTCGGGAATGAATCTTTGAAATATTTGATCAGGACAATAATTGAATAAGTTAGGGTCATCACAATGAAAATTCTTCACTTCGTTCAAAAACATTTCTTTGTCTTGAGTACTCCAATCAGCTGGCAAATCTCCTAAAGTAAGAAAATTGATATTTTTATCATACCAAGGCATTGGACTAAGAGAAAATAAGGATTCGTTAGGAAAGTAATCATCAATTGGTGTGATGTCAGATGTCGAATCTATTGTCACTATTGACAAAAGATTGCATCAACATTTTCGGTGCATTTTTCATCCATGATTTCTTTCTTAGAATAAATCATTTGCAAATCTTGAGATTCATCCAATTCATTTTTACTTAAAGTAGATTCAAGTTGATCATAAACTAATTCGTCAATATGATCTACTTCTTGTAAATCATTATCATCGCCAGGTTGCTTGCAAATGTTGAAAATATTCATCTCCAATGTCATGTTTCCAAATGATAGCTTCATCAGTCCATTCCTACAATTAATCAATGCATTAGAAGTTGCAAGAAATGGACGTCCTAAAATAACAGGAAATGAATTACATACTTCAACAGGTTGTGTGTCCAAGACAATAAAATCCACAAGATAAATGAATTTATCGACTTGTACTAACACATCTTCAATTATTCCTCTAGGCACTTTTATAGATCTATCGGCAAGTAAAAGAGTCATAGAAGTTGGTTTTAACTCACCTAGATTGAGACTCTGAAAAACTGAATATGGAAGTAAATTCACACTAGCACCAAGATCAAGTAAGGCTCTTTCAATTTTATGCTCTCCAATAAAGCAAGAAATTGTAGGACAACCAGGGTCTTTATATTTCAAAGCATTATTGTTTTGAAGAATGACACAATCTTGTTCGGCTAGAAAGGCTTTCTTTTTCACATCCCAAGCACGAATGGATCCTAGTCTTAAATTTTGTAGCCATGTTTTATTTATCTTTTAATGAAAAAGGAAAAAGCTTTAATCTGATGGTGTTCATGCTACAATTTAAATTATTATATGTGTTGCAAACCTCCTCAAATTCTCTTAAATGCAAGTATGGATTTTCCAATTCCATGCCATGAAATGAAGGTAAAAGTTGAATAATGCCTGGTTTAAAATTAAAATGAGAAGCATCGGGAGGAAAAACTATGCATGATGGTGCACTTGTTCTTATGGGATTCATGTGGTCTCTAAGTGTTCTAGCACGGTTATTCTCATTATGAAGTGATTTATTATCTTTTTCGGCCATATTTTCTAAAAATGATGAGGATATCCTACAAAGTCTACTACTTGATGTACGTGAACACACTCTCATGCACGTGTTGAAATAAAATAAAATAAAAAAGAAGAAAGCAAAAGAAGGAGGAAGAAAACAAAATAAAAAGAAACAAAAGAAAAGAAACAAAGTAATATACAAGAAAAGTGAAAAGAGAAAATAAAATAACTACTATAATTTATACAAGAACTTACCTCCCCGGCAACGGTGCCAAAAACTTGACACGACTAAAAAGTTGATGTCTTCTCCTAAGTGTAGGAGTGTTGAAGTAATAAATAACCGAGCAAGACCGGGGTCGAACCACAAGAAGGTTAATTGTACAAATTATAAACAACAATTATAAAACAACAATAACAACAACAACAACAACAACAACAACAACAATAATAATAATAATAATACTAGTAGTAGTAGTAGTAGTAGTAGTAATAGTAGTAATAATAACAACAACAACAACAATGGCAAATGCCTCCTTTTATAGGCCAAATTGGAAACTATTGATTTAATGACTAATTGATAAGTGGGTGGCCAACTCTTGAATTGGTGACAATCCTTATCTTCTCTTGTCTGCCCAAAACATCATTGATAACGTCAAAATTAGAGCAACTTGAAAACATAAAAGTTGTAGGTAATTGTCTCAGATTTCTTGTGTAAACACTTCAGCTCATTTGGACTTCTACAACTCCAGATATGGCTAAAATACCGAACAGTGCTCGGGCTGGAAGACAGATTCAGGCTTCTTTGTTGTTGCTACAATTTGGACTTGCAAATGGCCTTTTTAGATCTTGGGCTCCATAGGAAAGTTGTAGGACTATGTCTTACCTTTCCATCCATATAAATTGGACCTAAATATGAGATCTATAGCTCCAGATATGACCCAATTACCGAACAGTGTTCCGGTTTGGATTGCACCGACATCTCTTTTCTAAGTTTGGCCATCTCTTTATTCTTGCAATTTAAGTTCTTAAAGTCATCAATCAATCCTTTCATTTATGTGATAGGCGTGCATTTAAAATGAACATTTACCACAAATTAAAGGTATCTTATATTATTAGATATATTATTATAAAACATGCTTTAGTTAAGGAGTTATTGATACTTCAAGTGCAAAATGATGATATAAAACCATGATAAAAATGCACTTTTAAGTACTAATCACTACTACTACTACTACTATTATTGTTGTTGTTGTTGTTGTTATTGTTGTTATTGTTATTGTTGTTGTTGTTGTATTATTATTATTTATAATTTGTACAATTAACCTCCCTATGGTTCGACCCCGGTCTTGTCGGGTTATTTATTACTTCGACACTCCTACACTTGGAAGAAGACATCAATCATTTGGTCGTGTCATGTATTCCTTACAATGAGGTAAGTAGTGTCATTTAACTTTGTTATTTTGAAGCATGTAGGAGTTATTTCTCGTAGAAAAACTAGTTGCAAAAATCTTTCAAAATAGATTTTATTAGACTACCATGTTTAAGGACACACATGTATTCTGCAAAACTTGTGAAAATTGTCAAAAAGTTGATATTAGTCAAAAAGTTGTTTTATAATTCTCAACTCCATTTATTTCCTAGAGAGCTAAGATCAAGATGGGACAGTCCATTTATTGTGAAACATGTGTATCCTTATAGGGCCTTGGATATTGAGAATCCAAAGAATGACAATGTTTTTAAGGTAAATGGACATCATTTGAAAGCTTACTTTGATAATTTTCCTAGTGAAAATGAATCAACTGGTTTGAATGATCTTGTTGATAAAGGTTGATTATTTTGTTTTTCTCACATTGTTTTTGTGATTTGTTTTTTTTGTTTTTTACTCTTGGTTTGCTAGTCTCTCTTATCCTGGTTAAATGATGGATAACAGTACTCCATGACTTTTAAGTTGGTTCTTTTAGTTTCCCATGAGAACTAATATCTGTGTATATATTTGTTCAATTTCTTCTCTTTACATCTCTTTTCCACTTCTCATATTAAAAAATGGACACCGCTCTTGAAAAATTAAAAAAGTATTTTCCCGCTTTACCTCAAAATGCGATTAGAAAAATATACCGAGCTAGGTGTGCAAGATTGAGGTTGTTAATAAACCATGGAATTCCTAAAAAGATTCACTAGTTAATTGAAACAAAGATCTGATTATCAGGTTAGTCTTCCAATTCTTTCATTTCACATATGCCTAGAAGAGGTAAAAGCACCTTTGTAAAAAAACATCGTGCAAAACAACTGAAAGTTTGTCATCGATGTGCTATATGGACTTGCAATGCATAATGTCGTTCTTTAGGAATGGTATTTGTAAACTTTGAAGATAAAATACTATTCATTAAGGATGGCCTAAGTAAGGGGGTCTTTAGATAATCTTTTATTGACTCTTGAGATGCATCCTAGCAAAGATATGCAACGTGCAATTCATGATTTATGGCCACTATTCCATAAAGAGTATGCTCGATATAGTTTTGGAAATCTGACTAAAAAAGAACCTATTTGCTGGTTTTTAAGAAAACTGGATGGGAAGCCTATCCCCAACCCATAGAGGGCGTTTAAGCTGTTCTTGGACGTAAAACCAAGGGAAGATGCGAGCCATAATCACAACTGTGATTTGAGTCTTAGTTTGTAAAAACTTGTGTCTTTTGGTTTTATTAATAGCATAATATTTGTGTTTTGTTGTTTATTATATTTGTTAAAGTGTGTTTCAGGTTTGTCAATGTCCAGTGTTTCAGGTGATGTCCTTTATAATCTATCTTTCTACCTTAGAACATTAAGGACAATATCTTGTTTTGGTTGGAGGGAAAGGGTAGTAGTTGACAAAAAAAAATTAACTAACTTTGTTTTCTATTTCATATAGCATGTACAAAATTGTTGTTACTAGGATGACAGAGTAAAGGAGCTCTTTTGTTATTGTGACTCTTCATATGCATCTTAGTAACCATTCTTAACAAGGTTTATCATAATACTTCTTGAAATATTCAGGTTTATAAACTCTCACTTTGTTATCACTTAATTCTGCTCATATGCTCATTTAACATGTATTTTTAAACCTTAATTTTCACACACACACTTTAACATATGATTGTGGGTTGCACATTGGATTATTACATTATCTATGTTCTTTTATTAAAGGTAACAACTAAGAGAAAGGGATAGTATATAATTTGAAAAAAAAAAGAGCAAAAAAAAATGATGATAATAAAAATATAGATAAGTTTGGTTTTATAGCCTCCATAACCTAAGCAATTAAATCTGAAAGGGTTTTTTAATACCTAATACCCTAAAGTCAACTAACTTAGGAGCTAGTGGCCCAATGCTTGTTACATGAGTTGAGGAGAAAAGCTTAAGGAAATCAAACATTACATTATCTATATATCAGTATCAGCAACTCAAGTTAGTAAGCTTGTGGAGGTGTCTCAACACCTAATGCCCTAAGACCAACTGGTCCGGGGGTCATTAGCGAAAAGCTTGTTACATGAGTTAAAGATACATGATATTTTAAGTTATGTGTATAGATATTAAAAAATAAGAAAAAAAGACAAAAAAAAGAATAAAATAATAATCCCACCTCAAGGAAGTCATTAGAACAAAAATTTTGTTTTCTTCCAAGAAAAGCCCTATAACTATGTGTTGATATATTGAGCATAAAAGAAAAGTTTATTAGTATCTTATTTAAGAGGTATTGAGTAGATATATAAATTTAATGAGAGTTTGTTTATCCGAATAGATTAATGAAAGTTGAATGATAAATACCTTGCTTTATAGGACTTGCAAATTGTTTTTCTATTTTAATGCTTTGACTACTAGGTACTAGTAATAAGTTAGTTAAGGGTGTGATTGATACTTAAATGTGCATTTTTATCAAGATTTTATATCATCATTTTGCATTTGAAGTATCAATAACTCCTTAACTAAAATATGTTTTATAATAATATATTTAATAATATAAGATACCTTTAATTTGTGGTAAATGTTCATTTTAAATGTAGGCCTATCATATAAATGAAAGAATTGATTGATGAGTCTAAGAACTGAAATTGAAAGGACAAAGAGATGACCAAACTTAGAAAAGAGATGTTGATGTAGTCTAAATTAGAACACTTTTCAATAATTGGGTCATATCTGGAGCTGTAGATCTCGGATTTAGGTCTACTTTATATGGATGGAAAGGTAAAACATAGCCTTACAACATTCATATAGAGCCAAGATTTAAAAAGGTCATTTTCAAGTTTGAATTGAGCAATAACAAAGAAGTTCAAATCTGTTCTATAGCCTGAGCACTGTTTAGTGTTTGGCCCATATCTGGAGTTTTAGAAATATAAATAACCTCTATTTTTTTCCTTGAAAAGATAAGAAAATTTTTTATAACTTTTATGTTTTCAAGTGGTTCCAGTTCTGACGTTATCAATGATGTTTTGGGTAGACAAGAGAAGATAAGGATTATCAACAAGTCAAAAGTTGGTTGCCCACTCATCAATTGGTCGTCAAATCAATATTTCCAATTTTGGCCTATAAAGGAGGCATTTCTATGCATTTAGGCATCTTGGTTTCCAGATCAAGATCAAGATCATGCTCTTGCTTTCTCTCTTTATATTTTTGTAATGTTTGTGCTTTGCTTTTATTAATATCAAGTTGATGCCTTTCATTTCCTTTCCTTTACTTAGTTAACTCTTATCTTATTTTGTTTATTTATTTATTTTTATTTATTATGTTTAGCTAAGTTTATTATGTCAAGGTGAAAAGGTTACACTAATGGTGTAAGAATAAGTATAGTGTAAACTTAATATGGACTTTAATGTTTGATACTAACATGTTTTGTATTTGTTATCTTGTTCACTCTTTAATACTTTGCTTATTAAATGATTAATCTTGATTTATATTGTATAACACTTGGTACAACAAATACTTGGCACTCTTATAGCCATACTGTATGGTATAATCGACACCTGAGCTATGAAAGGAATTTGATTTGTTGTTAATAAAAGTTATAATCATGAATGTCTCACAACATTTACAACTATTAACATTAATCAAATAAGATAACTAATGTAATCATGTTAACAATTTATAATCTGATTGGAACCTTCTTTGTGTGTGGTCTTCAATTGAATAATAAGAGTTTATACTATGCTTATTTGGCATACTATTAGTGAATCCTCGAACGTTGATATTTGTTGTTATCATTGTTTAACCCTTACATTAATATTTCATCTCAAAGGTCTCATCAACGTTTTCTTCTTATTATTATTCTTATTCTTTGTTGTTGTTATTATTATTATTATTATTATTATTATTATTATTATTATTATTAGGATTACTACTACTACTACTACTACTACTAGAATTGTTGTTGTTGTTGTTACTATTATTGTTGTTTATAATTTATACAATTAACCTCTCTATAGTTTGATCCCGGTCTTGCCGGGTTATTTATTAATTCGACACTCCTTTACTTGGAAGAAAATATCAATCTTTTGATTTTGTCAATACATATATCATGTATATTTTCATAGTTACTATCTCACTATGCAAGTGTTTGTATGACTCAATTATTTTATATTCTTATATATAGTATTCACATGAAAATCTATTGTTACTGTTTAACTTTGAACTGTTACTGTCAAATTTCCAATTATTACTATCTAACTATTACTGTTTAGATATTGAACTATTACTATCTAATCCTTACTATCTAGACATTAAACTATTACTGTCCAATTGTTACTGTCTAGATATTGAACTGTTACTGTCCAATTATTACTTTCTAGACATTGAACTGTTACTGTCCAACCGTTACTGTCTAGACATTGAACTATTACTGTCTAACCATTACTGTCTAGATATTGAACTGTTACTGTCCAACCGTTACTGTCTAGACATTGAACTGTTACTGTCCAACTTAAACTATTATTGTCTAACTATTACTATTTAGATATTTGAACTATTACTATCTAACTATTATTGTCCAATCATTACTGTTTAGATATTGAACTGTTATTGTCTAGACATTTGAATTGTTACTGTCTAGACATTGAACTATTATTGTTTGAATACTCATTAGATTTTTAACTATATCTAAAGTTCTAAGACTCTAAGTGAGATTGATCTTATTAAAAAGCTAAGACACGAGGCTATAAGTTCTCTAAAAAAAGGAAAACCCAGTTTGGTATCCAGAAAGTCAAAATTGCTCATCAACTAATTAGTCCTACTGCTATACATACTCAGTCATGACTTAGTCTTAGTTGGTAACCCATAATTGGAGTTCTACATCTCCAAATTGAGTAAGACCAATTTTCTTGGTTAGCTAACATTTAAATCTACAATTTCTATGAGGAACCCGATCCTAATTCCCTCTTCCTCCAACCCGAAATCTCACTAAAAGTTAGGAGACGAGTCTGTCTAGATTCATCACCCCTTTCCCTTCACACAATACTCTCATAAACTACATACCATATATGAATTAACTTAATTTTAACAATAAATACTTTTTTCCCAATTCATGTCCAAGAACCCTAATGATTAGTACTTAAAAGTTTATTTTTATCAAGGTTTTATATCATCATTCTGCACTTGAAGTATCAATAACTCCTTAACTAAAGCATATTTTATAATAATAAGTCTAATACCATAAAGTGCCTTTAATTTATGGTAAATGTTCATCCTACATGCAGGTCTATCATATAAATAAAATGATTGATTGATGAGGTAAAGTATTAAAATTAAAAGCACAAAGAGAGAGCCAAACTTAGAAAAGAGATACTGGTGCAGTCCAAATTGGAATACCGTCAAAGAGAGGGCCAAACTTAGAAAAGAGATACTGGTGTAGTCCAAATTGGAATATTGTTCGGTAATTGGGTCATATCTAGAGCTATAGTCTTGGATTTAGATTTACTTTATATGGATGGAAAGGTAAGACATTAGCCTACAACTTTTATAAGAGTCCAAGATTTAAAAAGTCATTTTCAAGTCTAAATTTTAGCAACAATGAAGAAATTCAAATCTGTCATGCAGCCCATACAATATTGAGTGTTCAACCCATATCTAGAGTTCTAGAAGTCCAAATAACCTCAATTGTTTTTTCTAAAAAATAGAGATAATTTTCTAGAACTTGCATGTAGAGGTCTGGTTTAAATTCTAACATTATCAATGATGTTTTATTTAGAAAAAAAGATAAGGATTTTCACCAAGTCAAGATATGGCTACTCACTCATCAATTACTCATTAAATCAATAGTTTTCAATTTTGGCCTATAAAAAAAGGCATTTGCCATGTATTTAGGCATCTTGGGTTTCCAGATCAAGATCATGCTTTTGCTTTCTCTCTTTATATTTTTGTAATGCTTAAGTTTTGCTTATATTAATCTCTTATTTATACTTTTCATTTCCTTTTCTTTACTTAGTTAACTTATATCTTATTTATGTTCTTATCTTGTTTATTTATATTTCTTTCTTTCATTATATTTAATTATGTTTATTATGTCAAGTGAAAGGGTTACACTAATAGTATAAAAATAAGTATATTATAAACTCAACATGGACTTTAATGTTTAATACTAACATGTTTTATATTTGTTATCTTGTTCACTTTTAATACTTTACTTGTTAAATGGTTAATATAGATTTATGTTATATAACCCTTGGTATAAAAAATACTTGGTACTTTTATAGCCCAACCGTATGGTATAACCGACACCTATGCTATGAAAGGAACTTGATTTGTTGTTAACATAAGTTATAATCATGAATACCTCATAACAATTACAAGTATTAGCATTATTCGAATAAGATAACTAATGTAATCATGTTAACAATTTATAATCTAATTGGAACCTTCTTTGTGTATAGTTTATAGTTGAGTAATAAAAAGAATTTATACTATACTTGTTTGAAATATCATTAGTGGATCCTCTAATCTTGATAATTTGTTTTTCCATTATTTAATCTTCACATTAATATTGCATCTCAAAGTACTCTTTAAACAATTACCATCATCTTCTTCATCATCATCATCATTATCGTTATTATTATTATTATTATTATTATTATTATTATTATTATTATTATTATTTATAATTTATATAGTTAACCTCCCTATGGTTCGACCCTGGTCTTGCCGAGTTATTTATTATTTTGACACTCCTACACTTAGAAGAAGACATCAATCTTTCGGTATGTCACAAGGTAATACTAGGTCGACTAATTTCATAAAACTCTAAAATTTTGTATACTAGGTTTTAAGGTTCTATACGCATCCCATTGAAAATTTTAGGTCATTTAAAGTTTTTTTTCTATAGAAACTAAGTTCAAGATTGGAACTTATCGTAACAGGTCTAGCCACTTGTGGTTGAAATAATAAAAGACTATTTTTGTTATCCCTTCATATTCTAAAAATATATCTCATATCATCCCTATTTGAGCATGAATAATTTTCAAAAAAATCTTGTCTAGGATCATACCCTACTAATATGAACCAAGTATATGTTTGAATTTGGCTTTAAAATGTTCGCTAACTAGTTTTGCACAATCAAACATATCTCTCAAACCATATATGGGAAGGAGCTAAACTTTTACAGGGAGATACTAGATATATGGAATTATAGTTTGGTAAGTTTTTCAAATAAATTAGAGTCCAAGAACATATTATTTTATATGATCGAAGTGACTAGACAAATCTTGTCGAATTTGTCAAACTACACCTTTATGTACTTTTTGGGACATCTATAGAGCTATAGGTGGAATTATGGTAGTCCTAATAATTCGTCAGTACAAGAGAGAATGACATGCTTGAAATCAAGACTAAAATTCTATTAAAAATGTGCAAAAATTAGATATTCGGGCTACATTGATAAATTTTGGAATAAAGACTTTTTTATTATTTTATTTATTTAATATTGACTAATTATTTTCAATTTGGATTTGTTCTAACCAATTAAACATTGTTTAGGGGTTTATTTTATTGTTGAACTTGTGTTAGTTAATTATTAGTTTACATATATTAGCTTGCAACCTCAAAGGGGTCTACTAGGGTTAGTTAAAGGAGACTATATTATAATTTTTTTAGTTGTAAATTTTAGCAGCAAGTTAGAGAATAAATGTCAATTTTTCTTTTATTTGTTTGTGGCAAAATAACCTTTCTTTGCAGGGACAAAAATTATACATTAACTTATTGTGGAATAATTTGTTTTATGATGTCATTTACATACTTAGGGTTCTTAGATACAATGTTATTTGTGGGTCCAAGTTTTTTTCTAACACTTTTAGTTCTTAGGTATAGGGGTTACCTCTAGGTCAAGATTATATCAAACATAATTTTTGGTTTTTCAGGTTGTTATCTTCTTCATTAGGGGCTACTTGATCACATGATTAAGAGGTTTGCATCACCTATACTAGGGGCAAATGGAAATTTCAAAAATCAAAGGTCAATCCTAATTAGAATAGTACCCCACTTTTTTAGGGCAAGTAGAAATTCAAAGATCTAGCAATAAAGCCTAAAAAAACTCAAAATGTTAGGGGCATGCCTGGATATAAAACATGATAGGGCTCGAAGGCACATTGTTCAATAGATGAAAGCTTAGAGGAAATGAGGGCTCGAATGCGCACTTGAAATAAGATAGGATAGGAAATGCACTACCTTTGATGGTCGAGGGCTCGAAGGCACACTTGAATGGAGGTAGGATAGGAAACGCACTACCTTTGATGGTTGAGGGCTCGAAGGCACGCTTGAAAAGAAATAAGACGAGGGCTTAAAGGTGTGCTCGAATGGAGGTAGGATAGGAAATGCACTACCTTTGATGGTTGAGGGCTTGAAGGCGTGCTCGAATGGAGGTAGGATAAGAAATGCACTACCTTTGATAGTCGAGGGCTTGAAGACGTGCTCGAATAGAGAATGGTCGAGAGCTCGAAGGCACGCTCAAATGGAGGTAGGATAGAAAATGCACTACCTATGATGGTCGAAGGCTTGAAGGCGTGCTCGAAAATAAATAAGATGAGGGCTCGAAGGTGCACTCGAATGGAGGTATGATAGGAAATGCACTACCTTTGATGGTTGAGGGCTCAAAGACATGCTGGAAAAGAACTCAAAAGGAGGTAGGATAGGAAATGCACTACCTCAAGAGTGGAAACTGAAAGGTGGTGGAAAAATAGATAGATTTTTCAGGTGGCCTAATTCTCGTGGGTGGCCTACCCAGGTTGAAAAATTCTTATTCTTAAAAGTGAAAATTTTCTAACAGCAATTTCAATGTTCGCCATTTCAAGTTGGCCTTCCGCTTGATGGATTCCATTAGAATTTTCTCTAATAAAATTTGCAAAACTCATTGTGCAATGTCTCAAAGTTTAACTGATATGCATGCATCTTTACCTGATTTAAAATATAGGCCCCCATTTCTTTTTAATCTTCTCGTTGCTCGATTGGTGAGATCTTTCTATCTGATTTGAGTTATTTTTGTCGTTTAGCTTTCTAGCCCACTCGAGTTGGCCCATGTAAGTCTATTTCCAAATTTGTTTGCACAACTCAGCATTTGTGGTGCCCATCATGACCCACTTGCTTGCTAAAGATTTTTGATTCGTTAAATAATTTGAGAGGACTACTCATTACACCTCATTTCACTACTAGAAACATTCAGTGTCACTTGCTGAAAGGATCGAGTTGTCTTTTATAAACCAAAATGCCCCTTTGTCTGGTTGAAGGAAATTACCATTTCCTTTTCTAGAATTTTTCCTTTTAAACACAATGTTACCCCCTTGTATTAGTTATTACCTCTAAGTGTGCTCTATTAGTGATTTGGACAAATAAGGGTTTTAAGAGGTCATTCTCTCATTTCTATCCTTTTTCTGTTTGGTGAAGGAATATGGGTCTAGAATGAATCTTGAAATCTTAATCTTGCATTTTGAAAACAAAAAATTATTTCGATATGAGTCTAAAACAATTTGCTTTTGAAATCTTGCAACTCCTTGGTTATTTTTCTTTCTTGGAAAAGAGATTATTTGTTCCTGTGTTTGGCAATGAGGTCTTCGGTGAAAATATGTCATGATATTATGACCTTTTGTTTTTATAGGTTTTCAGAGTGGAGGGCTCAAGAAAAAGCTCGAGGTTTTGTATGAGAAGAACTTGTCTCTTTTTGCACATTTATTTTCATCAGCATGAATAATAATGAGTAGTTTATTCTTAATGTCATGAATTTTATGAAAAAGTATTCTTTGCATTTTGAGAGCATTGTTTATTATTCTAGGTTGCTTGCTTGCTTGATTAGAAAGGACTTCTATAGGCACGTAACGTAGGCTGTGGTTTTTGGCTATGAAAGAAAAGGATTCATAAGGCTCAAACAGTGTTTCAGGGCTTTAAAGACTGAGGATCACTATTAACAGTTTGACTATTGATGTCATTCATATTTTCTTTTGCCACTCTTTTTTGATTTGTTGCTCTCTTTTTTCTTTTTCATTGCTTTGTTATAGAGCATACTCACTTTATCTTGGTTATCACTTTTTCTTGTGATTTGGGCATGCCCCCTAGGATTTGAGTTTCTTGGGTTTTTTTTTTACTTTTGGCTTTCTCACAACTTTATCATCTTTCTTGATAATTGAAATTTCACTTGCCCTTAGTGTGCGGCGTGATCCTAGTCGGGATTTTTTTTTCTATGAAAGAAAAAATTGTTTAGGCTTAAAAAGGGTTTGCAAGGGATGTATTTATTTTAGAACATGAAAGGAATAATAAAGATGGTCTTTCCTCATTTCAAGTGCAAGCAACTATGATCAATAAACTTTGACCTCGTATAGTGTGATGGTTTATTCTTTGCAAAGATGCATTTCATGAGTTATGAGCAATAAGTTCACTACATATCATTATTCATACAAAAAAAAACACATGATTCAAGAGTAATAGGGTAAGGGTATTTATTCATTTCTTTTTTTCTTTTTTTTTTGTTTATAATTTAGTCACCTCAATGATGGAGTTGCTTGATTCACTTGTCATTCTACAAGTAGAATGTCAAAAATATCATTCTTTGAATAAACATCAAATTATTTTTAAAATTAAAATGCTAGATCAATTTTTTTCAAAAATCTAATAGGGAAACTGATTTTGATAAGAGAGATGAATTGCGTCCATGAGATCGTGCAAGGCTTCAAAGATGTGTTTGTGAGTCTTTACAAGAAAACTCTCTCAAGAAAATGAATAATACTTGGTTGTAAACATGATTGAATGACAAACTCATTATTTCATTAAAACTTTGGAAAAGAAGTTTAACAACAAAGAACTTATGCCAACATCTTGGGCTATGAACACTGGCATGATAACATATAAAGGGGCTAAACATTTAGCGATCATTGATTGGAATTTCTAGAATCTTTCAATCATTTATTGTCCTCGACAAGGGCATCTTTTCAATAGTTAGTTGAGGCCATATGCAAGAACAGTAAGTGCCTCGGCAACCCTCTTTAATGTATTTTTCTTTTTTAGTGAAACCGTTCTTTGTCAGTCGGATAAGCAATTTTACCTAACCCAATGGCTTGTTCAATCCTCTCAGCTATAACAACCAGGTTAGAGAAATGTTGTGCAGAGCTTCTAACCAAGTATTCAAAGTACGGAGCTTTAAAGCTGTTGGAAAATAAACTAATCATCTCTTTTTCCAACATAAAAGGGTTAACTTGTATAGCTACCTCCCTTCATCTTCGGGTGTATTCCCTTATGGATTCCTTGTTGTCCTTCTCCATAGCTTGCAAGCTTAACTGATCAGGGCCCACGTCTATATTGAACTTATATTATCTCATGAAGGCATCAACTAAATCCTTCCATCTTTTAACCTTAGTATTATCCAACCGCATATACCAAGTGAGGGCAATGTCACTCAAATTATCTTGAAAGAAGTGAATCAATAATTTCTCGTCATAGACTACCTCAGTTATTTTGTTGCAGTCTACCTTGAGATGAGTTACAAGGCATTGAGTTCATGTATATTTGATGAATTCTGGCACCTTAAACTTTCTAGGAATGACAGCATTAGGTACCAAACACATCTCAACAACCTTTATACGGTCATGTAGGCTAGTTCCCTCAAATGCCCTCAGCCTTTGTTCTAGGACAGCCCATTTATCTAGGCCATCTTATTTTACTATCTTGTTCTTTTGAGATTCCTTTATTGTAAGGTTAATGGTAGATGACATTCTAATGGGATATGCTGGTTGAGAAAATTAGGAATACATAGCCTGTTGAGACACCTCATTTCCCCCCCGATTCTGTGGATTTCCGAGCATAGGTTTAGGCTAAGCTATAGATTTTGCTTATTCTAGTTTAGATATTAAGGCCTATTCAAGTAGGCTAGTAAGTTTTGTGACTTCTTCTCTAAGACTTTCCATCTCTTTTCGGTGTTGGGCTTCCAACTAGGTTTTTTCTTCATTTTCCATTGTTTTTTTCTTTTTTTGCAATCAAGTGTTATAAGCATGTTTCAATGGGGGACCTATATTTCACCTAGAGTGCAGTATTATGACAGGTCATAATTATATGTTCAAACATGCATGAAGATGAATACAACATATTGGGTATGGATTTGTCTTTTGGGGGGTGATATAATGATCGTTATTCTTTAAATGTGTGGTCAGATTTGAATCCGATATTCATTGCAATACCAAGAGGAGATCTGTTTAGCTTTTTATCATCTAAGCTTTTAGCCACATTCTTGGTGTCTTTCACTAAGCATCTAACATCTTTGAGTAACGGTATCTCACCGACATCTAGTCTAAAGCAGTCTCCCTCGGTCATTTGCAAGAATTCAGACTTGAGTCCATGCTCAATAATTGTTGTCTTAGGAATAGCAGTCATTATGTCACCAAAAAGCCTTGTAATAATGATGCTTACACGTTTAAGTTTTATCTCAATAAAATTATTCAGGGATCAACCTAAATATGTTGGAGATCTCTTTACAAAAGTGCTTTTGCCTGTTCTAGGCATATGTGAAATGGAGTTAAAGGACTCACCTGATAATTGGTCCTTTGCTTTAATTAACTAGCGAATATCTTCAGGAATTCCATGATTCATTAGCAATCTCAATCTTGCACATCTAGCATGGTAAATTTTTGTAATCGCATTCTGAAGTAGAGAGGGAAAATACTTTTTCAATTTTTCAAGATTAATGTCCATTTTTAAATGAGAATTGGAAGAGAGATTCAAAGAATTGCACAAATATATACACAAATATCAGTTATTGTGGGAAACTAAAAGAACCGACTTAAGTCACGAAGTACCGTTGTCCGCCATTTGACCGGGGTGAGAGAAACTAGCAAAAATCACTCAAAAAGAAACACAGAACAATGTGAAAAAAACAAAATAATCAACCTTTATCTACAAGATCATTCCAACCAGTTGATTCATTTTCAGTAAGAAAATTATCAAAGTAAGCTTTCAAACGATGTCCATTTTCCTTAAAATCATTGTCATTCATTGAATTCTCAATATCACAGGCCCTATAAGGATTGCTCCATCTTGGTCTTAGCTCTCTAGGGAATGCATAGAGTTGAGAATTATAAGACAATTTTTTGACCAGTATCAACTTTTTGATAATTTTCACAAGTTTTGCAGAATGCATGCGTATCCTTGAACATTGTGGGCCAATAAAAATCATTTTGAAATATTTTGGCAGCTGTCTTTTTTGACGAGAAATAACTTTCACATGCTTCAGAATGACAAACTTTAATGACACTACTTACCTTATTGTCGGGAATAAATCTTTGAAATATTTGATCAGGATAATATTTGAATATGTTAGGGTCATCACAATAAAAATTCTTCACTTCGTTCAAAAATGTTTCTTTGTCTTGAGTACTCCAATCAGCTGGCAAATCTCCTAAAGCAAGAAAATTGATATTTTTATCATACCACGGCATTCAACTAAGAGAAATTAAGGATTTGTTAGGAAAGTAATCATCAATTGGTGTGATGTCAAACGTCGAATCTATTGTCATTATTGACAAAAGATTCGCATCAATATTTTCGGTGCTTGTTTCATCCGTGATTTCTTTCTTAGAATAAATCATTTGCAAATCTTCACATTCATCTAACTCATTTTTACTTAAAGTAGATTCAAGTTGATCATAAACTAATTCATCAATATGATCTACTTCTTGTAAATCATTATCATCTCCAGGTTGCTTGCAAATGTTGAAAATATTCATCTCCAATGTTATGTTTTCAAATGATAGCTTCATCAGTTCATTCTTATAATTAATCAATGTGTTAGAAGTTGCAAGAAACGAACGTCCTAAAATAACAGGAAATGAATTACATGCATCAACAGGTTTTGTGTCCAAGACAATAAAATCTACAAGATAAATGAATTTATCGACTAGTACTAACACATCTTCAATTATTCCTCTAGGCACTTTTGTAGATCTATCAGCAAGTAAAAGAGATATAGAAGTTGGTTTTAACTCGCCTAGATTGAGACTCTAAAAAACTGAATATGGAAGTAAATTTACACTAGCACCAAGATCAAGGCCCTTTCAATATTGGTAATTGTGGTGTGCTTGAAATGGTGGTTATGAAGTTTGTGCATTGTTGTTCTCACTCTTCTAACTAAAATTTACGTGATTTCTCCAACCAGGGTTGTATGTTTATGAGTATGGGTTGTGGTTGGCCCTTTGAAAACTATTTAAAATATGGGCTTGTTCATGGAGACATTCCTTAAAAGAAGGCAAGGTTGGACAGTTGTTGGTTGAGTGTTCATTTGTTTCACATATTTAACACGCAATGTTTTCAACAGATTTTAATTGACCACTCTTTTTCAATTCTAGTGCCTTGACTTTTCTAGCTAAAGATGCGAATTTGGCTTAAAGGTCATGATCTTCCCTAAAGTTGTACATACCTCCACTAGATGTATGAGGTTGAGTTTTACTTGGTGCCTCATAAGTACCCGCGGTGTCCTAATTTTGAGCATTTTTAGCTAACAAGTCTAAGTACACCATTGCTTCATCTGGGTCTTTGTCTTTAAAAGTTCCATTGCATATCAATTCAACTGTTTGCCTATCACTAGGTGTTAACCCTTCATAAAAATGTGAAACCAATCTCCATGTTTCAAAACCATGATGAAGGCAAGTACAAAGCAAATGTCGATACCTATCCCAACATTTGTAAAATGTTTCTCCTGGTTTTTGAGTGAAAGTGGTGATTTGTCATTTCAAAAAGTTTATTCTATGAGATGGGAAAAACTTCTTTAAAAACTGTTGTTGCATTTTAACCCAAGCACGAATGGATTCTAGTCTCAAATTTTATAGCCATGTTTTAGCTTTATCTTTTAATGAAAAAGGAAAAAGCTTTAATCTGATGGTGTTCATGCTATAATTTAAATTATTATATGTGTTGCAGACCTCCTTAAATTCCCTTAAATACAAGTATGGATTTTTGAATTCTAAGCCATGAAAAGAAGGTAAAAGTGGTAAAAATTCCCTTAAAATTAAAATGAGATGCATCGGGAGGAAAAACTATGCATGATGGTGCACTTGTTCTTATGGGATTTATGTGGTCTCTAAGTATTCTAGCACGGTTATTCTCATTATTCTCATTATGAAGTGATTGATTATCTTCTTCTGCCATATTTTTTGAAAATAATGAGGATACCCTACAAAGTCTACCACTTGATGTATATGACTACACTCTCATGCACATGTAGGAATAGAATAAAAGGAAAAACAAAAAAAAAAGAAGAAATTAGAGAAAAGAAACAAAGTTATATACAAGAAAAGTCAAAAGAGAAAATAAAATAAATATTATAATTTATACAAAACTTACCTCCCCGGCAACGGCACTAAAAACTTGACACGACGAAAAGAATGATGTCTTCTCCCAAGTGCAGGATTGTCGAAGTAATAAATAACCCGGCAAGACCGGGGACGAACTATATAGAGGTTAATTGTAAAAATTATAGATGACAATAACAACAACAATAATAATATTAGTAATAACAACAACAACAACAACAACAACAATAATAATAATAATAAAGAAATAGAAGAAGAAGAAGAAGAAGATGATGATGAGAACTTTGAGATGGAATATTAATGTAAAGATTTAACAACGACAACAATAAATGTCAAGGTTAGAGGATCCACTAATGGTATGTCAAACAAGTATAGTATAAACTCTTATTATTCAATTGGAAACCACACACAAAGGAGGTTTCAATTAGATTATAGATTGTTAACATGATTACATTAGTCATCTTATTCAATTAATGCTAATACTTGTAAATCTCGTCAAGCATTCATAATTATAACTTATGTTAACAACAAATCAAGTTCCTTTCATAGCTCAGGTGTCGGTTATACCATACAGTATGGGCTATGAAAGTGCCAAGCATTTGTTGTACCAAGTGTTATACAACATAAATCAAGATTAGTCATTTAACAAGCAAAGTATTAAAGAGTGAACAAGATAACAAATATAAAACATGTTAGTATCAAACATTAAAGACCATATTAAGTTTACATTATACTTATTCTTACACCATTAGTGTAACCTTTTCACCTTGACATAATTAACTTAGCTAGACATAATGAAAGAAAGGAAAACAAATAAACAAAATAAGAACATAAAAGTTAACTAAGTAAAGGAAAGGAAATGAAAGGCATAAACTTGATATTAATGAAAGTAAAGCATAAACATTACAAAAAATACAAAGAGAGAAAGGAAGAGCATGATCTTGATCTGAACACCAAGATGCCTAAATGCATGGCAAATGCCTCCTTTTATAGGCCAAAATTGGGAACTATTGATTTGATGACTAATTGATAAGTGGGTGGCCAACTGTTGACTTGGTGACAATCCTTATCTTCTCTTGTCTGCCCAAAACATCATTGATAACGTCAAAATTGGAGCCAGTTGTAAACATTAAAGTTGTAGGCAATTGTCTTAGCTTTCTTGTGTAAAACATTCAGCTCATTTGGACTTCTAGAACTCCAGATATGGCCAAAATACCGAACAGTGCTCGGGCTGGAAGACAGATTCGGGCTTCTTTGTTGTTGCTACAATTTGGACTTGATAATGGCCTTTTTAGATCTTGGGCTCCATATGAAAGTTGTAGGCCTATGTCTTACCTTTCCATCCATATAAAGTGGACCTAAATCTGAGATCTGTAGCTCCAGATATGACCCAATTACCGGACAGTGTTCCGGTTTGGATTGCACCGACATCTCTTCTCTAAGTTTGACCATCTCTTTATCCTTGCAATTTAAGTTCTTCAAGTCATCAATCAATCCTTTCATTTATGTGATAGGCCTGCATTAAAAATAGACATTTACCACACATTATAGGTATCTTATATTATTAGATACATTATTAGATTATAGATTGTTAACATGATTACATTAGTCATCTTATTCAATTAATGCTAATACTTGTAAATCTCGTCAAGCATTCATAATTATAACTTATGTTAACAACAAATCAAGTTCCTTTCATAGCTCAGATGTCAGTTATACCATACAGTATGGGCTATGAAAGTGCCAAGCATTTGTTGTACCAAGTGTTATACAACATAAATCAAGATTAGTCATTTAACAAAAAGTATTAAAGAGTGAACAAGATAACAAATATAAAACATGTTAGTATCAAACATTAAAGTCCATATTAAGTTTACATTATACTTATTCTTACACCATTAGTGTAACCTTTTCACCTTGACATAATTAACTTAGCTACACATAATGAAAGAAAGGAAAACAAATAAACAAAATAAGAACATAAAAGTTAACTAAGTAAAGGAAAGGAAATGAAAGGCCTAAACTTGATATTAATGAAAGTAAAGCATAAACATTACAAAAAATACAAAGAGAGAAAGGAAGAGCATGATCTTGATCTGAACACCAAGATGCCTAAATGCATGGCAAATTCCTCCTTTTATAGGCCAAAATTGGGAACTATTGATTTGATGACTAATTGATAAGTGGGTGGCCAACTGTTGACTTGGTGACAATCCTTATCTTCTCTTGTCTGCCCAAAACATCATTGATAACGTCAAAATTGGAGCCAGTTGTAAACATAAAAGTTGTAGGCAATTGTCTCAGCTTTCTTGTGTAAAACATTCAGCTCATTTGGACTTCTAGAACTCCAGATATGGCCAAAATACCGAACAGTGCTCGGGCTGGAAGACAGATTCGGGCTTCTTTGTTGTTGCTACAATTTGGACTTGATAATGGCCTTGTTAGATCTTGGGCTCCATATGAAAGTTGTAGGCCTATGTCTTACCTTTCCATCCATATAAAGTGGACCTAAATCTGAGATCTGTAGCTCCAGATATGACCCAATTACCGGACAGTGTTCCGGTTTGGATTGCACCGACATCTCTTCTCTAAGTTTGACCATCTCTTTATCCTTGCAATTTAAGTTCTTCAAGTCATCAATCAATCCTTTCATTTATGTGATAGGCCTGCATTAAAAATAGACATTTACCACACATTATAGGTATCTTATATTATTAGATACATTATTAGATTATAGATTGTTAACATGATTACATTAGTCATCTTATTCAATTAATGCTAATACTTGTAAATCTCGTCAAGCATTCATAATTATAACTTATGTTAACAACAAATCAAGTTCCTTTCATAGCTCAGGTGTCAGTTATACCATACAGTATGGGCTATGAAAGTGCCAAGCATTTGTTGTACCAAGTGTTATACAACATAAATCAAGATTAGTCATTTAACAAGCAAAGTATTAAAGAGTGAACAAGATAACAAATATAAAACATGTTAGTATCAAACATTAAAGTCCATATTAAGTTTACATTATACTTATTCTTACACCATTAGTGTAACCTTTTCACCTTGACATAATTAACTTAGCTACACATAATGAAAGAAAGGAAAACAAATAAACAAAATAAGAACATAAAAGTTAACCAAGTAAAGGAAAGGAAATGAAAGGCATAAACTTGATATTAATAAAAGCAAAGCATAAACATTACAAAAAATATGAAGAGAGAAAGCAAGAGCATGATCTTAATCTGGAAACCAAGATGCCTAAATGCATGGAAAATGCCTCGTTTTATAGGCCAAAATTGAGAACTATTGATTTCATGACTAATTGATAAGTGGGTGACCAACTTTTAACTTGGTGACAATCTTTATCTTCTCTTATCTGCCTAAAACATCATTGATAACGTCAAAATTCGACCACTTGAAACATGAAAGTTGTAGGAAATTGTCTTAGCTTTCTTGTGTAAAACATTCAAGTCATTTGGACTTTTATAACCCTCGATATGGGCCAAAAATTGAACAGTGTTTGGGCTAGAAGACAGATTCGGACTTGTTTCTTGTTGCTATAATTTGGACTTGGAAATGGCCTTTTTAGATCTTGAGTTCCATATAAAAGTTGTAGGACTATATTTTACCTTTCCATCAATATAAATTATACCTAAATCTGAGATCTACAGCTCCAAATATGAACCAATTACTGAATAGTGTTTCGGTTTGGACTGCACTCGCATCTCTTTTCTAAGTTTGGTCATCTCTTTGTCCTTTCAATTTCATTTCTTAAATTCATCAATCAATTCTTTTATTTATATGATAGGCCTGCATTTAAAATGAACATTTATCATAAATTATAGGTATCTTATTATAAAACATGTTTTAGTTAAGGAATTATTAATACTTCAAATGCAAAATGATGACATAAAACCTTGATAAAAATGCACTCTTAAGTACTAATCACACCCCCCCCAACCAGCTTATTACTAGTCCCTAGTAATCAAAGTGTTAAAATAGAAAAACAATTTGCAAATTCCACAAAGCAAGGTATTCACCATTCAACTTCCATTAATCTATCCAGATAAACAAACTCTCATTAAATTTATATATCTGCAAAATACCTCTTAACAAGATATTAATAAACCTTTCTTTTGTGCTCAATATATCAACACATAATTATGAGGCTTTTCTTGGAAGAAAAAAAAATTTCTAATGTTTAAGGTTAACTTCCTTGGATTGAGATTATTTTTTTTCTTTTTTTTCTCTTTTTTTTTTAATATATATATATAACTTAAAACATCATGCATCTTTAACCCATGTAACAAGATTTCAGCTAATGACTCCCAGACCAATTGTCTTAGGGCATTAGGTGTTGAGACACCCCTACGAGCTTAGTAACTCGAGTCACAGATACTAATATGTAGATAGTGCAATGTTTGATTCCCTTAAGCTTTTCTTCTCAACCCATGTAATAAGCGTTGGGTCAATAGCTCCCAAGTTAGTTGACTTTAGGGTATTAGGTGTTAAAACATCCCTTCGGGCTTAATTGCTTAAGTTAAAGAGGCTACGAAACCAAACTTATCTATATTTTTATTATCATTATTTTTTTTGTTTTTTTTGTTTTTTTAATTATATACTATCCTTTTCTCGTAGTTGTTACCTTTAACAAAAGAACATAAATAATGTAACAATCCAATATGTAACCCACAATCATATGTTAAAGTGTGTGTGTGTGTGTGTGTGTAAATCAAGGTTTAAGAATACATATTAAATAAGTATATCAGTAGAATTAAGTGCTAACAATGCGAGAGTTTGTAAACCTAAATATTTCAAGAAGTATTATGATAGACCTTGTTACTAATGGTTACTAAGATGCATCTCAAGAGTCATAAAAAGATCTCCTTTACTCTGTCATTATAGTAACAACAATTTTGCACATGCTTTATGAAATAGAAAACACAGTTAGTATTTTTTTTAGCTACTACTCTCTTCCTCTAACCAAAACGAGACATTGTTCTCAATGTTCTAATGTAGAAAGATATCACCTGAAATAACGAACACTAACAAACCTGAAACATACTGAAACGAATATAAAAAACAACAAAACATAATAATAAAACAAAAAGACACAAAGATTCACAAATGAAGGCTCAAATCCAATCTAAGCTTTTTATAGTTTTTCTTAGTTAACCAATTAATGCGACTCATGGACAGATCAATTATAGGAATGAAAGATTGTAGTTGGTCAATCAATTGTTCAACAATAGCAGCAGAGATTATGATTTGTCGTGTAGAAGATGTTAGAAATTCTTGTTCCACAACATAATCATGAAAAGACAACTTATCATAATAACCATTAATATTTAACAAACCTATGGGTTTATGGTGAATGTGTAGTTGGGCCCAAAAGGAAATATGAAAGATCTCTTCCAATGTGCATGGACCACCTAGTAAGGCAATGAAGGCATCAGCATGGTTAAACATTGTATTCATTCGAGCAAACATTATAGAGACCTGTAGTTCCTCTTCAATTATTTTTCCAATGATGTCCCCTTGTGCTAAAGCTTCAGGGACAACCCCCAAAACTTAACTACCTCCTAAAAATACAACTATTGACACACCTCCCATTAACCCAAGACTGCCTCCCCCATACACTAAATGAATCTTTCTCTTAGCTAGCACTAACTAAGATGATTTGCTGATTCTAAAACCTCATTTTCTTTCCTAGGACTAGATCCACCGAAAACACAAATACTTTTTATTTGATGACTTGAGGAACTTGTCATTTCTACATACTTCTATATTTGACAAATGTATGGGTTAAGTGGAAATAAAGGGAAGGAAGAGAGGATTTTATAGATGGAAAATTAAAGGGGCAATCATACCACCTATATGTAGGCTAGCTGGAGTCTTACTCTCTCTCTTTATTTATTTATTTATTTTTGAAAAAGCATGTGTATGTACAGGTAGTTGTGATTATAGCTCACATCTTCCTTTAGTTTTACGTCCAAGAATGGCTTAAACGCCCTCTATGGGTTGGGGATAGGCTTCCCATCCAATTTTCTTAAAAACTGGCAAACAAGGTCTTTTTTAGTCAGATTCCCAAGACTAAATTGAGCGTGTTCTTTATGAAATAATGGCCACAAATCATGAATTAGACAATGCACAACTCCACTAGGATGCGTCTCAAGAGTTAATAGAAGATTATCTATAGACTCCTTACTCAAGCTATTCTTAATGAATTGTATTTTATCTTCATGGTTTATAGATACCATTCCTAAAGAACGACATTGTGCATTACAAGTCCATCTAGCATATCAATGACAGACTTTCAGTCATTTTGCATGATGTTTCTTTGCAAAAGTGCTTTTACCTATTCCAGGCATATGTGAAATGAAGGAATTAGAGGAATCAACTAATAATCAGACCTTTGCTTCAATCAACCAATGAATATCTTCAGCAATTCCATGATTTATTAATAACTTCAATCTTGCACATCTAGCATGGTAAATTTTTATAATCACATTCTAAGGTAGAATGGGAAAATATTTTTTCAATTTTTCAAGATTAGTGTCCACTTTCAAATGGAAATTGGAAGAGAGATTCAAAGAATTGCATAAATATATACACAAATATCAATTATTATGGGAAACTGAAAGAACCGACTTAAGTCACGGAGTACCATTGTCCGCCATTTGATTGAGGTGAGAGAAACTAGCAAAAATCACTCAAAAAGAAACATAAAAACAATATGAGAAAAAAAAATCATCTTTGATCTACAAGATCATTCAAATTAGTTTGTTCATTTTCACTAGGAAAATTATCAAAGTAAGCTTTTAAAAGATGTCCATTTTCCTTAAAAACATTATCATTCATTGAATTTTCAATATCAAAGGTCCCATAAGGATACACATGTTTCTTAATAAATGGACTACCCCATCTTGATCTTAGCTCTCTAGGGAATAAATAGAGTTGAGAATTATAAAACAAAACTTTTTGACCAGTATTAATTTTTTGATAATTTTCATAATTTTTGTAGAATGCATGAGTGTCCACGAACATAGTGGGCTAATAAAATCCATTTTAAAAGATTTTTGCAGCTATCTTTTTTTACAAGAAATAACTCTCACATGCTTCAAAATGACAAAGTTTAATAACACTACTTACCTAATTATCGAGAATGAATCTTTGAAATATTTGATCGAGACAATATTTGAATAAGTTAGAGTCATCCCAATAAAAGTTCTTCACTTCGTTTAAAAACTTTTCTTTATCTTGGGTACTCCAATCAACTGGTAAATCTCTTAAAGTAAGAAAATTGATATTTTTATCATACCAAGGAATTAAACTACGAGAAAGTAAGGATTCGTTAGGAAAATAATCATCGATTGGTGTGATGTCAGATGTCGAATGTGTTGTCACTTTTGATAAAAGATCTGCATTAATATTTTTTGTGCCTTTTTCATCCGTGATTTCTTCCTCAGAATAAATCATTTGCAAATTTTCAGATTCATCCAACTCATTTTTACTTAAAGTAGATTCAAGTTGATCATAAACTAATTCCCCAACATGATTTACTTTTTGTAAATCATTATCATCTCCGGGTTGCTTGCAAATGTTGAAAATATTCATCTCCAATATCATGTTTCCAAATGATAGCTTCATTAGTCCATTCCTATAATTAATCAATATATTAGAAGTTGCAAGAAACGGACATCCTAAAATAACAAGAAATGAATTACATGCTTAAATAGGTTCTGTATCCAAGATAACAAAATCCATAGGATAAATGAATTTATTGACTTGTACTAACACATCTTCGACTATTCCTCTAGGCACTTTTACAGATCTATCGACAAGTAAAAGAGTTATAGAAGTTGGTTTTCACTCACCTAGATTGACTCTGAAAAACTAAATATGGAAGTAAATTCACACTAGCTCCAAGATCAAGTAAGGCTCTTTTGATTTTATGTTCTCCAATAAAGCAAGAAATTGTAGGACAACTAGGGTCTTTATATTTCAAAGCATTATTGTTTTAAAGAATAACACTTACTTGTTCAGCTAAAAAGACTTTCTTTTTCACATTCAGTTTCCTCTTCACCATGCATAGATCTTTCAAAAATTTAGCATAGGAAGGAACATGTTTAATAGCATCCAACAAAGGTATATTGATCCTTACCTATTTGAAAGTTTCAAAGATTTCAGAGTTATGATTGACTTTTCTTTGTTTGGTCATGGCATGAGGAAATGGAAGCGCTGATGGGGAATCACTCTTTTCTTTGCAAATTTCAGATTCAACCCCTTCCTTACCCTCAGATATTGACTCATCATCTTTCTCATAAGGTTTAAGAGTGGGGTTTTCAATAACCTTACCACTGCGAAGAGTAGTAACTGATTTGACTTGATCCATGTGTTAGCTTCTAGAACTACTTGCATTTGCATTGTATTACCCTTTGGGATTTTATTGTGGTTGAGATGGAAACTTACCTGTCTCTTAGAAATTGAGAGCAGATGTCAATTTTACAATAGTATCTTTAAAATCTGTTATATTTTGAGCAAGTTGAGTATTGATTGTCTCTTGCTTTTCAATAATGCATGCAATGTTTCCTCAAGATTTCTTCTAGGAGGTGGAGCATAAGGAGGTGCATATTAATGAGAATTTTGGAAATTATGGTGTGCTTGAAACAGTTGTTGTGAAGTTTGTACAATGTTATTATCACTCTTCCAACTAAAATTTGGGTGATTTCTCCAATCAGGGTTGTATGTTTGTGAGTATGGGTTGTGGTTGGCCCTTCCGAAACTATTTAAAGCATGGGCTTGTTCAAGGAGACATTCCTTAAAAGAAGGCAAGGTTGGATAATTATTGGTTGAGTGTTCATTTGTTTCACATATTTGACACACAATGTTTTCAACAGATTTTAATTGACCACTTGTTTTCAATTCTAGTACCTCGACTTTTCTAGCTAAAGATGCAAACTTGGCTTGGAGGTCATGATCTTCCCTAAGGTTGTACATACCTCCACTAGATATATGAGGTTAAATTTTACCTGGTGCCTCATAAGTACCCACAGTGTCCTAATTTTGAGCATTTTCAGCTAACAAGTCTAAGTACTCCATTGTTTCATCAGGGTCTTTATCGTCAAAAGTTCTATTGCACATCAATTCAACAATTTGCCTATCTATATGTGTTAACCTTTCATAAAAATATAAAACCAATCTCCATGTTTCAAAACCATGATGAGGGCAAGTATTAAACAAGTCTCGATACCTATCCCAACATTAATAAAATGTTTCTCCTTGTTTTTGAGTGAAAGTGGTGATTTTTTTTTTGAAAGAGTTTGTTCTATAAGATGGGAAAAACTTCTTTAAAAATTGTTGTTGCATTTCATCCCAAGCACAAATGGATCCTGGTCTCAAATTCTATAGCCATGTTTTAGCTTTATCTTTTAATGAAAAAGGAAAAAGCTTTAATCTGATGGTGTTCAAGTTACAATTTGAATCATTATGTGTGTTGCACACCTCCTCAAATTGTCTTAAATGCAAGTATGGATTTTCTAATTCTAAGCCATGTGACACGACTAAAAGGTTGATGTCTTCTCCCAAGTAATAAATAACCCAGCAACACCGGGGTCGAACCACAGGGAGGTTAATTGTACAAATTATAAACAACAATTATAAAACAACAATAACAACAACAACAACAATAGTAATAATAATAATAATAATAATAGTAGTAGTAGTAGTAGTAGTAGTAGTAGTAGTAAAGAAAGAGAAGAAGAAGAAGATGATGATGATGAGAACTTTGAGATGAAATATTAATGTAACAATTAAACAATGATAATAACAAATGTCAAGGTTAGAGATTCCATTAATGGTATGTCAAACAAGTATAATATAAAATCTTATTATTCAATTGGAAACCACACATAAAGAAGGTTCCAATTGGATTATAGATTGTTAACATGATTACATTAGTCATCTTATTCAATTAATGCTAATACTTGTAAATCTCGTCAAGCATTCATGATTATAACTTATGTTAACAACAAATCAAGTTCCTTTCATAGCTCAGGTGTCGGTTATACCATACACTATGGGCTATAAAAGTGCCAAGCATTTGTTGTACCAAGTGTTATACAACATAAATCAAGATTAGTCATTTAACAAGCAAAGTATTAAAGAGTAAACAAGATAACAAATATAAAACATGTTAGTATCAAACATTAAAGTCCATATTAAGTTTACATTATACTTATTCTTACACCATTAGTGTAACCTTTTCACCTTGACATAATTAACTTAGCTACACATAATGAAAGAAAGAAAAATAGATAAACAAAATAAGAACATAAAAGCTAACTAAGTAAAGGAAAAGAAATGAAAAGCATAAACTTAATATTAATGAAAGCAAAGCATAAACATTACAAAAAATACAAAGAGAGAAAGGAAGAGCATGATCTTGATCTGAACACCAAGATGCCTAAATGCATGGCAAATGCCTCCTTTTATAGGCCAAAATTGGGAACTATTGATTTGATGACTAATTGATAAGTGGGTGGCCAACTTTTGACTTGGTGACAATCCTTATCTTCTCTTGTCTGCCCAAAACGTCATTGATAACGTCAAAATTGGAGCTAGTTACACATGAAAGTTGTAGGGAATGGTCTCAGCTTTCTTGTGTAAAACATTCAACTCATTTGAACTTCTAGAACTCCAGATATGGCCAAAATACCGAACAGTGCTCGGGCTGGAAGACAGATTCGGGCTTCTTTGTTGTTGCTACAATTTGGACTTGATAATGGCCTTTTTAAATCTTAGGCTCCATAGGAAAGTTGTAGGCTTATGTCTTAGCTTTCCATCCATATAAATTTGACCTAAATCTGAGATCTATAGCTCCAAATATGACCCAATTACCGAACAGTGTTCTGGTTTGGATTGCACCGACATCTCTTTTCTAAGTTTGGCCATCTCTTTATCCTTGCAATTTAAGTTCTTCAAGTCATCAATCAATCCTTTCATTTATATGATAGGCCTGCATTAAAAATAGACATTTACCACAAATTATAGGTATCTTATATTATTATATACATTATTATAAAACATATTTTAGTTAAGGAGTTACTGATACTTCAAGTGCAAAATGATGATATAAAACCATGATAAAAATACACTTTTAAGTACTAATCACCATGAAAAGAAGGTAAAAGTTGAATAATATCTGACTTAAAATTAAAATGAGATGTATCAGGAGGAAAAACTATACATGATGGTGCACTTGTTCTTGTGGGATTTGATTAGTACTTAAAAGTGTATTTTTATCAAAGCTTTATATCATCATTTTGCACTTGAAGTATCAATAACTCCTTAACTAGAACATGTTTTATAATAACAAGTCTAATAATATAAAATACCTTTAATTTATGGTAAATGCTCATTTTAAATGCAGGTATTCTCACAATTCAAAGGATTGATTGTTGTGATTAACTATTAGATGTGAAAGGACAAAGAAAAGGCTAAGCTTACGAAGGAGATGCTAATTCACTTCAAATTCAAACACTGTTTAGTCATCGGATTATATCTAGAGCTATAGATCTTGGATTTCATATTAATTTATATGGTTGGAAAGATAACAAATAGGCCTACAACTTTCATGCGTATGGAAAGACCCAAATTTGCCATTTTCAAATTCAAAGTTTGGCCGCAAAAGAGAAGTCTAAATCTGTCTTGCAATCCAACCCAAACACTACTCAAAGTTTTATCCATAAGTAGAGTTCTAGAAGTCCAAATAATCTAAAATTTGGTGGGTGGAAGGAAAAGATAATTTACAACAACATTCATGCAGAACCAGCTCAAATTAGGATGGTAGAAATGAGATTTCATCCACACAAGAGCATGAGGGCTATCCACCACGTTCACCAGCAGCACTACTTAGTATTTTAGACATATCTTGAGCTATAGTGATTCAAATGATGTGAAATTTGGTGGGTGGAAGGAAACGATAATTTCCAACAATGTTCATGAAGAACAATTTGTCAAATTCTGATTGAATCAATGTCAATTCAGCAATCCAATGTGCTTGAGTGATGTTGTCCACCGAGTCCACTAATCAATAGTTAGCCACTACATCAATTATCAATTACCGCATAAATAGTTTCGAATTTTGGCCTATAAAAGGAGATATTTGTCATTCATTTGGGCATCTTGTTTTTCATATCAAGATCATATTTTTGCTCTTTCTCTTTATATTGTTGTAATGCTTAAGTTTTGTGACACGACTAAAAGGTTGATGTCTTCTCCCAAGTGCAGGAGTGTCGAAGTAATAAATAACCCGGCAAGACCGGGGTCAAACCATAGGGAGGTTAATTGTACAAATTATAGACAACAATTATAAGCAACAATAATAGCAATAATAACAACAACAATAACAATAACAACAACTATAATAATAATAATAATAATAATAATAATAATAATAGTGGTAGTAGTGGTAGTGGTAGTAGTAGAAGTAGTAGTAGTAGTAGTAATATTAATAATAATAATGAAAGAGAAGAAGAAGAAGATGATGAGAACTTGGAGATGGAAAATTAATGTAAGGATTAAACAATAATAATAACAAATGTCAAGGTTAGAGGTTCCACTAATGGTATATCAAACAAGTATAATATAAACTCTTATTATTGAATTGGAAACCACACATAAAGGAGGTTCCAATCAGATTATATATTGTTAACATGATTACATTAGTCATCTTATTCAATTAATGCTAATACTTGTAAATCTCGTCAAGCATTCATGATTATAACTTATGTTAACAACAAATCAAGTTCCTTTCATAGCTCAGGTGTCGGTTATACCATACATTATGGGCTATGAAAGTGCTAAGCATTTGTTGTACCAAGTGTTATACAACATAAATCAAGATTAGTCATTTAACAAGCAAAGTATTAAAGAGTGAACAAGATAACAAATATAAAACATGTTAGTATCAAACATTAAAGTCCATATTAAGTTTGCATTATACTTATTCTCACACCATTAGTGTAACATTTTCACCTTGACATAATTAACTTAGCTAGACATAATGAAAGAAAGCAAAATAGATAAACAAAATAAGAACATAAAAGCTAACTAAGTAAAGGAAAGGAAATGAAAGGCATAAAATTGATATTAATGAAAGCAAAAGCATAAATATTACAAAGAATACAAAGAGAGAAAGGAAGAGCATGATCTTGATCTGGACACCAAGATACCTAAATGCATGGCAAATGCCTCCTTTTATAGGCCAAAATTAGGAACTATTGATTTGATGACTAATTGATAAGTGGGTGGCCAACTTTTGACTTGGTGACAATCCTTATCTTCTCTTGTCTGCCCAAAACGTCATTGATAACGTCAAAATTGGAGCCAGTTGTAAACATGAAAGTTGTAGGCAATTGTCTCAGCTTTCTTTTGTAGGCAATAGAGGACTCACCTGATAATCGGACCTTTGCTTCAATCAACCAGCGAATATCTTCAGGAATTCCATGATTCATTAACAATCTCAATCTTGCACATCTAGCACGGTAAATTTTTGTAATCGCATTCTGAGGCAGAGCGGGAAAATACTTTTTCAATTTTTCAAGATTAGTGTCCATTTTCAAATGAGAATTGGAAGAGAGATTCGAAGAATAGCACAAATATATACACACATATCAGTAATTGTGGGAAACTGAAAGAACCGACTTAAGTCACGAAGTACCGTTATCCGCCATTTGACCGGGGTGAGAGAAACTTGTAAAAATCACTCAAAAAGAAACAAAAATAAAATAAAATAAAATCAATCTTTATATACAGGATCACCCAATTCAATAGAGTTATGTTCAACTGAAAAATTGTCAAAGTAAACTTTCAGACGATGTCCATTTACCTTGAAAACATTGTCATTCTTTGGATTCTCGATGTCATAGGCCCCATATGGATACACATGTTTCACAATAAAAGGACCGCTCCATCTTGATCTTAATTTTCCAGGAAATAAATGCAGTCGAGAATTATAAAGCAAGACTTTTTGACCAACATTGAAGGTTTTTCTCTGTATTTTCTTGTCATGAAACTCTTTAATTCTTGCTTTATGAATTCTTGAATTTTCATATGCATCATTTCTTATTTCCTCAAGCTCATTTATTTGTAATTTTCGCAGTTGACTAGCATCATCCAGATTTGAATTGAAAGCTTTAATAGCCCAATAAGCTTTATGTTCAAGTTCCACAGGCAAGTGACAAGGTTTTCCATAGACTAGTCTATAAGGTGACATACCTAATGATGTTTTATAAGCAGTTCGATAAGCCCAAAGTGCATCATTAAGTCTTAAAGACCAGTCTTTCCTATTAGGGTTCACTATTTTCTCCAAAATATGTTTGATCTCCCTATTAGCAAGCTCTACTTGTCCACTTGTTTGAGGGTGATAAGGGGTGGCAACTTTGTGTGTGATTCCATATTTCTTCATTAAAGACTCAAATGGCTTGTTGCAGAAATGTGTTCCACCATCACTTATTATGGCTCGAGGGACTCCAAATCGACTCAAAATATTTTCTTTCAAAAACTTTATCACTGTTTTGTGATCATTGTTTCGACTTGGAATTGCCTCTATCCATTTTGAAACATAATCTACTGCGACTAATATGTATAAGAAACCAAATGATGGAGGGAATGGGCCCATGAAATCTATACCCCAACACTCAAAGATCTCAATGACAATAATAGGGTTTAAAGGCATCATGTGACGTTTTGAAATAGATCCCAACTTTTGACAATTTTCACAAGACTTGCAGAATGCATGTGAGTCTTTGAACATGGTGGGCCAGTAAAATCCACTTTGTAAGATTTTTGCAGTTGTCTTTCTTGATGAGAAATGGCCCCCATATGCCTCAGAATGACAAAATTTAATGACACTAATTACCTCATTGTCAGGAATGCATCTTCGAAATATTTGATCAGGACAATATTTGAAGAAATAAGGATCATCCCAATAAAAGTTCTTCACTTCGTTCAAGAACTTTCTTTTATCTTGGGTACTCCAATGAGCTGGAAATTGTCCTGAAACAAGAAAATTAACAATATTAGCAAACCAAGGCATTATAGAGACAGAAAGTAAAGATTCATCGGGAAAGTAGTCATCGATTGGTGTGATGTCAGTTTTCGAATCTGTTGTCAATCTTGACAACTGATCTGCGATAACATTTTCGCTGCCTTTCTAGGAAACAATAAAATTCATGACCTGCAACTCTTTCTAGGATTTGATCCATGAAAGGTAAAGGAAAATAATCTTTTCTAGTCATTGAATTAAGTTTCCTATAGTCAATGCACATGCGCCAACCAGTAACAGTTCTAGTGGGAATTAACTCATTGTTCTCATTTGTTATCACAGTGACTCCAGACTTCTTAGGTACAACTTGGGTAGGACTTACCCATTTGCTATCAGAAATAGGATAAATGATTTCATTATCTAGAAGCTTAATGACTTCATTTTTCACTACTTCTTTCATATTAGGATTTAGCCTTCGTTGCATTTCTCTGGAGGGTTTAGCATTTTCCTCTAAATAAATTCTGTGTGTACAAATCAAAGGACTAATTCCTTTTATATCAGCTATGGTCCATCCTAATGCTTTTTTGTGCATTTTCAGAGTTTGTAATAACTTACCTTCTTGATGTGCATTAAGTTTGGAAGAGATTATTACCAGAAAAGTTTTATTTTCTCCCAAAAATGAGTATTTGAGATTGGATGGCAACGGCTTCAAATCAGGTTTTGGTGGTTGAACACTTGAAGGTATGGACTTAATTGATCGTGGTGGCAATTCCTCAATTTGTGGCCTCCAATTACTTGTCTTTGATTCTTCCTAAAAATAAATCATTTCCAAATCATCAGATTCATCAATCTTAATTTTACTGGAAGTGGTTGGAAATTGATCATGAATTAATTTTTCAGTAAAGTCCACTTCCTGTAAGTCATTATCATCTCTAGGTTGCTTGCAAATGTTGAAAATATTCATCTCCAATGTCATGTTTCCAAATGATAGCTTCATCAATCCATTCCTACAATTAATCAATGCATTAGAAGTTGCAAGAAATGGATGTCCTAAAATAACAGGAAATGAATTACATACTTCAACAGGTTGTGTGCCCAAAACAATAAAATCCACAAGATAAATGAATTTATCGACTTGTACTAACACATCTTCAATTATTCCTCTAGGCACTTTTATAGATCTATCGGCAAGTAAAAGAGTTATAGAAGTTGGTTTTAACTCACCTAGATTGAGACTCTGAAAAACTGAATATGGAAGTAAATTCACACTAGCACCAAGATCAAGTAAGGCTCTTTCAATTTTATGCTCTCCAATAAAGCAGGAAATTGTAGGATAACCAGGGTCTTTATATTTCAAAGAATTATTGTTTTGAAGAATAACACTTACTTGTTCGGCTAGAAAGGCTTTCTTTTTCACATTCAGTTTCCTCTTCACAGTGTAGAGATCTTTCAAAAATTTAGCATAGGAAGGAACCTGTTTAATAGCATCCAGTAAAGGTATATTGATCCTTACCTGTTTGAAAGTTTCAAAGATTTCAGAGTTGTGATTAACTTTCCTTTGTTTGGTCATGGCTTGAGGAAATGGAAGTGCTGGCGGTGAATCAGTCGTTTCTTTGCAATTTTCAGATTCATCCCCTTCCTTACCCTCAGAGATTGACTCATCATCTTTCTCATAAGGTTCAAGAGAGGGTTTTTCAATAACCTTACCACTGCACAGAGTAGTGACTAATTTGACTTGATCCATATGTTGGCTTCCGGAACTACTTGCATTTCCATTGTATTGCCCCTTGGAAACTGAGAGCATATGTTAATTTAGCAAGAGTATCTTTAAAATCTGTCATGTTTTGAGCAAGTTAAGTATTGATTGTCTCTTGCTTTTCAATGAATGCATGCAATGTTTCCTCAAGATTTCTTCTAGGAGGTGGAGCATAAGGAGGTGCATATCCATGAGAATTTTAGAAATTATGGTGTGCTTGAAATGGTGGTTGTGAAGTTTGTGCATTGTTGTTCTCACTCTTCCAACTGAAATTTGGGTGATTTCTCCAACCAGGGTTGTATGTTTGGGAGTATGGGTTGTGGTTGGGCCTTTGGAAACTGTTTAAAGCATGGGCTTGTTCATGGAGACATTCCTTAAAAGAAGGCAAGGTTGGACACTCGTTGGTTGAGTGTTCATTTGTTTCATAGATTTGACACACAATGTTTTCAACAGATTTTAATTGACCACTCTTTTTCAATTCTAGTGCCTCGACTTTTCTAGCTAAAGATGCAAACTTGGCTTGAACGTCATGATCTTCCCTAAGGTTGTACATACCTCCACTAGATGTATGAGGTTGAGTTTTACTCGGTGCCTCATAAGTACCCGCGGTGTCCCAATTTTGAGCATTTTCAACTTACAAGTCTAAGTACTCCATTGCTTCATCAGGGTCTTTATCTTCAAAAGTTCCATTGCACATCAATTCAACCATTTACATATCTTTAGGTGTTAACCCTTCATAGAAATGTGAAACAAATCTCCATGTTTCAAAACCATGATGAGGGCAAGTACTAAGCAAGTCTCGATACCTATCCCAACATTGGTAAAATGTTTCTCCTGTTTTTTGAGTGAAAGTGGTGATTTGTCTCTTGAAAGAGTTTGTTCTATGAGATGGGAAAAACTTCTTTAAAAACTGTTGTTGCATGTCATCCCAAGCACGAATGGATCCTGGTCTCAAATTTTGTAGCCATGTTTTAGCTTTATCTTTTAATGAAAAAGGAAAAAGCCTTAATCTGATGGTGTTCATGCTACAATTTAAATTATTATATGTGTTGCAGACCTCCTCAAATTCCCTTAAATGCAAATATGGATTTTCCAATTCCAAACCATGAAAAGAAGGTAAAAGTTGAATAATACCTGGTTTAAAATTACAATGAGATGCATCGGGAGGAAAAACTATGCATGATGGTGCACTTGTTCTTGTGGGATTCATGTGGTCTCTAAGTGTTCTAGCACGGTTATTCTCATTATTTTCATTATGAAGTGATTGATTATCTTCTTCGGCCATATTTTCTGAAAATGATGAGGATATCCTACAAAGTCTACCACTTGATGTACGTGACCACACTCTCATGCACGTGTAGGAATAAAATAAAAGGAAGAAGAAAACAAAAGAAGAAGAAACAAGAGAAAAGAAACAAAGTTATATACAAGAAAGGTGAAAAGAGAAAATAAAATAAATATTATAATTTATACAACAACTTATCTCCCAGCAACGACGCCAAAAACTTGACACGACTAAAAGGTTGATGTCTTCTCCCAAGTGCAGGAGTGTCGAAGTAATAAATAACCCGGCAAGACTAGGGTCAAACCACAGGGAGGTTAATTGTACAAATTATAGATAACAATTATAAGCAACAATAATAGCAATAATAACAACAACAATAACAATAACAATAACAACTATAATAATAATAATAATAATAATAATAATAATAATACTAGTAGTAGTAGTAGTAGTAGTAATAGTAATAGTAGTAGTAATAATAATAATAATAATAATAATAATAATAATAATAAAGAAAGAGAAGAAGAAGAAGATGATGAGAACTTGGAGATGGAAAATTAATGTAAGGATTAAACAATAATAATAACAAATGTCAAGGTTAGAGGTTCCACTAATGGTATATCAAACAAGTATAATATAAACTCTTATTATTGAATTGGAAACCACACATAAAGGAGGTTCCAATCAGATTATATATTGTTAACATGATTACATTAGTCATCTTATTCAATTAATGCTAATACTTGTAAATCTCGTCAAGCATTCATGATTATAACTTATGTTAACAACAAATCAAGTTCCTTTCATAGCTCAGGTGTCGGTTATACCATACATTATGGGCTATGAAAGTGCCAAGCATTTGTTGTACCAAGTGTTATACAACATAAATCAAGATTAGTCATTTAACAAGCAAAGTATTAAAGAGTGAACAAGATAACAAATATAAAACATGTTAGTATCAAACATTAAAGTCCATATTAAGTTTGCATTATACTTATTCTCACACCATTAGTGTAACATTTTCACCTTGACATAATTAACTTAGCTAGACATAATGAAAGAAAGCAAAATAGATAAACAAAATAAGAACATAAAAGCTAACTAAGTAAAGGAAAGGAAATGAAAGGCATAAACTTGATATTAATGAAAGCAAAGCATAAATATTACAAAGAATACAAAGAGAGAAAGGAAGAGCATGATCTTGATCTGGACACCAAGATGCCTAAATGCATGGCAAATGCCTCCTTTTATAGGCCAAAATTGGAAACTATTGATTTGATGACTAATTGATAAGTGGGTGGCCAACTTTTGACTTGGTGACAATCCTTATCTTCTCTTGTCTACCCAAAACATCATTGATAACGTCAAAATTGGAGCCAGTTGCAAACATGAAAGTTGTAGGCAATTGTCTCAGCTTTCTTTTGTAAAACATTCTGCTCATTTGGACTTCTAGAACTCCTGATATAGCCAAAATACCGAACAGTGCTCGGGCTGGAAGACAAATTCGGGCTTCTTTGTTGTTGCTACAATTTGGACTTGATAATGGCCTTTTTAGATTTTGGGCTCCATATGAAAGTTGTAGGCCTATGTCTTACCTTTCAATCCATATAAAATGGACCTAAATTTGAGATCTATAGGTCCAAATATGACCCAATTACCGAACAGTGTTCCGGTTTGGATTGCACCGACATCTCTTTTCTAAGTTTGGTCATCTCTTTATCCTTGCAATTTAAGTTCTTAAAGTCATCAATCAATCCTTTCATTTATGTGATAAGCCTGCATTTAAAATGAACATTTACCATAAATTAAAGGTATCTTATATTATTAGATATATTATTATAAAACATGCTTTAGTTAAGGAGTTATTGATACTTCAAGTGCAAAATAATGATATAAAACCATGATAAAAATGCACTTTTAAGTAGTAGTCATTTTGCTTTCATTAATCTCTTGTTCATGTTTTTCATTTCCTTTACTATACTTAGTTAACTTATATCATGTTTATGTTCTTATATTGTTTCTTTAAGTTTTTCTCCTTCATAATGTCTAGCTAAGTTAATTATGTCAAGATGAAAAGGTTTCACTAATGGTGTTAGGATAAGTAAATATAAACTTAATATGGACTTCAATGCTTATATCCTAAATAACTTGCTATTAACATGTCTTATTATTTTTATCTTATTAATTCTTTATACCTTGTTAAATGGTTAATCTAGATTTGTGTTGTGTAACAATTGATACATCAAATACTTGATCCTTCATAGTATTCGGCCAACATCGTTGTTATAAGAGGAACTTGATTTGTTGTCAACATAAGTTAGCATCATGAATACTTGATAAAATTTATAAGTATGGTGTTATGTAAATAAGATGATTAATATGATCATGTTGATAATTAATAAAGAGTTTATACCTTACTTATCTCTAATACTATTAGTGTATCCTCTAACCTTGACATTTGTTTTTATCATTGTATAATCTTCACATTAATTTTTACATCTCAAAGTCCTCTTTAACTCATCTTCACCACCACCATCATCATTATTGTTGTAGTTGTTGTTTTTATTTATTATTATTGTTGTTGTTGTTGTTTTTATTTATAATTTATATAGTTAACTTCTCTTTGGTTCGACTCTGGTCTTGCCTGGTTATTTATTACTTTGACATTTATGCACTTAGGATAAGACATCAACTCTTTGATCATGTCACGATTCATGTGGTCTCTAAATGTTCTAGCACGATTATTCTTATTATTCTCATTATAAAGTGATTGTTATCTTCTTTGGTCATATTTTCTGAAAATGATGAGGATACCCTACAAAGTCTACCACTTAATGTACGTGACCACACTCTCATGCACGTCTAGGAATAGAATAAAAGGAAGAAAAAAACAAAAGAAGAAGAAACAACATAAAAGAAACAAAGTTATATACAGTGAAAAGAGAAAATAAAATAAATACTATAATTTATACAAGAACTTACCTCCCTGGCAACAGCGCCAAAAACTTGACATGACTAAAAGATTGATGTTTTCTCCCAAGTGCAGGAGTGTCGAAGTAATAAATAACCTGACAAGACCGGGGTCAAACCACAAGGAGGTTAATTGTACAAATTATAAATAACAATAATACAATAATAATAAAAATAACAACAACAACAACAACAACAATAATAGTAGTAGTAGTAGTAGTAGTAGTAGTAGTAGTAGTAGTAATACTAGTAGTAGTAGTAGTAGTAGTAACAATAATAATAATAATAATAATAAAGAAAAAGAAGGAAAAAAAATAAGATGATGAAGACTTTGAGATGGAATATTAATGTAAGGATTAAACAATGATAATAACAAATGTCAAGGTTAGAAAATTAGAGGTTTCACTAATGATATGTTAAACAAGTATAGTATAAACTCTTATTACTCAATTGAAAACCACACAGAAAGGAGGTTCCAATTTGATTATAGATTGTTAACATGATTACATTAGTCATCTTATTCGATTAATGCTAATACTTATAAATCTTGTCAAGCATTCATAATTATAACTTATGTTAACAATAAATCAAGTTCTTTTCATAACTCAGGTGTCGATTATACCATACAGTATGGGCTATGAAAGTGCCAAGCATTTGTTGTACCAAGTGTTATACAACATAAATCAAGATTAGTCATTTAACAAGCAAAGTATTAAAGAGTAAACAAGATAACAAATACAAAACATGTTAGTATCAAACATTAAAGTCCATATTAAGTTTACAGTATACTTATTCTTACATCATTAGTGTAACATTTTCACCTTGATATAATAAACTTGGCTAAAGATAATAAAAAATAAATAAATAAACAAAATAAGAACATAAATAAGATAAGAGTTAACAAAGTAAACGAAAGGAAATGAAAGGCATAAACTTGATATTAATGAAAGCAAAACATGAACATTACAAAAAATACAAAGAGCGAAAGTAAGAGCATGATCTTAATCTGGAAACCAAGATGCCTAAATGCATGGCAAATGCCTCCTTTTATAGGCCAAAATTAGAAACTATTGATTTGATGACTAATTGATGAGTCGGTGGCCAACTCTTGACTTGATGACAATCCTTATCTTCTCTTGTCTTCCCAAAATGTCATTGCTAACGTTAAAATTGGAGCCCCTTGAAAACATGAAAGTGGTAGAAAATTATCTAAGCTTTCACATGTAAACAATTCAAGTCATTTGGACTTCTAGAACTTCAGATATGGGTCAAACACTGAACAGTGCTCAAGCTAGAAGATAGATTTGGGCTTCTTCGTTGTTGCTATAATTTGGACATGAAAATAGCCTTTTTAGATCATGGGCTCCATGTAAAAGTTATAGGCCTATGTCTTATTTTTCTATCCATGTAAAGTAGACCTAAATCTAAGATCTACAGCTCAAGATATGACCCAATTACCGAACTGTGTTTTGGTTTGCACTGCACCAGCATCTCTTTTCTAAGTTTGGCCATCTCTTTGTCCTTTCAATTTCAGTTCTTGAATTAATCAATCAATCCTTTTATTTATATAATAGGCCTGCATTTAAAATGAACATTTACTATAAATTATAAGTATCTTATATTATTAGATATATTATTATAAAACATGTTTTAGTTAAGGAGTTATTGATACTTCAAGTACAAAATGATGACATAAAACCTTAATAAAAATACACTTTTAAGTACTAATCAATCATGTTTGTTTATTGTTATAAAGTCAACAATGATGTTTGGAAGTTTTGTTTGGTAATTTGGATTTATTTTGAAGGGATAAAGGTTAAAATAATGACTATCAATAAATGTTTTAGGTATATTGATGGTTTTTCAGCACTCAATGTTCATGTTTGGCTTAATTGTAAACAATTTTAGTCCAATATAATAGTTTTAGATTTAGAAAATATCTATTTGAAGTTATGTGATGAAGTTGATTTAATTAGATACATTATTTCTTTTCTTAGTTTTCTTGAAGTTTTAGTATGTCAAATAAGTTGTAATAAGAATGTTTGAATTGTGGTTAAAAGGTTTAGGTTATCATTTTAGATCTTTGGTCATTTCTAGGTTTAGTTAGTTTTTTGGGTTTTTATTGAATTTTAAAGTTTTTTTTTCTTTGAATGTTCCAAAGTCTTTTTTTATTTCTCATAAAATGGTTTGCTAGCTTTTCTTGCGAGCTCCAATCAAAGCACAATTCTATATATTGTCTTTTTATGCTAATTATTTGTCAATTCTATATATCAACTGATCCAAATCAATTTTGAATACTTGGCTTAGGTTAAAAATTATTGAGATCAATTTTTGCATTTTGTAGCTTATTTTCTCTTATTTTATTCCTCTTTACTTTGATTTTTTATGTTTTATCTTATTTTTTATGTTTTATCTATTGTTGCCTTTAATTTGATGCAATTTGACTTCAAATTTCAATTTGGTTTTTGGTCCATGAGAGTGTGCTTTGTGTTCTTGGTAAAAATTCAAACAAAAACACCTTTTGATCTTTATTCTTTCCTTTCTAAGGATGGGTTGTGTTTTTAGACTAAGAAGCCTAGTTCATATTACTAGGCTAATCCTATCAAAACTTAAAAATATGTTTGTTTTGTCAAATATTTTCTAAATGATATATGTGATTTTGAGTTTGTATGGTAGTGAATGACAAACACGGTTTAAAGAAAATTTTAGGCATGTATTTTGTAGTTAAAGGCATATTCAACAAACAAGCCTTAACTAATTTTTCACAATCTTTATTTTCTTTTTTCTATTTTGTATTTTGCTAAACCTATTTTAGTATAATCTAAATTATTTTCAAAATTTGAACCATTGTGCAATCAATTATGTGTTTTCCACATTATTTTTTTATCCTTTTATTTTTTATATTCGAAATTGTGAACTTATACATATGGTGTCGTTCTGGTACTAAATAAACCAATTTTTGTTTCTTAAAATATATATAAAAAACAATAACAAAAAATCCTTTTATAAAATACACATTTATGATTTAAATTTCATATGTCTAAGTATTTCCAAAAAAAAGTTATTTTAGCATTTTAATACAAAAAAAAATAAAAAAATACATTTCATGATATAACATTTTTTTAAATAACAAAAAAAATATAGTTTTTGCATTTTGCATGTATCATACTTTTAATAACAAGTTTATTAAAGTTATGAGAACTTGGCTAAAATTTTAAAAACACCTAAAAAAATTAATTATTTTATTTTTAAAACAAAGAATTGCAAACTTATATGTAAATGTATTCCTAATATTAAAAGAAACAAAAAATTTTGGCTTTAGAATTACTAGGATTTACCAAGAAAGTCATGGATCACTATACTAAGATGGACCGATTTTAACCAATAAAAAAATCAATTATTAAAAAACACAATAGTGTTTTAGTAATAATAATTAGACAAATAAATAATGCAAACTATCTTAGGTAGGGTATACTAAATGTAATAATATTATCTCTCTATACAATCAATCCTCTTACCAAGACTTTAAAGATTAGTTAGGATTTCTAATGATCAAAATATTGTGTGGTGACTCAAAACCTTTTTAACATATAAGTTACCATAATTCCTTATTCTTTCCACAACACCTAAAATGTTGATTAAAGAAGATGATCGTCGCAACACTGCATACATGCAATACTCGTCAATCACCATCTCCTACCATTTTGTCTCCATATTAGGCATTAACTTCTCTTGCCAGTCACTTACAAGCATTAATGATACAACAAGGCATAACAATAAACAAACCTGTGAGAAAAAATAATTATTACTTTTCGTAAGTTAAGTTCGAGTGATCAAGGTGTACAAATATCTTAGGTCACTATGGAAAAAAACACCACAACAAGTCTATTAAATACACAATTTCATTTGCAATATAACAGACCATAAACAATAATCACAATATACTCTTATATGTTCTTTAGTCTCCTTTACTTTTCTGTATATTATTTCTCCTTTTATTTATATCATCATTTTATACTTGAAGATAAGGATTGTCACCAAGTCAAAAGTTAACCACCCACTCATCAATTAGTCATCAAATCAATAGTTCCCAATTTTGGCCTATAAAAAGAGGTATTTGCCATGCATTTAGGCATGGTTTCCATATTAAGATTATGTTCTTGCTTTGTCTCTTTGTATTGCTTATGTTTTGCTTTCATTAATATCAAGTTTATGTCTTTCATTTCCTTTCCTTTACTTAGTTAACTTTTATCTTATTTATATTTTTATTTTGTTAATGTATTTTTCTTTCTTTCATTATATTTAGGTAGGATTATTATGTCAAAGTGAAAAGGTTACACTAATGGTGTAAGAATAAGTATAGAGTAAACTTAATATGGACTTTAATGTTTGATACTAACATGTTTTCTATTTGTTATCTTGTTCACTCTTTAATACTTTACTTGTTAAATAACTAATCTAGATTCATGTTGTATGACACTTGGTACAACAAATACTTGGCACTTTCATAGCCTATAATGTATAGTATAACTGACACCTGAGCTATGAAAGGAACTTGATTTGTTGTTAACATAAGTTATAATCATGAATGCCTAACCATATTTAAAAGTATTAGAATTAATTGAATAAGATAATTAATATAATCATGTTAACAATTTATAATATGATTAGAACCTTCTTTGTATGTGGTTTCCAATTGAATAATAAGAGTTGATACTATACTTATTTGACATACCATTAGTGGATCCTCTAACCTTGACATTTGTTGTTGTCATTGTTTAATCCTTATGTTAATCTTTCATTTCAAAGTTCTTATCAACTTCTTTTTCTTTAGTATTATTATTATTACTACTATTACTCCTACTACTACTACTACTACTACTTCTTCTTCTTCTTCTTCTTCTTTATTATTATTACTATTAATACTACTACTATTACTACTACTACTATTATTGTTATTATTGTAGTTGTTATTGTTATTGTTATATTATTGTTATCTATAATTTATATAATTAACCTTCCAACACGACTAAAAGATTTATGTCTTCTCTCAAGTGTAGGAGTGTCGAAGTAATAAATAACCCAACAAGACCGAGGTCAAACCACAAGGAGGTTAATTCTATAAATTATAGATAACAATAATACAACAACAACAATAATAACAACAATAGTAACAATAATAACAATAACAGTAGTAGTAGTAATAGTAGTAGTAGTAGTAGTAGTAATAGTAGTAGTAGTAGTAGTAATAGTAGTAGTAGTAGTAAAGAAGAAGAAGAAGAAGTTGATGAGAACTTTGAGATGGAAGATTAACATAAGGATTAAACAATGATAACAACAAATGCCAAGGTTAGAGGATCCATTAATGGTATGTCAAATAAGTATAGTATAAACTCTTCTTATTCAATTGGAAACCACACACAAAGGAGATTCCAATCAAATTATAAATTGTTAACATGATTACATTAGTTATCTTATTCAAATAATGTTAATACTTGTAAATATTGTCAGGGATTCATAATTATAACTTATTTTAACAATAAATCAAGTTCCTTTCATAACTCAGGTGTTGGTTATACTATACAGCATGGGTTATGAGAGTGCCAAGTATTTATTGTACCAAGTGTTATATAATATAAATCTAGATTAACCATTTGACAAGCAAAGTACTAAAAATGAACAAGATAACAAATACAAAATATGTTAATATCAAACATTAAGATCCATGTTGAGTTTATACTATACTTTAGCAGTCAAGTTTTGGGGGTTGTCCCCGAAGCTTTAGCACAAGGGGACATCATTAGAAAAACAATTAGAGAAGAACTTCAAGTCTCCACAATGTCGGCTCGAATGAATGCAATGTTTAACCATGTTGATGCCTTCATTACTTTACCAGGTGGTCTAGGCACATTAGAAGAGATCTTTTATATTTCCTCTTGAGTGCAACTGCACATTCATCATAAACCCATAGGTTTGTTAAATGTTAATAGTTATTATGATAAGTTGTTGTCTTTTCTTGATCATGCTGTGGAACAGGAATTTCTAACATCTTTTGCAGGACAAATCATAATCTTTGCTGCTACTATTGAACAATTAATTGACCAACTACAATCCTTCATTCCTGTAATTGATCCCTCCATTAGTCGTATAAATTGGTCAACTAAGGAAAGCTATAAAAAGCTTAGATTGGATTTGAGCCTTCAATTATGAATTTTTGTGTCTTTTGGTTTTATTATTGTGTTTTGTTATTTTTTATTTTTGTTTCAGTGTGTTTCAGGTTTGTCAATGTTCGTTATTTCAAGTGATATCTTTTATACTCTACCTTTCTACCTTAGAACATTGAGGACAATGTCTCGTTTTGGTTGGGGGGAGAGGGTGGTAGTTGATAAAAAAAAAAATTGTTTTTCATTTCATAAAGCATATGCATAATTGTTATTACTAGGATGACAGAGTAAAAGAACTCTTTTGTTAAAGTGACTCTCACATTGTTATCACTTAATTCTGCTCATATACTTATTTAATATGTATTCTTAAACCTTAATTTACACACACACACACTTTAACATATGATTATGGGTTCATACTAGATTATTACATTATTTGTATTATTTTGTTAAAGGTAACAACTAAGGAAAAGGGACAGTATATAATAAAAAAAACAAAAAAAAATTAATGATAATAAAAGTGTAGATAAGTTTAGCTTCGTAGCCTCCCTAACCTAAATCCACTAAAAACACAAATATTTCTTATATGATGACTTGAGAAACTTGCCATTTCTACACACTTTTGTATTTGTTAAATGTATGGGTTGAGTAGAAATGAAAGGAAGGAAGAGAGGATTTTATAAATGAGAAATTAGATAGGCAATCACACCACCTATATGTAGGCCAGCTAGAGTCTCACGCACACACTCTCTCTCTCTCTTTATTTATTTATTTATTTATTCATTTACTTTTGAAAAAATATGTGTATGTATAGGTCGTTGTGATTATGGCTCACATCTTCCCTTGGTTTTACGTCGAAGAACGGCTTAAACGCCCTCTATGGGACGAGGATAGGCTTCCCATCCAGTTTTCTTAAAAACTAGCAAATAGAGTCTTTTTTAGTCAGATTCCCAAGACTAAGTCGATCATGTTCTTTTTAAAAATGGGTTCATAAGTCATGAAATGCACAATACACATCTCCACTATGATGAGACTTAAGAGTCAATAGAAGATTATCTAAAGACTCTCTGTGTTTTGAAATAAATCCCACCTTTTGACAATTTTCACAAGTTTTGTGGAATGCATAATATTCCTTAAAAATGGTGAGCCAGTAAAATCCACTTTGTAAGATTTTTATAGTCCTCTTTTTTTATGAGAAATAATTCTCACGTGCCTTAGAGTGATAAAATTGAATGACAATATTTACCTCATTGTCGGAAATATATTTTTGAAATATTTGATCAGGACAATAATTGAATAAGTAAGGGTCATCCCAATAAAAGTTTTACACGTTGCTCAAAAAGTTTCTTTTGTTTTCGGTACTCGAGTGAGCTATCAAAAATCCTGAATCAAGAAAATTGATATTTTTAGCAAACCAGGGCATTGAACTAAAATTTCTAAAAGATTCGCATAAAAAAATTCGCATCAATATTTTCAATGCCTTTTTCATCATCGATTTCTTCCTGATTGGTCATGGCATAAAAAAATAGAAGTGCTAGTGAGAAATTAGTCTTTTCTTTACAATGTTCAGATTCAACCCCTTCTTTACCCTTAGAGATTAACTCATCATTTTTCTCATAAGGTTCAAGAATTGGTTTTTGAATAACCTTACCACTGCGAAGAGTGATGACTGATTTAACTTGATCCATGTGTTGACTTCCAGGACTACTTGTATTTGTATTGTATTGCCCCTTGGGATTTTGCTGTTGTTGAGATGGAAACTTACCTTTCTCTTGAAAACTAACAGTAGATGTGAATTTTGCAAGAGTATCTTTAAAATCTTGTATGCTTTGAGCAAATTGAGTGTTGATTATCTCTTGCTTTTCAATGAATACACATAAAGTTTCCTTAAAATTTCTTGTAGAAGGTGGAGCATAAGGAGGTGTATATCCATGAGAATTTTGGAAATTATGGTGTGCTTGAAACTATGGTAGTGAAGTTTGTGCATTGTCACTCTTCCAACAAAAATTTGAGTGATTTCTCCAACCAGGATTGTATGTTTGGGAGTATGGGTTATGGTTGGTCCTTTGGAAACTGTTTAAAGAATGAGCTTATTCATGAAAACATTCCTTAAAAGAAGGCAAGGTTGGACAGTTATTCGTTGAGTGTTCATTTGTTTCACATATTTGACACACAATGTTTTCAACAGATTTTAATTGACCACTCTTTGTCAATTATAGTGCCTCGACTTTTCTAGCTAAAGATGCAAACTTGGCTTGAAGGTCATAATCTTCCCTAAGGTTGTACATACCTCCACTAGATGTATGAGGTTGAGTTTTACTCGGTGCCTCATAAGTACCCGCGGTGTCCCAATTTTGAGCATTTTCAGCTAACAAGTCTAAGTACTCCATTGCTTCATCAGGGTTTTTATCTTCAAAAGTTCCATTGCACATCAATTCAACCATTTGTCTATTTTTAGGTGTTAACCCTTCATAAAAATATGAAACCAATCTCCATGTTTCAAAACTATGATGAGGGAAAGTATTAAGCAAGTATGGATTCTCTAAATCTAAGCCATGAAAAAAAAAGATAAAAGTTGAATAATGTCTAGTTTAAAATTAAAATGAGATGCATTAGGAGGAAAAACTATGCAGGATGGCACACTTGTTCTTGTGGGATTCATGTGGTCTCTAAGTGTTCTAATATGGTTATTCTCATTATTCTCATTATGAAGTGATTGATTATCTTCTTCGGCCATATTTTCTGAAAATGATGAGGATACCCTACAAAGTCTACCACTTGATGTACGTGACCTCACTCTCATGCATGTGTAGGAATAGAATAAAAGGAAGAAGAAACAAGAGAAAAGATACAAAGTTATATACAAGTGAAAAGGGCAAATAAAATAACTATTATAATTTCTACAAGAACTTACCTCCCCGGCAACGGCGCTAAAAACTTGACATGACTAAAAGATTGATGTCTTCTCCCAAGTGCATGAGTGTTGATGTAATAAATAACCCCGCAAGACCGGGGTCGAACCACAAGGAGGTTAATTGTACAAATTATAAATAACAATAATACAATAATAATAACAATAACAACAACAACAACAACAATAATAATAATAATAATAATAATAATAATAGTAATAATAGTAATAATAGTAATAGTAATAATAATAATAATAAAGAAAGAGAAGAAGATGATGAGAACTTAGAAATGGAATATTAATGTAAGGATTAAACAATGATAATAATAAATGTCAAGGTTAGAGGATTCACTAATAGTATGTCAAATAAGTATAGTATAAACTCTTATTATTCAATTGGAAACCACACACAAAGGAGGTTCCAATGAGATTATAGATTGTTAACATGATTACATTAGTCATCTTATTCGATTAATGCTAATACTTGTAAATCTCGTCAAGCATTCATGATTATAACTTATGTTAACAACAAATCAAGTTCCTTTCATAGCTCAGGTGTCGATTATACCATATAGTATGAACTATGAAAGTGTCAAGCATTTGTTGTACCAAGTGTTATACAACATAAATCAAGATTAGTCATTTAACAAGCAAAGTATTAAAAAGTGAACAAGATAACAAATACAAAACATGTTAGTATCAAACATTAAAGTCCATATTAAGTTTACACTATATTTATTCTTACACCATTAGTGTAACCTTTTCACCTTGACATAATAAACTTAGCTAGGCATAATGAAAGAAAGAAAAATATATAAACAAAATAAGATAAAAGTTAGCTAAGCAAATGAAAGGAAATGAAAGGTATGAACTTGATATTAATGAAAGCAAAGCATAAACATTACAAAAAATACAAAGAGAGAAAGCAAGAGCATGATCTTGATCTGGAAACCAAGATGCCTAAATGCATGGCAAATGCCTCCTTTTATAGGCTAAAATTAGAAACTATTAATTTGATAACTAATTCATGAGTGGGTGACCAACTCTTAACTTGGTTACAATCCTTATCTTCTTTTGTCTGCCCAAAATGTCATTGATAACATCAAAATTGGAGCCACTTGAAAACATGAAAGTTGTAGAACTCCAGATATGGCCAAACTACTAAACAATGCTCGGGCTGGAGGACAGATTTGGGCTTCTTTGTTGTTGCTACAATTTGGACTTGAAAATGACCTTTTTAGATCTTAGGCTCCATATAAAAGTTGTAGGCATATGTCTTACCTTTCCATCCATATAAAGTAGTCCTAAATCTAATATCTATAGCTTTATATATGACCCAATTACCAAACAGTGTTCTGATTTGGATTGCACCGACATCTCTTTTCTAAGTTTGGCCATCTCTTTATCCTTTCAATTTCAGTTCTTAAATTCATCAATCAATCCTTTTATTTATGTGATAGGCCTCCATTTAAAATGAACATTTACCACAAATTAAAGGTATCTTATATTATTTGATATATTATTATAAAACATGCTTTAATTAAGGAGTTATTGATACTTCAAGTGCAAAATGATGATATAAAAGCTTGATAAGAATGCACTTTTAGGTACTAATCAAAAAGTTTTTGGATTTAATCATAAGATTATAATTAATGTTTAAGAGTTGGCACCTAGTATTATGGTCACTAGGAACCTATGGACTATGAAAGTTTGAGTAAGGGACTAGTTATGTAAAGAAAAAATGCATCACCCCTAGTGTACCCTACCTAAGATAAGTTGCATTGTTATTTGATTTTTTTTCTAAGTCGGGTTTCTATTCATTGGTCTTTTCTAAAGCTCAAGACAGATTTTTCTTCATGAAAAAGTATCTACCTTATCGGATTAAATCCTGACCATTCTAAAGTTTGAATTTTAACATTGTATTTTTATACCTTGTATCTTTAATACATAGGGATACACTTTATCATATAGTTTTACACCTCATAAATACAAAAGTCTACATCTGAACATTAAAAATATTTGAAAAATGCTTTTGATATTTTGATCAAACCCTAATGGAGGATCATAAACTAGTTATAATATTCATTTTTGGATTTTCAAAACATGAGAAAGATGCAATTTTTTAATTAAAACATGCGTTGAAAATTTTTTGGATTTGGTTGTATGTAATAAAATATTTTTTTATTTTTGAAAATGTTTTGAATTTTATTTAAAAAAATTTAGGAAAAATCAGGTATTTTAATACCAGATTTGTATTTTACAGAGTAAATATACAACCTGAAATTATGCAAAATTGATAGAAAAACATGTGAGAAAATCACAATTTGTTTTTCAAAGGATTTTTGAATTTTCCTTTTGAATTGTTCATTTAAAAAAAAAGAAATATATAATATAATATTATATATTAATTAAATATTCTTAAAACATGTGGGCTTGGTCACGTACAAACCTAGAAAACAGTAGGCCGATCTCACCCTAACATATTTTCTTTCTCTTTGTTTTAGGTTTGGCTAGACCTAGCAAATTAGGCTGGACTAGAACTTGCCCAGCCCAAATCCAAAGTGAATTATTTTGTTGCTACATACAGAAATGAATTCTGCATGCAGCGGCCTCAACGAAGAAGAAGGAGGCGAAATAGGGAGGAGAAGAAGTTGTTGTCACTGGTTTAGAGTAAGGTTAGAGGTGGTTTGGTCGTGGAAGATGAGAGGCTAATGGTGACATTGAGTGACATTTTTAGCCGCTACAATCATTGCGGGAGAAAAAAAAAAGTGGTTTACAAAGGAGAGAAACAAGTTCACGGTAGTTTTCAATGGTCGATTGGTGGTTGGGCTAACTACCTGTTATGGAGCTAGTGGTGGAGAAGCTGGTGGTGGCTCTGGTTGATGGCTAGAACAGCAAGGGGAGAGAGAAAGAGTTGTAGAAACGGGACAGAGAAGCTGGTTTTTAGCTAACTTTGGACCCTATTTTCTCCTCCTTCAAGCCATGAAATATACCTCTATTTATAGGCAGTAGAAGAGAAAAATCTTGTTTATATTGGGAAAAATTACAATATAAACAATACATTTATAGCCGTTGATTTAGTTGGTAAGGATCCTAATCGTTGGCTCAAAGTAGGCATCCTAAGTTGTCAACTCTACAGGAAAAGACTGATTGAGTTGGTCTTTTTAAGCGAGCATCGGCATCGATGGGTTGTCATTTAGCCTGAACATGCTATATAGGGTTGTAAAGAAATTGCATAGGATATTTACGTGTAACATTTGTTAATTTTTATAGACGTTGGATGCATTATATGCACTTGCAAAGTATTCTTCTTGAATTGTCATTTCATGTATTTGAAAAAGAAGATGAAAAGTACCGAAGTTCTGATTTTAGCCAAAGTTCATTTCAGTCCTCTCTCTTTAAATTTGATTTAATTGCATCTATAATTGACTCTAAAACTTTAATTTTCTTATAATTTTATACCTCATTTCAATCAATGAACTTGGCAGAATTAAATTTGATCTATTAAAATTCCAATCTTCTCAATTAAACTCAAACTAGGCTCCTAAACTTAAGCCTTTACCAATTAAGCCCCAAATAAAATTAATCTGACCCATTTAAAATATAATTAAATTTTTGCACTTAATTAAATCTTTTAATTGGACCCAAATTAATTATTAAACATAATTAAAATTTAATTTGGCCCATGATTAAATCAAATTGGCAGGTTAAAAATTTAATTATATTTTTGGATTTAATTTTTATGTAAATTCATCCAATAATCATTTAATTTGACTTTAAATTTGTATTTTTTTTATTTTTGGGTATAATATGGTACAATTAGGCATTAAATTTCCTTTAAAATTGCAGTTGTATTTCTCAGCATGCTTTCTCCACTTTTCCAGGCTTTATTTAATTTTTTTTCTTTTTATTTTAAAAATAAATAAATTTTAGAGAATAACTTAGAATTGAGTTATGATAGTATTTATAAAATTTTGTGTTCTTTTATTTGTTAACTTTATTATGTTATTTTGGTATGCATTAGTTAGTGTTAGAGCATAATGATTTCTAGTGGTTAGTGTTGTCTACTAGAATAATGATAACTGAAAGATAATAGAAGACTATACATACTTATGTAGCAGGGAGTGAGGAGGTCTTTTGAAAAAAAAAAGATTTTTAGGAATTGGTGAGAGAAGAAATTTTGAGATGGATTACAAAATTAAGGATTTATAACCATTTTTGAGAATTTATTTCAGAGGTAAGAGAAAATAAAGCAATTGTGATAGGTGTTATAAAAATTTAGGGTTTTAGATAAACTTTCTTGAATTTCTAGAAACCTCACTAACAAATGAGTTTATCAATTCATTGATTGTAGTAGAGATGATTTTTATACACATAGAAGCTCTAAGCTAAATAAGAATAAAACTATTTGCCAGGTGTTGTCTACTAACTTGATATGGGCTTGTAATCCAACCTCCTGCCAATGCTCATCTTATTTTTCGTAAATGTCTCTTCGGAACAAGTATTTAAGCTTCCTACCTGATTAGTACTTAAAATTGCATTTTTATCATGGTTTTATATCATCATTTTGCACTTGAAGTATCAATAACTCCTTAACTAAAATATGTTTTATAATAATGTATCTAATAATATAAGATACCTATAATGTGTGGTAAATGTCTATTTTTAATGTAGGCCTATCACATAAATGAAAGGATTGATTGATGACTTGAAGAACTTAAATTGTAAGGATAAAGAGATGGTCAAACTTAGAGAAGAGATGTCGGTGCAATCCAAACCGGAACACTGTCCGGTAATTGGGTCATATCTGGAGCTACAGATCTCAGATTTAGGTCCACTTTATATGGATGGAAAGGTAAGACATAGGCCTACAACTTTCATATGGAGCCCAAGATCTAAAAAGGCCATTATCAAGTCCAAATTGTAGCAACAACAAAGAAGCCTGAATCTATCTTCCAACCCGAGCACTGTTCGGTATTTTGGCCATATCTGGAGTTCTAGAAGTCCAAATGAGCTGAATTTTTTACACAAGAAAGCTGAGACAATTGCCTACAACTTTCATGTTTACAACTGGCTCCAATTTTGACATTATCAATGACGTTTTGCGCAGACAAGAGAAGATAAGGATTGTCACCAAGTCAAAAGTTGGTCACCCACTTATCAATTAGTCATCAAATCAATAGTTCCTAATTTTGGCCTATAAAAGGAGGCATTTGCCATGCATTTAGGCATCTTGGTGTTCAGATCAAGATCATGCTTTTCCTTTCTCTCTTTGTATTTTTTGTAATGTTTATGCTTTACTTTCATTAATATCAAGTTTATGCCTTTCATTTCATTTCCTTTACTTAGTTAACTTTTATGTTCTTATTTTGTTTATTTGTTTTCCTTTCTTTCATTATGTCTAGCTAAGTTAATTATGTCAAGGTGAAAAGGTTACACTAATGGTGTGAGAATAAGTATAATGTAAACTTAATATGGACCTTAATGTTTGATACTAACATGTTTTATATTTGTTATCTTGTTCACTCTTTAATACTTTGCTTGTTAAATGACTAATCTTGATTTATGTTGTATAACACTTGGTACAACAAATACTTGGCACTTTCATAGCCCATAATGTATGGTATAACCGACACCTGAGCTATGAAAGGAACTTGATTTGTTGTTAACATAAGTTATAATCATGAATGCTTGACGAGATTTACAAGTATTAGCATTAATTGAATAAGATGATTAATGTAATCATGTTAACAATATATAATCTGATTGGAACCTTCTTTGTGTGTGGTTTCCAATTCAATAATAAGAGTTTATACTATACTTGTTTGATATACCATTAGTGGAACCTCTAACCTTGACATTTGTTATTATTATTGTTTAATCCTTACATTAATATTTCATCTTTAAGTTCTCATCATCATCATCTTCTTCTTCTTCTCTTTATTATTATTGTTATTGTTCTTATTATTATTATTATTATTATTACCTTTATTATTAGTATTATTATTATTATTACTACTACTACTACTATTACTATTACTATTATTATTATTATTATTATTATTATTATTATTGTTGTTGTTGTTGTTGTTGTTTATAATTGTTGTTTATAATTTATACAATTAACCTCCCTGTGGTTCGACCCCGGTCTTGCCGGGTTATTTATTACTTCGACACTCCTGCACTTGGGAGAAGACATCAACCTTTTAGTCGTGTCAAGTTTTTGGCGCCGTTGCCGGGGAGTCGAAGTAATAAATAACCCGGCAAGACCGGGGTCGAACCACAGAGAGGTTAATTGTACAAATTATAAATAACAATAATACAACAGCAATAACAATAACAATAATAATAACAATAATAATAATAACAATAATAATAATAATAATAATAATAAAGAAAGAGAAGAAGAAGAAGATGATGATGATGAGAACTTAGAGATGAAATACTAATGTAAGGATTAAACAATAATAATAACAAATGTCAAGGTTAGAGGTTCCACTAATGGTATATCAAACAAGTATAGTATAAACTCTTGTTATTGAATTGGAAACCACACACAAAGGAGGTTCCAATCAGATTATATATTGTTAACATGATTACATTAGTCATCTTATTCAATTAATGCTAATACTTGTAAATCTCGTCAAGCATTCATGATTATAACTTATGTTAACAACAAATCAAGTTCCTTTCATAGCTCAGGTGTCGGTTATACCATACATTATGGGCTATGAAAGTACCAAGCATTTGTTGTTAACATAAGTTATAATCATGAATGCTTGACGAGATTTACAAGTATTAGCATTAATTGAATAAGATGACTAATGTAATCATGTTAACAATATATAATCTGATTGGAACCTCCTTTGTGTGTGGTTTCCAATTCAATAACAAGAGTTTATACTATACTTGTTTGATATACCATTAGTGGAACCTCTAACCTTGACATTTGTTATTATTATTGTTTAATCCTTACATTAATATTTCATCTCTAAGTTCTCATCATCATCATCTTCTTCTTCTTCTCTTTCTTTATTATTATTATTATTATTATTATTATTATTATTATTATTATTATTATTATTGTTATTGTTATTATTATTGTTATTGTTATTGTTATTGCTGTTGTATTATTGTTATTTATAATTTGTACAATTAACCTCTTTATGGTTCGACCCCGGTCTTGCCGGGTTATTTATTACTTCGACACTCCTGCACTTGGGAGAAGACATCAACCTTTTAGTCGTGTCAAGTTTTTGGCGCCGTTGCCGGGGAGGTAAGTTCTTGTATAAATTATAATATTTATTTTATTTTCTCTTTTCACTTTTCTTGTATATAACTTTGTTTCCTTTCTCTTGTTTCTTCTTCTTTTATTTTCTTCTTCCTTTTATTTTATTCCTACACGTGCATGAGAGTGTGGTCACGTACATCAAGTGGTAGACTTTGTAGGATATCCTCATCATTTTCAGAAAATATGGCCGAAGAAGATAATCATTCACTTCAAAATGAGAATAATGAGAATAACCGTGCTAGAACACTTAGAGACCACATGAATCCCACAAGAACAAGTGCACCATCATGCATAGTTTTTCCTCCCGATGCATCTCATTTTAATTTTAAATAATGTATTATTCAACTTTTACCTTCTTTTCATGGTTTAGAATTGGAAAATCCATACTTGCATTTAAGGGAATTTGAGGAGGTGTGCAACACATATAATAACTTAAATTGTAGCATGAACACCATCAGATTAAAGCTTTTTCCTTTTTCATTAAAAGATAAAGCTAAAACATGGCTACAAAAATTAAGACCAGGATCCATTCGTGCTTGGGATGAAATGCAACAACAGTTTTTAAAGAAGTTTTTCCCATCTCATAGAACAAACTCTTTCAAGAGACAAATCACCACTTTCACTCAAAAACCAGGAGAAACATTTTACAAATATTGGGATAGGTATCGAGACTTGCTTAGTACTTGCCCTCATCATGGTTTTGAAACATGGAGATTGGTTTCACATTTCTATGAAGGGTTAACACCTAAAGATAGGCAAATGGTTGAATGATGTGCAATGGAACTTTTGAAGATAAAGACCCTGATGAAGCAATGGAGTACTTAGACTTGTTAGCTGAAAATGCTCAAAATTGGGACACTGCAGGTACATATGAGGCACCGAGTAAAACTCAACCTCATACATCTAGTGGAGGTATGTACAACCTTAGGGAAGATCATGACCTTCAAGCCAAATTTGCATCTTTAGCTAGAAAAGTCGAGGCACTAGAATTGAAAAAGAGTGGTCAATTAAAATCTGCTGAAAACATTGTGTGTCAAATATGTGAAACAAATGAACACTCAACCAGTAACTGTCCAACCTTGCCTTCTTTTAAAGAATGTCTCCATGAACAAGCTCATGCTTTAAACAGTTTTCAAAGGCCCAACCACAACCCATACTCCCAAACATACAACCCTGGTTGGAGGAATCACCCAAATTTTAGTTGGAAGAGTGAGAACAACAATGCACAAACTTCACAACCACCGTTTCAAGCACACCACAATTTCCAAAATTCTCATGGATATGCACCTCCTTATGCTCCACCTCCTAGAAGAAATCTTGAGGAAACATTGCATGCATTCATAGAAAAGCAAGAGACAATTAATACTCAACTTGTTCAAAACATGACAGATTTTAAAGATACTCTTGCTAAATTAACATCTGCTCTTAGTTTCCAAGAGAAAGGTAAGTTTCCATCTCAAACACAACAAAATCCCAAAGCGCAATACAATGCAAATGCAAGTAGTTCCGGAAGCCAACACATGGATCAAGTCAAATCAGTCACTACTCTGCGCAGCGGTAAGGTTATTGAAAAACCCTCTCTTGAACCTTATGAGAAAGATGATGAGTCAATCTCTGAGGGTAAGGAAGGGGATGAATCTGAAAATTGCAAAGAAACGACTGACTCACCGCCAGCACTTCCATTTCCTCAAGCTATGACCAAACAAAGGAAAGTCAATCACAATTCTGAAATTTATGAAATTTTCAAACAGGTAAGGATCAATATACCTTTGCTGGATGCTATTAAATAGGTTCCTTCCTATGCTAAATTTTTGAAAGATCTATGCACTGTGAAGAGGAAACTGAATGTGAAAAAGAAAGCCTTTTTAGCCGAACAAGTAAGTGCTATTCTTCAAAACAATAATGCTTTGAAATATAAAGACCCTGGTTGTCCTACAATTTCTTGCTTTATTGGAGAGCATAAAATTGAAAGAGCCTTACTTGATCTTGGTGCTAGTGTGAATTTACTTCCATATTCAGTTTATCAGAGTCTCAATCTAGGTGAGTTAAAACCAACTTCTATAACTCTTTTACTTGCCGATAGATCTATAAAAGTGCCTAGAGGAATAATTGAAGATGTGTTAGTACAAGTCGATAAATTCATTTATCCTGTGGATTTTATTGTCTTGGACACACAACCTGTTGAAGTATGTAATTCATTTCCTGTTATTTTAGGACGTCCATTTCTTGCAACTTCTAATGCATTGATTAATTGTAGGAATGGACTGATGAAGCTATCATTTGGAAACATGACATTGGAGATGAATATTTTCAACATTTGCAAGCAACCTAGAGATGATAATGATTTACAGGAAGTGGACTTTACTGAAAAATTAATTCATGATCAATTTCCAACCACTTCCAATGAAATTGAGATTGATGAATCTGATGATTTGGAAATGATTTATTTTCAGGAAGAATCAAAGACAAGTAAATGGAGGCCACAAATTGAGGAATTGCCACCACGACCAATTAAGTCCATACCTTCAAGTGTTCAACCACCAAAACCTGATTTGAAGCCGTTGCCATCCAATCTCAAATACTCATTTTTGGGAGAAAATGAAACTTTTCCGGTAATAATCTCTTCCAAACTTAATGCATATCAAGAAGGTAAGTTATTACAAACTCTGAAAATGCACAAAAATGCATTAGGATGGACCATAGCTGATATAAAAGGAATTAGTCCTTTGATTTGTACACACAGAATTTATTTAGAGGAAAATGCTAAACCCTCTAGAGAAATGCAACGAAGGCTAAATCCTAATATGAAAGAAGTAGTGAAAAATGAAGTCATTAAGCTTCTAGATAATGAAATCATTTATCCTATTTCTGACAGCAAATGGATAAGTCCTACCCAAGTTGTACCTAAGAAGTCTGGAGTCACTATGATAACAAATGAGAACAATGAGTTAATTCCCACTAGAATTGTTACTGGTTGGCGCATGTGCATTGACTATAGAAAACTTAATTCAATGACTAGAAAAGATCATTTTCCTTTACCTTTCATGGATCAAATCCTAGAAAGAGTTGCAGGTCATGAATTTTATTGTTTCCTAGATGGCTATTCGGGTTACAACCAAATTGAAATTGCATTGGAAGATCAAGAAAAGACTACTTTCACATGTCCATTTGGTACTTTTGCATATCGAAGGATGCCTTTTGGATTATGTAATGCACCAGCCACATTTCAAAGATGCATGCTTAGTATATTTAGCGATATGGTTGAACATTTTCTTGAGATTTTCATGGATGATTTTTCTGTTTTTGGCAATTCATTTGATGATTGTTTGACTAATTTAGGAAAGGTTTTAACCAGGTGTGAAGAGAAGAATCTTGTGCTGAATTGGGAAAAATGTCATTTTATGGTAACAAACGGCATTGTACTTGGTCACATTATTTCATCAAAAGGAATTGAGGTTGACAAATCTAAAATCGAGTTAATTGCAAACTTGCCAACACCAAAATCTCTTAAAGATGTTAGATCATTCTTGGGACATGCTGGTTTTTATAGAAGGTTCATCAAAGATTTTAGTGTAATATCTAAACCTTTAAGTAACCTTCTAACAAAGGATACTATTTTTGAATGGACTGAACATTGTGAAGAAGCCTTTGTTAAACTTAAAAATTTGCTTACTTGTGCTCCTATCATTCAACCTCCCGATTGGTCATTACCTTTTGAAATAATGTGTGATGCTAGTGATTATGCCGTAGGTGCTGTTTTGGGACAAAGAAAAGATAAGAAACCTTATGTAATTTACTATGCAAGTAAAACTTTAAATAGTGCTCAAATGAATTATACCACCACTGAAAAAGAATTACTTGCAGTAGTATTTGCATATGAAAAATTCAGATCTTATCTTGTTGGCTCACCTGTTGTTGTTTTTAGTGATCATGCAGCATTGAAATATCTTCTTTCTAAGAAAGATTTCAAGGCTAGATTGGTGCGGTGGATTTTATTACTTCAAGAATTTGATATCACAATCAAAGATAAGAAAGGCAGCGAAAATGTTGTCGCAGATCACTTGTCAAGATTAACAACAGATTCAAAAACTGACATCACACCAATCGATGACTACTTTCCCGATGAATCTTTACTTTCTGTCTGTACAATGCCTTGGTTTGCTAATATTGTTAATTTTCTTGTTTCAGGACAACTGCCAACTCATTGGAGTACCCAAGATAAAAGAAAGTTCTTGAACGAAGTGAAGAACTTTTATTGGGATGATCCTTATTTATTCAAATATTGTCCTGATCAAATATTTCGAAGATGCATTCCTGACAATGAGGTAAGTAGTGTCATTAAATTTTGTCATTCTGAAGCATGTGGGGGCCATTTCTCATCAAGAAAGACAACTGCAAAAATCTTACAAAGTGGATTTTACTGGCCCACCATGTTCAAAGACTCACATGCATTCTGCAAGTCTTGTGAAAATTGTCAAAAGTTGGGATCTATTTCAAAACGTCACATGATGCCTTTAAACCCTATTATTGTCATTGAGATCTTTGACTGTTGGGGTATAGATTTCATGGGCCCATTCCCTCCATCATTTGGTTTCTTATACATATTAGTCGCAGTAGATTATGTTTCAAAATGGATAGAGACAATTCCAAGTCGAAACAATGATCACAAAACAGTGATAAAGTTTTTGAAAGAAAATATTTTGAGTCGATTTGGAGTCCCTCGAGCCATAATGACACGACTAAAAGGTTGATGTCTTCTCCCAAGTGCAGGAGTGTCGAAGTAATAAATAACCCGGCAAGACCGGGGTCGAACCACAGGGAGGTTAATTGTACAAATTATAAATAACAATTATAAACAATAACAACAACAACAACAACAACAACAACAATAATAATAATAATAGTATTAGTAGTAGTAGTAGTAGTAGTAGTAGTAGTAATAATAATAATAATAATAATAATAATGAAAGAGAAGAAGAAGATGATGATGATGATGAGAACTTTGAGATGAAATATTAATTAAACAATAATAATAACAAATGTCAAGGTTAGAGATTCCACTAATGGTATGTCAAACAAGTATAATATAAACTCTTATTATTCAATTGGAAACCACACATAAAGGAGGTTCCAATCAGATTATAGATTGTTAACATGATTACATTAGTCATCTTATTCGATTAATACTAATACTTGTAAATCTCGTCAAGCATTCATGATTATAACTTATGTTAACAACAAATCAAGTTCCTTTCATAGCTCAGGTGTCGGTTATACCATACATTATGGGCTATGAAAGTGCCAAGCATTTGTTGTACCAAGTGTTATACAACATAAATCAAGATTAGTCATTTAACAAGCAAAGTATTAAAGAGTGAACAAGATAACAAATATAAAACATGTTAGTATCAAACATTAAAGTCCATATTAAGTTTACATTATACTTATTCTTACACCATTAGTGTAACCTTTTCACCTTGACATATTTAACTTAGCTAGACATAATGAAAGAAAGAAAAATAGATAAACAAAATAAGAACATAAAAGCTAACTAAGTAAAGAAAAGGAAATGAAAAGCATAAACTTAATATTAATGAAAGCAAAGCATAAACATTACAAAAAATACAAAGAGAGAAAGGAAGAGCATGATCTTGATTTGGAAACCAAGATGCCTAAATGCATGGCAAATGCCTCCTTTTATAGGCCAAAATTGGGAACTATTGATTTGATGACTAATTGATAAGTGGGTGGCCAACTTTTGACTTGGTGACAATCCTTATCTTCTCTTGTCTGCCCAAAACGTCATTGATAACGTCAAACCTGGAGCCAGGTGCAACATGAAAGTTGTAGGCAATTGTCTCAGCTTTCTTGTGTAAAAATTTCAGCTCATTTGAACTTCTAGAACTCCAGATATGGCCAAAATACCGAACAGTGCTCGGGCTGGAAGACAGATTCGGGCTTCTTTGTTGTTGCTACAATTTGGACTTGCAAATGGCCTTTTTAGATCTTGGGCTCCATATGAAAGTTGTAGGCCTATGTCTTACCTTTCCATCCATATAAATTGGACCTAAATCTGAGATCTGTAGCTCCAGATATGACCCAATTACCGAACCGTGTTCCGGTTTGGATTGCACCGACATCTCTTCTCTAAGTTTGACCATCTCTTTATCCTTGCAATTTAAGTTCTTCAAGTCATCAATCAATCCTTTCATTTATGTGATAGGCCTGCATTAAAAATAGACATTTACCACAAATTATAGGTATCTTATATTATTAGATACATTATTATAAAACATATTTTAGTTAAGGAGTTATTGATACTTCAAGTGCAAAATGATGATATAAAACCATGATAAAAATGCACTTTTAAGTACTAATCACACCCCTCAACCAGCTTATTACTAGTCCCTAGTAATCAAAGCGTTACAACAATTTGCAAATTTCACAAAGTAAGGTATTCATCATTTAACTTCCATTAATCTATCCAGATAAACAAACTCTCATTAAATTTATATATCTGCTCAATACCTTTTAACAAGATATTAATAAACCTTTTTTTTTATGCTCAATGTATCAACACATAATTATGGGGCTTTTCTTGGAAGAAAACAAAATTTTTGTTCTAATGTTTAAGGTTAACTTCCTTGGGATGAGATTATTATTTTTTTCTTTTTTTTTTTGCTTTTTTTTTTAACTCTATATACATATAATTTAAAAACATCATGCATCTTTAACCCATGTAACGAGCTTTCAGCTAATGACTCCCAGACCAGTTGGTCTTAGGGCATTAGGTGTTAAGACACCCCAATGAGCTTAGTAACTCGGGTCGCAGATACTGATATGTAGATAGTGCAATGTTTGATTCCCTTAAGCTTTGCTCCTCAACCCATGTAACAAGCGTTGGGCCAATAGCTCCCAAGTCAGTTGACTTTAGGGTATTAAGTGTTAAAACACCCCTTCGGGCTTAATTGCTTAGGTTAGGGAGGCTACGAAACCAAACTTATCTACATTTTTATTATCATCATTTTTTTTATTTATTTTCTTTTTTTTTTCATGTTTTTCTTTGTTTTTTTTTTTAATTATATACAATCCCTTTCCCTTAGTTGTTACCTTTAACAAAAGAACATAAATAATGTAATAATCCAATATGCAACCCACAATCATATGTTAAAGTGTGTGTGTGTAAATTAAGGTTTAAGAATACATGTTAAATAAGTATATGAGCAGAATTAAGTGGTAACAATACGAGAGTTTGTAAACCTGAATATTTCAGGAAGTATTATAATAGACCTTGTTAAGAATGGTTACTAAGATGCGTCTCAAGAGTCACTTTAACAAAAGAACTCCTTTACTCTGCCATCCTAGTAACAACAATTATGCACATGCTTTATGAAATGAAAAACAATTTTTTTTTTTATCAACTACTACCCTCTCCCCCCAACCAAAACGAGACATTGTCCTCAATGTTCTAAGGTAGAAAGAAAGAGTATAGAAGATATCACCTGAAATAACGAACACTGACAAAACCTGAAACACACTGAAACAAAAATAAGAAATAACAAAACACAATAATAAAACCAAAAGAAAAAAAAATTCACAAATGAAGGCTCAAATCCAATCTAAGCTTTTTACGGCTTCCCGTAGATGACCAATTTATGCGACTCATGGAAGGATCAATCACAGGAATGAAAGATTGTAGTTGGTCAATCAATTGTTCAGCAGTAGTAGCAGAGATTATGATTTGTCGTGCAGAAGATGTTAAAAATTCTTGTTCCACAGCATGATCAAGAAAAGACAACAACTTATCATAATAACCATTAACATTTAACAAACCTATGGGTTTATGGTGAATATGCAATTGAGCCCAAGAGGAAATATGAAAGATCTCTTCCAATGTGCCTAGACCACCTGGTAAAGCAATGAAAGCATCAGCATGGTTAAACATTGCATTCATTCGAGCCGACATTGTGGAGACCTGAAGTTCCTCTCCAATTGTTTTTCCAATGATGTCCCCTTGTGCCAAAGCTTCAGGGACGACCCCCAAAACTTGACTACCTCCTAAAAATGCAGCTATTGACACACCTCCCATTAACCCAAGACTGCCTCCCCCATACACTAAATGAATCTTTCTCTCAGCTAGCACCTGACCAAGATGATTTGCTGATTCTAAAAACTCCTTTTCTTTCCCAGGACTAGATCCACCAAAAACACAAATATTTCTTATATGATGACCTGAGGAACTTGCCATTTCTACACACTTCTATAGTTTTTGAATGTATGGGTTGAGTAGAAATGAAAGGAAGGAAGAGAGGGTTTTATAGATGAGAAATTAGAAAGGCAATCATAACACCTATATGTAGGCCAGCTGGAGTCTCACACTCTCTCTCTCTCTTTTTATTTATTTATTTATTTACTTTTGAAAAAAAAAACATGTGTATGTACAGGTAGTTATGATTGTGGCTCACATCTTCCCTTGGTTTTACGTCCAAGAACGGCTTAAACGCCCTCTATGGGTCGGGGATAGGCTTCCCATCCAGTTTTCTTAAAAACTGGCAAACAGGGTCTTTTTTAGTCAGATTCCCAAGACTAAGTCGATCATGTTCTTTATGAAATAGTGGCCATAAATCATGAATTGCACGATGCACATCTCCACTAGGATGCGTCTCAAGAGTCAATAGAAGATTATCTAATGACTCCTTACTCAGGCCATCCTTAACTCCTTACTCAGGCCATCCTTAATGAATTGTATTTTATCTTCACGGTTTATAGATACCATTCCTAAAGAACGACATTGTGTATTACAAGTCCATCTAGCACATCGATGACAGACATCCAGTCGTTTTGCACGACGTTTCTTTGCAAAAGTGCTTTTACCTGTTCTAGGCATGTGTGAAATGAAGGAGTTAGAGAACTCACCTGATAATCGGACCTTTGCTTCAATCAACCAGCGAATATCTTCAGGAATTCCATGATTCATTAACAATCTCAATCTTGCATATCTAGCACGGTAAATTTTTGTAATCGCATTACAGATATATACACAGATATCAGTTATTATGGGAAACTGAAAGAACCGACTTAAGTCACGGAGTACCGTTGTCCGCCATTTGACCGGGGTGAGAGAAACTAGCAAAAATCACTCAAAAAGAAACACAAAAAAAATATAAGAAAAACAACATAATCAACCTTTATCTCCAAGATCATTCCAACCAGTTGATTCATTTTCACTAGGAATCTTATCATAGTAAGCTTTCAAACAATGTTCATTTTCCTTAAAATCATTGTCATTCATTGAATTCCCAATATCACAGGCCCCATAAGGATTGCTCCATCTTAATCTTATCTTTTTAGGGAATGCATAAAGTTGAGAATTATAAAACAAAACTTTTTGACTAGTATCAATTTTTTGACAATTTTCACAAGTTTTGCAGAATGCATGCGTGTCCTTGAACATGGTGGGCCAATAAAATCCATTTTGAAAGATTTTTGCAGCTGTCTTTTTTGACGAGAAATAACTTCCACATGCTTCAGAATGACAAAGTTTAATGACACTACTTACCTCATTGTCGGGAATGAATCTTTGAAATATTTGATTAGGACAATATTTGAATAAGTTAGGGTCATCACAGTAAAAGCTCTTCACTTCGTTCAAAAACTTTTATTTGTCTTGGGTGCTCCAATCAGCTGGCAAATCTCCTAAAGTAAGAAAATTGATATTTTTATCATACCAAGGCATTGGACTAAGAGAAAGTAAGGATTCGTTAGGAAAGTAATCATCGATTGGTGTGATGTTAGATGTCGAATCTGTTGTCACTGTTGACAAAAGATTCGCATCAACATTTTCGGTGCTTGTTTCATCCGTGATTTCTTCCTCAGAATAAATCATTTGCAAATCTTCAGATTCATCCAACTCATTTTTACTTAAAGTAGATGCAAGTTGATCATAAACTAGTTCGTCAATATGATCTACTTCTTGTAAATCATTATCATCTCCAGGTTGCTTGCAAATGTTGAAAATATTCATCTCCAATGTCATGTTTCCAAATGATAGCTTCATCAGTCCATTCCTACAATTAATCAATGCATTAGAGGTTGCAAGAAACGGACGTCCTAAAATAACAGGAAATGAATTACATGCTTCAACAGGTTCTGTGTCCAAGACAATAAAATCCACAGGATAAATGAATTTATCGACTTGTACTAACACATCTTCAATTATTCCTCTAGGCACTTTTACAGATCTATCGGCAAGTAAAAGAGATATAGAAGTTGGTTTTAACTCACCTAGATTGAGACTCTTAAAAACTGAATATGGAAGTAAATTCACACTAGCACCAAGATCAAGTAAGGCTTTTTCAATTTTATGCTCTCCAATAAAGCAAGAAATTGTAGGACAACCAGGGTCTTTATATTTCAAAGCATTATTGTTTTGAAGAATAGCACTTACTTGTTCGGCTAGAAAGACTTTCTTTTTCACATTCAGTTTCCTCTTCACAGTGCATAGATCTTTCAAAAATTTAGCATAGGAAGGAACCTGTTTAATAGCATCCAGCAAAGGTATATTGATCCTTACCTGTTTGAAAATTTCATAAATTTCAGAGTTATGGTTGACTTTCCTTTGTTTGGTCATGGCATGAGGAAATGGAAGTGCTGGCGGTGAATCAGTCGTTTCTTTGCAATTTTCAGATTCAACCCCTTCCTTACCCTCAGAGATTGACTCATCATCTTTCTCATAAGGTTCAAGAGAGGGTTTTTCAATAACCTTACCACTGCGCAGAGTAGTGACTGATTTGAGTTGATCCATGTGTTGGCTTCCGGAACTACTTGCATTTGCATTGTATTGCCCCTTAGGATTTTGCTGTGGTTGAGATGGAAACTTACCTTTCTCTTGGAAACTAAGAGCAGATGTTAATTTAGCAAGAGTATCTTTAAAATCTGTCATGTTTTGAACAAGTTGAGTATTAATTGTCTCTTGCTTTTCAATGAATGCATGCAATGTTTCCTCAAGATTTCTTCTAGGAGGTGGAGCATAAGAAGGTGCATATCCATGAGAATTTTGGAAACTGTGGTGTGCTTGAAATAGTGGTTGTGAAGTTTGTGCATTGTCGTTCTCACTCTTCCAACTGAAACTTGGGTGATTTCTCCAACCAGGGTTGTATGTTTGGGAGTATGGGTTGTGGTTGGGCCTTTGGAAACTGTTTAAAGCATGGGCTTGTTCATGGAGACATTCCTTAAAAGAAGGCAAGGTTGGACAATCGTTGGTTGAGTGTTCATTTGTTTCGCAGATTTGACACACAATGTTTTCAACAGATTTTAATTGACCACTCTTTTTCAATTCTAGTGCCTCAACTTTTCTAGCTAAAGATGCAAATTTGGCTTGAAGGTCATGATCTTCCCTAAGGTTGTACATACCTCCACTAGATGTATGAGGTTGAGTTTTACTCGGTGCCTCATATGTACCTGCAGTGTCCCAATTTTGAGCATTTTCAGCTAACCAGTCTAAGTACTCCATTGCTTCATCAGGGTCTTTATCTTCAAAAGTTCCATTGCACATCAATTCAACCATTTGCCTATCTTTAGGTGTTAATCCTTCATAGAAATGTGAAATCAATCTCCATGTTTCAAAACCATGATGAGGGCAAGTACTAAGCAAGTCTCGATACCTATCCCAACATTGGTAAAATGTTTCTCCTGGTTTTTGAGTGAAAGTGGTGATTTGTCTTTTGAAAGAGTTTGTTCTATGAGATGGGAAAAACTTCTTTAAAAATTGTTGTTGCATTTCATCCCAAGCACGAATGGATCCTGGTCTCAAATTTTGTAGCCATGTTTTAGCTTTATCTTTTAATGAAAAAGGAAAAAGCTTTAATCTGATGGTGTTCATGCTACAATTTAAATTATTATATGTGTTGCAGACCTCCTCAAATTCTCTTAAATGCAAGTATGGATTTTCCAATTCCAAGCCATGAAATGAAGGTAAAAGTTGAATAATACCTGGTTTAAAATTAAAATGAGATGCATCAGGAGGAAAAACTATGCATGATGGTGCACTTGTTCTTGTGGGATTCATGTGGTCTCTAAGTGTTCTAGCACGGTTATTCTCATTATTCTCATTTTGAAGTGATTGATTATCTTCTTCGGCCATATTTTCTGAAAATGATGAGGATATCCTACAAAGTCTACCACTTGATGTACGTGACCACACTCTCATGCACGTGTAGGAATAAAATAAAAAAGAAGAAGAAGAAAGCAAAAGAAGGAGGAAGAAAACAAAATAAAAAGAAACAAAAGAAAAGAAACAAAGTTATATATAAGAAAAGTGAAAAGAGAAAATAAAATAAATACTATAATTTATACAAGAACTTACCTCCCCGGCAACGGCGCCAAAAACTTGACACGACTAAAAGGTTGATGTCTTCTCCCAAGTGCAGGAGTGTCGAAGTAATAAATAACCCGGCAAGACCGGGGTCGAACCACAGGGAGGTTAATTGTACAAATTATAAATAACAATTATAAACAATAACAACAACAACAACAACAACAACAACAACAACAATAATAATAATAGTATTAGTAGTAGTAGTAGTAGTAGTAGTAGTAGTAATAATAATAATAATAATAATAATGAAAGAGAAGAAGAAGATGATGATGATGATGAGAACTTTGAGATGAAATATTAATTAAACAATAATAATAACAAATGTCAAGGTTAGAGATTCCACTAATGGTATGTCAAACAAGTATAATATAAACTCTTATTATTCAATTGGAAACCACACATAAAGGAGGTTCCAATCAGATTATAGATTGTTAACATGATTACATTAGTCATCTTATTCGATTAATACTAATACTTGTAAATCTCGTCAAGCATTCATGATTATAACTTATGTTAACAACAAATCAAGTTCCTTTCATAGCTCAGGTGTCGGTTATACCATACATTATGGGCTATGAAAGTGCCAAGCATTTGTTGTACCAAGTGTTATACAACATAAATCAAGATTAGTCATTTAACAAGCAAAGTATTAAAGAGTGAACAAGATAACAAATATAAAACATGTTAGTATCAAACATTAAAGTCCATATTAAGTTTACATTATACTTATTCTTACACCATTAGTGTAACCTTTTCACCTTGACATAATTAACTTAGCTAGACATAATGAAAGAAAGAAAAATAGATAAACAAAATAAGAACATAAAAGCTAACTAAGTAAAGAAAAGGAAATGAAAAGCATAAACTTAATATTAATGAAAGCAAAGCATAAACATTACAAAAAATACAAAGAGAGAAAGGAAGAGCATGATCTTGATCTGGAAACCAAGATGCCTAAATGCATGGCAAATGCCTCCTTTTATAGGCCAAAATTGGGAACTATTGATTTGATGACTAATTGATAAGTGGGTGGCCAACTTTTGACTTGGTGACAATCCTTATCTTCTCTTGTCTGCCCAAAACGTCATTGATAACGTCAAAACTGGAGCCAGGTGCAACATGAAAGTTGTAGGCAATTGTCTCAGCTTTCTTGTGTAAAAATTTCAGCTCATTTGAACTTCTAGAACTCCAGATATGGCCAAAATACCGAACAGTGCTCGGGCTGGAAGACAGATTCGGGCTTCTTTGTTGTTGCTACAATTTGGACTTGCAAATGGCCTTTTTAGATCTTGGGCTCCATATGAAAGTTGTAGGCCTATGTCTTACCTTTCCATCCATATAAATTGGACCTAAATCTGAGATCTGTAGCTCCAGATATGACCCAATTACCGAACCGTGTTCCGGTTTGGATTGCACCGACATCTCTTCTCTAAGTTTGACCATCTCTTTATCCTTGCAATTTAAGTTCTTCAAGTCATCAATCAATCCTTTCATTTATGTGATAGGCCTGCATTAAAAATAGACATTTACCACAAATTATAGGTATCTTATATTATTAGATACATTATTATAAAACATATTTTAGTTAAGGAGTTATTGATACTTCAAGTGCAAAATGATGATATAAAACCATGATAAAAATGCACTTTTAAGTACTAATCACATAATAAGTGATGGTGGAACACATTTCTGCAACAAGCCATTTGAGTCTTTAATGAAGAAATATGGAATCACACACAAAGTTACCACCCCTTATCACCCTCAAACAAGTGGACAAGTGGACAAGTAGAGCTTGCTAATAGGGAGATCAAACATATTTTGGAGAAAACAGTGAACCCTAATAGGAAAGACTGGTCTTTAAGACTTAATGATGCACTTTGGGCTTATCGAACTGCTTATAAAACATCATTAGGTATGTCACCATATAGACTAGTCTATGGAAAACCTTGTCACTTGCCTGTGGAACTTGAACATAAAGCTTATTGGGCTATTAAAGCTTTCAATTCAAATCTGGATGATGCTAGTCAACTGCGAAAATTACAAATAAATGAGCTTGAGGAAATAAGAAATGATGCATATGAAAATTCAAGAATTCATAAAGCAAGAATAAAAGAATTTCATGACAAGAAAATACAGAGAAAAACCTTCAATGTTGGTTAAAAAGTCTTGCTTTATAATTCTCGACTGCATTTATTTCCTGGAAAATTAAGATCAAGATGGAGCGGTCCTTTTATTGTGAAACATGTGTATCCATATGGGGCCTATGACATCGAGAATCCAAAGAATGACAATGTTTTCAAGGTAAATGGACATCGTCTGAAAGTTTACTTTGACAATTTTTCAGTTGAACATAACTCTATTGAATTGGGTGATCCTGTATATAAAGATTGATTTTATTTTATTTTATTTTATTTTATTTTTGTTTCTTATATAAATATTGATTTTATTTTATTTTATTTTTGTTTCTTTTTGAGTGATTTTTGCAAGTTTCTTTCACCCCGGTCAAATGGCGGATAACGGTACTCCGTGACTTAAGTCGGTTCTTTTAGTTTCCCATAATTACTGATATCTGTGTATATATCTGTGCAATTCTTTGAATCTCTCTTCCAATTCTCATTTGAAAATGGACACTAATCTTGAAAAATTGAAAAAGTATTTTCCCGCTCTGCCTCAGAATGCGATTACAAAACTTTATCGTGCTAGATGTGCAAGATTGAGATTGTTAATGAATCATGGAATTCCTGAAGATATTCGTTGGTTGATTGAAGCAAAGGTCCGATTATCAGGTGAGTCCTCTAACTTCATTTCACACATGCCTAGAACAGGTAAAAGCACTTTTGCAAAGAAGCGTCGTGCAAAACGACTGGATGTCTGTCATCGATGTGCTAGATGGACTTGTAATACACAATGTCGTTCTTTAGGAATGGTATCTATAAACCGTGAAGATAAAATACAATTCATTAAGGATGGCCTGAGTAAGGAGTCTTTAGATAATCTTCTATTGACTCTTGAGACGCATCCTAGTGGAGATGTGCATCGTGCAATTCATGATTTATGGCCACTATTTCATAAAGAACATGATCGACTTAGTCTTGGGAATCTGACTAAAAAAGACCCTGTTTGCGAGTTTTTAAGAAAACTGGATGGGAAGCCTATCCCCGACCCATAGAGGGCGTTTAAGCCGTTCTTGGACGTAAAACCAAGGGAAGATGTGAGCCACAATCACAACTACTTGTACATACACATGCTTTTTTTTTCAATAAATAAATAAATAAATAAAAAGAGAGAGAGAGAGAGTGTGAGACTCCAACTGGCCTACATATAGATGTTATGATTGCCTTTCTAATTTCTCATCTATAAAACCCTCTTTTCCTTCCTTTCATTTCTACTCAACCCATACATTCAACAAATACAGAAGTGTGTAGAAATGACAAGTTCCTCAAGTCATCAAATAAGAAATATCTGTGTTTTTGGTGGATCTAGTCCTGGGAAAGAAAAGGAGTTTTTAGAATCAGCAAATCATCTTGGTCAGGTGCTAGCTGAGAGAAAGATTCATTTAGTGTATGGGGGAGGCAGTCTTGGGTTAATGGGTGTGTCAATAGCTGCATTTTTAGGAGGTAGTCAAGTTTTAGGAGTCGTCCCTGAAGCTTTGGCACAAGGGGACATCATTGGAAAAACAATTGGAGAGGAACTTCAGGTCTCCACAATGTCGGCTCGAATGAATGCAATGTTTAACCATGCTGATGCTTTCATTGCTTTACCAGGTGGTCTAGGCACATTGGAAGAGATCTTTCATATTTCCTCTTGGGCTCAATTGCACATTCACCATAAACCCATTGGTTTGTTAAATGTTAATGGTTATTATGATAAGTTGTTGTCTTTTCTTGATCATGCTGTGGAACAGGAATTTCTAACATCTTCTGCACGACAAATCATAATCTCTGCTACTACTGCTGAACAATTGATTGACCAACTACAATCTTTCATTCCTGTGATTGATCCTTCCATGAGTCGCATAAATTGGTCATCTACGGGAAGCCGTAAAAAGCTTAGATTGGATTTGAGCCTTCATTTGTGAATTTTTGTGTATTTTGGTTTATTATTGTGTTTTGTTATTTCTTATTTTTGTTTCAGTGTGTTTCAGGTTTTGTCAGTGTTCGTTATTTCAGGTGATATCTTCTATACTCTATCTTTCTACCTTAGAACATTGAGGACAATGTCTCGTTTTGGTTGGAGAGAGAGGGTAGTAGTTGATAAAAAAAAAATTGTTTTTCATTTCATAAAGCATGTGCATAATTGTTGTTACTAGGATGGCAGAGTAAAGGAGTTCTTTTGTTAAAGTGACTCTTGAGACGCATCTTAGTAATCATTCTTAACAAGGTCTATTATAATACTTCCTGAAATATTCAGGTTTACAAACTCTCGTATTGTTACCACTTAATTCTGCTCATATACTTATTTAACATGTATTCTTAAACCTTAATTTACACACACACACTTTAACATATGATTGTGGGTTGCATATTGGATTATTACATTATTTATGTTCTTTTGTTAAAGGTAACAACTAAGGGAAAGGGATTGTATATAATTAAAAAAAAAACATGAAAAAAAAGGGAAAAAGAAAAAAAAAGGAGAAAAAAGGAGAAAAAAAAAGAGATGATAATAAAAATGTAGATAAGTTTGGTTTCGTAGCCTCCCTAACCTAAGCAATTAAGCCCGAAGGGGTGTTTTAACACCTAATACCCTAAAGTCAACTGACTTGGGAGCTATTGGCCCAATGCTTGTTACATGGGTTGAGGAGAAAAGCTTAAGGGAATCAAACATTGCACTATCTACATATCAGTATCTGCGACCCGAGTTACTAAGCTCGTAGGGGTGTCTTAACACCTAATGCCCTAAGACCAACTGGTCTGGGAGTCATTAGCTGAAAGCTCGTTACATGGGTTAAAGATGCATGATGTTTTTAAATTATATGTATATAGATTTAAAAAAAAATGAAAAAAAAAGACAAAAATAATAATCCCAACCCAAGGAAGTTAACCTTAAACATTAGAACAAAAATTTTGTTTTCTTCCAAGAAAAGCCCCATAATTATGTGTTGATACATTGAGCACAAAAGAAAGGTTTATTAATATCTTGTTAAGTGGTATTGAGCAGATATATAAATTTAATGAGAGTTTGTTTATCTGGATAGATTAATGGAAGTTAAATGATGAATACCTTGCTTTGTGAAATTTGCAAATTGTTTTAACGCTTTGATTACTAGGGACTAGTAATAAGCTAGTTGGGGGGTGTGATTAGTACTTAAAAGTGCATTTTTATTATGGTTTTATATCATCATTTTGCACTTGAAGTATCAATAACTCCTTAACTAAAATATGTTTTATAATAATGTATCTAATAATATAAGATACCTATAATGTGTGGTAAATGTCTATTTTTAATGCAGGCCTATCACATAAATGAAAGGATTGATTGATGACTTGAAGAACTTAAATTGCAAGGATAAAGAGATGGTCAAACTTAGAGAAGAGATGTCGGTGCAATCCAAACCGGAACACTGTCCGGTAATTGGGTCATATCTGGAGCTACAGATCTCAGATTTAGGTCCACTTTATATGGATGAAAAGGTAAGACATAGGCCTACAACTTTCATATGGAGCCCAAGATCTAAAAAGGCCATTATCAAGTCCAAATTGTAGCAACAACAAAGAAGCCCGAATCTGTCTTCCAGCCCGAGCACTGTTCGGTATTTTGGCCATATCTAGAGTTCTAGAAGTCCAAATGAGCTGAAGTTTTTACACAAGAAAGCTGAGACAATTGCCTACAACTTTCATGTTTACAACTGGCTCCAATTTTGACGTTATCAATGACATTTTGGGCAGACAAGAGAAGATAAGGATTGTCACCAAGTCAACAGTTGGCCACCCACTTATCAATTAGTCATCAAATCAATAGTTCCCAATTTTGGCCTATAAAAGGAGGCATTTGCCATGCATTTAGGCATCTTGGTGTTTAGATCAAGATCATGCTCTTCCTTTCTCTCTTTGTATTTTTTGTAATGTTTATGCTTTACTTTCATTAATATCAAGTTTATGCCTTTCATTTCCTTTCCTTTACTTAGTTAACTTTTATGTTCTTATTTTGTTTATTTGTTTTCCTTTCTTTCATTATGTCTAGCTAAGTTAATTATGTCAAGGTGAAAAGGTTACACTAATGGTGTAAGAATAAGTATAATGTAAACTTAATATGGACTTTAATGTTTGATACTAACATGTTTTATATTTGTTATCTTGTTCACTCTTTAATACTTTGCTTGTTAAATGACTAATCTTGATTTATGTTGTATAACACTTGGTACAACAAATGCTTGGCACTTTCATAGCCCATAATATATGGTATAACCGACACCTGAGCTATGAAAGGAACTTGATTTGTTGTTAACATAAGTTATAATCATGAATGCTTGACGAGATTTACAAGTATTAGCATTAATTGAATAAGATGATTAATGTAATCATGTTAACAATATATAATCTGATTGGAACCTCCTTTGTGTGTGGTTTCCAATTCAATAATAAGAGTTTATACTATACTTGTTTGATATACCATTAGTGGAACCTCTAACCTTGACATTTGTTATTATTATTGTTTAATCCTTACATTAATATTTCATCTTTAAGTTCTCATCATCATCATCTTCTTCTTCTTCTCTTTATTATTATTGTTATTGTTCTTATTATTATTATTATTATTATTATTATTATTATTATTATTACCGTTATTATTAGTATTATTATTATTACTACTACTACTACTACTATTACTATTACTATTATTATTATTATTATTATTATTATTATTATTATTGTTGTTGTTGTTGTTTATAATTGTTGTTTATAATTTGTACAATTAACCTCCCTGTGATTCGACCTCGGTCTTGCCGGGTTATTTATTATTTCGACACTCCTGCACTTGGGAGAAGACATCAACCTTTTAGTCGTGTCACTACCTTACTTTTAATTTATGCCAAACAAGTTTCATGTCATTCTTTTTATCTTTAACTTTTTTTCTTAGCTGAGCTTTTTTGTTTGTTTCTACTACTTATATAACTTTAGCAAACTATTCTCAATGAAAGTTCTGATTTTATGTTCTTCTTCTAGCATTATATCAACTCATTTTTATTTTTGTTATTTTCTTTATTATTATTTAGCTAACTCTCATGCTACCTTTTTTTTTTTTTTTTGTTTTAACTCTTTTTGCAGCTATTCAATCTTCTTTCCTATCTATTTCTTATTTTTTAGTCTTTTTTTTTTAACTCATTTTAAAGTTCACTATATAAATACTTTAAAAATATTTTATTTTTTTAATATAAAATTTAAATTTTTTTAGTATATATACTCTATGTTCATAAAAAAAAATTATATTTTTTTAATGTGGAGTAAAAAATATTTTTAATTGAAATACTTCAATTTAAAAGATAAAAAAAATATTGTAAAATAATCTTTTAAACTTAATTGTTTACAATATATATAGTCTATATCCACATGAATTGTTTCTTAATTTTTTTCATATAAAATATTAAACACATCAAATATTTTTTTAAAATTTTTCTAGGTGACCCAGGGGTCTTAACTGAGTTTGTTTCATTCAAAATTCAGGTCTGCAATTGGCCTAGAGTAAATCAATCAACTCGTTAGGTAGAGTCCTTTTTTTTTTCAAATATGTTTTTTCTCTTACTTAAAAACCCCTCTTTTTTCATATTTTTTAGTTGGTTGCTAAGTCATTTTAAACTTTACTATATAAATACTTAAAGAATATTTTGTTTTTTTAATGTGGGATTTGAAACCCTTTAATATATATATTCTATGTTCATAAAACAATTATATTTTTTCAATATGGAATAAAAAATATTTTTTGTTGAAATACTTTAACTTAAAAGAATAAGATGGTATATTTCAATGTGAGATAAAAAATCTTTTAAAATAATTTTTTAAACTCAATTGTATACAACATCTATAGTCTATATCTACATGGATTATTTCTTAATTTTTTCACATAAAATATTAAAATTTAAAATATTTTTTTTCAATTTTTAAAATATTAAAGTCGGGTCTGATAATTATGGTTGCAATACAAATATAGCTTTAAAGAATGCAATTGAAAAGAAATAAAGTGACATGGTCGGTGAAAAAACTAAAAACCAAAATAATAAACAAAACCTTCTCTTTTTTATTTTGTTCAGGGATCTCTTTTTTAAAAATATTGATTTTTTTGTTATGTCTTTAATTTTTGGAGTGATTTTTCAAGTTGATCTATGGTTTTATTTTTATCTTTTATATAGATAAACTATATTTTTAAAAATAAAAATTAATTATTTTTAGATGATATTGTCAATAATTATAGCCTTACATGTTATTCCTTTTTTTTTATTCAATCAATTTAATATCTTAATCTATATTTGTCTTTCAGTTATTTAAATTTTTTTAGGTGTCATTAATTATTTTTTATTGATTTATTAACACATATAATTTTTAGTTTATTTAATTACATGTGTGCATAAAATTTTTAATTTGTTATATTTTTTAACTACTAAAATGCTTTGAAAAAACCTATATAGATAATCTATTATGAAAAATAAAAATATTTGATAGGCGGTGGAGTGCTGGGCATATAACTATTAGGTTTGACTTTCAATGAAATCTAGATAAGTTCAATTTTATTTTTTTGTCTCTTTAGATTTGTTTACTTTTTTTATTTAATTTTTTTCATATAGTAAAGAAAAAATAAATTAATGAAATTTTTTATATTATACAAAAGTTAATGTTAATTGATGATAATTTTTTCATTTAGAATTAAGTTAGATAAATTTCTTTTTTTTTAATGTTATAATATTAGCCCTGCTATATATAGGATCTAGTAGAAATGAGTTGTCATCAAACTTAAGATATTTAATATATTTTTAATATTTTTAATATTTAAAAAATTTAAATCTTATTATAATAAAAAGAAGTTATATTTTAGTTTATAATTTATTTATATATGATTTTGCCTTTCACACCAGCATGGATGGGATTAGCTCCACATATTAGGGAGGTCTTTGCCTTGGACCGAGATAAAAGACTGTTGTTTATAAGGGACAGTGACCCTTCAGCCAATTTTTTTTCTTTTTTCTTTGAGATTGGTCAACCATTCCTTTTGTTATACACGCCCGCGCGGGGGGCTTCATCAAACCTTTTTATTCTTTTCCTTTCTTTTCTTTTCTCTTTATTGACATCAATTACTTGAAAACAAACAAGGCTTCATGTCATTTCTATGTCATGAATTATTAATCCCACTCTACATTTATAATAAGTTTTATTAAGTTGACTATATTATCCTTTTATCTTTAGTATAATCATGGAGTATATTATTTTAATAGATCCAAATTTCATTTTCTAATTATTAACAATAAAACTTAATTCAAATAAAAAAACAAGGAAAAACTGAAGTTCACAAAATCTATATAATTACTCTATAATACTTTTTAAATAAGTATTTTATTAATTAGTGGATAATATTTGAAAACTTAAAAAAAATCCTTTCAAAAGGAAAAAAAATATAGTATGACCATAAAGGTTTTTAAAGAAATTGAATTTGGTGATGGGTAATGATAAAACAAAATGGTAAAATGTGTATATTCTTATTACAAAAACTTTCTATTAACTATATTTTCTAAATATAAATCTCATGTCAATATTTAATATTATTATTTATGAAAAATACAATTAGGGATATTTTGATCTATATAAGTAATAAAAGTACATTATGAAATAGAATTGATAAGCTATGGAGTAGGAATTAAACCATCAAAATGGAAAGTAAAAAAAAAAACCATCAAACCGTTTCTATAAAAACCATGTGAAATGGAACTATACAAACAAATGTGTTAATATAATCTTTTAAAAATTTTGTTTTATATTATTGAGCCAAAATGTGGGTTAATTTTAATCTATCTTTTACAAAAAAAAAAAAATAACACAAGAATTAGTGGTAATATAATGGGATGGCTTAAATATGAGGTATTTACATTTCTAATTATAATAGTTTAATCCTCTAATAAAAGTGTAATCTTTAATTAGTTCGTTCATGAAATAGTTATATATTTTCTGTCTGTCAACTGCACATTAGTTCTTTCATGAAATAGTTATATACTTTCTGTCTGTCAATTGCACACAGTTTAGTCCGCAATTATAGACCACAACTAGTGGAGTTAAAGCATTAATAAAGAAAAAAAAAAAGCATTAATAACTAATTGGACCTTCTTCCCCTGGAATATATACCCCGTGCAATGTTGCGGATAATCTTATAACATTGTTTTGATATTTTAATTAATTATGGAAATTTAAGTATATAAAATTAAAATCAATTAGTATTGGTGGTTGAAACTTTTTATTTTAATATTTATTTTTTAGTAGTTAATATGTTCTGTGTATTCTATTTTTGAGTTTAAATAAATTTTAAAAAATAGATAAAGAAAATTGTATAATATTCAACCATGATGATAAGGAAACTATAATTAACTTATACAAACCTATTTTATAATGTAATTAGACACTTCTTTTTTTCAAAATTATTTTTATATTTCAAACAATTTATGATCACAAAATATTCTTTTAATTTTATAAATTAAATTGAAAAAATACCAATATTTTTATCAAAATTGTTTTCAACCAATATAAATTATAGATTGCACAAATCAATCATTCAAAAAAAAAATTAATAATTAAGAGTTAAATTTAACCTAGAGTCGAAATATCAACTTATTTTAGACTTTATTTTATAAAGGCCGAAACAAACTTAATTTAAAAAAAAAACTTTGTTTGATTTATCTACTAAACCAACAAAATTAATTCTTTTAAAGAAATTCGTTGTTTGATTTATGCACTCAATGTAAGATTCTTAACACATAATTCTTTTATTTTTGAAAAAACATTATGTGATAAATACTTTTGATAAAAAATTAAAATTAATATTTTTTAGTAAAAAAATAATCTAAAAGCATTAAATTAAAATGCGAATATATATAGTTTAAGTTATAAAATTGTTTTCAACCAGATTTAAAGACAAATGAAGTTCAAAAATTAGTCTTTACAAACCTCAAACACCATCAAACATCAAAACACCAAGGATAAAAGTGAATGAATATTTTTCAAAAATCATTTAAATTCTTTACTGAAATAACATCTTTTCACGTTAAAAATCTAGCAGTATCACTATTTAAGAAATTTATGTACATTGATAGCGTGTGGCATTGTATTTTGACTCCATGGTAATATATATATAGAGAGAGAGAGTTTAAGCCAAGATCCAAGTGGTACAAGTTTTATTGTTTGGCCATGGCTCTATTAGCCACAAAAAAGTTGTTGCTGGTTGAACCAAAAGGCCCAAACGGCAACAATAACTGTTGTTTATGCCTGTTTAGGCATAAATGGTTAGCTTAATATGTCATAAAGTCAAAGTCAATTGATTGATTATATATTGTATTATTATATTTATATATATAATTATTATTAATAAAAATTTAATTTATTTTTAATATTTAAATAATATTATATTAATGAATATAAAGTAAAGATAAAATTTACAGGATAAAAATACATTACAAAGAAAATTATAAGTTGTTATAATTATAGAATTTTTATTATATCAAAGCATTATTCCTAAAATATTTCTAATTAATACTCTCTTAAATATTTTACACTCATTAGAGTCGTAGAAATTGGTATATTGTATGTCATTTTTTTATGAAATGAAATAGTTGTTCTTATAAATTGAGGTATAAGTAATACTTCAAATTTATATATAAATGTTTATCATAAGACATGTACACCGAATTGACTTGCATAAGAATTTTATATAGAGAGATCTCCTATGTTTACAAAAAGGCTCATATGATGGTTGTGTAAGTGACCTTTAGACTTAAAATCATTTAGTTATTTTATATAAAGAAGATTATATTTTGATATTGTTATATGTTATCTTAATTGAAATAATAAAAGAGGAGATATTGGGTATATCATGAACTATATAAAGGTACCGGAGTGATCAAAAAATAATTCATTACCTTATGTGAATTAGAAAAAAAATATATTTTTATTTGTTCTCAAATAGTATTAACTGAGAAATTCTTGACCAAGATGAAATGAAATTTGAAAATGATTTCAAATTTTATGCAAACAATCAATTACTATTATATAGAGAACATACATGATTTAACATTACAGACATACTTCATGCGTTACTGTTAAATCAAAATATTATTGACAAAAATGTTAATTACATTGAGAAATCGGTGACTAAAAGGCTAAGTTAAATCACTAATGACTTTTGTAATATTTAAAAAATCATGACATGTTGCTAAACAATATCCCTAATCTTCAAATATAAATTAATTAATTGTTGAATTAATAATAAATTATTTTATTTTATTTTATTATAATTATATTTTATATACAGGTCAACACATTAGAATCCTAATAGATCACACACATTAAGAACCACTAGTTAGAAATTAAACTGGGATAATTTAGTTAAGATTAAAATATAACATGATTAAAATATATTTTAGAAATTAATGATTAAAATATAATTAATACATGGATTATATTTTTAGACCTACAAAAATCAAGTAACAAAGTTAATTTTTAAAATCATCTTAAATTAAAATATGGATATTATTCAAAGATAAATTAATATTTTATCAATTTATAGAGTTTTCATAATTATCTATAAATTGTAAGTTATACCCTTTTTTTTTGTTATTTGTTGGGAAAAAAAATTACATAAGTTATGGGATAAAGAGTTAACACTCTAGGTATAACAATTTATCTTTTTTTCTCTTCTAAAATGTGATTTAAAAGATTTTTTATTAGTGATTCATGTGCATTTATCATTAAATACTGGATAAATAGATAATTTATAGTTTGTAACAACTTAATTTTTTAAGGATAATTTTAGATATATTTAACAGGATTTTAAAGACTCATAAATAATTTTATCTCATTGTTTCTGTTATATGTATGGTATTTGAGAAATCCAATTATAAATTATTATTTTTATAATAAAATAAAAATAATTCACCATTACCATTATCTTTCATTATTTTTAAATTTTAAATTTAATTTAAAATATTAACTTTTTTTTATAATAGTAAAGAAACACCACTTGTAATTCTAGTCTGTAAGGCAATATGAACAGTTTTCGCAAAGATTCTACTACTGATGTGTCCATATTACACAGGAACAAAATGCCAGGGAATAACTTTCTTTTTTTTAAAAAAAAAAGTCGAGAATTTTCCTTAAAATATACACCCATTAGTTGCCCTTGCCAAGCTTCTCACTTTACAAATTGTATCGTAATAGTTTGTACGCACTTGGAAGTCCAGAATCGGAAAAGAAAAAGGACGCTTAGCGCACCCACAAAAGTAACAAAACACTTGCATTTCTTTTTGAATTTTGTTTTTGTTAAATTAGCATGGTAAATTTTGTATTTTTAGAAATATCGCAATGAAAAAACAGCATTTGAAAAAAAAAACAATTTAAAAAAAAAAATATAATTGTCAGCTTAAGGGAACACCCCTCCTTTGGCAATTATTGTCTACGTCCACATCTCAATCATCACAGCTGTATTTGAATTTCTCGCTCAAGCCAAAAACAGAAACGCACAAAACCCCTCCCCCATCAGAGAATCAAATGATAGCTAATGTCTGCGTAACCACTCGCGTTACCCAAGTAGCCTAATGACGTGTCACCGTAACATCACGATGACCATGACCATAACAATAATAATCATGATCACATGCGCTGATGCACCAAATGGACAAGCATGGAACCCATCCAGCCAGATTGTGTCAAGACGCCACGTTAAATTTACGATGCCTATCTGTTTGATAGAATAATACCAAATCTGTGGGCCCCTATAATATTTTTGTTTGGCAATCCAACCATCCCTTACTTTTGGATTTTGTACCTTATACACTCTTCAATTATCCCTTGCTTTTTCAATGGTAAAGATATCCTCGTGTCACCTTCTACATTAAGTTTTATTTTAATTTTTTAAAATTATTTTAATATTGATATTAAAAATAATTTTTTTAAAATAAAAAATATATTTTTAATATATTTTTAAATAAAAATATTTTAAAAAATAATCATCACTGCAAAACAAAACACTATCTAATTCTTATTTCAACCTATCTTAAAATTGCAATGCAACATAAAAATTTTTTAATAAATTTTTTTAAATACCAACCTCTAAAGTTTAAGTTTAGAAAAAATTAAATGTAGAAGCTTTTTTAACACCAACCAACTCCTTAAATTTTGGATTATCAAAATTAAAAACAATATACACCTTTCATTCACACACATTAAAACACATTAAAGGTGCACTTAATAAAATCTAGCATTCACATGTATACATGTATTTTATTTAAGTGAATATAAAAAATGGATAGTAAAAAAGTCATAATATTGAAACAAAATCCCTAGATTTATGTCATTTCTTAACCAAAAATTAAGGCTTAAATACTAAGATTCTAGCATTAAAATTAGATTTATGAAAAAATAATGCAAATAATATTAATTTTCTTAAATAACCAATAATATCTGCCAAGATTATAAGGCCAATAAATCTATATGGTATAATAATTAAAAGTTAATAGTATTATAGATGCTTAACTAGTATTATATAGTTCTTATTAAAAACAAACCAATGATGGATGTGAATATAGTAAATTGATAATAAGTGAAATTATAATGAAATTCGAATAAAAAATCATAATACAAATGCATATTAAAGTTCATTAAACATGTCTAATAAATAGTTATATTTGAATTGTAAAGTTGAGTATTAATCAACTTATTATTGTATTGTTATAGAAAATAAAGATATGGAAATGATGGAAAATTAAAAGTAAACTCAACCAAAATTTTATTGAAATGTGAATTCAATAAATTAAAGGAATATATTGTGGTATAAATAAATGTGTTACAAAATGAAGTAATGGAATGAATTTAATATGTTGGTAAGATAAAAGGATGAAATTTAGAAATAATACAATGAAAAAGGAAACATGGTATAAGAGTTTTATAATTGATAGACGAACTCATAAATAATCTTGGAAGATATTAAAAGATATAATTGAAATTAGTGATTTGAAATTGAGGAAAGAATATTTCCAATGAATGATTATGTAAATCAATGTAATGGTATATTATGGGTAATACAATAATAAAGATATAATATCTCAAGTATTAATTGAAAGAAATTATAAGCTATTGTGGATGGAATATATTGTAAATGAATCATGATTAAGAGATTATTCCTAATATTGTCATTATAAAAAAAAACAAAGGGATTGTTTATCTTTAGGTCTAATATTCATGTTTTTATATATTTTAAAGATAAAAATAAAATAAAAAAATAGACTAATAATATGCCTTGTTTATAATAAATTTTAAAAATATTTATTTAAAGAACATATCAAGAAATATTGTGAATCTTATGAAGAAATCAATCAAACAGTTCAAGAAGAAAGCAAAGTTAAGAGTTAGATTGAGTATTTACTTTAAGTGTTTAATATAAATCTTTATATCCTACTTGATAACACCATTAAAATAAACTCACAAACTTCACTAAGTATACATTTAAATAATTGGTAAATCATATGATAAAATTTAAGATAAATAGTTTTAAAAATTCACCAAAAGTTAATTTGTTAAAACTAGAATTCTACATGAGCCAGTTGACTATTTAGAATAATCAAATCAACAAGTTTATTGTTAGTTCATCAATAATAAACATCTGAGAATTTTACAAGAAAGGGCCAATCAATTGGTATGATCAATTTGAAACGATCGACTATTTAAGTCGTTAGTGAAATTATAACAACTATAAACATTTAATTTTTAATAGAAATATATATATATATATATATATATATATATATATAAAACTTATCTAATTGAAAAATAAAATAGGGATTTCAAACTTATATGATATACAAGTTATTCTAAGATAAATATATTTTAAAATTATCAATCCTTCATTATATTCTAATTAGTGCTATTAAACATTTACAATATAACATAAGAGTATTCAATCTCATTCTCGCTAAACTTAAACACCTTTAAATCTTATAAGTGATATTTTATGAGATATAGAGATATTAGAACTTTCAATTTTATTCTCCACTTTATTGAAAGAGTTAGTTGTGATAACAAAATCACTTTCGTAAACCTTTAAGAGTTATGTAGAAATTCTTGGTATTGGTGAGGTAATTTCACCAAGAACAAATCTTGAAAATGACATATTTGTAAGTGAAAAAAATATTAAAAATAACATATCTTTAAGTGATGAAAAAACTTGATGTGGATTCATCAAGTGGTGTAAAAACTCTTGAAATTGAACTTATGAAGTAATATAATGCTCAAGTATAGTTTAGTATTTAAAGTGTAGATGTAGATTTGCCAAACCATGTTAAAAGCAAGTTTGCAAATTGTCTTCCTTATCTCTTTCCTTTAAGAACTTTAATTATATTGCTGGTTATTATGTTTATTTAAAATAATTTATATTTTTTGTTTTGTCAATATTAGTAATACACTAACTTACATTCATGTCATAATTGCTTTAATCCTTGAACAATATGGATCTTGTATATAATGGATGAAAAAGTATTATATTGTAAACTACCATGGATTTTGCACAAGTAGTTTAACAATATTGGGTTGTTAATATATATATTGATAAATATTAGTCATTATGATTACTTAAATGTTGATTAAACTTAAAACCTTGCATGTGTTATAGAAAATTATCTTGGAAGGTATCAACACTTCTCAAGGGTTAGCAAGTTATTATTTCTTTGATGGAAAGGTCCTTGTAATTGCTAAGAATTCATTTGTAATCCAGTTATCCATATGTAATATTGAAAGTGTTAAAAAACTTATTAATGTGTAAATATAAATTATATATACTTGTACATGATGTTATAAGAAAACTACCTATTTTTTTATATATAAGATCCCTAGAAATGATGATACAAAGCATTTGAAAGTTTGAGTCATTACAAATTTAGAAATTTTAGATTCTTATTGCATATAATAATTTTTTTTATACATTCTAGGATTTTTAGAACACTTGGTATTGATAGTGCATCATCTAAAACACGTGAATCATATGTGATGTACTCTCCTCGCGAAGGCATGATGTCATGACAACCTTTCCCAAATAGTTTCCTAGAAGATTTTTGGTTTGATAAAGGAGTCGTCACTTGGTATTATCGTTACTAGAAACTCTAGATAGTCTTTAGATTCTGGACAAGAAAATAATTGTGTTAAGGAAAAGTATTTGCATCCTTACTATGTCTTACTTGAGGTAAATTGTATTATTTTTTCTCTTTATTTGTTATATTCAGATAATATTTATATTTCTTTCAGCTTACTATGATAATTTTGCTGCAATGAACAAACTCTAGTTTTGTTAATGACTTGGTCTGGAATGATAAAATGTCCTAAATTATCATTGGGGTTTTTTTCGAGATAAACTTAGAGTTTTGGCTATAATATCATTACAAATAATATTTCAAATAAAATTCATTATAGTTTTTTATCTTTATAATATGAGTGAATGAATTTTGTTATTCTTAATAATATTTTGGTTATTAATCTCATACAAGTTTTTATCATTATATTAAAATGAGTAACAATAAATTATTATTCCTAATAATATTTTGGATATTAACTCTTTTTAGTTTTTTTATCCTTATATTAAAAGCTTATGATATTTTCTTGTAAAAAATAAGTTTTTAATATTTTTTAAAATATAGGCCAAATTCCGTAGAAATTCTACAAATTTTTTATAAAATCTATGCAATATTTTTAAAACATGTCAAAATATTTTAGATTTTAAAATAATTCTCAAATAATTTTGAGGATTTATGCAATTAAAACATTTGGTTAATTAAAAAACTTTTTTTTAATCTTTAATCCTTTTTCTTTTCTTTTTTTACCATTTATTTAACACAAAAATAAAATAAAAATGCAAACACACACACTCTACAATTACATGTTCATGAACCACCAAAATCCAAATGTCAACAATAATTGAAGCACATACATTAATCATCTAAACTTTGCAAAATAGAGTTTTGAAGGTCAAAAATAATTTGAAAAACATTGTTGAAAATGCAAGAATAATGATCTAAGACCTTAAAAGTATAGGAACAATGGTGGTGCTTGTGCTCCATATGCCATCACCATTGGTGGTAAGTGAAGCCACACAGTGCCTTTGGTGAAGACAAAAAAATTGGTGGATCGGAAACATATCTTTATTTTTTTATTCTTGTAGTGGCGATGAGAGATATCATTATTTGTAAAATTAAGAAAAATCTACAAATAATTCATTTTTTTTTTTTTTTTTTTACATATATATTTTTTAGTTTCACTTTCTTCCTCTTTTTTACAAATGGTTGTAGTGGAAAAGAAAGAGAGTTACTTGTTGTGTTGGGTTGTCATGGGTGGTGGTTAACCATGGTCAAAAGAAGAAAGATGAAATAAGCGAATGAGCATCTCTTACTGCTATAATGAGGAGAAACTAGATATAAGGGAGTTATTAGTTAGATGTTGAGTTATGTTGATTGCGTGGGCTAGAGTTATTAGTCGAAGCTGCTAGCATTCATGGTTGATGATAAAGAGAGAAAAACGAGGTGGTGTTGGTGCTTAGTTAGTTTAGTGGTGAAGAGGGTTAGCTTTTAGGTTGTTATTTTTGGATTGTTGATTTTGGGTTTGGGAGAGTAAAGAATGGTAGTCTTAGATGTCCTCCAGGTTTATATAATAGAGGCTTGAATGGTAAAACGACACAAGGATGTTATTTCTTTTCCATTGTTGGTGGCAATGGTGGTCACAATGAGGTTGAGGTTAGCAAATATGGTTGATGAGTAATCTAAAAAATAATGAGAGAGAAGAAAATGATGAGGAATGAAGGAAGGGGTGTGGTTTAGTTGTTGATTTTGGTTAAGAGTTGGGAAAGATAGGGTCCTAAATGAAAGGAAAATAATAATGGATACTATCATTTTTTTCTTCAAAATGGGAGAAGGAGAAAGTGTAGGAAAGACTTTATTTTTCTTTTCTATCTTTTAGGCTTTCCTAGATTAACTTTTATTATGACCTTTTTTTTTTATAACACATTTAATTTATATTGTAATTCATTTGGCTTGAAGGCAAAGCAAACCAAAATCAATCATTAGATTTCAATAATTAATCTATACCACTTATTTAATTTTTGGAGATTTGTAGGAATAACTTAGAGGCAAAGCAAATAAATATAAATATGGGCCCTTGGATTAAGAATATTGATTATGGACTATTTGATTAAAATTTAGGTTAGAGGGTTTTTAATTTTAAAATTGATCATGTCCATTCCATAATTATAATTAAATCACTAAAGTAATAAATGCTTTTTTTTTTTAAAAAAAGAAATATTAACATCGACTTAATGAGCATGTTAAAAATTAAACGTGTCAAAAGTATATTTTTTTAACTTTAAATTATTTAGAAAAAATATTGCTAATGATATAAACACATTAAAAACATAGTTTTTGAGTTTTTTTTTTTTTGCTGTTTTTTTTTTGTTTTTGTTCTAAAAAATAGGGTCAAAATGGATAATAACAATATGCACTTCTTTTCCATCCAGCTAAAAAATATGTAAGCTTTAAATTAAAAGTTATAGCTACTAAAATATCCTGTATTGTTCCTTTATTTTTCCCTTGACACATTCATTGAATTTCAACAAGAATATTTGTAAGAATATAGGTTCCAATAATTTCTCTAACTTAATCCTATATAAATGTAAAACAATAATTATAAATTTTTCTTCTTATTGTATAAAAATATTAGTATTGTTCTCATACCTTGAAATAAAAATTTAATCTTTGATTATTAATTATCTTTTAGGAATTATATCCTCTAGGTCTTTAATAAGATATATGTATAACTTAAGAATTGTTTTAAATACAATTCTAAAGTAATCATGCATAGTTTCAATATATTTATAGTAAAGACCATTAATAAAATGAAATTTTGAATTTTGATTTATAATTTATAAGAATAGAATTACTTGTTTCCTAATAGATACATTTTGCTCCATGATAGGTATATTTGTGTTGATTGTAATTGGTTATGATTTGTGAGGAGGTCACATAAATGATAAAATACAATTGGTTGCCTATAAATTTATTCAATATAATGTTTACCGTTGTGATTCAAAATGCTATTTATATAGAATTTTTTTTGTTCAGTTACATTTGTATATGATTTTTTGGTATATAAATTTTATATCTTTCTTGTTTAATAACAGCATATACAACTACTCTTATATATGCTATATGAATAGATTTATTATCCATAACAAGTAAATGATTTTTTTAGAAAAAAAAAAGTAATTTCCAAATTCATAATAATTTATCCATAAAAAATAGAAAATTTATAATAATTTCTAAATTTATAGAAAAAAAATGATTAATGCATAAGATTAATATAGAAAATTTTATTATAATAAGTAATAAACCCATAACAAAGAAAACATGTTAATAAATTTTATCCATAAGGTTGAAAATGAGAAAATAAAACACTAAAAATTAGAAGTGATCATTTTCGGTTCGATTCAGTTTTTACCTTTAAAAACAACCAAACCGGAAAAAAAGAAAAAAAAAAGAGGAATCAAAACCGAACTGAAACCGGTCCAAACCGACTAGTTTCCAGTTCCGGTTTGGTTTTTGAGTTCCAAAACCAAAAAAACCTATGGTTTTTTTTTCTTTGTGACTGAAATGTGCATTAGTTCAGCATTAAATTTACTCCCACAAAACCTCATTAACATCATCAAAGAAAAGAAAGAAAAGGAAAGGAAGTCATGTTAATTGTTTTCTTCTATGAAAAAACACGATCGCCAACATCAAATGTTGGATACATGGACAAAGAGGGAATGAATCCTAGCTTTGCTATAAAAGAACAAAATACAAGGGAAACAATAACAACAACAAACACAATCTTCGCATCATTAGTAGTGAAATTTAACCACTTTGGCAAAATATCATCTTTTTTCTCCATCTCCCCATCGCCATCACCATCATCCCCACCTTCACCTTCCTCACCATCACCACCAGAATCTACCTTTGCTTTAGTCTTTTCATCAGAATCCTCAACCCTATAATAAATTAATTTTTGAAATGGAACCAAAAGTTTTAAATCCTAGTGAGGTTTTAAGTTTTAAGTTTCAAGTTGGAGTTTCGGGGGAAAGAGGAAATGACTTGGTTTATTTTTAGACATTTTTTATATCTCTAAGTGATTAGCACTTAAAAGTGCATTTTTATCATGGTTTTATATTATCATTTTGCACTTGAAATATCAATAACTCCTTAACTAAAACATGTTTTATAATAATATATCTAATAATATAAGATACCTTTAATTTATAGTAAATGTTTATTTTAAATGCAGGTCTATCATATAAATAAAAGGATTGATTGATGACTTTAAGAACTTAAATTGCAAGGGCAAAGAGATGATCAAAATTAGAAAAGAGATGTCGGTGCAATCCAAACCGGAACATTGTTCGGTAATTGGGTCATATCTGGAGCTATAGATCTCAGATTTAGGTCTACTTTATATAGATGGAAAGGTAAGATATAGGCCTATAACTTTCATATGGAGTTCAAGATCTAAAAAAGCCATTTTCAAGTCCAAATTGTAGAAACAACAAAGAAGCCTGAATCTGTCCTCCAGCCCGAGCACTGTTTAGTATTTTGGCCATATCTGGAGTTCTAGAAGTTCAAATGAGCTGAATGTTTTACACAAGATAGCTGAGACAATTTCCTACAACTTTCATGTTTTTGAGTGGCTCCAATTTTGACTTTATCAATGATGTTTTGGGCAGACAAGAGAAGATAAGGATTGTCACCAAGTCAAGAGTTGGTCGTCTGATTAGTACTTAAAAGTGCATTATTAACATGGTTTTATATCATCATTTTGCACTTGAAGTATCATTAACTCCTTAACTAAAGCATGTTTTATAATAATATATCTAATAATATAAGATACCTTTAATTTATGGTAAATGTTCATTTTAAATGTAGGCCTATCACATAAATGAAAGGATTGATTGATGACTTTAAGAACTTAAATTGCAAGGATAAAGAGATGGCCAAACATAGAAAAGAGATGTCGGTGCAGTCCATACTGGAATACTATTCGGTAATTGGGTCATATCTAGAGCTATAGATCTCATATTTAGGTCCAATGTATATGGATGGAAAGGTAAGACATAGGCCTATAACTTTTATATGGAGCCCAAGATCTAAAAAGGCCATTTTCAAGTCCAAATTATAGCAACAACAAAGAAGCTCGAATCTGTCTTACAACCCGAGTACTGTTCAGTATTTTGGCCATATCTGGAGTTCTAGAAGTCCAAATGAGCGGAAGTTTTTACACAAGAAAGCGGAGACAATTGCCTACAACTTTCATGTTCAACTGGCTCCAATTTTGACGTTATCAATGACGTTTTGGGCAGACAAGAGAAGATAAGGATTGTCACCAAGTCAAGAGTTGGCCACCCACCTATCAATTAGTCATCAAATCAATAGTTCCCAATTTTGGCCTATAAAAGGAGGCATTTGCCATGCATTTAGGCATCTTGGTTTCCAGATCAAGATCATGCTCTTCCTTTCTCTCTTTGTATTTTTTGTAATGTTTATGCTTTGCTTTCATTAATATTAAGTTTATGCCTTTCATTTCCTTTCCTTTACTTAGTTAACTTTTATGTTCTTATTTTGTTTATCTATTTTTCTTTCTTTCATTATGTCTAGCTAAGTTAATTATGTCAAGGTGAAAAGGTTGCACTAATGGTGTAAGAATAAGTATAATGTAAACTTAATATGGACTTTAATATTTGATACTAACATGTTTTATATTTGTTATCTTGTTCACTCTTTAATACTTTGCTTGTTAAATGACTAATCTTGATTTATGTTGTATAACATTTGGTACAACAAATGTTTGGCACTTTCATATCCCATATTGTATGGTATAACCGACACCTGAGCTATGAAAGAAACTTGATTTGTTGTTAATATAAGTTATAATCATGAATGCTTGACAAGATTTACAAGTAATAGCATTAATTGAATAAGATGACTAATATAATTGTGTTAACAATCTATAATCCAATTGGAACCTTCTTTATATGTGGTTTTCAATTGAATAATAAAAGTTTATATTATACTTGTTTGACATACCATTAGTGGAATCTCTAACCTTGACATTTGTTATTATCATTGTTTAATTGTTACATTAATATTTCATCTCAAAGTTCTCATCATCATCATCTTCTTCTTCTTCTTTTTTTTTTTTTTATTATTATTATTACTATTATTGTTGTTTATAATTTGTACAATTAACCTCCCTGTGGTTCGACCCTGGTCTTGCTGGGTTATTTATTACTTCGACACTCCTGCACTTGGGAGAAGACATCAATCTTTTCATCATGTCACCGTTCACTTATCAATTAGTCATCAAATCAATAGTTTCTAATTTTGGCCTATAAAAGGAGGCATTTGCTATGTATTTAGGCATCTTGGTCTCCAGATCAAGATCATACTCTTGCTTTCTTTCTTTGTATTTTTTGTAATGTTTATGCTTTGCTTTCATTAATATCAAGTTTATACTTTTCATTTCCTTTCCTTTACTTAGTTAACTCTTATCTTATTTATGTTCTTATTTTGTTTATTTATTTTTCTTTCTTTTATTATGTTTAGCTAAGTTTATTATGTGAAGGTGAAAAGGTTACACTAATGGTGTAAGAATAAGTATAGTGTAAACTTAATATGGACTTTAATGTTTGATACTAACATGTTTTGTATTTGTTATCTTGTTCACTCTTTAATACTTTGCTTGTTAAATGACTAATCTTGATTTATGTTGTATAATATTTGGTACAACAAATGCTTGACACTTTCATAGCCCATACTGTATGGTATAACCGACACTTGAGCTATGAAAGGAACTTGATTTAACATAAGTTATAATTATGAATGCTTGACAAGATTTACAAGTATTAGCATTAATTGAATAAGATGACTAATGTAATCATGTTAACAATCTATAATCTGATTGGAACCTCCTTTGTGTGTGGTTTTCAATTGACTAATAAGAGTTTATACTATACTTGTTTGACATACCATTAGTAGATCCTCTAACCTTGACATTTATCATTATCATTGTTAAATCTTTACATTAATATTTCATCTCAAAGTTCTCATCTTTTTCTTCTTCTTCTTCCTTTTTTTTTTATTATTATTATTAGTAGTACTACTACTACTATTATTAGTACTATTATTATTGTTGTTGTTGTTGTTGTTGTTGTTATTATTATTATTGTTGTTGTTGTTGTTATTGTTATTGTTGTATTATTGTTATTTATAATTTGTACAATTAACCTTCCTGTGGTTCGACCTCGGTCTTACTGAGTTATTTATTACTTCGACACTCTTGCACTTGGGAGAAGACATCAATTTTTTAGTCGTGTCACTAAGCTTTTAGAGGAAGAGGACAACTATTAATGGGAGGGGGAGGGGGCAGGGGCAGTGGTTGTTATACTGTTGATGAAAAGGTTAATGGGAGGGGAGGGGTGACTGTGTGAAATTGAAATTGAAAGTGAAAGAAATGAAAAATATTATGCTAAGGTTAATCTTTAATGTCTAATTGCTAATGAAAGGGAGGAGGCAGCTAGCAACCCACAACTTGGTTTATTTTATTTTTTATTTTTAAACTGATCTGGTTTGGTTTGGTTCGGGTTGGTTGGTTCAAGCACACCAAAATCAAAAATTGAACCTAAATATTTTTCTAAATATTTTAACCAATTTAATCGATTTTTTTACCAATTTAGTTTTTTCAGTTATTTTTTATTTTCTCAGTTAAATTAATTTTTTGATTTTTTTGCTTAACTCTACTAAAAATAAAACAAACTATTAAAAAAATAATTACATATAATTTAATTTGACCGTGAAGAATATTGTTTTTACTAGAAAGATGTAGTTGTTGATGTTTAACGTTAGTAAGTGAATAAGAATGAAAAAAAAAAGTGTATTTCTTTGCTAAGAGCAAGAAAACAAAATTCCTTAGTAAAAATACTTATTATTTAAATTGATTTGAAATCACTTTTCATTAATTAACTTTCCTAAAATTCATTAAATATGACCAAGTTTAAAAAATAATTTTCATCAACGCCTAATAGCTTGTCCTATTTTGATATGTTTATCTAAAGGCTATTAATAGTGGGCCCCTTTTATAATCAACGATCCAGATCCACCTAATCATGTCCGTCGCGTTTCACTAATGGTCCCTATATATAAGGTCCTCGCTTCTATTGCTATACTCCGACAAAGACACACTCCTTCTCGATTCTCGCAGTCTCTCTCTTTCAAAAAATGGATCGGAATGGCATCCTCGGCTGGATACTGATTTGCGTCCTCGTGGCCGGTGTCGGTGGCCAAGCACCGGCTGCGACGCCGACATCAACTCCAGCGACTCCAACAACTCCTTCCGTACCATTAGCTGCACCCGCTAAAGCACCTGCAAAACCTACAATGCCAGCACCCGTATCATCACCACCGGCGGTAACACCAGTAGCATCTTCACCGAAACAGACTGTTCCAACTCCAGTGGCGACGCCATTAGCTACACCACCTCCAGCCGTGACTCCAGTTAGCTCCCCTCCGGCTCCGGTTCCTGTTAGCTCTCCACCGGAAAAATCTCCTCCGTCTCCAGTGCCTGTTGCTCCACCGACAAGCTCGCCTGTGGCTGCACCGGCAGCAGAGGTCCCTGCTCCTACTCCTAGTAAAAAGAAGCCAAAGGAGGCACCGGCTCCTGGTCCGGCATTGTTGAGCCCACCCGCACCACCAACGGAGGCTCCTGGACCTAGCGCAGAATCCATGTCTCCTGGTTCTATCGCTGACGACGTAAGTTCTATCATTTCATCTTTATTTTTTTATGAACAATTTTGAAATTGGGTTTAACATGTGTGAGAAGGCAATGCGGCAATAGATCTAGAAAACACAAATCATGAAAAGTTTATTAAAATGGAAAGATCCAGTTAGGGTTTTTGGGTTGGTAAGAGAACCGTAATGTAATTAATTATTGACGATGTTATTAGGTGTGTAATGTTATACCAGTAGGAGCTCATTTATATTTCCTAATATGAAGCTGATTAATTTGCTTGCTTGCTGTCCTAAGTGGATCGGTATTATTTTTTATTTTATTCATTTCTGTAATTATTAATAATTATATTAAATTTAATATATTTTATGTGTTTGAATATATATTAGCTAAAATGATTGTGCAAAGCGTAGGATTTAAATTATGTAGCAAAAATGTATTGTTTGAGTTTAAATTTCATTTTCTTATTTATGCTTTTTTTTATTTATTAAACCGTGTTTTTCTTATTAATATCATGGTTATTTAAATAAAAACTTAAATCAATTAAAATAGATATTTTTAAAAAATCCAAGTGATTTAAATTAAAGAGAAGAAAAAAGTGTTTCATCTTCCAAAACTTTCCCTTTATTATTCATATATTTCTTTTTTTATTATGATGAAAACATATTTGTTTATTAGAATCGTATTTTTTTAAACAAAAACCGATACTGATTCATAAAGCAATCTTTAACCAAGAAACAAAAAATAATGTTTCAATTATATCTATATGACTATATAAAAAAGTAAAAGAATAATTAATTTGAAGAAATAATATAAAAAATAATAAAAAAATATATGTTAGTCTTATTGTGCAATATTGTTTTTGAAAAAATTATGTATATTAGTTATATACATTATTTTTTTAAAAAAAATTGTAAATATTATCATAAAGGTTCTAATCTTATATAAAAAATATGACATAACTGAATGATATTTTAAATGTCATTGTAATTATTTATTTAAGTAGGATTTTATTTTAAGATAAAAAAGAACAATTAAAAAAATAGAAAAGAAGGGCAGGATTTGATTTTTAAGATATTAAAAAAAGAATTAAAAAATAGAAAAGAAGGGCAAAGAGAATCGAGTCCTAATGTGCCTAGACCTTAAATTAAAGGTCAAGCATTCTTGGACTTGCAAGATTAGGCTCTCAAGCTCGTCTGCCTTTTAAAATCAAAGGCTAGGCATGCCTAGGCTTTCAAGCCAAGCTCGTGCATATGGACTTTTTAGAAATGCCCATGCGTGCCTGGACCTTGGAGTTCATGCCTACACCTCTTTTTTAGACCATTAAAATTTAAATTTCAATATATTCACATTTAAAAAATAAGTAAAAAAACATTTTAGGATCCTCCAAAACTCTATTCCTAGCCACTAAACACATTCTAATCAACTTAAACTCAAAACTAAATTAAACTAAAACAAAATTTCTAGACCTTGATTATTTTTTATTGGTATCATTAAAAGCTGAAACCACCTCTATTTCTCTCCTTTTTTTAAGTCAAACCCATAACCATCTCTATCGTACTCCTTTTCTAAAGTCTAACCCATAGACACCCAAATGAGGGTGTCTATGAGTTAGACTTTCCTCTTGTGTTTTTTTTTTTTACTGAAATAAAGATTTTGATAAAATAGAGATCAAATTGTTGATAGACGCTCCCTGAACAGTATAAATAAAAAAACTTATCCTTTTTCATTGTTAATTTCTGTTCTTGTTATTTTTTTTAATTAAACCCTATAACTGTATATCGTAATAGCAATCAGTAATGTTTCAATGTAAGAAGTACATAGCCGTGAGTATTTTGTTGAGCAGTGAAGATGATGGAGATACATCTCGTCGGTGCTTGCTAAATAACTAGTGATATGTGAAGTCTGAAAAAAGAAGAAGAAGATGAAAGCTACGGCAGCTTCGTGTCTCACACTCGAGACTGGTTCTGGTACAAGACTAGTAAACGCGTTTTGTAGCATGTGAGATGCACTTTCTGACAATTGAACTCCCATTCCCAAAAGAGTTGTCCACGACTCTGACATCAATGGGATTTGCACGCTTGGCTTACCGCCGACAACTTTTGATCAGATGTTAGAAGTTCCCGGAATCATTTCAACCACCGGAATCTCGCACTCGATACTAGTTCATACCAGTTTATGCATGGAAAGATCTCTCTGAGGAAATAATGCTCGGTAGGGTAATTGTTGCGAGCGTCAGAATGCGATTTTAACGTGGGTCAAGCTATAGAGAAATGTTTTGTTACTGTAGATATGAATTTAGGTGCAGTAAATATTATAATTTTTTGTTTTTTTGAGTTCTAAATTTGAGCGAACCAATTATTGCAGAGTGGAGCGGAAAGAACAAGATGCTTTCAGAAGATAGCAGGAGGTTTGGCATTGGGAGGGGGTCTGCTTGCTTTGATCTTCTAGAGAGATCATGTTCTTATCCTCTTATCTCCTGGAGTATAATTATTGTTATTATTTTGATCACATTGGATATTATTTAAATTTATTTTGACACTGGCTGGTTAAATTATTACTGTTGATACCCCATGGCGCGTGGCTTGGTTTCGTCGTTCCTGATGGAAAGGGGTGGGAGGCATTAGGGATTCATTTGTATGTATTCTCTTGGGAGATTTTGAGTGCTACTTTGTATTCTGTAGTTTTCTTCTGTTCGCTCTCTCTCTTCTTGGATTATTACAGACATGATGATTCTCTCTTGCTTGCTTTTTACGTTTTGTATTGAGCACACCTGTCTAGGTATTCCTTTATTCCTTACTTGTTTGTTATTTAATGAGAAAAAACTGTTGATTATAATAGAAAGCTACCAGGAAGAAAGAAAGATGGCGGCGAGCATTGGCCAGGCAATTAGATGTTGATGAGTCAGCTCGGTAGAGCTCGTGAGTTAGCTTATAAGATAATTTAATTATTTATAAAGGGTTTGCATGGTGTTGAGGAGTTAAAATCTTCTATCAATGAGATCTAGGAGTGCGGTTCGTCCATTGGTCGTGGTAAGAGCTTCGTTTGACTCTGTTATGTGGGAGGAAAGTCCTATTTTGAGAAATCGTGGCCAGGGAATTTCAGAAAGCTCTATTTGCCATTTATGAAAGGACTAGATGTTATCTAAAACACCAACGCTATGAAGAATTTGATCATGTTTATTTTCCTATAACAGATAAAAAAGAGTAATATGTTTTATATTAATAAATTACTCTCATAAAAAAAATGATATGATGGAGCTCATTGATCTTTCTTTAACTGCATTGATTATAAATCCATTATGATATTAATGAATTTCTTAAAATCAATTTTAATAAATGGATCGTTTGATTTCCTAATTAAATAATATTTCAATTAGATTTTCAAATTAATTGAAATAGCTAGTGTATAAATAAAGATTTAATTTAAATCCAATAAAGATATGGCAAGGCACTTGTATTTAATTACTTTTTTACTATAAAGATAAAGAGATTTTTTTTATTTTCATTTAATTAAGGCTTTAATTTTTTACTTTCTTTTTAATTTCATCCCTAAATGCATTAATTGAACTCACTCATTTGGCCGCTTCTTACAATCATGCAATTTTAAACCTAACTTGGCTCTAATGAATAATTTAAGCAAGACTTTAATCAATTTGAACCCAACATGTTCATTGCAATTTTGAGTCCGAAAAGGCTGCAACAAACTTAGGTCTAGTAAGACTTAAAAAATTCAAAATCATAACATGATGTGAACCGCATGTCATTTTTATGAATTATGCAATCTTTACTAATGAATGTACATGCTTAATGTAACACAAAACTCTCATTTTTTAAAGCAAAAAAAAAAAAAAACATTTAGCTTTGGAACGTTTTCTTACCATGTTTTACTTGCATTTAGCCAAAAAAATCTATTTGAGCTAGTTATAAGTAAATTTCATTAAATATAACTTTTTCTCACAAACCCAACTAACTCTCACCCTGTATGCCAATAATATATCCAAGAAAACATCTTAGCATTGAATAATGTGTTTTGGGCTCTCAACTAAAAAATTTAATATTTATAAAAATACTTTTAAAATTTAATGATTTTTTTTTCAATAATTATATTTGAATGAATATAGTCATTAAAATTTGCAGCAAAACAATGAGTGGAATAACTAGAGAACATCAAAACAAAAACAATAAAATCAGATAATTAAGTAGAGGACATCAGAATAAAAGCAACAAATTCAGATTATCAATGATAAAATTAAAAATAGGGACCTATACTTCAAACAAGTAAGTATTTATTTATTACTGTACAATGTTCTCATAAGACTCATATGTAAATTCAGTAAATTTGAACCCAATAAGGTTTATTATAATTTTAAACCCATCAAGGTTCCAACAAATTTGAGTCCAACAAGACTTTAACGAATTTAAAATAATAAGGTTCATAGTAATTTTGAGCCTAACATGACTTAAGTAAACTTGAGTACAATAAAATTCTAGTTAACCTGAAGCCAACAATGTTCTTTGTAATTTTAAGCCTATCAAAACTCCAACAAACTTTAGTTCAACAATACTAGCAAATTTAAACCAAACAAGATTAATTAAAATTTTAAGCCTACTATGGCTCTTGTAAACTTGAGTCTTAGCAAAACTCTAGCAAATTGAATCCAAAAATGTTCATTGCAATTTTAAGCTCAACAAGACTCCAATAAATTTAAGTCCCACAAAACTTTAGCAAATATGAAGCCAACAAAGTTCATTGAAATTTTGATCATAGCAAGGCCACAACAAATTTAAGTCTAGTAAGGCTTTCACAAATTAAACCCAACAAGGTTCATTGTAATTTTAAGACTAACTAGGGTCGAACATACTTGAGCCCATCAAGGATCCAACAAATTACTCCAGCAAGACTTCAATGAATTTGAATTTAATAGGTTTCATATCAATGTTTTTAGCCCAATGATCCCTAACAGATTTAAGCTTAATAAATTTCTTTGTAACTTGTTTGAGTTCAACCTGGTTTAGTTTTAATTTTTTCTAAAAAAGATAGTCACTTTTAAGTTTGCCTGATTTTAATTTTTCAAAGAGAGAGTAGTCATCTCCAAATTGATTCAATTCTATTTTTTCACAAAGAGAATGATTGTCTCTAAGTTGATCTAATTTCACTTTTTCAAAAGAGAGTGATTATTTTTAAAATGATCCAATTTTAATTTTTTAAAAGTGAGTAGTAATATCTAAGTTGATGTAATTTTAATTTTTTGCTAAGAGAGTAGTCATCTCTAAGTTGACCTAATTTTAGTTTCTTAAAAAAGAGTGGTTGTATCCAAGTTAACGTATTTTAGTTTTTTGCAAAGAAAGTAGTCCTATTTGATTTGACCCAATTTTGAATTTCTACATTGAGGTTGATCGCCTTTGATTTGACCCATTTTATTTAAAATTTTTTTTTTTTTTTTACAAGCTTACTACATAAATACAAATTATTTTTATATTATACAACAAGCATTGTAAAAAGGGGACAATTATCATAACTCATATTTTGATTCCCATTATTTTTAAATAAAATTACCAATAATATATTTTAAATTTTAATCATTATTTTAGTTACTTGTTTTTATTTAATTTTTTTGTATAAAAAAGAGAAAAATATTATGTCATTTTCATTTCAATCCCTAGCTTTTGGATTTTTTTTTTAATTTTCATTAAAGTAAGCCTTTAATTTTAGATTTTCTTTTTAATTTCATCCCTACATACATTAATTGAACCCTCTATTTTGGATTTTTTGTTTTTACAATTTATATATTGGTTTCTAAAATTATGTAATTTTGACAAACTTAGCTCTAATTTTCACCTTTTCTCTTCAATTTCATTAGGAAAACTAGGAAAGGCTCCTTCCCTTAGAAGAAAAACTTCTTCCACCCATTTGCTTGATCATCTTCCCTTTATTCATACTTAACTAATACACCTGTATAAACAAAACTAATTGAATCTCCATATTTGTTCTAAATAACTCAAACCTGATTGAATGAACCATGATGATACTTCTAAATCATTATCATTTTCTTCAACCAAAACACCACCAATATCCAGGAATAACCTTCAGCAATATATTCTTTCCCTTCATTCTTAACGTAGAAACTAACATTTTCCCTCCACTTTCAATATAGAAACCACCATCTTCATCAACCACTTACATTATCCTCTTAACAAAAAAATAAAAAAATCCTTTTCATTTTAATTCTGGCTTTTAGGTCTTTTTAATTTTCATTCAATTAAGGGATTAGTTTTAGATTTTTTTCCAACTCCATCCTTAAGTGCATTAATCAAACCATTTAATTTGATCACTTTTTACAATTTAGTCTTCGGTTTCCAAAATTACACAATTTTGACCAATTATGCCAGAATTCTCACTTTTTCACTTCAATTTCACCCTAATTGAATTAATTGAGCCCTTTTAATTCTTATATAATTTTTTAATTTTGGCCCTAATTGAATTAATTGAAGTGTATAATTTGGGTTTCTTCTCCAATTTAGTCCTTGGTCCTCTAATTCTTTTAATTAAATCCAAGTTAAACTATTTTTCTTAAGATACTTTCTAATTAAGTCCCTAATTGCATTCTAAATTATTCATGATAGTTTTTTTTACCTTTTTTACTCAATCTTTAGATTTTAAAGTCAATTATTTGTCTAATTTTACCTCTAACTATATTGTTTTTATGTATGTATGTGTGTGTGTGTCTACACACACACACACACACACACACACACACACACACGTGATTTGTATATGTTGTGTGAGTTTGAATATTTCTAATAAAAGCATTTTCATAGTAACACAAAAATTAAAACAAACAAATAAAAATAATTTATTGTTGTAAACTTCTCTTTTATATTGTGTAGTATTTTTCGTGATATAATAATTTGGATTGTGTCATTATGTTTCCATATAGACCTAAACAAGGAAGAGTGGTATCTTTTGAGCCTATTCTAGACTTAGTAAAAAGAAAGGGGCTAAGCCCTATTTGTTTCTCATCTTTATGGGTCCAATGCTCATTTTAAAAATGGTTAATTCGACAAGCCTTATTTTTAAAGGATTGATGTCAAAAGATAAGCATAATTAACTTTTTATTCGAATCTCTAAAACTAGTGCTAATCTTTAGGATTCTTATTTTTCTTTAATTACTAGGTGGCGACTTACATTTTTCATATATTTTCCCATTTTATTTTGAAAAGTCCCATTGATATCTAGGTGGGATAACATAGTGTGACATTCCTTATTTTTTTTGGTAAGTGGCCTTATTATTTTTAAGTTCAAATAGCATAATCCTTATACAAAAAGGTCACCTTATCTATTATAAAAGATGTTTTCTCCTCATCTTTATAATGCCAAGGGATCTAGTTGTAGCTCAAACTCGTATTTAGGGAGCGTAAGAACTCAAACTTGATCATGAAGTTTACAAGTCTATCTATTTTAGGTAGAGGAAACTTATCTATAGGATAAATTTTATTGAGATAAATGAAGTTTGCATATATCCATTATTTTCCATAGATTTTATTTATTATGATTATTTTATCGAGTCATTCAAGATACATCACTTCCCAAATAAAACTAGCTTCATCCACCTCCTCATATATAACTTTTATCTTTCCCTTTTAATTTTTTTATTATGATAAATGGGAGGGAAAGTTGGGTTTACCTTTGGCTTATAGGCTTGACATGTCAAGGTTAATGCTAAACTTATATGAGGGCTAAAAAATAAAGTTATCTTTTTAGATGTTAAGGATCTTTATAATGGCTTTTCCCTGTCAATGATCCAAAATAGAGCCAATATTGGTGTTCATGCTTGTATTTGTTCGTGAAGGTTGACCTTTTGTAACACTTACATTACTTCCATGCACATCTCTTTTCTTTTCTTCACGGACCTTTTCTAGTCTACCACTAAAGCTATTTTGCCTAAAGACAAGTGAAGATTCATCTTCTATAGCCTATTTGGTTCTCTTCTTATTATGGCCACCTTTTTTTGACATAAAACTTTATGGTTAAGTGACACGACTAAAAGATTGATGTCTTCTCCCAAGTGCAGGAGTGTCGAAGTAATAAATAACCCGGCAAGACCGGGGTCGAACCACAGGGAGATTATTTGTACAAATTATAAATAACAATAATAAAACAACAATAACAACAACAACAATAGTAATAATAATAATAATAATAATAATAATAATAATAATAATAATAATAATAGTAGTAGTAGTAGTAGTAGTAATAATAATAATAATAATAATAATAATAATAATAATAATAATAAAGAAAGAGAAGAAGAAGATGATGATGATGATGATGAGAACTTAGAGATGAAATATTAATGTAAGGATTAAACAATAATAATAACAAATGTCAAGGTTAGAGGTTCCACTAATGGTATATCAAACAAGTATAGTATAAACTCTTATTATTGAATTGGAAACTACACACAAAGGAGGTTCCAATCACATTATATATTGTTAACATGATTACATTAGTCATCTTATTCAATTAATGCTAATACTTGTAAATCTCGTCAAGCATTCATGATTATAACTTATGTTAACAACAAATCAAGTTCCTTTCATAGCTCAGGTGTCGGTTATACCATACATTATGGGCTATGAAAGTGCTAAGCATTTGTTGTACCAAGTGTTATACAACATAAATCAAGATTAGTCATTTAACAAGCAAAGTATTAAAGAGTGAACAAGATAACAAATATAAAACATGTTAGTATCAAACATTAAAGTCCATATTAAGTTTACATTATACTTATTCTCACACCATTAGTGTAACCTTTTCACCTTGACATAATTAACTTAGCTAGACATAATGAAAGAAAGCAAAATAGATAAACAAAATAAGAACATAAAAGTTAACTAAGTAAAGGAAAGGAAATGAAAGGCATAAACTTGATATTAATGAAAGCAAAGCATAAACATTACAAAAAATACAAAGAGAGAAAGGAAGAGCATGATCTTGATCTGGAAACCAAGATGCCTAAATGCATGGCAAATGCCTCCTTTTATAGGCCAAAATTGGGAACTATTGATTTGATGACTAATTGATAAGTGGGTGGCCAACTTTTGACTTGGTGACAATCCTTATCTTTTCTTATCTGCCTAAAACGTCATTGATAACGTTCAAATTGGAGCCAGTTGTAAACATGAAAGTTGTAGGAAATTGTCTCAGCTTTCTTGTGTAAAAACTTCAGCTCATTTGGACTTCTAGAACTCCAGATATGGCCAAAATACCGAACAGTGCTCGGGCTGGAAGACAGATTCGGGCTTCTTTGTTGTTGCTACAATTTGGACTTGATAATGGCCTTTTTAGATCTTAGGCTCCATATGAAAGTTGTAGGCCTATGTCTTACCTTTCCATCCATATAAATTGGACCTAAATCTGAGATCTGTAGCTCCAGATATGACCCAATTACCGAACAGTGTTCCGGTTTGGATTGCACCGACATCTCTTCTCTAAGTTTGACCATCTCTTTATCCTTGCAATTTAAGTTCTTCAAGTCATCAATCAATCCTTTCATTTATGTGATAGGCCTTTCCATCCATATAAATTGGACCTAAATCTGAGATCTGTAGCTCCAGATATGACCCAATTACCGAACAGTGTTCCGGTTTGGATTGTACCGACATCTCTTTTCTAAGTTTGGCCATTTCTTTATCCTTGCAATTTAAGTTCTTCAAGTCATCAATCAATCCTTTCATTTATGTGATAGGCCTGCATTAAAAATAGATATTTACCACAAATTATAGGTATCTTATATTATTAGATACATTATTATAAAACATATTTTAGTTAAGTAGTTATTGATACTTCAAGTGCAAAATGATGATATAAAACCATGATAAAAATGCACTTTTAAGTACTAATCATTAAGTATCTTATACTAATAAAATCATTAATTTCATGGAGAAACGGTTTACATATGATAGGATTATAAAAGCCTTCATCCTTTAGGGTCATTTTAAGTAAAAAAATAAGGATTATAATGGGCTTACTAGGACAACTATCCCTCCTTATATATCGTGTCAATTACATTTTCTTAGAGGTTGTACTAGTTGGGTTAACTCGATCATCTTATAACCATGTTAGGTGGTTCTATAAAAATTATGTGTTCCTTGAGCATGACGTGTGACACTACTAAAAGATTGATGTCTTCTCTTAAATATAGGAGTGTCGAAGTAATAAATAACCCGACAAGATCGGGGTCGAACCACATGAAGGTTAATTATATAAATTATAGATAACAACAACAACAACAACAACAACAACAACAACAACAACAACAATAACAGCAATAGTAGTAATGGTAGTTGTTGTAGTAGTAGTAGTAGTAGTATTAATAATAATAATAAAAAAGAAAAAGTTGATGAGAACTTTGAGATGGAAAATTAAACAATGATAATAACAAATGTCAAAGTTAGATAATCTACTAATGGTATGTCAAATAAGTATAATATAAACTCTTATTATTCAATTGAAATCACACACAAAGGAGGTTCCAATTGGATTATAAATTGTTAACATGATTACATTAGTTATCTTATTCAATTAATGCTAATACTTGTAAATCTCTTTAGGCATTCATGATTATAACTTATGTTAACAATAAATCAAGTTTCTTTCATAGCTCAGGTGTCGGTTATACCATACAATATAGGCTATAAAAGTGCTGAGCATTTGTTGAACCAAGTGTTATACAACATAAATCTAGATTAATCATTTAAAAAGCAAAGTATTAAAGAGTGAACAAGATAACAAATAGAAAATATGTTAGTATCGAACATTAAAATTCATGTTAAGTTTACACTATACTTATTCTTACACCATTAATATAACCTTTTCACCTTGACATAATAAACTTAACTAAATATAATGAAAGAAAAAAAAAACAAAATAAGAACATAAATAAGATAAAAGTTAACTAAGTAAAGGAAAAGAATTGAAAGGCATAAACTTGATATTAATGAAAACAAAACTTAAGCATTACAAAAATACAAAGAGAGAAAGTAAGAACATGATCTTGATCTGAAAATCAAAATGCCTAAATGCATGGCAAATGCCTCCTTTTATAGGCTAAAATTGAGAACTATTGATTTGATGACTAATTGATGAGTAGGTGGCTAACTCTTGACTTAGTGACAATCTTTATCTTCTCTTGTTTGCCCAAAACATCATTGATAATATTAGAATTGAAACCAATTAAAAACATGAAAGTTATAGAAAATTATCTTAATCTTCCAGGAAAAACAATGGAGGTCATTTGGATGTCTATAACTCTAGATATGGGCCAAACATTGAACAATGCTCAGGCTGGAGGATAGATTCAGACTTCTTTGTTGTTGCTATAATTTGGACTTGAAAATAGCCTTTTTAAATCTTGGGCTCCATATGAAAGTTGTAGGCCTATGTCTTACCTTTCCATCCATATAAATTAGACTTAAATCTAAGATCTACAACTTCAGATATGATCCAATTACCAAACAATGTTCTGGTTTGGACTGCACCACCATTTCTTTTCTAACTTTGACCATCTCTTTGTCCTTTTAATTTTAGTTCTTAAACTCATTAATCAATCCTTTTATTTATGTGATAGGCCTATATTTAAAATGAATATTTACTACAAATTAAAGGTATATTATATTAATAGACATGTTATTATAAAACATGTTTTAGTTAAGGAGTTATTGATAATTTAAGTGCAAAATAATGATATAAAACCTTGATAAAAATACACTTTTAAGTACTAATGACACCTCCCAACCAGCTTATTACTAGTCCCTAGTAATCAAGGCGATAAATAGAAAAATAATTTGTGAATTCTACAAAGCAAGGTATTCATCATTCAACTGCCATTAATCTATCCGGATAAACAAACTCTCATTAAATTTATATATTTACTCAATATCTCTTAAACAAGATATTAATAAACCTTTCTTTTATGCTCAATAAATCAACACATAGTTATGATGCTTTTTTTTGGAAGAAAACAAAATTTTTGTTCTAATGTTTAAAGTTAACTTCTTTAGGTTGGGATTATTATTATTTTTTTTTTAATATATATACATATAACTTAAAACACCATACATCTTTAACCCATGTAACGAGCTTTTGACTAATGACTCCTAGACCAGTTGGTCTTAGGGCATTAGGTATTGAGACACTCCTATAAGCTTAGTAACTCGGGTTGCCGATACTGATACGTAGATAGTACAATGTTTGATTTTTTTAAACTTTTCTACTCAACCTATGTAACAAGTGTTGGGCCAATAGCTTCTAAGTCAGTTGTCTTTAGGGTATTAGGTGTTAAAACACCCTTTTGACTTTAATTGCTCAGGTTAGGGAAGCTACAAAACCAAACTTATCTATATTTTTATTATCATCATTTTTTTCTTTTTTATTTTTTTAATTATATACTATTCCTTTCCCTTAGTTGTTACCTTTAACAAAAGAACATAAATAATGTAATAATCCACTATGCAACCCATAATCATATGTTAAAGTGTATGTGTGAAAATTAAAGTTTAAGAATACATGTTATATGAGTATATGTGTAGAATTAAGTGATAACAATGTGAGAGTTTGTAAACTTGAATATTTCAAGAAGTATTATGATAGACCTTGTTAAGAATGGTTACCAAGATGCGTCTTAAGAATTACTTTAACAAAAGAGCTCCTTTACTCTATCATCCTAGTAACAATAATTTTGAACATGCTTTATGAAATAGAAAACACAGTTAGTTAATTTTTTTTGGTCAACTACTACCCTCTTTCCCCAACTAAAATGAGATATTGTCCTCAATTTTCTAAGCTAGAAAGATAGAATATAAAAGACATCACCTGAAATAATGAATACTAACAAACCTGAAACACACTTAAATAAATATAAGAAACAACAAAACATAAATATTATGTTATTAATAAAACCCAAAGACATAAAGATTCACAAATGAAGACTGAAATCCAATCTAAGCTTTTTACAACTTTTCATAGATGACCAATTTATGCGACTCATGGAGGGATCAATTACAGGAATGAAAGATTGTAGTTAGTCAATTAATTGTTCAACAGTAGTAGGAGAGATTATGATTTGTCGTGCATAAGATGTTAGAAATTCTTGTTCCATAACATGATCAATAAATGATAACAACTTATCATAATAACCATTAACATTTAACAGACCTATAAGTTTATGGTGAATATATATTTGGGCCCAAGAGGAAATATGAAAAATCTCTTCCAATGCAACGAAGGCTCAATTCATATAATATACTTGTTCTATTTTCCTATGGGTTTTAACATTTTCCTCCAAATAAATTCTATGTGTACAAATCAAAGGACTAATTCTTTTTATGTCAGCTATGGTCTGTCCCAATGTATTTTTGTGCATTTTCAGAGTTTGTAATAACTTACTTCTTGAGTGCATTAAGTTTGGAAGAGATTATTACCGAAAAAGTTTTATTTTCTCCCAAAAATGAGTATTTGGCATTAAATGGCAACGACTTCAACTTAGGTTTGGGTGGTTGAACACTTGAAGGTATGGACTTTATTGATCATAGTGATAATTACTCAATTTATGGTCTTCAATTACTTGCCTTTTATTCTTTCTAAAAATAAATCATTTGCAAATCATCAAATTCATCAATCTTAATTTCACTAAAAGTGGTTTGAAATTAATCATGATTTAATTTTTCAGTAAAGTCCACTTTTTGTAAATCATTATCATCTTCAGGTTGCTTGTAAATGTTGAAAATATTCATCGTCAATGTCACATTTCCAAATGATAGCTTCATCAGTCCATTCCTACAATTAATCAATGCATTAGAAGTTGCAAGAAATGGATGTCCTAAAATAATATAAAATGAATTACATGCTTTAATAGGCTATGTATCCAAGACAATAAAACCCATAGGATAAATGAATTTATTGACTTGTACTAACACATCTTCAATTATTCCTCTAGGCACTGTTACAGATCTATCAGCAAGTAAAAGAGTTACAAAAGTTGATTTTAACTCACTCAGATTGAGACTTTAAAAAACTGAATATAGCAGTAAATTCACACTGGCTCCAAGATCAAGTAAAGCTCTTTCAATTTTATGCTCTCCAATAAAGCAAGAAATTGTAGGACAACCAAGGTCTTTATATTTCAAAGCATTATTGTTCTGAAGAATGATACTTACTTGTTCGGCTAGAAAGGTTTTCTTTTTCACATTCAGTTTCCTCTTCACAGTACATAGATCTTTCAAAAATTTAGCATAGGAAGGAACCTGTTTAATAACATCCATCAAAGGTATATTAATTCTTACCTGTTTGAAAGTTTCAAAAATTTCAGAGTTGTGATTGACTTTCCTTTGTTTAGTCATGACATGAGGAAATGGAAGTGCTGGCGGGGAATCAGTCGTTTATTTACAATTTTTAGATTTAACCCGTTCCTTACTCTTAGAGATTGACTCATCATCTTTCTTATCAGGTTCAAGAGTGGGTTTTTCAATAACCTCACCACTATGAAGAGTAGTGACTGATTTGACTTGATCCATGTGTTGACTTCCAAAACTACTTGCATTTGCATTATATTGCCCCTTGGGATTTTGTTGTGGTTGAGATGGAAACTTACCTTTCTCTTGGAAACTAAGAGCAGATGTTAATTTTGCAAGAGTATCTTTAAAATCTGTCATGTTTTAAGGAAGTTGAGTATTGATTGTCTCTTGTTTTTAAATGAATGCATGCAATGTTTCCTCAAGATTTCTTCTAAGAGGTGGAGCATAAGGAGGTGCATATCCATGAGAATTTTAAAAATTATGGTGTTGTTGAAATGGTGATTGTGAAGTTTATAGATTGTTATTATCACTGTTCTAACTGAAATTTAGGTGATTTCTCCAACCAGGGTTATATATTTGCGAGTATGGGTTGTGGTTGTCCCTTTGGGAACTGTTTAAAGCATGAGCTTGTTCATGGAGACATTCCTTAAAAGAAGGCAAGGTTGCACAGTTATTGGATGAGTGTTCATTTGTTTCATATATTTGACACACAATGTTTTCAATAAATTTTAATTGACCACTCCTTTTCAATTCTAGTGCCTCGACTTTTCTAGCTAAAGATGCAAACTTGGCTTGGAGGTCATCATCTTTCCTAACGTTGTACATACCTCCACTAGATGTATGAGGTTAAGTTTTACTCGATGCCTAGTGTCACAATTTTGAGCATTTTCAGCTAACAAGTCTAAGTACTCTATTGCTTCATCAGGGTCTTTATATTCAAAAGTTTCATTGCACATCAATTCAACCATTTGCCTATCTCTAGGTGTTAACTGATTAGTACTTAAAAGTGCATTTTTATCATGGTTTTATATCATCATTTTGCACTTGAAGTATCAATAACTCCTTAACTAAAACATGTTTTATAATAATGTATCTAATAATATAAGATACCTATAATTTATGGTAAATATCCATTTTTAATGCAGGCCTATCACATAAATGAAAGGATTGATTGATGAATTTAAGAATTGAAATTGAAAGGATAAAGAGATGGCCAAACTTAGAAAAGAGATGTCGGTGCAATTCAAACCGGAATACTGTTTGGTAATTGGGTCATATTTGGAGCTATAGATCTCAGATTTAGATCCAATTTATATGGATGGAAAGGTATGACATAGGCCTACAACTTTTATATGGAGTCCAGGATCTAAAAAGGCCATTTTCAAGTCCAAATTATAGCAACAACAAAGAAGCCCAAATCTGTCTTCCAGCCCGAGCACTGTTCGGTATTTTAGCTATATGTGGAGTTCTAAAAGTCCAAATGAGCGGAAGTTTTTACACAAGAAAGCGGAGAAAATTGCCTACAACTTTCATGTTTCAACTAGCTCCAATTTTGACGTTATCAATGATGTTTTAGGCAGACAAGAGAAGATAAGGATTGTCACCAAGTCAAGAGTTGGCCACCCACCTATCAATTAGTCATCAAATCAATAGTTCCCAATTTTGGCCTATAAAAGGAGGCATTTGCCATGCATTTAGGCATCTTGGTTTCCAAATCAAGATCATGCTCTTCCTTTCTCTCTTTGTATTTTTTGTAATGTTTATGCTTTGCTTTCATTAATATTAAGTTTATGCTTTTCATTTCCTTTCCTTTACTTAGTTAGCTTTTATGTTCTTATTTTGTTTATCTATTTTTCTTTCTTTCATTATGTCTAGCTAAGTTAATTATGTCAAGGTGAAAAGGTTACACCAATGGTGTCAGAATAAGTATAATGTAAACATAATATGGACTTTAATGTTTGATACTAACATGTTTTATATTTGTTATCTTGTTTACTCTTTAATACTTTGCTTGTTAAATGACTAATCTTGATTTATGTTGTATAACATTTGGTACAACAAATGCTTGACACTTTCATAGCCCATAATGTATGGTATAACCGACACCTGAGCTATGAAAGGAACTTGATTTGTTGTTAACATAAGTTATAATCATGAATGTTTGACGAGATTTACAAGTATTAGCATTAATTGAATAAGATGACTAATGTAATTATGTTAACAATCTATAATCCAATTGGAACCTTCTTTATGTGTGGTTTCCAATTGAATAATAAGAGTTTATATTATACTTGTTTGACCTACCATGAGTGGAATCTTTAACCTTGACAATTTTTATTATCATTGTTTAATCGTTACATTAATATTCCTTCTCCAAGTTCTCATCATCATCATCTTCTTCTCTTTCTTTATTATTATTATTATTATTAGTACTACTACTACTACTACTACTACTACTACTACTACTATTACTATTACTATTATTATTATTATTATTATTATTATTATAGTTATTGTTGTTATTGCTATTATTGTTATTTATAATTGTTGTTTATAATTTGTAAAATTAACCTCCCTGTGGTTCCACCCCGGTCTTGCCGGGTTATTTATTACTTCGACACTCCTGCACTTGGAAGAAGACATCAATCTTTTCATCGTGTCATTAACCCTTTATAAAAATATGAAACCAATCTCCATATTTCAAAACCATGATGAGGGCAAGTATTAAGCAAGTCTCCATACCTATCCTAACATTGGTAAAATATTTCTCTTGGTTTTTGAGTGAAAGTGGTGATTTGTCTTTTGAAAGAGTTTGTTCTATGAGATGGGAAAAACTTCTTTAAAAACTGTTTTTGCATTTCATCCCAAGCATGAATGGATCCTGGTCTCAAATTTTGTAGCCATATTTTAGCTTTATCTTTTAATGAAAAAGGAAAAAGCTTTAATCTGATGGTGTTCATGCTACAATTTGAATCATTACATGTGTTGCAGACCTCCTTAAATTCATTTAAATAAAAGTATGGATTTTCCAATTCTAAGCCATGAAAAGAAGGTAAAGGTTGAATAATTCTTAATTTAAAATTAAAATGAGATGTGTCAGGAGGAAAAACTACGCATGATGGTGCACTTGTTCTTGTGGGATTCATGTGATCTCTAAGTGTTTGTAGCATGGTTATTCTCATTATTGTCATTATGAAATGATTGATTATCTTCTTCGGCCATATTTTCTGAAATGAATGATGATACCCTACAAAGTCTACCATTTAATGTACGTGACCATGCTCTCATGCACATGTAGAAATAGAATAAAAGGAAGAAGAAAATAAAAAAAAAAAGAAGAAAGAAGAGACAAGAAACAAAGTTATATACAAGAAAAGTAAAAAGAGAAAATAAAATAAATATTATAATTTATACAAAACTTACCTCCTTGGCAACGACGCCAAAAACTTGACAAGACTAAAAGATTAATATCTTCTCCCAAGTGCAGGAGTGTCGAAGTAATAAATAACCCGGCAAGACCAGGGTCGAACCACATGGAGGTTAATTGTACAAATTATAAATAACAATAATACAACAACAATAACAATAATAATAGTAATAATAATAGTAATAATAATAATAATAATAATAATAATAATAATAATAATAATAATAATAATAATAATAATAATAACAACAACAATAGTAATAACAATAACAATAACAATAACAATAACAATAAATAAAAAGAAGAGAAGAAGAAGATGATGATGAGAACTTTGAGATGGAATATTAATGTAAGGATTAAATAATGATAATAACAAATGTCAAGGTTAGAGAATCCACTAATGATATGTCAAACAAGTATGGTATAAACTCTTATTATTCAATTGGAAACCACACACAAAGGAGGTTCCAATCTGATTATGGATTGTTAACATGATTACATTAGTCATCTTATTCAATTAATGCTAATACTTGTAAATCTCGTTAAGCATTCATGATTATAACTTATGTTAACAACAAATCAAGTTCCTTTCATAGCGCAAGTGTCGGTTATACCATACATTATGGGCTATGAAAGTGTCAAGCATTTGTTGTACCAAGTGTTATACAACATAAATCAAGATTAGTCATTTAACAAGCAAAGTATTAAAGAGTAAACAAGATAACAAATATAAAACATGTTAGTATCAAACATTAAAGTCCATATTAAGTTTACACTATACTTATTCTTACACCATTAGTGTAACCTTTTCACCTTGACATAATAAACTTAGCTAGACATAATGAAAGAAAAAAAAAAAAAACAAAATAAGAACATAAATAAGATAAAAGTTAACTAAGTAAATGAAAGGAAATGAAAGGCATAAACTTGGTATTAATGAAAGCAAAACATAAACATTACAAAAAATACAAAGAGAAAGCAAGAGCATGATCTTGATCTGAAAACCAAGACGTCTAAATACATGGAAAATGCCTCTTTTATAGGTCAAAATTAGGAACTATTGATTTGATGACTAATTGATGAGTAGGTGACCAACTCTTGACTTGGTGACAATCCTTATCTTCTCTTGTCTACCCAAAACGTCATTGATAATGTCAAAATTGGAGTCAATTGAAATATGAAAGTTGTAGGAAATTATCTTAATTTTTTTGTGTAAACAATTCAGCTCATTTAGACTTCTAAAACTCCAAATATGAGCCAAATACTAAACAATACTAGGGTTGGAAGACAGATTCATACTTCTTTGTTGTTGCTATAATTTGGACTTGAAAATGACATTTGTAGATCTTGGGCTCCATATAAACGTTGTAGGCGTATGTCTTACCTTTCCATCCATATTAAGTAGACCTAAATTTGAGATCTACAGCTCTAGATATGACCCCATTACTAAATAGTGTTCCTGTTTGGATTGTACTGACATCTCTTTTCTAAGTTTTGACATCTCTTTGTCCTTTTAATTTCAGTTCTTAAATTCATCAATCAATCCTTTCATTTATGTGATAGGCCTGCATTTAAAATGAATATTTACCACAAATTAAAGGTATGTTATATTATGAGATATGTTATTATAAAACATACTTTAGTTAAGGAGTTATTGATACTTCGAATGCAAAATAATGATATAAAACCTCGATAAAAATGCACTTTTAAGTACTAATTAGAAGACATACACAAAGGGGGTTCCAATCAGATTATAGATTGTTAACATGATTACATTGGTCATCTTATTCAATTAATGCTAATACTTGTAAATCTCGTCAAGCATTCATGATTATAACTTATATTAACAACAAATCAAGTTCCTTTCATAGCTCAAGTGTCGGTTATACCATACAGTATGAACTATCAAAGTGCCAAGCATTTGTTATACCAAGTGTTATACAACATAAATCAAGATTAGTCATTTAACAAGCAAAATATTAAAGAGTGAACAAGATAACAAATACAAAACATGTTAATATCAAACATTAAAGTCCATATTGAGTTTACATTATACTTATTCTTACACCATTAATGGAACCTTTTCACTTTGACATAATAAACTTACCTAAACATAATGAAAGAAAGAAAGAAAGAAAAATAAAATAAGAACATAAATAAGATAAAAGTTAACTAAGTAAATGAAAGGAAATGAAAGGCATAAACTTGATATTAATGAAAGCAAAACATAAACATTACAAAAAATACAAAGAGAGAAAGCAAGAACATGATCTTGATTTGGAAACCAAGATGCCTAAATACATGGCACATGCCTCCTTTTATAGGCCAAAATTAGAAACTATTGATATAATGACTAATTGATGAGTGAAAGCAAAAGTATGATTTTGTCTGTCCAAAAAATTATTGATAACATTAAAATTGGAACCACTTAAAAACATGAAAGTTGTACGAAATTGTCTCAGATTTCCAAAATAACAAATGGAGGTCATTTGGACTTCTAAAACTCCAGAAATGGGTTAAACACTAAATAGTGCGTGGGCTGAAAGACAGATTAAGATGTTTTTGTTGTTGCTAGAATTTAGACTTTAAAATGGCCTTTTTAAATCTTGAGCTCATATAAAAGTTGTAGGCCTATGTCTTACCTTTCCATCCATATAAAGTAGACGTAAATCTGAGATCTACAACTCCAGATATGACCCAATTACCAAACAGTGTTCCGGTTTGGAGTGCACCGACATCTATTTTTTAAGTTTGGCCATCTCTTTGTCCTTTCAATTTCAGTTCTTAAACTCATCAATCAATCCTTTTATTTATGTGATATGTCTGCATTTAAATAAATATTTACCATAAATTACAAATAAAAAAAAAGAGTTGAAGAGAATAATAACAGAAAAAGAGTTGAAGAAAGTTTTAGGATGTGATATTGATGTAAAGATTAAACAATAACAAAATATATGTCAAGGTTATAGGATTCACTAATGGTATTTCAAATAAATATAATATAAACTCTTTTTATTACTCAACTAGAAACCATACACAAAGGAGATTCTAATCGGATGATTTCTCGTTATTAGCTCATTATAAATTACTAACATGATCATATTAATTATCTTATCTAAGTAATACCATACTTATAAATATCATCAAGCATTCATGTTGCTAGTTTATGTTAACAACAAATCAAGTTCCAATCATAATAACGATGTCGGCCGAAAACTATGAAGGATCAAGCATTTGATGTACCAAATATTATACAAAACAAATCTAGATTAACCATTTCATAAGCAAGGTATTACGAATTAGTAAGATAAAAAGATAAAACATGTTAATAACAATCTTTCTTAGATATAAACATTAAAGTCCATGTTGAGTTTATATTATACCTATTCTAACACCATTAGAGAAACCTTTTCACCATGACATAATTAACTTAGCTAAACATTAAGAAGGAGAAAAACATAAATAAACAATATAAGAACATAAACATAATATAAGCTAACTAAGTATAGGAAAGGAAATGAAAGAGTATAAACAAGAGATTACTATAGCATAAAAGAAAACTTGAACATTACAAAGATGTAGAGAGAAAGCAAGAAGATAACTTTGATCTGAAAATTAATATGACTAAATACATGGACAATGCCTCCTTTTGTAGGCTAAGTTTCAGAACTATTGATTGATTGAAGAATTGGTGGGCATCCATTGATTTGGTGGCTGGTTTTTTATATTAATGGCTGCTGGTTTTTTGATATTGTGGGCTAATTTTTGATATTGTTGGCTGACCAAAACATCATTGCTCATATCAGAATTATAGCCAACTGAATTGTGGAAGTTGTGGGCAATTGTCTCAGCTTTCCATAAAAAAAAAACAGAGCTCATTTGGACTTCTAGAACTCAAGATATGAGCCAAAAACCGAATAGTGTTTGAGCTGCAGGACAGCTTCCGACGTCTTCGTTGTTGCTAAGATTTGAGCTTGAAAACGGCAGAACTGAGTCTTTGAGTCCATATGAAAGTTGTAGGTCTATGTCTTACCTTTTCATCCATATAAAATGGACCTAAATCTTATATCTACAACACTAGATATGATCAAATTACTGAACGGTGTTCGAGTTTGGAATGCATCCTTTCAATTTCAATCCCTAAACTCATCAATCAATCCTTTTATTTATGTAATAGACCTGCATTTAGGATGAACATTTACCATGAATTAAAGGTATATTATATTTTTAGACTTGCTAATATAAAACATGCTTTTGTTAGGGAATTTAATGATACTTTAGGTGCAATATGATCATATAAATCCTTAATGAGAATGCACTTTTAAGTACTAATCACACCCCCCAACCAGCTTATTACTAGTCCCTAGTAATCAAAGCATTAAAATATAAAACTAATTTGCAAATACCACAAAGCAAGGCATTCATCATTTAACTTCTATTAATCTATCCAGATAAACAAACTCTTATTAAATTTAAATATCTGTTTAATACCTCTTAAACAAGATATTAGTAAACCTTCTTTCGGTGCTCAATAAATCAAAACATAGCTATAGAGCTTTTCATGGAAGAAAACAAAATTTTTGTTCTAATGTTTAAGGTTAACTTCCTTGGGTTGGAATGTTATCTTTTTTTTTTTTTGAAAGCAAGAATTTATAGCACAATGTATCCTCAACCCATGTAACGAGCTTTCAACTAATGACTCCCAGACCAGTTGGTCTTAGGGCATCAGGTGTTGAGACACCTCTACGAGCTTAGTAACTCGGGTTGCAAATAATGATATGTAGATAGTGTAGTGTTTGATTCCCTTAAGCTTTCTCCTCAACCCATGTAACAAGTACTGGGCCAATAACTCCCAAGTCAGTTGACTTTAGGGTACTAGGTGTTCAAACACCCCTTCGGGCTTATTTGCTTAAGTCAAGGAGGCTACGAAACCAAACTTATCTACTTTGTTTTTTTTTCTTTTTATTATTATTATTTTTTTTCATACTATATACTATCCCTTTTCCTTAGTTGTTACCTTTAACAAAAAAACACAAATAATGTAATAATCCAATGTGCAACCCACAATCATATGTTCGAGTGTGTGTGTGAAAATGAAGGTTTAGAAATACTTGTTAGATGAAAATATAAACAGAATCTAGAAATAACAATCCAAGAGTTTGTAAACCTGAATATTTCAAGAAGTATTATAATAGACCTTGTTAAGAATGTTTACTAAGATGCGTCTTAAGAGTCACTAAAGTTCCTCCGTTACTCTGCCATCCTAGTAACAATAGTTTTGCAAATGGTTTAAATAATAGAAAATAAAGTTACTTAATAACAATTTTTTTTTAATATCAACTACTACCCTCTCCCCCCAACCAAAACGAGACATTGTCCTCAATGTTCTAAGCAAAAACTTAGAGTGTAGAAGATATCACCTGAAACAGCGACTATTGACAAACGTGAAACACACTAAAACAAATATAAGAAATAACAAAACACAAATATTATGCTATTAATAAAACCAAAAGACACAATTTTTCACAAACTAAGGCTCAAATCCAATTTAAGCTTTTTATGGCGTTTCATGTTTGACCAATTGAGTTGACTCATGGAGGAATCAATTACAGGAATGAAAGATTGTAGTTGGTCAATCAATTGTTCAGCAGTAGCAGCAGAGATTATGATTTATCGTGCCGAAGATGTTAGAAATTCCTGTTCCACAGCTTGATCAAGAAAAGATAACAAATTATCATAAAAACCATTAACATTTAACAAACCTATAGGTTTATGGTGAATGTTTAGTTGGGCCCAAGAGAAAATATGAAAGATCTCTTCCAATGTACCTAGACCACCTGGTAAGGCAATGAAGGCATCGGCATGGTTAAACATTGTATTCATTTTATCAGACATTGTAAAGACCTGTAATTCCTCTCCAATTGTTTTTCCAATGATGTCCCCTTCGGCTAAAGCTTTGGTGACAACCCCCAAAACTTGACTGCCTCCTACAAATGCAGCTATTGAAACACCCCCCGTTAACCCAAGACTACCTCCCCCATACACTAAATGAATCTTCTCTCAGCTAGTACCTGACCAAGATGATTTGCTGATTCTAAAAACTCTTTTTCTTTCCCAAGACTAGATCCACCAAAAACACAAATAGTTTTTATTTTAGAAACAGAGGAACTTGCCATTTCTACACACTTCTATATATGTTGAATGAATGGCTTGAGTAGAAATAATGGGAAGGAAGAGAAGATTTTATAGATGAGAAATTGAAAATGCAAAGCATACCACCTATATGTAGACTAGCTGAAGTCTCACTCTCTCTCTCTTTCTTTTTTATTTATTTATTTTTTTTTTTTATTATTATTATTATTATTATTATTATTATTATTATTATTATATATATATATAAAATATGTATGTACAAGCAGTTGTGATTGTGGCTCACAACTTTCCCTTGGTTTTACGTTCAAGAACGGCTTAAACGCCCTCTATGGGTCGGGGATAGGCTTCCCATCCAGTTTTCTTAAAAACTGGCAATCAGGGTCTTTTTCAGTCAGATTTCCGAGACTAAATCGATCATGTCCTTTATGAAAATGAGGCCATAAATCATGAATTGCATGATGCATATCTCCATTAGGATGTGTCTCAAAAGTTAATAGAAGATTATCTAAAGACTCCTTACTCAAGCCATCCTTAATGAATTGTATTTTATCTTCACGCTTTATAGATACCATTCCTAAAGAATGACATTTTGTATTACAAGTCCATCTGGCACATCGGTGACAGACTTTTAGTCGTTTTGCACGACGTTTCTTTGCAAAAGTGCTTTTACCTGTCCCAGGCATGTATGAAATAAAAGAGTTGGAAGACTCACCTGATAATCGGATATTTGCTTCAATTATCTAGCGAATATCTTCAGGAATTCCATGGTTCATTAACAACCTCAATCTTTCACACCTAGCACAGTAAATTTTTGTAATCGCATTCTGAGGCAGAGCAGGAAAATACTTTTTCAATTTTTCAAGAGTGGTGTCCATTTTGTGTTTTGTTTTTAAAGAGAAGTGGAGAAGAGATGTAAAGAAAAGAGAAGGAACAAGGAATTGAACAAATATATACAGAGATTAATTATCATGGGAAACTGAAAGAACCGACTTAAGAGTCACGGAGTACCGTTATCCACCATTTGACCGGGGTTGGAGAAAGACTAGCAAAACAAAAGTCACACAAAAAAGAAATAAAAATATGAGAAAAACAAAATAATCAACCTTTATATACAGGATCATTTAAACCAATGGATTCATTTTCACTAGGAAAATTATCAAAGTAAGCTTTCAAACGATGTCCATTGACCTTGAAAACATTACCATTCTTTGGATTCTCAATATCAAAGGTCCCATAAGGATATACATGTTTCACAACAAATGGACCGCTCTATCTTGATCTTAGCTTTCCAGGAAATAAATGGAGTCGAGAATTATAAAGCAAAACTTTTAACCAACATCAAATGTTTTTCTCAAGATTCTTTTATCATAAAAGTCTTTGATTCTTGCTTTATGAATTTTTGAATTCTCATATGCATCATTTCTTATTTCTTCAAGCTCATTTATTTGTAACTTACGCAGTTGACTAGCATCATCTAGGTTTGAATTGAAAGCTTTAATAGCCCAATAAGCTTTATATTCAAGTTCCACAGGCAAATGACAAGGTTTTCCATAAACCAACCTATAAGGTGACATACCTAATGATGTTTTAAAAGCAGTTCGATAGGCCCAAAGTGCATCATTAAGTCTTAAATACCAGTCCTTTCGATTAGGGTTCACTATTTTTTCCAAGATTTGTTTGATCTCCCTATTAGCAAGTTCTACTTGTCCATTTGTTTGGGGGTGATAAGGGGTGGCAACTTTGTGTGTGATCCCATATTTCTTCATTAAAGACTCAAATGGCTTGTTACAGAAATGTGTTCCACCATCACTTATCATGGCCCGAGGGATTCCAAATCGCCTCAAAATGTTTTCTTTCAAAAACTTAATGACTATTTTATAATCATTGTTACGACTTGGAATTGCTTCTATCCATTTTGAAACATAGTCTACTGCGACTAATATGTACACAAAACCAAATTATGGAGGAAATGGACCCATAAAATCTATACCCCAACAGTCAAAGATTTCAATGACAAGAATAGTACTTAAAGGCATCATGTGACGTTTTGAAAGAGATCCTAACTTTTGACAATTTTCACAAGATTTGCAGAATGCATGCATGTCCTTGAACATGGTGGGCCAATAAAATCCACATTGTAAGATTTTTGCGGCTATCTTTTTTGATGAAAAATGACCCCCATATGCCTTAGAATGACAAAATTTAATGACATTACTTACCTCATTGTCAGAAATGCATCTTCGAAATATTTGATCAGGACAATATTTGAATAAATAAGGGTCATCCCAATAAAAGTTCTTCACTTCGTTCAACTTTCTTTTGTCTTGGGTGCCCCAATGCGCTGGCAAATGTCCTGAAACAAGAAAATTAACAATATTAGCAAACCAAGGCATTGCAGTGATAGAAAGTAAAGATTCATCAGGAAAGTAGTCATCGATTGGTGTGATGTCAGATTTCAAATCAGTTGTCAATCTTGACAAATGATCTGCGATAACATTTTCGGTGCCTTTCTTATCCTTGATTGTGATATCGAATTCTTAAAGTAACAAAATCCACCGCACCAATCTAGCTTTAGAATCCTTTTTAGAAAGAAGATATTTCAACGCTGCATGATCGCTAAAAACAATAACAGGCGAGCCAACAAGATAAGATCTGAATTTTTCACATGCAAATTCTACAGCAAGTAATTCCTTTTCAGTGGTTGTGTAATTTATTTGAGAACTATTTAAAGTTTTACTTGCATAGTAAATCACATAGGGTTTCTTATCTTTTCTTTGTCCTAAAACAGCACCTACGACATAATCACTAGCATCAGACATTATTTCAAAAGGTAATGACCAATCAGGAGGTTGAATGACAAGAGCAGATGTAAGCAGGTTTTTAAGTTTAACAAAGGCTTCTTCACAATATTTAGTCCATTCAAAAACATTATCCTTTGTTAGAAGGTTACACAATGGCTTAGATATTATACTAAAATCTTTGATAAACCTTCTATAAAAACCAGCATGACCTAAAAATGATCTAACATTTTTAACAGATTTTGGTGTTGGCAAGTTGGCAATTAACTCAATTTTAGATTTATCAACCTCAATTCCTGTTGATGAAACAATGTGACCAAGTACAATGTCGTTTGTTACCATAAAATAACATTTTTCCCAATTCAACACAAGATTCTTCTCTTCACACCTGTTCAAAACCTTTTCCAAATTAGTTAAACAATTATCAAATGAATCACCAAAAACAGAAAAATCATCCATAAAAATCTCAAGAAAACGTTCAACCATATCACTAAATATGCTAAGCATACATCTTTAAAACGTGGCTGGTGTATTACATAATCCAAAAGGCATCCTTCGGTATGCAAATGTACCAAATGGACATGTGAAAGTAGTTTTCTCTTAATCTTCAAATGTAATTTCAATTTGGTTGTAACCTGAATAACCATCTAGAAAACAATAAAATTCATGACCTGCAACTCTTTCTAGAATTTGATCCATGAAAGGTAAAGGAAAGTGATCTTTTCTAGTCATTGAATTAAGTTTCCTATAGTCAATGCACATGCGCCAACAAGTAATAGTCCTCGTTGGAATTAACTCATTTTTCTCATTTGTTATCACAGTAACTCCAGACTTTTTAGGTACAACTTGGGTAAGACTTACCCATTTGCTATCAGAAATAGGATAAATAATTTCATTATCTAGAAGTTTAATGACTTCATTCCTCACTACTTCTTTCATATTAGGATTAAGCCTTCGTTGCATTTCTCTAGAGGGTGTAGCATTTTCCTCCAAATAAATCTTGTTGTGCAAATCAAAGGATTAATTCCTTTTATGTCAGCTATGGTCCATCCTAATGTATTTTTGTGCATTTTAAGAGTTTGTAATAACCTACCTTCTTAATGAACATTAAGTTTGGAAGAAATTATTACCGGAAAAGTTTCATTTTCTCCCAAAAATAAGTATTTGAGATTACATGGCAATGGCTTCAAATCGGGTTTTGGTGGTTGAACACTTGAAGGTATGGACCCAATTGATCGTGGCGGCAATTCCTCAATTTTTGGTCTCCAAATATTTGCCTTTGATTCTTCCTGAAAACAAACCATTTGCAAATCTTCAGATTCATTAAACTCAGTTTCATTGGAAGAATTTTCAAATTGATCGTAAATTATTTTTTCAATAAAATCTACTTCTTGTAAATCATTATCATCTCCAGGTTGCTTGCAAATGTTAAAAACATTCATTTTTAATGTCATGTTTTCAAAAGATAACTTCATCACTCCATTCCTACAATTAATCAATGCATTAGAAGTTGCAAGAAATGGACGTCCTAAAATAACAAGAATTGACTTGCATGCTTCAACAGGTTGTGTATCCAAGACAATAAAATCCACAGGAAAGATGAATTTATCAACTTGTACTAACACATCTTCAACTATTCCTCTAGGTATTTTTATAGATCTATCAGCAAGTAAAAGAGTTACAGAAGTAGGTTTTAACTCACCTAGATTGAGACTTTGAAAAACTGAATATGGAAGTAAATTCACACTAGCTCCAAGATCAAGTAAAGCTCTGTCAATTTTATGTTGTCCAATAAAACAAGAAATTGTAGGACAACTAGGGTCTTTATATTTGAAAGCATTATTATTCTAAAGAATGGCACTTACTTATTCGGGTAAGAAGGCTTTCTTTTTCACATTCAATTTTCTCTTTACAGTGCATAGATCTTTCAAAAATTTAGCATAAGATGGTACTTGTTTAATAGCATCTAGCAAAGGTATATTAATCCATACTTGTTTGAAAGTTTCAAAGATTTCAGAATTGTGATTGACTTTCCTTTGTTTGGTCATGGCATGAGGAAATGGAAGTGCTGGTGGGGAATCAGTCTCTTCTTTGCAATGATCAGGTTCAACCATTTCCTTACCCTTGGAGACTAACTCACCTTCTTTCTCACAAGGTTCAAGAATAGGTTTTTTAATAACCTTACCACTACAGAGAGTAGTGACTGATTTGACTTGATCTAGATGTTGGCTTCCAGAACTGCTTGTACTTGAATTGTATTGCCCTCTGGGATTTTACTGGGGTTGAGATGGAAACTTACCTTTCTCCTGAAAACTGAGAGCAGATGTGAACTTTGCAAGATTATCTTTCAAATCAGCCATGCTTTGAGCATTTTGAGTGTTGATTGTCTCTTGCTTTTCAATGAATGTATGTAATGTTACCTCAAGATTTGTTCTAGGAGGGGGAATATAAGGAGGTGCATATCCATGAGAATTTTGAAAATTATGTTATGTTTGAAATGGTGGCTGTGAAGTTTGTGCATTATTGTTACCACTCTTCCAACTAAAATTTGGATGATTTCTCCAACCAAGGTTGTACGTTTGTAAGTACGGGTTATGACTTGGTCTTTGAAAATTATTTAAAATGTTAGCTTGTTCATGGAGACATTCTTTAAAAGAAGGCAACGTGGGACAATCATTCGTTGAGTGTTCATTGGTTTCACAAATTTGACACACAATTTCTTGAACAGATTTTAATTTACCACTCTTTTTTAATTCTAGTGCCTCAACTATTCTAGTTAAAGATGCAAATTTGGCTTGGAGGTCATGATCTTCCCTAAGACTATACATGCCTCCATTAGATGTATGAGGTTGAGTTTTACCTGGTGCCTCACAAGTACCTGTGGTGTCCCAATTTTGAGCATTTTCAGCTAGCAAATCTAGGTACTCCATTACTTCATCAGGGTCTTTATTTTCAAAAGTTTCATTACACATCAATTCCATCATTTGCCTATCTTTAGGTGTTAACCCTTCATAAAATTGTGAAACCAATCTCCATGTTTCAAAACCATGATGAGGACAGGTATTAAGCAAGTTTTTATATCTATCCCAACATTTGTAAAATGTTTCTCCTGATTTTTGAGTAAAAGTGGTGATTTGTCTTTTGAAAGAGTTTGTTCTATGAGAAGGGAAAAATTTCTTTAAAAACTATTGTTACATTTCATCCCAAGTATGAATGGATCCTGACCTAATATTTTATAGCCATGTTTTAGCTTTATCTTTTAACTAAAAAGGAAAAAGCTTTAATTTGATGGTGTTCATGCTACAATTTAAGTCATTATAAGTGTTACAAACTTCTTTAAATTCTCTTAAGTGCAAGTATGAATTTTCTAATTCTAAGCCATGAGAAGTGGGTAAAAGTTGAATAATACCTGGCTTAAAATTAAAATGAGATGCATCAAGAGGAAAAACAATACATGATGGTGCACTTGTTCTTGTTGGATTCATATGATCTCTAAGTGTTCTAACACGATTATTCTCATTATTCTCATTATGAATTGATTGGTTATTTTCTTCGGCCATGTTTTCTAAAGAAAATGATGATTTTCTAGAAAGTCTACCACTTAATGTACGTGTCCAAACTCTCATGCAAATACAAAAGAAAAGAAAAGAAAAAAAAAAGAAAAAGCAAAAGAAACAACAATTAGAAAAACAAATAAAAGTGAAAATAAAATAAAATAAAATATTTAATTTATATAATAACTTACCTTCCCGGCAACGGCGCCAAAAACTTGACACGATCAAAGAGTTGATGTCAAAGTAAAATAACCCGGCAAGACCGAGGTCGAATCACAGGGAGGTGAATTATATAAATTACAAATGAAGAAAAAGAGTTGAAGAGAATAATAACAGAAGAAGAGTTGAAGAAAGTTTTAGGATGTGATATTAATGTAAGGATTAAACAATAACAAAACATATGTCAAGTTTATAGGATTCACTAATGGTATTTCAAATAAATATAATATAAACTCTTTTTATTACTCAACTAGCACACAAAGGAGGTTCTAATCGGATGATTTCTCATTATTAGCTCATTATAAATTACTAACATGATCATATTAATTATCTTATCTAAGTAATACCATACTTATAAATATCATCAAGCATTCATGTTGCTAGTTTATGTTAACAACAAATCAAGTTCCAATCATAATAACGATGTCGGCCGAAAACTATGAAGGATCAAGCATTTGATGTACCAAATATTATACAACACAAATCTAAATTAACCATTTAATAAGCAAGGTATTAAGAATTAGTAAGATAAAAAGACAAAACATGTTAATAACAATCTTTCTTGGATATAAACATTTAAAGCTCATGTTGAGTTTATATTATACCAATTCTAACACCATTAGAGAAACCTTTTCACCTTGACATAATTAACTTAGCTAAACATTAAGAAGGAGAAAAACATAAATAAACAATATAAGAACATAAACATAATATAAACTAACTAAGTATAGGAAAGGAAATAAAAGAGTATAAACAAGAGATTACTATAACATAAAAGAAAACTTGAACATTACAAAGATGTAGAGAGAAAGCAAGAAGATAACTTTGATCTGAAAATTAATATGACTAAATACATGGATAATGCCTCCTTTTATAGGCTAAGTTCCAGAACTATTGATTGATTAAAGAATTGGTGGGCATCCATTGATTTGGTGGCTGGTTTTTGACATTAATGGCTGTTGGTTTTTTGATATTGTGGGCTGATTTTTTATATTGTTGGCTGGCCAAAACATCATTGCTCACATCAGAATTATAGCCAACTGAATTATGGAAGTTGTGGGCAATTGTCTCAGCTTTCCATAAAAAAAAAAAACCAGAGCTCATTTGGACTTCTAGAACTCAAGATATGAGCCAAAAACCGAATAGTGTTTGAGCTGCAGAACAGCTTCTGACGTCTTCGTTGTTGCTAAGATTTGAGCTTGAAAACGACAAAACTGAGTCTTTGAGTCCATATGAAAGTTGTAGGTCTATGTCTTACCTTTCCATCGATATAAAATGGACCTAAATCTGATATCTACAGCTCCAGATATGATCAAATTACTGAACAGTGTTCGAGTTTGGAATGCACCAGCAACACTTTGCTAAGTTTGGCCTTCTCTTTATCCTTTAAATTTCAATCCTTAAACTCATCAATCAATCCTTTTATTTATGTGATAGACCTGCATTTAGGATGAACATTTACCATGAATTAAAGGTATATTATATTTTTAGACTTGCTAATATAAAGCATGCTTTTGTTAGGGAATTTAATGATACTTTAGGTGCAATATGATCATATAAATCCTTAATGAGAATACACTTTTAAGTACTAATCACATATTGTATGGTATAACCAACACCTGAGCTATGAAAGGAACTTGATTTGTTGTTAACATAAGTTATAATCATGAATGCTTAACGAGATTTACAAGTATTAGTATTAATCGAATAAGATGGCTAATGTAATCATGTTAACAATTTATAATCTGATTGGAACCTTCTTTATGTGTGGTTTCCAATTGAACAATAAGAGTTTATATTATACTTGTTTGACATACCATTAATGGAATCTCTAACCTTGATATTTATTATTATCATTGTTTAATCCTTACATTAATATTCCATCTCAAAGTTCTCATCTTCTTCTTCTTCTTCTCCATTTCTTTCTTCTTCTTCTTCTTCATTATTATTATTATTATTATTATTAGTAGTAGTAGTATTACTACTACTACTACTATTATTATTAGTACTATTATTACTATTATTATTGTTGTTGTTGTTGTTGTTATTGTTGTTTATAATTTGTACAATTAACCTCCCTGTGGTTCGACCCGGTCTTGCCAGGTCATTTATTACTTCGACAATCCTACACTTGGGAGAAGACATTAACCTTTTAGGTGTGTCAAGTTTTTGGCGCCGTTGCCGGGGAGGTAAGTTTTGTATAAATTATAGTAGTTATTTTATTTTCTCTTTTCACTTTTCTTATATATAACTTTGTTTCTTTTCTCTTGTTTCTTCTTCTTTTGTTTTCTTTTTCCTTTTATTTTATTCTTACATGTGCATGAGAGTGTGGTCACGTATATCAAGTGGTAGACTTTGTAGGATATCCTCATCATTTTCAGAAAATATGGCCGAAGATGATAACCAATCACTTCATAATGAGAATAATCGTGTCAGAACACTTAGAGATCACATGAATCCCACAAGAACAAGTGCACCATCATGCATAGTTTTTCCTCCCGATGCATCTCATTTTAATTTTAAACCAGGTATTATTCAACTTTTACCTTCTTTTCATGGCGTAGAATTGGAAAATCTATACTTGCATTTAAGGGAATTTGAGGAGGTTTGCAACACATATAATAACTTAAATTGTAGCATGAACACCATCAAATTAAAGCTTTTTCCTTTTTCATTAAAAGATAAAGTAAAACATGGCTACAAAATTTGAGACCAAGATCCATTCGTGCTTGGGATGAAATGCAACAACAGTTTTTAAAGAAGTTTTTCCCATCTCATAGAATAAACTCTTTCAAAAGACAAATCACTACTTTCACTCAAAAACTAGGAGAAACATTTTACCAATGTTGGGATAGGTATCGAGACTTGCTTAGTACTTGACCTCATCATGGTTTTGAAATATGGAGATTGGTTTCACATTTCTATGAAGGGTTAACACCTAAAGATAGGCAAATGGTTGAATTGATGTGCAATGAAACTTTTGAAGATAAAGACCCTAATGAAGCAATGGAGTACTTAGATTTGTTAGCTGAAAATGCTCAAAATTAGGACACCGTAGGTACTTATGAGGCACCGAGTAAAACTCAACCTCATACATCTAGTAGAGATATGTACAACCTTAGGGAAGATCATGACCTTCAAGCCAAGTTTGCATCTTTAGCTAGAAAAGTCGAGGCACTAGAATTGAAAAAAGTGGTCAATTAAAATCTGTTGAAAACATTGTGTCAAATCTATGAAACAAATAAACACTCAACCAATTACTGTCCAACCTTGCCTTCTTTTAAGAAATGTCTCCATGAACAACCTCATGCTTTAAACAGTTTCAAAAGGTCCAATCACAACCCATACTCCTAAACATACAACTCTGGTTGGAGAAATCACCTAAATTTCAGTTGGAAGAGTGACAATGCACAAACTTCACCACCACAGTTTCAAGCACACCATAATTTCCAAAATTATCATGGATATGCACCTCCTTATGCTCCACCTCCTACAAGAAATGTTGAGGAAACTTTGTATGCATTTATTGAAAAGCAAGAGACAATCAACACTCAACTTGCTCAAAGCATAATAGATTTTAAAGATACTCTTGCAAAATTCACATCTGCTCTCAATTTTCAAGAGAAAGGTAAGTTTCCATCTCAACCACAGCAAAATCTCAAGGAGCAATACAATGCAAATGCAAGTAGTTATGGAAGTCAACACATGGATGAAGTCAAATCACTCATCACTTTTTGTAGTGGTAAGCTTATTCAAAAACCAATTCTTGAACCTTGTGAGAAAGATGATGAGTGATTAGTACTTAAAAGTGCATTTTTATCATGGTTTTATATCATCATTTTGCACTTGAAGTATCAATAACTCCTTAACTAAAATATGTTTTATAATAATGTATCTAATAATATAAGATACTTATAATTTGTGGTAAATGTCTATTTTTAATGCAGGTCTATCACATAAATGAAAGGATTGATTGATGACTTGAAGAACTTAAATTGCAAGGATAAAGAGATGGTCAAACTTAGAGAAGAGATGTCGGTGCAATCCAAACCGGAACACTGTTCGGTAATTGGGCCATATCTGGAGCTACAGATCTCAGATTTAGGTCCAATTTATATGGATGGAAAGGTAAGACATAGTCCTACAACTTTCATATGGAGCCCAAGATCTAAAAAGGCCATTATCAAGTCCAAATTGTAGCAACAACAAAGAAGCCCGAATCTGTCTTCCAGCCCGAGCACTGTTCGGTATTTTGGCCATATCTGGAGTTCTAGAAGTCCAAATGAGCTGAAGTTTTTACACAAGAAAGCTGAGACAATTGCCTACAACTTTCATGTTTACAACTGGCTCCAGTGTTGACGTTATCAATGACGTTTTGGGCAGACAAGAGAAGATAAGGATTGTCACCAAGTCAAAAGTTGGCCACCCACTTATCAAATTAGTCATCAAATCAATAGTTCCCAATTTTGGCCTATAAAAGGAGGCATTTGCCATGCATTTAGGCATCTTGGTTTCCAGATCAAGATCATGCTCTTCCTTTCTCTCTTTGTATTTTTTATGCTTTGTTTTCATTAATATTAAGTTTATGCCTTTCATTTTCTTTCCTTTACTTAGTTAACTTTTATGTTCTTATTTTGTTTATCTATTTTTATTTCTTTCATTATGTCTAGCTAAGTTAATTATGTCAAGGTGAAAAGGTTACACTAATGGTGTAAGAATAAGTATAGTGTAAACTTAATATGGACTTTAATGTTTGATACTAACATGTTTTATATTTGTTATCTTGTTCACTCTTTAATACTTTGCTTGTTAAATGACTAATCTTGATTTATGTTGTATAACACTTGGTACAACAAATGTTTGGCACTCTCATAGCCCATAATGTATGGTATAACCGACACCTGAGCTATGAAAGGAACTTGATTTGTTGTTAACATAAGTTATAATCATGAATGCTTGACGAGATTTACAAGTATTAGCATTAATTGAATAAGCTGACTAATGTAATCATGTTAACAATATATAATCTGATTGGAACCTCCTTTATGTGTGGTTTCCAATTCAATAATAAGAGTTTATACTATACTTGTTTGATATACCATTAGTGGAACCTCTAACCTTGACATTTGTTATTATTATTGTTTAATCCTTACATTAATTTTCCATCTCCAAGTTATCATCATCTTCTTCTTCTTCTCTTTCTTTATTACTACTACTACTACTACTACTACTATTATTATTATTATTATTATTATTATAATTGTTATTATTATTGTTGTTGTTATATTGTTGTTTATAATTTGTACAATTAACCTCCCTGTGGTTCGACCCCGGTCTTGTCGGGTTATTTATTACTTCGACACTCCTGCACTTGGGAGAAGACATCAACCTTTTAGTCGTGTCAATGAGTCAATCTCTAAGGGTAAGGAAGGGGTTGAATCTAAAAATTGCAAAGAAACGACTGATTCTTGAACCTTGTGAGAAAGATGATGAGTCAACCTCTAAGGGTAAGGAAGGGGTTGAATCTAAAAATATCAAAGAAATGACTGATTCTCCGCCAGCACTTTCATTTTCTCATGCCATGACCAATCAGGAAGAAATCAAGGATGAAAAAGGCACCAAAAAGGTTGATGCGGATCTTTTATCAAAAGTGACAACAGATTCGACACCCGACATCACACCAATCGATGATTACTTTCTTGATAAATCTCTACTTTTTCTTATTTCAATGCCTTGGTTTGCTAAAAATATCAATTTTCTTGCTTCAAGATTTTTGCTAACTCACTGGAGTATTGAAGACAAAAGAAAATTTTTGAGCAACGAGTAAAATTTTTGTTGGGATGACCCTTACTTATTCAATTATTGTCCAGATCAAATATTTCAAAAATGCATTCTTGACAATAAGGTAAGTAATTTCATTAAATTTTATCACTCTAAGGCATGTGGGGATCATTTCTCGTAAAAAAAAAGGATTGTGGAAATCATACAACGTGGATTTTACTGGCCCACCATATTCAAGGAGTCACATGCATTCCGTAAAAACTATGAAAATTGTCAAAAGGTGGGATTTATTTCAAAACACAGAGAGTCTTTAGATAATCTTTTATTGACTCTTAACTCTCATCATAGTCGAGATAAGCATCATATAATTCATGACTTATGAACCCATTTTCATAAAGAACATACTTGGCATAGTCTTGGGAATCTGACTAAAAAAGACCATGTTTCCCAGTTTTTAAGAAAACTGGATGGGAAGTGACACGACTAAAAGGTTGATGTCTTCTCCCAAGTGCAGGAGTGTCGAAGTAATAAATAACCCGGCAAGACTGGGGTCGAACCACAGGGAGGTTAATTGTACAAATTATAAACAACAATAATAGTAATAACGATAATAATAATAATAATAATAATAATAATAATAATAATAATAATAATAGTAGTAGTAGTACTAATAATAATAATAATAATAGCAATAATAATAATAATAATAATAATAAAGAAAGAGAAGAAGAAGAAGATGATGATGATGAGAACTTAGAGATGAAATATTAATGTAAGGATTAAACAATAATAATAACAAATGTCAAGGTTAGAGGTTCCACTAATGGTATATCAAACAAGTATAGTATAAACTCTTATTATTGAATTGGAAACCACACACAAAGGAGGTTCCAATTAGATTATATATTGTTAACATGATTACATTAGTCATCTTATTCAATTAATGCTAATACTTGTAAATCTCGTCAAGCATTCATGATTATAACTTATGTTAACAACAAATCAAGTTCCTTTCATAGCTCAGGTGTCGGTTATACCATACATTATGGGCTATGAGAGTGCCAAGCATTTGTTGTACCAAGTGTTATACAACATAAATCAAGATTAGTCATTTAACAAGCAAAGTATTAAAGACTGAACAAGATAACAAATATAAAACATGTTAGTATCAAACATTAAAGTCCATATTAAGTTTACACTATACTTATTCTCACACCATTAGTGTAACCTTTTCACCTTGACATAATTAACTTAGCTAGACATAATGAAAGAAAGCAAAATAGATAAACAAAATAAGAACATAAAAGTTAACTAAGTAAAGGAAAGGAAATGAAAGGCATAAACTTGATATTAATGAAAGCAAAGCATAAACATTACAAAAAATACAAAGAGAGAAAGGAAGAGCATGATCTTGATCTGGAAACCAAGATGCCTAAATGCATGGTAAATGCCTCTTTTTATAGGCCAAAATTGGGAACTATTGATTTGATGACTAATTGATAAGTGGGTGACCAACTTTTGACTTGGTGACAATCCTTATCTTCTCTTGTCTGCCACAAACGTCCTTGATAACGTCCAAATTGGAGCCAGGTGAAAACTTGAAAGTTGTAGGCAATTGTCTCAGCTTTCTTGTGTAAAAAATTCAGCTCATTTGGACTTCTAGAACTCCAGATATGCCTAAAATACCGAGCAGTGCTCGGGCTGGAAGACAGATTCGGGCTTCTTTGTTGTTGCTACAATTTGGATTTGCAAATGGCCTTTTCAGATCTTGGGCTCCATATGAAAGTTGTAGGCCTATGTCTTACCTTTGCATCCATATAAATTGGACCTAAATCTGAGATTTTTAGCTTTAGATATGACCCAATTACCGAACAGTGTTCCGGTTTGGATTGCACCGACATCTCTTTTCTAAGTTTGGCCATCTCTTTATCCTTGCAATTTAAGTTCTTCAAGTCATCAATCAATCCTTTCATTTATGTGATAGGCCTGCATTTAAAATGAACATTTACCACAAATTAAAGGTATCTTATATTATTAGATATATTATTATAAAACATGCTTTAGTTAAGGAGTTATTGATACTTCAAGTGCAAAATGATGATATAAAACCATGACAACAATGCACTTTTAAGTACTAATCACACCCCCCAACCAGCTTATTACTAGTCCCTAGTAATCAAAACGTTAAAACAATTTGCAAATTTCACAAAGCAAGGTATTCATCATTTAACTTCCATTAATCTATCCAGATAAACAAACTCTCATTAAATTTATATATCTGCTCAATACCTCTTAACAAAATATTAATAAACCTTTCTTTTGTGCTCAATGTATCAACACATAATTATGGGGCTTTTCTTGGAAGAAAACAAAATTTTTGTTCCAATGTTTAAGGTTAACTTTCTTGGACTGTGATTATTATTTTTGTCTTTTTTTTCTTTTTTTTTAAATATATATACATATAATTTAAAAACATCATGCATCTTTAACCCATGTAACGAGCTTTCAGCTAATGACTCCCAGACCAGTTGGTCTTAGGGCATTAGGTGTTAAGACACCCCAACGAGCTTAGTAACTCGGGTCGCAGATACTGATATGTAGATAGTGCAATGTTTGATTCCCTTAAGCTTTTCTCCTCAACCCATGTAACAAGCGTTGGGCCAATAGCTCCCAAGTCAGTTGACTTTAGGGTATTAGGTGTTAAAACACCCCTTCGGGCTTAATTGCTTAGGTTAGGGAGGGTACGAAACCAAACTTATCGACATTTTTATTATCATCATTTTTTTTCTTTCTTTTTCTTTCTTTTTTTTTTCTTGTTTTTGTTTTTTAATTATATACAATCCCTTTCCCTTAGTTGTTACCTTTAACAAAAGAACATAAATAATGTAATAATCCAATATGCAACCCACAATCATATGTTAAAGTGTGTGTGTGTAAATTAAGGTTTAAGAATATATGTTAAATAAGTATATGAGCAGAATTAAGTGGTAACAATACGAGAGTTTGTAAACCTGAATATTTCAGGAAGTATTATAATAGACCTTGTTAAGAATGGTTACTAAGATGCGTCTCAAGGGTCATTTTAACAAAAGAACTCCTTTACTCTGCCATCCTAGTAACAACAATTATGCACATGCTTTATGAAATGAAAAACAATTTTTTTTTTATCAACTACTACCCTCTCCCCCCAACCAAAACGAGACATTGTCCTCAATGTTCTAAGGTAGAAAGATAGAGTATAGAAGATATCACCTGAAATAACAAACACTGACAAACCTGAAATACACTGAAACAAAAATAAGAAATGACAAAACACAATAATAAAACCAAAAGACACAAAAATTCACAAATAATGGCTCAAATCCAATCTAAGCTTTTTACGGCTTCCCGTAGATGACCAATTTATGTGACTCATGGAAGGATCAATCACAGGAATGAAAGATTGTAGTTGGTCAATCAATTGTTCAGCAGTAGTAGCAGAGATTATGATTTGTCGTGCAGAAGATGTTAGAAATTCCTGTTCCACAGCATGATCAAGAAAAGACAACAACTTATCATAATAACCATTAACATTTAACAAACCTATGGGTTTATGGTGAATGTGCAATTGAGCCCAAGAGGAAATATGAAAGATCTCTTCCAATGTGCCTAGACCACCTGGTAAAGCAATGAAAGCATCAGCATGGTTAAACATTGCATTCATTCGAGCCGACATTGTGGAGACCTGAAGTTCCTCTCCAATTGTTTTTCCAATGATGTCCCCTTGTGCCAAAGCTTCAGGGACGATTCCTAAAACTTGACTACCTCCTAAAAATGCAGTTATTGACACACCTCCCATGAACCCAAGACTGCCTCCCTCATACACTAAATGAATCTTTCTCTCAGCTAGCACCTGACCAAGATGATTTGCTGATTCTAAAAACTCCTTTTCTTTCCCAGGACTAGATCCACCGAAAACACAAATATTTCTTATTTGATAACTTGAGGAACTTGCCATTTCTACACACTTCTGTATTTGTTGAATGTATGGGTTGAGTAGAAATGAAAGGAAGGAAAAAAGGGTTTTATAGATGAGAAATTAGAAAGGCAATCATAACATCTATATGTAGGCCAGCTGGAGTCTCACACTCTCTCTCTCTCTTTTTATTTATTTATTTATTTACTTTTGAAAAAAGCATGTGTATGTACAGGTAGTTGTGATTGTGGCTCACATCTTCCCTTGGTTTTACGTCCAAGAACGGCTTAAACGCCCTCTATGGGTCGGGGATAGGCTTCCCATCCAGTTTTCTTAAAAACTGGCAAACAGGGTCTTTTTTAGTCAGATTCCCAAGACTAAGTCGATCATGTTCTTTATGAAATAGTGGCCATAAATCATGAATTGCACGATGCACATCTCCACTAGGATGCGTCTCAAGAGTCAATAGAAGATTATCTAAAGACTCCTTACTCAGGCCATCCTTAATGAATTGTATTTTATCTTCACGGTTTATAGATACCATTCCTAAAGAACGACATTGTGTATTACAAGTCCATCTAGCACATCGATGACAGACATCCAGTCGTTTTGCATGACGCTTCTTTGCAAAAGTGCTTTTACCTGTTCCAGGCATGTGTGAAATGAAGAAGTTAAAGGACTCACCTGATAATCGGACCTTTGCTTCAATCAACCAGCGAATATCTTCAGGAATTCCATGATTCATTAACAATCTCAATCTTGCACATCTAGCACGGTAAATTTTTGTAATCGCATTCTGAGGCAGAGCGGGAAAATACTTTTTCCAATTTTCAAGATTAGTGTCCATTTTCAAATGAGAATTGGAAGAGAGATTCAAAGAATTGCACAGATATATACACAGATATCAGTAATTGTGGGAAACTAAAAGAACCGACTTAAGTCACGGAGTACCGTTATCTGCCATTTGACCGGGGTGAGAGAAACTAGCAAAAATCACTCAAAAAGAAACATAAAAAAGAAAATGTGAGAAAAACAAAATAATCAACCTTTATCTACATGATCATTCAAACCAGCTGATTCATTTTCACTAGGAAAATTATCAAAGTAAGCTTTCAAACGATGTCCATTTTCCTTAAAATCATTGTCATTCATTGAATTCTCAATATCACAGGCCCCATAAGGATTGGTCCATCTTAATCTTAGCTCTTTAGGGAATGTATAGAGTTGAGAATCATAAAACAAAACTTTTTGACCAGTGTTAATTTTTTGACAATTTTCACAAGTTTTGCAGAATGCATGTGTGTCCTTGAACATGGTGGGCCAATAAAATCCATTTTGAAAGATTTTTGCAGCAGTCTTTTTTGACGAGAAATAACTTCCACATGCTTCAAAATGACAAAGTTTAATGACACTGCTTACCTCATTGTCCGGAATGAATCTTTGAAATATTTGATCAGGACAATATTTGAATAAGTTAGGGTCATCACAATAAAAGCTCTTCACTTCGTTCAAAAACGTTTCTTTGTCTTGAATACTCCAATCAGTTGGCAAATCTCCTAAAGCAAGAAAATTGATATTTTTATCATACCAAGGCATTGGACTAAGAGAAAGTAAGGATTCGTTAGGAAAGTAATCATCGATTGGTGTGATGTTAGATGTCGAATCTGTTGTCACTGTTGACAAAAGATTCGCATCAACATTTTCTGTGTGTTTGTTATCCGTGATTTCTTCCTCAGAATAAATTATTTGCAAATCTTCAGATTCATCCAACTCATTTTTACTTAAAGTAGATTCAAGTTGATCATAAACTAATTCGTCAATATGATCTACTTCTTGTAAATCCTTATCATCTCCAGGTTGCTTGCAAATGTTGAAAATATTCATCTCCAATGTCATGTTTCCAAATGATAGCTTCATCAGTCCATTCCTACAATTAATCAATGCGTTAGAGGTTGCAAGAAACGGTCGTCTTAAAATAACAGGAAATGAATTACATGCTTCAACAGGTTCTGTGTCCAAGACAATAAAATCCACAGGATAAATGAATTTATCAACTTGTACTAACACATCTTCAATTATTCCTCTAGGCACTTTTACAGATCTATCGGCAAGTAAAAGAGATATAGAAGTTGGTTTTAACTCACCTAGATTGAGACTTTGAAAAACTGAATATGGAAGTAAATTCACACTAGCTCCAAGATCAAGTAAGGATCTTTCAATTTTATGCTCTCCAATAAAGCAAGAAATTGTAGGACAACCAGGGTCTTTATATTTCAAAGCATTATTGTTCTGAAGAATAGCACTTACTTGTTCGGCTAGAAAGGCTTTCTTTTTCACATTCAGTTTCCTCTTCACAGTGCATAGATCTTTCAAAAATTTAGCATAGGAAGGAACCTGTTTAATAGCATCCAGCATAGATATATTGATTCTTACCTGTTTGAAAGTTTCAAAGATTTCAAAATTGTGATTAACTTTCCTTTGTTTGGTCATGGCTTGAGGAAATGGAAGTGTTGGCGGTGAATCAGTCATTTTTTTTGCAATTTTCAGATTCATCCCGTTCCTTACCCTCAGAGATTGACTCATCATCTTTCTCATAAGGTTCAAGAGAGGGTTTTTCAATAACCTTACTGCTGCGTAGAGTAGTGACTGATTTGACTTGATCCATGTGTTGACTTCCGGAACTACTTGCATTTGTATTGTATTGCCCCTTGGGATTTTGTTGTGGTTGAGATGGAAACTTACCTTTCTCTTGGAAACTGAGAGCAGATGTTAATTTAGCAAGAGTATCTTTAAAATCTATCATGTTTTGAACAAGTTGAGTATTAATTGTCTCTTGCTTTTCAATGAATGCATGCAATGTTTCCTCAAGATTTCTTCTAGGAGGTGGAGCATAAGGAGGTGCATATCCATGAGAATTTTGGAAATTGTGGTGTGCTTGAAATGGTGGTTGTGAAGTTTGTGCATTGTTGTTCTCACTCTTCCAACTGAAATTTGGGTGATTTCTCCAACCAGGGTTGTATGTTTGGGAGTATGGGTTGTGGTTGGGCCTTTGGAAACTGTTTAAAGCATGAGCTTGTTCATGGAGACATTCCTTAAAAGAAGGCAAGGTTGGATAATCATTGGTTGAGTGTTTATTTGTTTCACAGATTTGACACACAATGTTTTCAACAGATTTTAATTGACCACTCTTTTTCAATTCTAGTGCCTCAACTTTTCTAGCTAAAGATGCAAATTTGGCTTGAAGGTCATGATCTTCCCTAAGGTTGTATATACCTCCATCAGATGTATGAGGTTGAGTTTTACACGGTGCCTCATAAGTACCCGCGGTGTCCTAATTTTGAGCATTTTCAGCTAACAAGTCTAAGTACTCCATTGCTTCATCAGGGTCTTTATCTTCAAAAGTTCCATTGCACATCAATTCAACCATTTGCCTATCTTTGGGTGTTAACCCTTCATAGAAATGTGAAACCAATCTCCATGTTTCAAAACCATGATGAGGGCAAGTACTAAGCAAGTCTCGATACCTATCCCAACATTTATAAAATGTTTCTCCTGGTTTTTGAGTGAAAGTGGTGATTTGTCTCTTGAAAGAGTTTATTCTATGAGATGGGAAAAACTTCTTTAAAAATTATTGTTGCAATTCATCCTAAGCACGAATGGATCCTGGTCTCAAATTTTGTAGTCATGTTTTAGCTTTATCTTTTAATAAAAAAGGAAAAAGCTTTAATCTAATGGTGTTCATGCTACAATTTAAATTATTATATGTGTTGCAAACCTCCTCAAATTCCCTTAAATGCAAGTATGGATTTTCCAATTCTAAACCATGAAAAGAAGGTAAAAGTTGAATAATACCTGGTTTAAAATTAAAATGAGATGCATCGGGAGGAAAAACTATGCATGATGGTGCACTTGTTCTTGTGGGATTCATGTGGTCTCTAAGTGTTCTAGCACGGTTATTCTCATTATTCTCATTATGAAGTGATTGATTATCTTCTTCGGCCATATTTTCTGAAAATGATGAGGATACCCTACAAAGTCTACCACTTGATGTACGTGACCACACTCTCATGCACGTGTAGGAACAAAATAAAAAGAAGAAGAAAACAAAAGAAGAAGAAACAAGAGAAAAGAAATAAAATTATATACAAGAAAAGTGAAAAGAGAAAATAAAATAAATACTATAATTTATACAAGAACTTACCTCCCCGGCAACGGCGCCAAAAACTTGACACGACGAAAAGGTTGATGTCTTCTCCCAAGTGCAGGAGTGTCGAAGTAATAAATAACCCGGCAAGACCGGGGTCGAACCACAGGGAGGTTAATTGTACAAATTATAAATAACAATTATAAACAACAATAACTATAACTACAATAATAATAGTAGTAGTAGTAGTAGTAGTAGTAGTACTGATAATAATAATAATAATAATAATAATAAAGAAAGAGAAGAAGAAGATGATGATGATGATGAGAACTTTGAGATGAATTATTAATGTAACAATTAAACAATGATAATAACAAATGTCAAGGTTAGAGGTTCCACTATTGGTATATCAAACAAGTATAGTATAAACTCTTATTATTGAATTGGAAACCACACACAAAGGAGGTTCCAATCAGATTATATATTGTTAACATGATTACATTAGTCATCTTATTCAATTAATGCTAATACTTGTAAATCTCGTCAAGCATTCATGATTATAACTTATGTTAACAACAAATCAAGTTTCTTTCATAGCTCAGGTGTCGGTTATACCATATATTATGCGCTATGAAAGTGCCAAGCATTTGTTGTACCAAGTGTTATACAACATAAATCAAGATTAGTCATTTAACAAGCAAAGTATTAAAGAGTGAACAAGATAACAAATATAAAACATGTTAGTATCAAACATTAAAGTCCATATTAAGTTTACACTATACTTATTCTTACACCACCAGTGTAACCTTTTCACCTTGACATAATTAACTTAGCTAGACATAATGAAAGAAAGAAAAATAGATAAACAAAATAAGAACATAAAAGTTAACTAAGTAAAGGAAAGGAAATGAAAGGCATAAACTTAATATTAATGAAAGCAAAGCATAAACATTACAAAAAATATAAAGAGAGAAAGGAAGAGCATGATCTTGATCTGAACACCAAGATGCCTAAATGCATGGCAAATGCCTCCTTTTATAGGCCAAAATTGGGAACTATTGATTTGATGACTAATTGATAAGTGGGTGGCCAACTTTTGACTTGGTGACAATCCTTATCTTCTCTTGTCTTCCCAAAACGTCATTGATAACGTCAAAATTGGAGCCAGTTGGAAACATAAAAGTTGTAGGTAATTGTCTCAGCTTTCTTGTGTAAAAAATTCAGCTCATTTGGACTTCTAGAACTCCAGATATGGCCAAACTACCGAACAGTGCTCGGGCTGGAAGACAGATTCGGGCTTCTTTGTTGTTGCTACAATTTGGACTTGATAATGGCCTTTTTAGTCTTGGGATCCATATGAAAGTTGTAGGCCTATGTCTTACCTTTCCATCCATATAAATTGGACCTAAATCTGAGATCTGTAGCTCCAGATATGACCCAATTACCGAACAGTGTTCCGGTTTGGATTGCACCGACATCTCTTCTCTAAGTTTGACCATCTCTTTATCCTTGCAATTTAAGTTCTTCAAGTCATCAATCAATCCTTTCATTTATGTGATAGGCCTGCATTAAAAATAGACATTTACCACAAATTATAGGTATCTTATATTATTAGATACATTATTATAAAACATATTTTAGTTTAGGAGTTATTGATACTTCAAATGCAAAATGATGATATAAAACCATGATAAAAATGCACTTTTAAGTACTAATCACACACACACACACTTTAACATATGATTGTGGGTTGCATATTGGATTATTACATTATTTATGTTCTTTTGTTAAAGGTAACAACTAAGGGAAAGAGATTGTATATAATTAAAAAAAATAGAAAAAAAATAGAAAAAAAGAAAAAAAAATGATAATAATAAAAATGTAGATAAGTTTGGGTTCGTAGCCTCCCTAACCTAAGCAATTAAGCCCGAAGGGGTGTCTTAACACCTAATACCCTAAAGTCAACTGACTTGGGAGTTATTGGCCCAACACTTGTTACATGGGTTGAGGAGAAAAGCTTAAGGGAATCAAACATTGCACTATCTACATATCAGTATCTCCGACCCGAGTTACTTAGCTTGTAAGGGTGTCTTAACACCTAATGCCCTAAGACCAACTAGTTTGGGAGTCCTTAGCTGAAAGCTCATTACATGGGTTAAAGATGCATGATGTTTTTAAATTATATGTATATATTTAAAAAAAAAAAAGACAAAAATAATAATCCCAATCCAAGGAAGTTAACTTTAAACATTAGAACAAAACTTTTGTTTTCTTCCAAGAAAAGCCCCATAATTATGTGTTGATACATTGAGCATAAAAGAAAGGTTTATTAATATCTTGTTAAGAGGTATTGAGCATATATATAAATTTAATGAGAGTTTGTTTATCTGGATAGATTAATGGAAGTTAAATGATGAATACCTTGCTTTGTGGAATTTACAAATTTGTTTTCTATTTTAATGCTTTGATTACTAGGGACTAGTAATAAACTGGTTAGGGGGTGTGATTAGTACTTAAAAGTGCATTTTTATCATGGTTTTATATCATCATTTTGCACTTGAAGTATCAATAACTCCTTAACTAAAGCATGTTTTATAATAATATATCTAATAATATAAGATACCTTTAATTTGTGGTAAATGTTCATTTTAAATGCAGGCCTATCACATAAATGAAAGGATTGATTGATGACTTTAAGAACTTAAATTGCAAGGATAAAGAGATGACCAAACTTAGAAAAGAGATGTCGGTGCAATCCAAATCGGAACACTGTTCGGTAATTGGGTCGTATCTGGAGCTATAGATGTCAGATTTAGGTCCAATTTATATGGATAGAAAGATAAGACATAGGTCTACAACTTTTTTATGGAGCCCAAGATCTAAAAAGGCCATTTTCAAGTCCAAATTGTAGCAACAATAAAGAATCCTAAATCTGTCTTCCAGCCCAAGCACTATTTGGTATTTTTGCCATATCTGGAGTTCTAGAAGTCCAAAGAGTTGAATTTTTAACAAAAGAAAGCTGAGACAATTGTCTATAACTTTTATTTTTTAAAATGGCTCCAATTTTGACGTTATCAATGACGTTTTGGGCAGACAAGAGAAGATAAGGATTGTCACCAAGTCAAGAGTTGGCCACCCACTTATCAATTAGTCATCAAATCAATAGTTCCCAATTTTAGCCTATAAAAGAAGGCATTTTCCATGCATTTAGGCATCTTGGTTTCCAGATCAAGATCATGCTCTTCCTTTCTCTCTTTGTATTTTTTGTAATGTTTATGCTTTGCTTTCATTAATATCAAGTTTGTGCCTTTCATTTCCTTTCTTTTACTTAGTTAACTTTTATGTTCTTATTTTGTTTATCTATTTTTCTTTCTTTCATTATGTCTAGCTAAGTTAATTATGTCAAGATGAAAAGGTTACACTAATGGTGTAAGAATAAGTATAATGTAAAGTTAATATGGACTTAAATGTTTGATACTAACATGTTTTATATTTGTTATCTTGTTCAATCTTTAATACTTTGCTTGTTAAATAACTAATCTTGATTTATGTTGTATAATACTTGGTACAACAAATACTTGGCACTTTTATAGTTCATATTGTATGGTATAACCGATACCTGAGCTATGAAAGGAACTTGATTTGTTGTTAACAGAAGTTATAATCATGAATGCTTGACGAGATTTACAAGTATTAGCATTAATCGAATAACATGGCTAATGTAATCATGTTAACAATCCATAATCAGATTGGAACCTCATTTGTGTGTAGTTTCCAATTAAGTAATAAGAGTTTATACTATACTTGTTTGACATACCATTAGTGGAATCTCTAACCTTGACATTTGTTATTATCATTGTTTAATCCTTACATTAATATTTCATCTCAAAGTTCTCGTCTTCTTCTTCTTCTTCTCCATTTCTTTCTTCTTCTTCTTCTTCTTCATTATTATTATTATTACTACTACTACTACTATTATTATTATTAGTACTATTATTACTATTATTGTTGTTGGTGGTGGTAGTGTTGTTGCTATTGTTATTGTTTATAATTGTTGTTTATAATTTATACAATTAACCTCCCTGTGATTCGACCCCGGTCTTGCCGGGTTATTTATTACTTCGACACTCCTGCACTTGGGAGAAGACATCAACCTTTTAGTCGTGTCAATGATGATATAAAACCTTCATAAAAATACACTTTTAAGTATTAATCAATGACCTAACATTTGATTATACCTCGGAATGGTTTATTTTAGCTTATTGACATTGTAGCGACCGCGATATAGCCCTAAAATGGACAACTTAGATAGCCTTTAATTGCAACTTTTTGAGACCATGATAACAACTTTAAACCAACAGTTGGGGTCCTTTCGATTTAAATCAAAAGACAATAATTTTTTTTTCAAAATAAAGAAAGTGTCCTTCTTCCACCCTCTATAAATAGGGGTGGATTTCATGCATTGGAGGAGAAGAAATTTAGGTTTAAAGTTGGCAAAAAACTAACTTCTCCTCTATCCCTATTTTTTTTATTCCTCTCCACTGGTTTTCCTCTCTTTTTTCTGCTGTGTCTCCTTAGTGATGCCACCATCAGCGTCACAATAATCCCTTGCACACGACCAACCAACTATTTCCCCCCATATCAAATAAGTTTTCTTCTTCTCTCTGCAACAAAACAAGCCACTGTATATAAAAGGTTAATATAATTAGCATGGTCACAAGGCCTGGCCAGTGACCATATAACGCATGGGCTAGACCCGTTTTAGCCTAGCCCAATAGAGAGAGAGAGAGAGAGAGAGGCCAAGTATATTAGGTTGCTTGTCGGCCCAACATGACTCGACTAGGTCCAGCCTAGATGGTTGGGTTAGATCTGGCCCAACATATATAATAATAATATTATATTATATAATAATATAACAATAAAAAGTGAAAAAATTCCAAGGGTCACTTGAAAAAAATATTTGAGATTTTCTTGCATGTTTTTCTATTAATTTTGTTCAATATCGGGCCATTGACTTACACTATAAGATATGAACCTAGTAAAAAATACTTGGTTTTCTTTGAAATTTTTGAAAAAATAAAAAATAAATAAATAATCCTTATTTAAAAAACACAAAAAAAAAAATTTGTTTTCATACACACAACCAAGTCCTACAAGTTTTCCAAGCAAATTTTCATAAAAACACAAAAATTGTATATTTCTCATGTTTTAAAATGTAAAATTAATATCATAACTAATTAATGATTATCCGTTAGAGTTTGATCATAATATAAAAACTGTTTCACCAATCATTTTGTTCACTATATGTTTAAAGTGATAGAATTTAGCTGTAGACTTTAGTATTTAAAGGTATAAAACTACATTGTAGAGCATACCCTAAGATATTAAAGATAAAAAAATTGCAATGCTAAAATTTAAACCTTAAAATAGTTAGGATTTAACCCAGTATGGTAGAGACTTTTTTATGAAGGGAGATCTACCTTGAACCTTAGATAAGACTAATATACAAAAACATAACTTAGAATAACAATCAAATAACAATTTAGTTTACCTTAGGTAAGGTGCACTGAGGGTGATGTGTCTTTTCCTTACACAACTAGTCCCTTACATAGACTCTTGCAGACCATAAGTTTCCTAGTAACCATAATACTAGGTGGCGTCTCTTGAATCTTATAATCATAATTTTATGATTAAATTCAAAACTCCTTTTCACCACTACTCAAGAGGCAGACTCATCATTCCCGATGTTGTATGCCCTACAACAATCAACCGGAGTGGGCTACAAGAGCTATCTAAATATATAGGGGCTCATTTTTCTTTAAACGACTTATGTGGCCCACTTTGATCACTGTTTGTAACCTTCCTTAATGTCATTTGATTCATCTCATTATAATCTTCTCAACGATACTAGTGGTGTCATCATTAGAGCTTTAGTGTACCTTGATACAACCAAAAGATTGATGTCCTCTTCCAAGTGCAGAAATATCAAAATAATAAATAATTCGGCAAGACCGAGGTTGAACCACAAAGAGATTAACTATATAAATTACAAATGATGATGATGATGATGATGATGATATGATGAAGAGGACTTTGAGATATAAGATTAATGTAAGGATTAAACAAGGATAAAATAATTATCAAGGTTAGAAAATCCACTAATGATATTTCAAACAAGTATAGTATAAACTCTTTTTATTACTCAATTGGAAACCACACACAAAGAAAATTCCAATCGGATTATAAGTTATTAACATAATTACATTAGTTATCTTATTCGAATAATGCTAATACTTGTAAATGTTGTCAGGTATTTATGATTATAACTTAAGTTAACAACAAATCAAATTCCTTTCATAGCACAAGTGTCGGTTATACCATATGGTTGGGTTATGAAAGTGCCAAGTATTTATTATATCAAGAATTATACAACATAAATGTAGATTAACTATTTAACAAGCTGATTAGTACTTAAAAGTGCATTTTTATCAAGGTTTTATATCATCATTTTGCACTTGAAGTATCAATAACTCCTTAACTAAAACATGTTTTATAATAACGTATCTAATAATATAAGATACCTTTAATTTATGGTAAATATTCATTTTAAATGCAAGCCTATCATACAAATGAAAGGATTGATTGATGAATTTAAGAACAAAAATTGAAAGGACAAAGAGATGACCAATCTTGGAAAAGAGATGCCGGTGAAGTCCAAACTGGAACACTGTTCAGTAATTGGGTCATATCTGAAGCTGTAAATCTTAGATTTAGGTTTACTTTATATGGATGCAAAGGTAAGACATAGGTCTACAACTTTCATATGGAGCCTAAGACTTACAAAGGCCATTTTCAAGTCCAAATTATAGCAACAACAAAGAAGTCCAAATCTGTCTTCCAGCCCGAGCACTGTTTAGTATTTGGCCCATATTTGGAGTTCTAGAAGTCCAAATGACTTGAATTTTTAGCTAAGATAATTTTCTACAACTTTCATGTTTTTAAGTGGTTCTAATTTTGATGTTATTAATGATGTTTTGGGCAGACAAGAGAGATAAGGATTGTCACCAAGTCAAGAGTTGGCCACCCACTCATCAATTAGTCATCAAATCAATAGTTCCCAATTTTGGCCTATAAAAGGAGGTATTTGCCATGTATTTAGGCATCTTAGTTTCTAGATCAAGATCATGCTCATGCTTTCTCTCTTTGTATTTTTTGTAATGTTTATGCTTTGCTTTCATTAATATCAAGTTTATACCTTTCATTTCCTTTCCTTTATTTAGTTAACTTTTATGTTCTTATTTTATTTATTTATTTTTCTTTCTTGCATTATGTTTAACTAAGTTTATTATGTCAAGGTGAAAAGGTTCCACTAATGGTGTAAGAATAAGTATAGTGTAAACTTAATATGGACTTTAATGTTTGATACTAACATGTTTTATATTTGTTATCTTGTTCACACTTTAATACTTTGCTTGTTAAATGACTAATCTAGATATATGTTCTATAACACTTGGTACAACAAATGCTTGCACTTTCATTGCCCATGTTGTATGGTATAAGTAACACTTGAGCTATGAAAGAAACTTGATATGTTGTTAATATAAGTTATAATCATGAATGGGTGACAAGATTTACATGTATTAGCATAACTCAAATAAGATGACTAATGTAATTAACAATTTATAATCTGATTGGAACCCCCTTTGTGTGTGGTTTCTAATTAGTACTTAAAAGTGCATTTTTATCAAGGTTTTATATCATTATTTTGTATTCGAAGTATCAATAACTCCTTAACTAAAGCATGTTTTATAATAACATATCTAATAATATAAGATACTTTTAATTTGTGATAAATGTTCATTTTAAATGCAGGCCTATCACATAAATAAAAGGATTGATTGATGAATTTAAGAACTGAAATTGAAAGGACAAAGAGATGGTCAAACTTAGAAAAGAGATGTCGGTGCAATTCAAATTGGAATGTTGTTTGGTAATTGGGTCATATCTGGAGTTGTAGATCCCAGATTTAGGTCTACTTTATATGGATGGAAAGGTCATACATAGACCTACAACTTTTATATGGAGCCCAAGATCTAAAAAGGTCATTTCAAGTCCAAATTGTAGCAACAACAAAGAAGTTCTAATCTGTCTTCCAACCCTAGCACTATTTAGGATTTGGCCCATATCTGAAGTTTTAGAAGTCCAAATGAGCTGAATTGTTTACACAAGAAAACTAAGATAATTTTCTACAACTTTCATATTTCAAGTGGCTCTAATTTTGATGTTATCAATGACGTTTTGGGTAGACAAGAGAAGATAAGGATTGTCACCAAGTCAAGAGTTGGTCACCCACTCATCAATTAGTTATCAAATCAATAGTTCCCAATTTTGACCTCTAAAAGGAGGCATTTGCCATGCATTTAGGCATCTTGGTTTTCAGATCAAGATCATGCTCTTGCTTTCTTTCTTTGTATTTTTTGTAATGTTTATACTTTGCTTTCATTAATATCAAGTTTATGCCTTTCATTTCCTTTCATTTACTTAGTTAACTATTATCTTATTTATGTTCTTATTTTATTTTTATTTTTTTTATTTCATTATGTATAGCTAAGTTTATTATGTCAAGGTAAAAAGGTTACACTAATGGTGTAAGAATAAGTATAGTGTAAACTTAATATGGACTTTAATGTTTGATACTAACATGTTTTGTATTTGTTATCTTGTTCACTCTTTAATACTTTGCTTGTTAAATGACTGATCTTGAGTTATGTTGTATAACACTTGGTACAACAAATGCTTGGCACTTTCATAGCCCATACTGTATGGTATAATCGGTACCTAAGCTATGAAAGGAACTTGATTTGTTGTTAACATAAGTTATAATCATGAATGCTTGACGATATTTACAAGTATTAGTATTAATTGAATAAGATGACTAATGTAATCATGTTAACAATCCATAATCAGATTGGAACCTCATTTGTGTGTGGTTTCCAATTAAGTAATAAGAGTTTATACTATACTTGTTTGACATATCATTAGTGGATCCTCTAACCTTGACATTTGTTATTATCATTGTTTAATCCTTACATTAATATTCCATCTCAAAGTTCTCATCATCATCTTCTTCTTCTCTTCTTGTTATTGTTATTGTTATTGTTATTGTTATTGTTATTGTTATTGTTATTCCTATTACTATTATTATTATTGTTGTTATTGTTATTGTTGTTGTTGTTGTTGTTGTTGTTGTTGTTGTTATTTATAATTTGTACAATTAACCTCCCTATGATTTGACCTCGGTCTTGCTGGGTTATTTATTACTTCGACACTCCTACACTTGGGAGAAGACATCAATCTTTTAGTCGTGTCAAGTTTTTGGCGTCGTTGCCGGGAAGGTAAGTTTTGTATAAAGTATAATATTTATTTTATTTTCCCTTTTCACTTTTCTTGTATATAACTTTGTTTCTTGTCTCTTCTTTTTTTTTTCTTCTTCTTTTTATTTTATTTCTGCATGTGCATGAGAGCGTGATCATGTACATTAAATGGTAGACTTTGTAGGGTATCCTCATTCATTTTCAGAAAATATGGTCGAAGAAGATAATCAATCACTTCATAATGAGAATAATAAGAATAATCATGCTAAAACACTTAGAGACCATATGAATCCCATAAGAACAAGTATACCATCATGCATAATTTTTCCTCCCGGTGCATCTCATTTTAATTTTAAATCAGACATTATTCAACTTTATCTTCTTTTCATGGCTTAAAATTGGAAAATCCATACTTGCATTTAAGGGAATTTGAGGAGGTCTGCAACACATATAATGATTCAAATTGTAGCATGAACACCATCAGATTAAAGCTTTTTCCTTTTTCATTAAAAGATAAAGCTAAAACATGGCTACAAAATTTGAGACAAGGATCCATTCATGCTTCGGATGAAATGCAACAACAGTTTTTAAAGAAGTTTTTCCCATCTCACAGAACAAACTCTTTCAAAAGACAAATCACCACTTTCACTCAAAAACCAGGAGAAACATTTTACCAATGTTGGGATAGGTATGGAGACTTGCTTAATACTTACCCTCACCTTGGTTTTAAAATATAGAGATTGGTTTCATATTTTTATGAAGGGTTAACACCTAGAGATAAGCAAATGGTTGAATTGATGTGCAATGGAACTTTTAAAGATGAAGCAATGGAGTACTTAGACTTGCTAGTTGAAAAAGTTCAAAATTAGAACACCGCGGGTACTTATGAGGCACTGAGTAAAACTCAACTTCATATATTTAGTGGAGGTATATATAACCTTAGGGAAGATCATGACTCCAAGCCAAGTTTACATCTTTAACTAGAAAAGTCGAGGCACTAGAATTGAAAAGGAGTGGTCAATTAAAATCTATTGAAAACATTATGTGTCAAATATATGAAATAAATGAACACTCAACCAATAATTGTCCAACCTTGCCCTCTTTTAAGGAATGGCTCCATGAGCAAGCCCATCTTTAAATAGTTTTCAAAAGGCCAACCACAACCCATACTCGCAAACATACAACCCTCGTTGGAGAAATCACCCAAATTTCAGTTGGAAGAGTGATAATAACAATGTACAAACTTCATAACCATTGTTTCAAGCACACCACAATTTTTAAAATTCTCATGGATATGCACCTCCTTATGCTCCACCTTCTAGACGAAATCGTGAGGAAACATTGCATACATTCATTGAAAAGTGAGAGACAATCAATACTCAACTTGCTCAAAACATAACATATTTTAAAGATACTCTTGCAAATTTGACATCTGCTCTCAGTTTCCAAGAGAAACATAAGTTTCCGTCTCAACCACAACAAAATCTCAAGGAGCTATACAATGCAAATGCAAGTAGTTTCAGAAGTCATCACATGGATCAAATCAAATCAATCACTACTCTTCGTAGTGGTAAGGTTATTGAAAAATCCACTCTTGAACCTTGTGAGAAAGATGATGAGTCAATCTCTGAGGGTAAGGAAGGGGTTGAATTTGAAATTTTCAAAGAAATGACTGATTCCCCGCCAGCACTTCCATTTTCTCAAGCTATGACCAAATAAAGGAAAGTGAATCACAACTCTGAAATCTTTAAAACTTTCAAACAGGTAAGAATCAATATACCTTTGTTGGATGTTATTAAATAGGTTCCTTCTTATGCTAAATTTTTGAAAGATTTGTCCACTGTGAATAGGAAATTGAATGTGAAAAAGAAAGCCTTTTTAGCTGAACAAGTAAGTGTCATTTTTTAAAACAATAGCCTTTTTAGTTGAACAAGTAAGTGTCATTTTTTAAAACAATAATGCTTTGAAATATAAAGACCCTGGTTTTCCTACAATTTATTGCTTTATTAGAGAACATAAAATTGAAAGAGCCTTACTTGATCTTAGAGCTAGTGTGAATTTACTTCCATATTCAATTTTTCAGGGTCTTAATCTAGATGAGTTAAAACCAACTTCTATAACTCTTTTACTTGTCGATAGATCTATAAAAGTGTCTAGAGGAACAGTCGAAGATGTGTTAATACAAGTTAATAAATTCATTTATCCTGTAGATTTTGTTATCTTAGACACAAAACCTGTTGAAGCATGTAATTCATTTCCTGTTATTTTAGGACGTCCATTTCTTGCAACTTCTAATGCATTGATTAATTATAGGAATGGACTAATGAAGTTATCATTTGGAAACATGATATTGGAGATGAATATTTTCAACATTTGCAAGCAACCTCCAGATGATAATGATTTACAAGAAGTAGATCATATTAATGGATTAGTTTATGATCAACTTGAATCTACTTTAAGTAAAAATAAGTTGGATGAATCTGAAGATTTGTAAATGATTTATTCTGAGGAAGAAATCATGGATGAAAAACACATTGAAAATGTTGATGCGGATCTTTTATCAAAAGTGACAATAGATTCGACATTTAACATCACACCAATCGATGATTACTTTCCTAATGAATCCTTACTTTCTCTCAGTCCAATGCCTTAGTATTGTAAAAATATCAATTTTTTTGCTTTAGGAGATTTGCCAGTTGATTGGAGTACCCAAGACAAAAAAAAGTTTTTGAACGAAGTGAACTTTTATTGGGATGACCCTAACTTATTCAAATATTATCCTGATCAAATATTTCAAAGATTCATTCCTGATAATGAGGTAAGTAGTGTCATTAAACAATGTCATTCTGAAGCATGTGGGAGTTATTTTTCGTCAAAAAAGACAGCTGTAAAAATATTTCAAAATGGATTTTATTGGCCTACCATGTTCAAGGACACGCATGCATTCTGCAAAACTTGTGAAAATTGTCAAAAAGTTGATACTGATCAAAAAGTTTTGTTTTATAATCCTCAACTCTATTTATTCCATAGAGAGCTAAGATCAAGATGAAGTAGTCTATTGACCTTTGATATTGAGAATTCAATAAATGACAATGTTTTTAAGGAAAATGGACATCGTTTGAAAGCTTACTTTGATAATTTTCTTAGTGAAAATGAATCAACTGGTTTGAATGATCTTGTAGATAAAGGTTGATTATTTTGTTTTTCTCACATTATTTTTATGTTTCTTTTTTAGTGATTTTTGCTAGTTTCTCTCACCCCGGTCAAAAGGCGGACAACAGTACTCCGTGAATTAAGTCGGTTCTTTTAGTTTCCCATAATAACTGATATCTGTGTATATATTTGTGCAATTCTTTGAATCTCTCTTTATATTCTCATTTAAAAATGGACACTAATCTTGAAAAATTGAAAAGTATTTTCCCGCTCTGCCTCAGAATGCGATTACAAAACTTTACCGTGCTAGATGTGCAAGATTGAGATTGTTAATGAATTATAGAATTCCTGAAGATATTCACTGGTTGATTAAAGCAAAGGTCTGGTTATCTAGTAAGTCCTCTAATTCCTTCATTTCACACACGCCTAGAACAAGTAAAACCACTTTTGCAAAGAAACGTCATGCAAAACTACTAAAAGTTTGTCATCAATGTGTCAGATGGACTTGTAATGCACAATGTTATTCTTTAGGAATGGCATCTATAAACCATGAAGATAAAATACAATTCGTTAAAGATGGCCTGAGTAAGGAGTCTTTCGATAATCTTCTATTGACTCTTGAGATGCATCCTAGTGGAGATGTGCATCATATATTTCATGATTTATGGCCACTATTTTATAAAGAACATGCTCGACTTAGTCTTGGGAATCTGACTAGAAAAGACCCTATTTGCCAGTTTTTAAGAAAACTGGATGGGAAGCCTATCCCCGACCCATAGAGGGCATTTAAGTCGTTCTTGGACGTAAAACCAAAGGAAGATGTGAGCCACAACCACAAATACCTATACATACACATGTTTTTCAATAAAAAATATAATAAATAAATAAAAAGAGAGAGAGTGTGTATGTGAGACTCTAGCTAGCCTACATATAGGTGGTATAATTGCCTTTTTAATTTCTCATCTATAAAATCCTCTCTTCCTTCCTTTCATTTATGCTCAACCCATACATTTAACAAATATAAAAGTGTGTAGAAATGACAAGTTCCTCAAGTCAACACATAAGAAATATTTGTGATTTCAATGAATCTAGTCGTGGGAAAGAAAAGGAGTTTTTAGAATCAGCAAATCATCTTGGTCAGGTGCTAGCTGAGAGAAAGATTCATTTCGTGTATGGGAGAGGCAGTTTAAGGTTAATGGGAGGTGTGTCAATAGCTGTATTTTTAGGAGGTAGTCAAGTTTTGAGGGTCGTCCCCAAAGCTTTAGCACAAGGGGATATCATTGGAAAAACAATTGGAGAGGAACTTCAGGTCTCCACAATGTTGACTCGAATGAATGCAATGTTTAACCATGTTAATGCCTTCATTGCTTTACTAGGTGATCTAGGCACATTGGAAGAGATCTTTCATATTTCCTCTTAGGCCCAACTGCACATTCACCATAAACCTATAGGTCTGTTAAATGTTAATGGTTATTATGATAAGTTGTTGTCTTTCCTTGATCATGTTATGGAATAGGAATTTCTAACATCTTCTACATGACAAATCATAATCTCTGCTACTACTGCTGAATAATTGATTGACCAACTACACTCTTTAATTCTTGTAATTGATCCCTTCATGAGTCGCATAAATTGGTCAACTAAGGAAAGTCATAAAAAGCTTAGATTAGATTTGAGCCTTTATTTGTTAATCTTTGTGTCTTTTGGTTTTATTATTGTGTTTTGTTGTTTCTTATATTTGTTTCAATGTGTTTCAAGTTTGTCAGGGTTTGTTATTTCAAGTGATATCTTTTATACTCTATCTTTCTACCTTAGAACATTAAGGACAATGTCTCATTTTGGTTGAGGAGAGAGGGTAGTAGCTACTAAAAAAAAAACTAATTGTGTTTTCTATTTTATAAAGCATGTGCAAAATTATTGTTACTATGATGGTAGAGTAAAGGAGATCTTTTTATTACTCTTGAGACGCATCTTAGTAACCATTCTTAATAAGGTCTATCATAATACTTCTTGAAATATTCAGGTTTACAAACTCTCGCATTGTTACCACTTAATTCTGCTCATATGCTCATGTAACATGTATTCTTAAACCTTAATTTACACACACACACACGTTAACATATGATTGTGGGTTGCATATTGGATTATTAAATTATTTATGTTTTTTTGTTAAAGGTAACAACTAAGGAAAAGGGATAGTATATAATTAGGAAAAAAACACAAAAATAAAAAAAAACAAAAAAAATGATGATAATAAAAATATAGATAAGTTTGGTTTCGTAGCCTCCCTAACCTAAGCAATTAAGCCCGGAAGGGTGTTTTAACACTTAATACCCTAAAGTCAACTGACTTGGGAGTTATTGGCCCAGCGCTTGTTACATGAGTTGAGGAGAAAAGCTTAAGAGAATCAAACATTGCACTATCTACGTATCAGTATCTGCGACCCAAGTTACTAAGCTCGTAGGGGTGTCTCAACACCTAATGCCCTAAGACTAACTGGTATAGGAGTCTTTAGCTGAAAGCTCGTTACATGGGTTAAAGATGCATGGTGTTTTAAGTTATATGTATATATATTAAAAAAAGAAAAAAATAATAATCCCAACCCAAGGAAGTTAACCTTAAACATTAGAACAACAATTTTTTTTTCTTCCAAGAAAGCCTCATAATTATATATTGATATATTGAGCACAAAAGAAAGGTTTGTTAATATCTTCTTAAGAGATATTGAGCAGATATATAAATTTAATGAGAGTTTGTTTATTTGGATAGATTAATGAAAGTTGAATGATGAATACCTTGCTTTGTGGAATTTGCAAATTGTTTTTCTATTTTAACACTTTGATTACTAGGGACTAGTAATAAGCTGGTTGGGAGGTGTGATTAGTATTTAAAAGTGCATTTTTATCAAGGTTTTATATCATTATTTTTCACTTGAAGTATCAATAACTCCTTAACTAAAGCATGTTTTATAATAACGTATCTAATAATATAAGATACCTTTAATTTGTGGTAAATATTCATTTTAAATGTAGGCCTATCATATAAATGAAAGGATTGATTCCTGAATTTAAGAATTGAAATTGAAAGGACAAATAGATGACCAAACTTAGAAAAAAGATGTCAATGAAGTCCAAACTGGAACACTATTTGGTAATTGGGTCATTGATTAGTACTTAAAAGTGCATTTTTATCATGGTTTTATATCATCATTTTGCACTTGAAGTATCAATAACTCCTTAACTAAAATATGTTTTATAATAATGTATCTAATAATATAAGATACCTATAATTTGTGGTAAATGTCTATTTTTAATGCAGGCCTATCATATAAATGAAAGGATTGATTGATGACTTGAAGAACTTAAATTGCAAGGATAAAGAGATGGCCAAACTTAGAAAAGAGATGTCGGTGCAATCCAAACCGGAACACTGTTCGGTAATTGGGTCATATCGGGAGCTACAGATCTCAGATTTAGGTCCAATTTATATGGATGGAAAGGTAAGACATAGCTAAAAAGGCCATTATCAAGTCCAAATTGTAGCAACAACAAAGAAGCCCGAATCTGTCTTCCAGCCCGAGCACTGTTCGGTATCTTAGCCATATCTGGAGTTCTAGAAGTCCAAATGAGCTGAATTTTTTACACGAGAAAGCTGAGACAATTGCCTACAACTTTCATGTTTACAACTGGCTCCAATTTTGACGTTATCAATGACGTTTTGGGCAGACAAGAGAAGATAAGGATTGTCACCAAGTCAAAAGTTGGACACCCACTTATCAATTAGTCATCAAATCAATAGTTCCCAATTTTGGCCTATAAAAGGAGGCATTTGCCATGCATTTAGGCATCTTGGTGTTCAGATCAAGATCATGCTCTTTTTTTCTCTCTTTGTATTTTTTGTAATGTTTATGCTTTACTTTCATTAATATCAAGTTTATGCCTTTCATTTCCTTTCCTTTACTTAGTTAACTTTTATGTTCTTATTTTGTTTATTTGTTTTCCTTTCTTTCATTATGTCTAGCTAAGTTAATTATGTCAAGGTGAAAAGGTTACACTAATGGTGGAAGAATAAGTATAGTGTAAACTTAATATGGACCTTAATGTTTGATACTAACATGTTTTATATTTGTTATCTTGTTCACTCTTTAATACTTTGCTTGTTAAATGACTAATCTTGATTTATGTTGTATAACACCTGGTACAACAAATGCTTGGCACTTTCATAGCCCATAATGTATGGTATAACCGACACCTGAGCTATGAAAGGAACTTGATTTGTTGTTAACATAAGTTATAATCATGAATGCTTGACGAGATTTACAAGTATTAGCATTAATTGAATAAGATGACTAATGTAATCATGTTAACAATATATAATCTAATTGGAACCTCCTTTGTATGTGGTTTCCAATTCAATAATAAGAGTTTATACTATACTTGTTTGATATACCATTAGTGGAACCTCTAACCTTGACATTTGTTATTATTATTGTTTAATCCTTACATTAATTTTCCATCTTCAAGTTCTCATCATCTTCTTCTTCTTCTCTTTCTTTACTACTACTACTACTACTACTACTACTACTACTATTATTATTATTATTATTATTATTACTACTACTACTATTGTTGTTGTTGTTATTGTTGTTTATAATTGTTGTCTATAATTTGTACAATTAACCTCCATGTGGTTCGACCCCGGTCTTGCCGGGTTATTTATTACTTCGACACTCCTGCACTTGGGAGAAGACATCAATCTTTTAGTCGTGTCAAGTTTTTGGCGCCGTTGCCGAGGAGGTAAGTTCTTGTATAAATTATAGTATTTATTTTATTTTCTCTTTTCACTTTTCTTGTATATAACTTTGTTTCTTTTCTTTTGTTTCTTTTTATTTTGTTTTCTTCCTCTTTCTTTTACTTTCTTCTTTTTATTTTATTTTATTCCTACACGTGCATAAGAGTGTGGTCACGTACATCAAGTGGTAGACTTTGTAGGATATCCTCATCATTTTCAGAAAATATAGCCGAAGAAGATAATCAATCACTTCAAAATGAGAATAATGAGAATAACCGTGCTAGAACACTTAGAGACCACATGAATCCCACAAGAACAAGTGCACCATCATGCATAGTTTTTCCTCTTGATGCATCTCATTTTAATTTTAAGCCAGGTATTATTCAACTTTTACCTTCTTTTCATGGCTTAGAATTGGAAAATCCATACTTGCATTTAAGGGAATTTGAGGAGGTCTGCAACACATATAATAATTTAAATTATAGCATGAACACCATTAGATTAAAGCTTTTTCCTTTTTCATTAAAAGATAAAGCTAAAACATGGCTACAAAATTTGAGACCAGGATCCATTCGTGCTTGGGATGAAATGCAACAATATGTTTTAAAGAAGTTTTTCCCATCTCATAGAACAAACTCTTTCAAGAGACAAATCACCACTTTCACTCAAAAACCAGGAGAAACATTTTATCAATGTTGGGATAGGTATCGAGACTTGCTTAGTACTTGCCCTCATCATGGTTTTGAAACATGGAGATTGGTTTCACATTTCTATGAAGGGTTAACACCTAAAGATAGACAAATGGTTGAATTGATGTGCAATGGAACCTTTGAAGATAAAGACCCTGATGAAGCAATGGAGTACTTAGACTTGTTAGCTGAAAATGCACAAAATTGGGACATCGCTGGTACTTATGAGGCACCGAGTAAAACTCAACCTCATACATCTAGTGGAGGTATGTACAACCTTAGGGAAGATCATGACCTTCAAGCCAAGTTTGCATCTTTAGCTAGAAAAGTCGAGGCACTAGAATTGGAAAAGAATGGTCCATTAAAATCTGTTAAAAACATTGTGTGTCAAATATGTGAAACAAATGAACACTCAACCAATAATTGTCCAACCTTGCCTTCTTTTAAAGAATGTATCCATGAACAAGCCCATGCTTTAAACAGTTTTCAAAGGGTCAACCACAACCCATACTCCCAAACATACAACCCTGGTTGGAGAAATCACCCAAATTTTAGTTGGAAGAGTGAGAACAACAATGCACAAACTTCACAACCACAGTTCCAAGCACACCATAATTTCCAAAATTATCATGGATATGCACCTCCTTATGCTCCATCTCCTACAAGAAATTTTGAGGAAACTTTGTATGCATTCATTGAAAAGCAAGAGACAATCAATACTCAACTTACTCAAAGCATAACAGATTTTAAAGAAACTCTTGCAAAATTCATATCTGCTCTCAGTTTTCAAGAGCAAGGTAAGTTTTCATCTCAACCACAGCAAAATCTTAAGGGGCAATATGATGCAAATGCAAGTAGTCCTGGAAGTCAACACATGGATCAAGTCAAATCAGTCATCACTCTTTGTAGTGGTAAGGTTATTCACAAACTAATTCTTGAACCTTATGAGAAAGATGATGAGTCAATCTCTAAGGGTAAGAAAGGGGTTGAATCTAAAAATTGCAAAGAAACGACTGATTCTCCGCCAGCACTTTCATTTTCTCATGCCATGACCAATCAAGAAGAAATTGAGGATGAAAAAGGCACCGAAAAGGTTTATGCAGATTTTTTATCAGAAGTGACAATAGATTCGATACCCGACATCACACCAATCGATGATTACTTTCCTGATAAATCTTTACTTTCTTTTATTTCAATGCCTTGGTTTGCTAAAAATATCAATTTTCTTGCTTCAGGATTTTTGCCAACTCATTGGAGTATTAAAGACAAAAGAAAATTTTTGAGCAACGAGCAAAATTTTTGTTGGGATGACCCTTACTTATTCAATTATTGTCCTGATCAAATATTTCAAAAATGCATTTTCGACAATGAGGTAAGTAATTTCATTAAATTTTGTCACTCTAAGGCATGTGGGGATCATTTCTCTTCAAAAAAGAGGATTGTAGAAATCTTACAAAGTGGATTTTCCTGGCCCATCATATTCAAGGAGTCAGATGCATTCCGCAAAAACTGTGAAAATTGTCAGAAGGTGAGATTTATTTCAAAACACAGAGAGTCTTTAAATAATCTTCTATTGACTCTTATGTCTCATCATAGTCGAGATAAGCATCGTGTAACTCATGACTTATGAACCCATTTTCATAAAGAACATACTTGACTTAGTCTTGGGAATTTGACTAAAAAAGACCCTGTTTGCCAGTTTTTAAGAAAACTGGATGGGAAGCCTATCCCCGACCTATTGAGGGCGTTTAAGCTGTTCTTGGACGTAAAACCAAGGGAAGATGTGAGCCACATTCACAACTGCGATTTGAATTTTTTTTTTGTTTGTAAAAACTTGTGTCTTTTGGTTTTATTATTGTGTTTTGTTATTTCTTATTTTTGTTTTAGTGTGTTTCAGGTTTTGTCAGTGTTCGTTATTTCAGGTGATATCTTCTATACTCTATCTTTCTACCTTAGAACATTGAGGACAATGTCTCGTTTTGGTTGGGGGGAGAGGGTAGTAGTTGATAAAAAAAATAATTTGTTTTTCATTTCATAAAGCATGTGCATAATTGTTGTTACTAGGATGGCAGAGTCAAGGAGTTCTTCTGTTAAAGTGACTCTTGAGACGCATCTTAGTAATCATTCTTAACAAGGTCTATTATAATACTTCCTGAAATATTCAGGTTTACAAACTCTTGTATTGTTACCACTTAATTCTGCTCATATACTTATTTAACATGTATTCTTAAACCTTAATTTACACACACACACTTTAACATATGATTGTGGGTTGCATATTGGATTATTACATTATTTATGTTCTTTTGTTAAAGGTAACAACTAAGGGAAAGGGATTGTATATAATTAAAAAAAAATATGAAAAAAAAAGAAAAAAAATGATGATAATAAAAATGTAGATAAGTTTGGTTTCGTAGCCTCCCTAACCTAAGCAATTAAGCCCGAAGGGGTGTTTTAACACCTAATACCCTAAAGTCAACTGACCTGGGAGCTATTGGTCCAACGCTTGTTACATGGGTTGAGGAGAAAAGCTTAAGGGAATCAAACATTGCACTATCTACATATCAGTATCTGCGACCCGAGTTACTAAGCTCGTTGGGGTGTCTTAACACCTAATGCCCTAAGACCAACTGGTCTGGGAGTCATTAGCTGAAAGCTCGTTACATGGGTTAAAGATGCATGATGTTTTTAAATTATATGTATATAGATTTTTAAAAAGAAAAAAAAAAGAAAAAAAAGACAAAAATAATAATCCCAACCCAAGGAAGTTAACCTTAAACATTAGAACAAAAATTTTGTTTTCTTCCAAAAAAAGCCCCATAATTATGTGTTGATACATTGAGCACAAAAGAAAGGTTTATTAATATCTTGTTAAGTGGTATTGAGCAGATATATAAATTTAATGAGAGTTTGTTTATCGAGATAGATTAATGGAAGTTAAATGATGAATACCTTGTTTTGTGAAATTTACAAATTGTTTTAACGCTTTGATTACTAGGGACTAGTAATAAGCTGGTTGGGGGGTGTGATTAGTACTTAAAAGTGCATTTTTATCATGGTTTTATATCATCATTTTGCACTTGAAGTATTAATAACTCCTTAACTAAAATATGTTTTATAATAATGTATCTAATAATATAAGATACCTATAATTTGTGGTAAATGTCTATTTTTAATGCAGGCCTATCATATAAATGAAAGGATTGATTGATGACTTGAAGAACTTAAATTGCAAGGATAAAGAGATGGCCAAACTTAGAAAAGAGATGTCGGTGCAATCCAAACCGGAACACTGTTCGGTAATTGGGTCATATCTGGAGCTACAGATCTCAGATTTAGGTCCAATTTATATGGATGGAAAGGTAAGACATAGGTCTACAACTTTCATATGGAGCCCAAGATCTTAAAATTTCATTATCAAGTCCAAATTATAGCAACAACAAAGAAGCCCGAATCTGTCTTCCAGCCCGAGTACTATTCGGTATATTGGCCATATCTGGAGTTCTAGAAGTCCAAATGAGCTGAATTTTTTACACGAGAAAGCTGAGACAATTGCCTACAACTTTCATGTTTACAACTGGCTCCAATTTTGACGTTATCAATGACGTTTTGGGCAGACAAGAGAAGATAAGGATTGTCACCAAGTCAAAAGTTGGCCACCCACTTATCAATTAGTCATCAAATCAATAGTTCCCAATTTTGGCCTATAAAAGGAGGCATTTGCCATGCATTTAGGCATCTTGGTGTTCAGATCAAGATCATGCTCTTTTTTTCTCTTTGTATTTTTTGTAATGTTTATGCTTTACTTTCATTAATATCAAGTTTATGCCTTTCATTTTCTTTCCTTTACTTAGTTAACTTTTATGTTCTTATTTTGTTTATTTGTTTTCCTTTCTTTCATTATGTCTAGCTAAGTTAATTATGTCAAGGTGAAAAGGTTACACTAATGGTGGAAGAATAAGTATAGTGTAAACTTAATATGGACCTTAATGTTTGATACTAACATGTTTTATATTTGTTATCTTGTTCACTCTTTAATACTTTGCTTGTTAAATGACTAATCTTGATTTATGTTGTATAACACTTGGTACAACAAATGCTTAGCACTTTCATAGCCCATAATGTATGGTATAACCGACACCTGAGCTATGAAAGGAACTTGATTTGTTGTTAACATAAGTTATAATCATGAATGCTTGACGAGATTTACAAGTATTAGCATTAATTGAATAAGATGACTAATGTAATCATGTTAACAATATATAATCTAATTGGAACCTCCTTTGTATGTGGTTTCCAATTCAATAATAAGAGTTTATACTATACTTGTTTGATATACCATTAGTGGAACCTCTAACCTTGACATTTGTTATTATTATTGTTTAATCCTTACATTAATTTTCCATCTTCAAGTTCTCATCATCATCTTCTTCTTCTCTTTCTTTACTACTACTACTACTACTACTACTACTACTACTACTACTACTATTATTATTATTATTATTATTATTATTATTATTATTATTATTACTACTACTACTACTATTGTTGTTGTTTATAATTGTTGTCTATAATTTGTACAATTAACCTCCCTGTGGTTCGACCCCGGTCTTGCCGGGTTATTTATTACTTCGACACTCCTGCACTTGGGAGAAGACATCAACCTTTTAGTCGTGTCAGTTATATCTAGAGCTGTAGATCTCAAATTTAGGTCTCTTTTATATGGATAGAAAGGTAAGACATAGGCCTACAACTTTCATATGGAACCTAAGACTTAAAAAGCCCATTTTCAAGTCCAAATTGTAGCAACAACAAAGAAGTTTGAATCTGTCTTCCAGCTCGAGCATTGTTCAGTATTTGGCCCATATTTAGAGTTTTAGAAGTCCAAATGACTTGAATTTTTAGCTAAGATAATTTCCTACAATTTTCATGTTTTTAAGTGATTTCAATTTTGATGTTATTAATGACGTTTTGGGCAAACAAGAGAAAATAAGGATTATCACCAAGTCAAGTGTTAGCCACCCACCCATTAATTAGTCATCAAATCAATAGTTCCTAATTTTGGCATATAAAAGGAGGCATTTGCCATGCATTTAGACATCTTGGTTTCCATATCAAGATCATGCTCTTGCTTTCTCTCTTTGTATTTTTTGTAATGTTTATGCTTTGCTTTCATTAATATCAAGTTTATGCCTTTCATTTCCTTTCATTTACTTAGTTAACTTTTATCTTATTGATGTTCTTATTTTGTTTATTTATTTTTCTTTCTTTCATTATGTTTAGCTAAGTTTATTATGTCAAGGTGAAAAGGTTCCATTAATGGTGTAAGAATAAGTATAATGTAAAATTAATATGGACTTTAATGTTTGATACTAACATGTTTTGTATTTGTTATCTTGTTCACTCTTTAATATTTTGCTTGTTAAATGACTAATCTTGATTTATGTTGTATAACACTTGCTACAACAAATACTTGGCACTTTGATAGTTCATACTATATGGTATAACCGACACTTGAGCTATGAAAGAAACTTGATTTGTTGTTAACATAAGTTATAATCATGAATGTTTGATGAGATTTACAAGTATTAGCATTAATCGAATAAGATGACCAATGTAATCATGTTAACAATCTATAATCTGATTGTAACCTCCTTTGTGTGTGGTTTCCAATTGAATAATAAGAGTTTATACTATACTTGTTTGATATACCATTAGTGGAACCTTTAACCTTGACATTTGTTATTATCATTGTTTAATCCTTACATTAATATTCCATCTCAAAGTTCTCATCTTCTTCTTCTCTTTCTTCTCCTTTTTTTTCTTTACTACTACTACTAGTAGTAGTAGTGTTGTTGTTGTTGTTGTTGTTGTTGTTGTTTATAATTGTTGTTTATAATTTATACAATTAACCTTCTTATGGTTCGACCCTGATCTTGCCGAGTTATTTATTACTTCAACACTCCTGCACTTGGGAGAAGACATCAATCTTTTGGTCGTGTCACAAGCAAAGCATTAAGAGTGAATAAGATAACAAATACAAAACATGTTAATATCAAAAATTAAAATCAATGTTGAGTTTATATTATACTTATTCTTACACCATTAGTGTAATCTTTTCACCTTGACATAATAAACTTAACTAAATATAATGAAAGAGAGAAATATAAATAAATAAGATATGAACATAAATAAGATATAAGTTAACTAAGTAAAAAAAATAATAAAAAGCATAAATAAAAGATTAATATAAGCAAAACTTAAGCATTACAAAAATATAAAGAGAGAGAACAAGAACATGATCATGATCTAAAAACTAAAATGCATAAATATATAAAAAAAAATATCTCCTTTTATAGGCCAAAATTTAGAACTATTGATTTGATGACTAATTGTTGAGTAGATGACCACATCTTGACTTGGTGACAATCCTTATCTTCTTGTCTGAACAAAACGTCATTGTTAACATCAAAATTTGAACATGTAATCTTATGAAAGTTCTAAAAAATTATTTTAGCTTTCCAACAAAAAAAAAAAGCAGTGCATTTGGACTTTTAGAACTCAAGATATGGGTTAAACACTAAACAGTGTCTAGACTGCTGAACCGATTCCGACTTCTCCATTATTGCTATAATTTAAACTTGAAAAAGGCCTTTTTGAATATTAGACTCTTCATGAAAATTTTAAGTCTATGTCTTAGCTTTCCATCTATAAAAACCAAATCTAAATCCAATTTTTACAGCTCCAATTATGATTTAATAACCAAATAGTATTCCAATTTAGAATGAACCAGCATCTCTTTTCTAAATCTTGCCTTTGCTTTCTCAATTTCAGTAGTTAAACTTATCAATTAATCCTTTCATTTATATAATAGACTTATATTTAAAATGAATATTTACTATAAATTAAAGGTATCTTATAGTATTAGACATATTATTATAAAACATGCTCTAGTTAAGTTATTGATACTTCAAGTGTAAAATGATGATATAAAATCTTGATAAAAATACACTTTTAAGTACAAATCATTTCTCCAAGATTTTTAAAAAAAAAATTTACTTTTTTATTTATCCTTTCTCTTCACAAATTACAAGAAGAGAAGGAAAAAAAAGATCTCGAAGGAACATCAATGCTCTGATAATAATATCACCAGTACCGTTGAAAATGTTTTGATAAAATAAATCTAACAACATTAAAAAAGATCATCAACAGTTATTAGAATGTATCACACGAGCTATTTAAAAGCAAAGAAACCCTGACACATTTAGACAACTTATGTAACCCATTTTAATTATCATTTGTAACCATTTTAGTATCATTAAATTTATTTTGTTGATATCTTTCAAATAATACCAATACCAGGGATATCAAATATTGAGTATGTGTAAGAGTCTTTTTTTTCTTTAATTTTTTTTCTTTTTTTTTCCTCTCTTCTCCCTCTATTGTGAATTATATTAATTTATTTTTAAAATAAAAGAGAAATACATTAATATTACTATTTATGTCTCATAAATTTTATTTTATTTTTAATATTTAATATGGTATGTTATTTTTTTAATGTAAAAAAAAAAAAAAAAAACACACGCTCGGGTACTCGGCAGTAGATGATCATGCATTTTATTAATGTAAATCAGATATATAGCTCAGACATCACTGTCTGCCATGAGCCCACAGACACGTTAATGGAGATTTGACTTATTCACAACTGATATGATATGAGCAGTATTCTTCTGCCTATCCATTTGGTATCGAGAAGCCACTTCGCTTATACAACCGCCAATACTTATATTTCCTTCGGCCATAGCACAAGAATCTTAGTTCCCTCTTGCAACTTCAGTTCTGTATATCTGTTGTGGATGTGCTGCGTATGTGGCATATGTGGAGTAGAGCCCTTCATTTCCATCAATGGATGTCTCCAGCTTACAATCTCGGTATCTTTCTTTTTGTTTGGTTTTCTTTTACTTCCTCCATGCCTATCTCTGTCTATTTGCTTTAATGACTTCTGTTTCTGTTGTTCTTGCTTCAGTATAATGGGACTAAATTGTTAAAGATTGTGTAGCCTAGTGGGTTGGGGGTCAAGTTTTCGTATCATATATATGGTTATATGGAGTTGTTGAAAAGAAACAAAGAAGATACTGGCAAATTCTTGGCCAGAGAATTGAGTTTTGATAGATTTCGAGCTAATTTATGTCAAGAAAAGTTTGAAATTTAGCAGAAGGGTGTTCCTTTGTGGATACCCACAAGAACGGAAAAAAATCATTTATATCTTCTTTTTTTTATTCCAAGTTTAATATCTTTGCATAATAAACCACTATTATAAAGCTTACCCTTCCTTTATTTTTTCTCCGCCCAGTGTCCTATTTTTTGGAAAGTTAATTTGTTAGCGGTGTCCGGCAAAATTTGATCTTCCTCTGCTGCCTTTGATGCAATAAATCTAGTCTAATATGGCCGAAACTTAATTCACGAGTAGTTTGTAAGCTTAAAAAAATTTAAATTTCATTACTACATCTATGAAACTCTTTTGTGTGGACATGCAACTTCCCATCAGTTAATGGTCCGAAGGATTTGATGGCTTGATGGACGGCTTGGTGCATGGCTCTTTTGTTCATAAGGTCTTTATTGTTGACCTTTATTGTTTTCTACTTGTCTTTTTGGTTCCAGGTACCTTGATTCTTGCAAGAAGCATGAAGTGCTACCCAACTCTGCAGTTTTGTCATGGTTGTATAAGGTCTTTTAATAAACTTGCACTCATTTTCTATTGTTGTTCCTTTGAATATTCTTATTTCTTAAAAGTTCTTATATGAGATTTTACTTTGATCTGCCTTTCCCTTTCGATGTTACTTGACACTTTGAGATAATATAGTTAAAATCTATGGCTTTCTAGTTTATCAATGAAAGATACTAGAAAATAAGCAAATTGTACATGGCTGTGAAAAGTTTCCAGCGGCTGGATCATTTTGATTTCAGTGTTTGCATCACCTAAGAAGTGCACTCTCCAGAAGTAATAGAAGCCAGTGAAGGTTGGAAAAGAATAGCACTGTGCACTTACTAGATAGTGGGCTACAGACGAAAATGGTGCAGAAATGTTGCCTAAGGACTGCAACTACAATGATTGCTATACGGTGATACCAGCTGGACTTTTCTGTATTCTGTAATTATAGGCTCAGTAATGTAGTAATCCAATATAATATAACTGCACTCCTCTGCAAGCACTAGGTAAGCGTATCGTGTTCTGAATCTGTTCTCAGAATAATTTAACTTAAAACTAAAGCAGCTCTGCTTAATTTGTATGTTTTAGAAAGGATTTGCAGGCATGAGTTGAAGATGTTCAATCGAAGAGAATATCATCCATCAGTTTAGCAGAAATATTTTGCTAGTAATAAGACCAGTTCTTAGAGGAAGTAGGTTGTTGAAAACTTCTTTATTCACAAGTCTTGGTTCATCTGAACATTCAGAGTTGATGATTGATGTAGAATATGGTGGTCAAACGTTAAAGTACAAGGCCTTTATTAACCTTCTAAGGACTTTTATGTAACTGAATCTAATGTAGTTTTTCTAAATGCTTGAATAATGTATCTTTTTCTTGTTAGGGAATTAGCAATGAAACTAATCTTACATCGATCCTGAAATATTATCAATGTAGTCTGCTATAATGCCTGTATGGATGAACTAGTATAACTACAGCCATTTGATTAGCTTAGTACATGTCGAAAAGGATGGCTCTGTATAACAATCCACTCAATACTATACTTCTTTCAGACCACTTCTCTGGCATTTGTGTACAGACCTTTTGCTGATTGTTAGTTTACAATTGATTTGTGGTGCTTCTACAATAGATCAATCATCTTCTCATAAATGAATGAAAGAACTTGTGGCTCATGTTGTGTGCTCACATTTTAAAGAATAACATTTGCATCCTACTGAGCGATGCTAGAATTTTACACCTTAAATTTTTTACTTCTCAAGCCTGTAGATGTATGCTTCAATAATTTTTGTAAACTCATGCTTTTTTAGCACTGAAGGCACCAGACACATGAATTACAATTTTTCTTTTCATTATGTAGGCTGAAATCCAGAAGTCCGAACAAGGGAAGTGCAGCATTAAGTTCTTTCTGAATCAGCTATGTGATGCTGATATTTATCCCCTGATTGATGTGTTCCTGGCAATAGACTCTTCTGATGTTGATGCAGTCGACATACTTCATGAATCACCTTGTAATTTCAATGAAGAATATGTTATGCCTTTGTTGCAGACTATCAATCTGAAACTCCGAGTAGTTGATCTCCATGACATGTCCCCAGAAGAGAACTTTTTGCAGTTAGTATTATCACCTTACTATGCCTCACTTTTGAATAATTTTTTCTAGGATAATTTGCCTTTTGTTTTCTATAATTTCACTTCATTATCTATCATTAAGTTTCATTTAATTTTTAGATTTTTCCCTTCTTGGATTTAAAAAAGGTGGGGGGGGGGGAGAAATTTGATGTTGAGGCATGAAGCTCTCATAACTTATTTTAAAATTTTGGTGTAAAATCACTGTAATTGGAAAATTCCACTCTCCAGTTTATGTTGGCCTTTGAAAAGAATATAACGATGGAAACAAGACTATGGATGCTGGAGAATAATACGAATGCAAGAAGAGAGTGCACTTTGGACCAATTTAGTGGGAGAAATTCAGTTTGATTTCTTAAAAGTAGAGGGGAAAAAGCAGCAGATCTCGCTTTCATGTGAAAATTTTCAGTCTATAAGAACTAGTGCAAAGGGGGAAAGGTTTAAGAATTTGGGCTGGCAGATTTGTCTGGGAATTTGCCATTTCATGTCCTAAATTGATAGAATAGATATACTGATAATGGAAACTGCACTTAGTGAGTAGATAAATTGGTGTAATGGTAAACCCTTGTTTTGCCAAGCACTCAAATGTCATGTTAAGTCTTATCAGCATTCCCTGAATGTGGAAATGCTAAAGGTCCAGACTTTGGTTGAAATCAGGACCCAGCATCAGTGGCAGTACACAACTACTTTTTTTAGGGCGGTTGAAAAAAATCTATATTTTAATTTTTATAGGACTTTTTTGAATGATGTAAATATGAGGAGCAAAGCTATAATATCCTAGGGAAATTTTCTTAGGTTAGGGAGGCTCCTAGCCGCTCTGGGCCCTTCGAAGGGATATCCACTGGCTACCATAATTATTTAATCTGTTTCTTGGTGCATTTGCATTCCTTAATTTAGTTTGTTGTAATAAAGTGCTTCTTGTCCGTCATCTTATGCATGGAAATGACATGCATGGCTAATCAACTCTACTTGAGGAGGGTGAAGTTTCATCATCCTTGTGTGTGTGGTACTCTACATTTATTTACGTTTCAACGTCCTGTAATTTGGGATCTTTCCAGGGATTTGTGCCATCATGGCCTAGCGTGTCATATTCTAAACATGAGGTCTACTCATATCCAAAAGCTCAACATGGCTGGAACGTTTATGCAACTACACACCTTGAATTTGGATTTTTGCACTTCAATTGGTAGTTTGGATAAAGACTGTTTTTCTTGCATGCCAAGTCTGATGCGTCTCTCAATGTGTGAGACTAGGGTAGCAAATCTCTGGACAACCACTGCTGCTCTATCAAAACTTCCTTCCTTACTAGAACTACGGTTCCAAAATTGCTTATGTTGCAAGGATACTGGACCATGTCCTGCATCATTTGGTGACAAAGCAAGAATTGCATTTGAGAAACTTGGTTCAGCACCATCTATCAGCATTAGAGATGCTACATTTCAAGGTTTCCATGCTAAAGAGAATTGCGGGGACTTACTTTCACTCACAGGTTCAGCTTTGATCAATGAAGGGTCTGGAAAATTTGATAATTTATTGCATATCAGTGAAGTTGAAATGTCAAGCTGCCTTCAGAGAGTAGGTTCAATAGAAATATCATCTGATTTCCCACCCAATTTGAATGGACTATCAAATTTGGAAAACAAGGTAAGAGGATTTGCTGGTTAGGAAGGGAAAATTTTAAATTTTTGAGTGCTGTGATGAGGTTTTTTTTAGTTTGTCTAACAGGTCTCTTTTTTGCGGATTATAGATTACAGACAAAGAGGAGATCCTTGCAAGAGCACATATGTGGGACTTGAAGAATGGCCGCCCTACCCCATTAAAGGACTATATTTCACATCATCCATCACCCATTTGCTTTGAGAAACATTATAGGGAATACATGGTTGCTTTGTTGCCTCGTTTGGAGGTTTTAGATAACTTTTCCATTACGAAGTTGGACAGAGAAATGGGAAGAACTATTTTTTCAAAATACTATGAGTACTTACCATATAAACGACAGAACAAACAAAGTGTTGTTACTGTTCTGCAAAAGCGTGAGATGGGAACAACAGGTGCTTCCTGCCCAAATTTCTCAAAGTTCAAGCAATCATGCCATTATGGAAAGAGTCCATGTCACTTCTCAAGGTCTCTTACTGCTGCCAAACTTGGGTCTGCTGCATGGCCTTTGTTGCATCCTTTGCAAACTTTTAGTATATATAAAGAAGGAAGTAAGAGGCTTCGTGCAAGGCAGTTTGAATACCATCCTTCTGATTCTCGTCTGATGGTTTTTGGAACTCTTGATGGTGAAGTTGTTGTAATCAATCATGAAAGTGGGAAGCTAGTTGGTTATGTTCCATCTCCTAACAACATGAACAGCGTTTTGGGTCTCTGTTGGCTCAAGAAGTATCCTTCAAAGGTATGTGTTACCAATAAATTACTTGTAGCAACATCTTACTTTTTCGTTATTATTTAGATTTTGAAATCATCTTACATTTTGATTCTCATAAATGTGGCAGTTGCTGATCAACTTTTATGTGTATTAGCAGCTGCTTGCTGGTTCTGATAATGGTTGCTTGAAGTTGTTTGACATCAGTCATATACCGCCAATAGTCAGTGATGTAAATTGCAGTGCTGGTGTGGTCACTTTTGATGACTTTGACCAATTGACTTCTGTTCATGTCAATTCTGGAGATGATCAGTTTTTGGCTAGCGGGTACTCAAAAGATGTTGCTCTATATGACATCTTTAGTGGAAAACGTTTACAACTATATACTAATTTGCATCGAGAACCCATTAACGTCGTGAAATTTGCACACCATTCCCCCTTCTTGTTTGCAACTTCCTCATTTGACCATGATGTCAAGCTGTGGGATTTGAGACAGAAACCACAGTGGCCATGCTATACAGCGTCAAGCTCAAGTGGAAATGTGATGGTTTGCTTTTCACCAGATGATCGCTATCTGCTTGTATCAGCTGTTGATAATGAGGTATTCCTTGTTAGATTATGTATATACTCAAGTGATATTGGAGAAACTACTAACTAATTCTAAATTTCTGGTCACATGATTGTGTTTGGTTTTTGAACTTGAAACACAGACTAGAGAGAAAAGTTGGAGCGGAAATTTCTAGTCTTTCACTTCTGTTTGTCCACTTGCAGGTTACATAACTGATATATCTAGAGAGAGCTAGGTTACCTAATCTGACTTGCTACTAACTTGTACAAAATCTAATCTCTTGCAATATATTAGTCTTCATACATATTAGATTGTATATCAGATTAGCTCCCAAAATACAAGAACATAATAATTGCATACATGCAGTACACATCAAAAAATATACTAAAGAGTATTTAGAAAAAGCTTCATTATTCTAACAGAGTGAATATGGGTTCCATGGTTCTTGAAAGGGTTTGTTCGAATTCACATGGTCGTCAATAAAATCTTCCAATTTGACCTGACCGTTTGACCCATCTCACTTTAGATGTCACCAATGTATCATCAAATGCAAGATGCTGCTTTAGGTTTCACGATGTCGTTTTTCTCCCTCTATCCAACAATAATGAACTTGTTGTCTCTGGTGTCAGGTCAAGCAACTTCTGGCAGTAGATGGGAGGCTTCACATGGATTTTAAGATAGCTTCAACAGGAAGTGCTCATAACTATACCCGCTCCTACTACATTAATGGAAGTGACTACATCATTAGTGGAAGTTGTGATGAAAATGTTGTCCGAATCTGTTGTTCTCAAACTGGAAGGCGACTTAGGGACATTTATCTGGAGGTATGCCAATGATAGATTCTTAAATTCCATTTTTGTATCTTTCACTTGAGTCCATTACTTCTCTGCACAGCTCTTATTTGTGACAAATGGCTAGGAATTTGACGTTTTCTCTGCAGGATGTGGAATCTGGGAATTCTCTGTTTGTTCAATCCTTAAGGGGTGATCCTTTCAGAGTAAGTTTTTTGCTGAAAAATTATTGTGCTTGCTATTTTCTCATTTTCTTGATCTATAAGATTTTCGCAAGGATTAAAATATTCATCATTGAAAGAAATGTCAATCACAATTCCAAATTCAAATTTCCTGTGCAGTTTTCATTGCTAGTGTACATGTATGCAATGGTAATACATTTAATTGCTGAAAAACCCAGAATATTCATGTTTTTCAGGATCTAGGCATTATCTTTGTTTTATGTGGAATCAAGATATCATTGTGAAGCATTTTCTGGTATGAAACATTTATTAGCCGTGTTCCCAAATGCAGCTTTTCCACATGAGTGTGTTAACAGCCTCTAAACGACCATGTTCTAAGTGGGAAATCATCAAGGTAACTTCTGCAACCACCAGTGCTTGACGTTGTTTGACAGTGTTAAAGCTTAGAGGTTATCTGCAGTAGCTGAAACTATTGAGATCCTTGTGCAGGTCAATTTACTAGCTTCCAGCCATGGCACCGAAGAGCCTTCTCATGGTCAAAACATCCGATCCACCTTCCTGGGAGGTTGATGTTGGTATTTAATTACACAGTATAGCTTGCATGTCTTATTTATCTACCCCGTGTATGTATTACAAAGGGGAGCTATGTCACCTTTCTGTGGCTGTTTTAGGAGTTGAGAAAAATTACACGACAAGGTAGGGCCTCGTCTAATTGTGCGCCAAGTTTTGCTGACGTATAGGTTGTGCAGAACTGGTTTCATCAGGGCAATGACCCTTCTATAGCTTGAGTGCTACGGTTCTAAATTTGAGAAATTGTTTCTCCGATTTAAGGAGGTCCATGCTTGAATTCAAAAAAAGAAAAAAAAAAAGTTTATCAACTTTCCATAGTGATTTGATAAGCTCTGCCTCTTGATAATGATCACAAAATTGTATTAGTAACTGTTGTTGCTGATGTCATTCACTAAAGTGCAATGTTTCTCCCCTTATTTGTCTGCTTTTTATATCGTCATTCTTGGCAGAAGTCATAATCTTCAATCCCTATGGCTATGACAGATAATAAAGAGCCTTGCACCGGTAGTTCGATTTGTTTCCTTTTAGCATTGATGGCATTTTGTTTCTTTTATTGAGATTTGGTAATGAAGATTTGAAGAGATGGAAAATGCTAAAACTCCTACTGATTTTCAAAGAAGTTCGTCCCAAACAATCCTACAGTGAATTGTATCAGTATATATACAGATGAATAGATTCTAATCTAGGAAGGAAGCTAAAACCAAGCCTAATGTTTACAATGCATTTGCACAGGATATTGTTTGCTGTTACAAGCATCTTTTCAGCCTTGTTTCCAGGTCTTGTGATTCTGCGCATTGAGTCTTGGAATCATGTGCTTGATTTGAGGTGATTTCCCGTATATTTGGTTCCCTGGAATAAGAACATGAAGCAAGCAAACCTCCTAAAAAGGATGAAAAGCCCGAACTACTGATGTGTAAGGCCAACCAGGCACACAAAGTACCAAGTGGGATGCACCGGATACACGATTTCTTTCATGATTTTCTGACATAGGATAGCAGTTTCTTTCTATAATTTAGTAATTTTCTCTTCAAGGCAGCCCATGAAGGACATGCTAGCTTGTTCTGTCTCTCTTGGGCTCTTCTCTTTTAAAATTTGTTTACTGAATACGAGCCACTGCCTCAAGGAAGCAGCACGGGATGTGTTTCCCTGAGAAGCCACTGGTGAAGAGATAAAACAAGTGCAAGTTGAGAGATGTCACACAGCCTGTAAGTCTCTCAGTTCTTACATCTTCGTTCTCTCTTGTACTAGGGTTTGAAATCCAAGTCTTTACCAAACCCTATAAACAGTTAAAAAAATGCAATGCAATTGAGGCGCATTGGAGAAAGCCATTACAGCTTGCAGTGAGCCCATTACAGCTGTTTCAAGTGGCATGTAAATTATAAAGAAACTGGTGTGAGTGCCCGCGGTGACGACCCTTTTTACCACTGGCAACTAGAAACCCAGCAAGTTTAAGTAAACAATATTGCATCTGACAATTTCTTTAGTATTATGACCCCACCATGACGATGATTACTTTTTAAATATATTTTCATTTATTATATTAAGAAAGACTGTAATTAAAATTCAAGAGAAAAAAATATTTTTTTAGTCAAAATTATCTTTTTTCATTCATATAATTCTTTTTAGACAGTAACATCTCTGTTTTATTAATAGCATGATTTACTGAATTAAAAATAATAACAATAAAAATATTCATAAAAATTCCAATGACTTCAATTCATGGGAGAATATATATTTTTAATAAAAAATATCTTTCCTCATTCATATTTTTTAAATGAAAACTTTTTTTAATTAGAATCATTGTTTTTTAATAAAAAATTATTATAACTGTGAATACAAGATTTGATAAAAAAAAATATAAAAAAAATATGAATCAATAATCTTTATGCACAATATTAATAGAAAAAATATTTTACAAAACATTATGTATATTATATTCATATATAATTATTTATAAAGTAATTGCTAATATTACAGAAATGACATAATTGTCTAATTGTTTAAGTATATTTTAATAATTAAAAAAAAAGACTATTCTAAAATTTTAAAAATAAAAATAAGAATGGTTAAAGGCTAAGTATGCCTAGGCTAACAAGATGGATGTGTTTTGGAGTATGGTTGTAGTTGTTTTTCAAATAACTTTTAGATTTAAAATGCATACTAATAATATTTTTTTTATTTTTAATATTAGTATATCAAAATAATTTTAAAACATTAAAAAATATTAACTTAAAATAAATAAAAAATAAAAAATATTCAAATTTTTTTCAAAATATTTTTAAAATACAATTGCTGAAAAAAAAATCTTAATTGTTCATGGGTCATGAATACCAAGCTGACTAGTCTTAATTTTAAAAACAAAAACAAAAATAAATAAATAAAACATCATCTATTCTAATGTTTTTTTTTTTTAAAAAAAAGAAAGAATGGATGACACATCATCCATCTAGGCAAACAATGCATAATATTTTCATGTTTAAATTTTGATCTCTCACCGATGATGGATAGAAAGTTGAGGTATAAGCAGCTAGATTTTAAAAACCTAACATTTTAACTTTTTAGCTTAAAAATATCTTAAAAGAACTCTAAAAGTCTCTATAAAACCATTTCCAAGTTTAAAATATAATTTAATTAATTTAAAAATTTTAAATTAAATCAAATAAAAAAATCAAAGATTCTAATCTATATTTTATGGCATATTTTAAAAAAAAAACCCTCCTTCTTTGTTATTATTTTTTAAAAAACTAGTTCATTGACACTAGGATGAACTTTTATTATCAAATGCTGCCGGCCAAACACTTTCTCTCTTTTTTAATTCTTTTTTTGTTAATTTTTTTTTTTTATCTTTTAACATCCAAGAAAGTGGAAAAAACAAAATTTTAAATCCGATTATAAAAAGGTAAAAAAATGATTATATTTATATAAATCAAAACTTCAAAAATATATTAAAATAAAGTTTTTCATGCTTTTTTATCAGTAAAAATTAAAAAGGGTTTAGTTTTCATGTAAAGTGGAAAAAATCTTAACCTATAAAACTACTTAGAATAATAAAATTACAAAAAAAGGCACCATTAATGTACAATGCCATTCATAGTAGAATTCAGTCAGTATGTTTAGTTGAAACAGTGATTCTTAAAAAATTGATTTTTTATGTTCTGTGGATCGTTGTTTCGGTGGAAACACTCCCAAACACCGACAAAGAGTGCTTCCACGAAAGCACGAAACAAAAGCCTCAGTCAGAAAAGGAAAAATAAATAAATACTATTACTTATTTAAACTATAGTTTGCACTGCCAATGTTCTGAATTGATGTAATTTGGTGGAGCATGTGGCTACACGGGCAATTCTTGGCAGGAGGAGATCACACCTCCACTAGCCTCAGCTTTTCGTACATGCCAATGCTGACATGAGGAGGGAGAATTAATTAAGATAGATATAAGCTGATAGAGTATGCATGTTAATAAAAAAATTAATTAATTAAAACCGCGGTAGGTGGTCCATTGTCGAAATCTGTTCAGAGCGTTCAAAACCTATCTGCTGTGGATGTACAGCACAAAAATGGAAGAAGAAAGAAAAGAAACCTGCTAGTGCTGGGCTACACAAGTCGAGACAAATTCATATCGATGCCCCGCCCCCAAAAAGAACCTCCTCACAATGCGTAATTAGTGAATAATCTCTAGCAATTCCCACGTTGGGCTTACCCTATAGTCTCCTTAGGCCACTATAAATACCCTTGTAAACCCCCTCAAGGCCATCAACTCCCAAGCAGTGACCTCTAGCTAGCCCTTCAAACCAAGCCTTGCTGACATAAAAAAAATGAAGCTTTCTTTTGCAGCACTGCTGCTACTTTCAGTAGTCCTCCTGTCCTCTTTCCTTCGGTTCACCATGGCTGAGCCCAACCACGTCGCGTCACCTCCACCTTCCTCCCCGGCAATTCCAAGTAATCAGAACCATTCACCCAGCTGCTATTTACACACGTATATATTATATAGTATTGGGTTTTTTAATTTATTATGACAGACTAATTGTAGATTTATTGGCTTGGAAAACGTGACAGGTTTCTGTGATCCAAAATGCAAGGCTAGGTGTGCCAAGGCGGGATACTACCAACGCTGCTATGACTACTGTATAATCTGCTGCAAAGATTGCAAGTGTGTGCCTTCAGGGACTTATGGGAACAAGTCAGAATGTCCATGCTACAGAGACAAGTTGAACTCAAAGGGAACCTCCAAATGCCCTTAAGAAATCCATAATCTCAACCTTTATTTTCCCTTTTCACTCAATAAAATGCAACAACTTGTACTTAGACATTTCCAAAAACTGCATCTATGGATTCATGACTGTTAGTAGCATTGTAATAAGAAGATGGACAGCCATAATGTTGAATAAATAGCGTAGTCGTTTCTGGTCTTTCTTGTCTCATTGACTGCTGTGCACGAGCTGAGTTCTTAAAAAATGTGATTCTCCGGTTTCCTAGTACTAGTTTACTCTTATTTGAGCTCGGCATCTTAGTTATTATATACTTTCTGATTCTAATAACAGCACCGACTTGTTCAGTTCTGATAAAGAAAATATTTAATCTCGGTTTTTGTAGAAGGGAAGGTGCCATGCACATTGATAAATTAATATGATATTTAATCTTTTCCCATTGACAACAGAATTTATGAACACATATATGGATCACCAAATATATATATATATATATATATATATATATATATATATATATTCCCTTGAAAAGGACAATATAATTAATTAACTCCAGGCAATCTGTTAATAATGTTAATGATAATCATTCTTTGAAACTTTCCAAGTAATGGCCAACAATATTGTGGAGCTAGCGCGCATTACATCAATCGAATTAATTATTTGTTTAGGATGATGGAGTCATCAAGATGCTATAGGGCTTCCTTGCAGCATCCTTTTAGTGAGCTTCGCTGAGACAAGGGCAAGTATCGTTGCGGATGGCACAAAGATGACATCAGGGATGGCCTTGACAAACCCTAATTGGGGCACATTCTCTCCTGCTCTTTTAGCAGCCATGGCTGCTGGAGGTGTTGCTAGCCCAATGATAAAGGTAGAGCCATCTAACTTGCCAGTGTTTAATTTTTCCTTCATGAAATTGATAAACATTTCCTTCTTTTTTAACTCTGGAGCTGCTCTCCAATCATTGTAACCAGCCTGCAGGACAACTTATAATGTTGTATATTAATTTGACATTTATAGAATTTGGAAGCTAATGAGAATAAATGTGAATGTGCAGGGCGATCATCCTTTAGGGTTGAACTAACCTCTACATCCTTCCTTGAGGGCACATCATAATGTTTACCAGGTAGCGACGAGTTGATTGCGCTGCGTAAAATTAAGTTGTTCAAGAGGGTAATAATCATTTTGTTAGAAGGATATATATATATACACATTTTGTTAGAAGGATATATATATATGTATATATATATAATTGAGTAAGTTATAAACATGGTTCATATAGTTTATCAAAAATAAATTAAATAAGTCTTTATAATATCAATTAAATAATCATTTGACTAGTGTTGAATATATTTAATTTAGTATTATTTTGTTTCAAAAAAAAAATCTTTCCTGATCAATATTTCCATCCTATACCTTCTTCTTTTTATCTTTTTTCTATTTAATAAAATAAGAATAAGAATAAAAAGGAATTGAAAGGGAACATGAAATAAATGAAAAGGATTAAGTTATAAATGAAAAAATATGCGGAATAAGTATAAGGACTAATTAATTAGTTTTTACAAACCATAGGGACCAAGTTATAATTAACTCGGAGATAATCTCATTTTACAGCAGATAGATTAATCAAACATCACTTCAAAGAAGGAACAAGATATACGCCTTTAATTAGCCTTCTTATGTAATCATAGCAATTACCAATCAGGATAATCCATCCTCAAAGCAAAAATAAATAAATTGTACCAGCTTAAGTCTTTCGGTTTAAAATATTTAAAAGTATAATAATAGTTATTTTTTAAAAATATTTTTTAGTTTAAAAATATATTAAAATAATATTTTTTTTATTTTTAAAAAATTATTTTTAATATCAAACTTATTAAAATATTTAAAGATATCAATTTAAAATAAAAAATAAAATAAATTCAAAATTTTTAAAAAACATTTTTAAAATACTAAAACAAATAGACAGACTCTATACTCATCATGACAATAGAAATGCAAGAAGGAAAAGCCCGAGACAGACAGTGCATGAGAACTTTCATTCTATATTATTTTTATTACATGAATTCATATTAAATTTTATGGAAAAGAATGCGGTAATTGTAATCTTACTTGAAGATTTCAAGAACAGCAACATGGAATTCATCGAACGTCCTGATATTTTTGTCCACAAATTGCTTATAGAATGATCCCATCACATAACTCGGCATCTGTGTTGTAGGCATGAGCGGCCCTACCAGCAAACAGACGGCTCATAATTATTCACAATCTTAAACACAATCACATAAACGCTTGTTCATACATCCACTTAGATTTGAGAAACGAAAAAAAAAAAAGAAGAATAAAACTAGGTAGGAATCGAAGGAAAATTGAAGAAAGGGGGGTAAAAGGAAAGCATCAGCAAAATTACACGATATTAGATCACACTATGGCTAACCTTTTCCCATGAAACTCATGATCATCCCCATTTTGCAAACCTGAACACGAGTAGATCCAACAATGGAGAGGTTCTTATACAATGGAATAGGAGGATAAAGATGAAAAGAATGGGAATATTTTGTTGGGTTTGGAGCTCGATGTAAGGAAAGAATACATGATCTTATCCAACAACTCTTTTCTTAATATGAAATCTGATTCCTGGCTTGGAAGAGTTGTTGGCTTCAAGGAGGAGCCAGTGGAGATGGCGTGATTGCTTATAAAACTCCTGAATGCCCTCCTCTTCCATTCCGAGGCTCTTTACACTTTAATTTCTTTCCTCAAATAAAGTGAATTCCCCTTTCACTTCCCTCCATTGAATTTCAATACCAAAAGGTGCAGCTACAGAAAATTACTGCTCGTTCTCCAGCATGACAAAAACGAAAAACAAAAACAAAACAAAAGGGCATCCCCGTGCCTTTCATTTTATTTTACTATGAAAGCAACCCAGTCAAGCCATCAACCATTCATTTTATTTTAGTATATGCCCTTCTTACCAAAGAGCCTCGATGCAAGGAGATGAGAGCCTCGCGCAGATTGAATTAAAACAACTCTTTAATTACCATCACTGCTTGCCTAGAAAGACTTGTAAGAATTTGAATGTGTAATGGCTAATGAACCCTTTTTTAATGAATAAAAACTAATGTATTGTGGAAATATAACGAATCACAACAAAACAATAGAATTCAAACTTAGAAATAGTGCACAAAGTGGCAGTAGATGGAGAGAGATTTACAGAATAAGAATTATGTAATTGATTTTGCAGTATAAAGTGGAGAATAGAGAGAAGACACGTCAGAATAAGCAGCATGTACAATTCTAATCATAGTAGGTGCCAACTTTTCTTTTGGGAAGCCTTATTTTCTCCTCCCACGCTTTCTCTTGTTATTGGAAACATTGAGCCTGGATTTAGGAAGCGATTTCCCACCGAAACGCACACGAGTCACTGGCATCTCTTCTGGCACCTCAGGCTCTGAAGCTTCTTGGGTTGTTTGCTTTCCCATCGCTCCCCAAGGCTTCTCTGTTACACCACCATTGGATTTTTTCGTTTTTCCTTTCTCCTCTTTCACTGCAGCATTATGCATCAGAATTCCTTTCTCAGCCTGAAGATATGACAGATAAACAACTTCATAAGACTTAACAATTGTTAGCAAGTGGCCTCTCCATGACTTAAAACTGTAGTTTCAAGCAATGATGAGTGAAAATGAGGTAAATTATAAATCGTGGAAGAAACACATACATTTCCACATGAAGCCCCAACATGTGTTAGGCCTGTGCTACCAATCATATCAGATCGAGAGGAGGAGGCCTCTCCATGACTTGAAACTGCAGTTTCAGGCATAACATTTCCCATGTTAGATACAGAATGTGGCAATCTAGAAGGCATACTATCTCCCCTTTTGGCAACTGAAGCTGGATTGCAATCAGAACTGGTCAAAGCATCAGACGGTGCAAGTAAGCTCAATGCATTGACAGAAGAGAATTTCACAGGATTTTCACTAGCAACTTTGTCTACCCGGGCCTTCAACTTATGTACTTGCGTTTTTAGCACCTCTATTTGTCTAAGAATATGTTCAGTGATGTTATCATTAGACTGAAGAGACGCCAATCCATCTTGAAATCCAAACTCATCATTGCCATTAATTGTCTTAGCTGAAAAATCACCACCTATAAAAGAACATTAAGAACCCAATAACCTTGTCAGAATTTTCAACCACAACAATAATCAGGAAACATATAATAGTCTTATGTTTTCGAACAATCATGTCTTGAACATATTAGTGAGTGAGTGCAGATGTATCACCTATAACATTTCAAATTACCGCTCTCATTAACCTGAATAATTGCAATGTTCCTAGTCAACATGGAATTAGATAAGTACTTTGACATTTTCTTTGAAAAAAAAAAACAAATGAAATGATGCAGAGGAGAGAAGCATCAAATCAACAACCAAAACTATTGACAGACAGAATGCATGGGGCTACTTTCAAACAAGACATCTTTGATACACACACAAGTCCTGACATGCCCCCCTCTAAAGAGATTGGAATGAGAGTCCTTCACTGAACAAAAAGCTCACAATATAGAAGCAAATAAAGTCAGTTAGGCATACTAGAATGCTTTTATTTTAGCCCATATTCTAAAAGCTTATATGGTAAGGCAAGCAATTGGGAAGTTCCACATAAAATATCTATAGGAGTATGCACGGATTTCATAGATCTTGGCCAGGAAATCATTCATTCCCCAAAAAGTAATAGTCAATAATATCTCTCCTTATAATATTTCTCCTTACCAAGGTTAAGGCAACCATCATCGATAGAAGCACCATCAATAGCAGACTTCCTCTTTTCTGCCCAATACAGAATCAAAAGAAAAGGAAGTTGAGGCTTATTGTTTTTCATTTACAGCAAAATATCTGTAAGAATAGGAGTATAAACAACACAGAAGGCAAGGATTGGCAACTTTAATACCATAATATGAGAAGAGGTTGTGTTGTAACATATATGATGCTACATCCGCAGTCTCTTCAAATCTCTTTCTTTTCTTTCTCTTCATTGCTTTCTTTCTTTCCATACAAGTAGAAAATGGCAGTGACTTCACAGGAAAACCTTCTGCCATAAATGTTTCATGGTCAAATAGTTTTCTCTGTTCATGTTCTGCAATTTCTCTGTCATACTTAAGCGCTTGGGACTGAAATTCCTTAATTTTCAATTCTACCCACTTACATCTCCACATAAGAGGACGTATAAATCTCCTCCAATGATCTGTCAATCTTTTCCTCCTGGAAAATTGAAGATAGCCACAAAGGTTGCATGGGAAACAATATTTGAAAGCTAAATCAAGCAAACAACACAAGAACATAGTAAAATTGAGGAAAACATGGTAAGATTTTTTCTTGTCTCACATATACTAAACAAAAAAGAAAACATGCAAGACTCAGGAGGACTTGGCTGTGACAAATTCAGCTAGTAAATATATACTAGAAAGAAGGAACCACATCAGTCTCATTGAAGTAAGATAAAAATTGTTAAAGCAAGGATTTAGGCCATACAATGATTTGATTATGGATATGTCTGTCAATGCTCATACATCAGGAGTACATAGGAAATGAGAACATAAATTTTTACTTTAATAGAGAAGCAAGATAAAAAAATAAAAATTTATAGCAAGGATTTAGGCCATACAATGATTTGATTATGGATATGTTCGCCCTTGCTTATTCATCAGGAGTAAATTGCAAATGAGAACAGAAATTTTACTTTAACAGAGGGCAAGCGTTACAACCCTTCAACAACCTTTCAAAGAATGAGAGGCCAGGTAGCAGCAATGTAATAATAACATTGGTGCTCCTATGAAACTGTTGATGCGAGTTTAGGAAAGCACAGCTGTAAGTTACTATTACTATGATTTTCACTGCAATGTCAAAGAGAGGCCTATTACCTGCCTTTCAGCAAACAAGATAATAAAATCCATACACTGAAGGGGTTGCTACGTGGATCTGAATTTTATTTTTTTTTTCACAATCCTAACCCAAATTTATGTTTTAAGGCCATTCATAGTGCAAAATACAGGTTAACATAACAGATGGCAAAGCTAATCAGTGACAACAATGATGACAACCATGGAGATTTGCACAAGTTTTCCCCCTGCTAAATTTCAACTATTTAATTTCACTGAGAAAGGAAAATTAATAATTGATGGTAGTCCATAATTATTATTTCATGATGCAATACCTAAGAGGTAGAATTAGCTTAATTGATTACTTATGTTTCCGAACGTACAGTTGAGCACTAAATTATGCGTGCACAAAATAAATCAATCGAACTAATAAATACCTCATTTTAAATGCTCCACCACATCCATCAAATATAGAGATCGATCCCCCTCCAACAAATAACTGTGAATCAACTTCAGTATCAGAAGAAACACTCTTAGTCTCAGATTCCAAGTCCCCAAAAGAACTCATGCTCTCAGTCGAATCCTCATATCTATCTACAATTTGCTCATTGTCACTGGCATTGGTACAATCAATTATATTAACCTCCACGTCCGCACTTCCAACAGCTTCCTTATCTTGATCATCATGAAAGCTTTTTTCCTGACAATTACTTGCACATTGCAAGACCTTATTATCTTCAGGATCTTGCCGCACACTTACATTCTCTTTACTATCCGAAACTTCCACAGCAACAATCTGTTTGCTTTTTATCTCCAAGTCAGGACCCATGTTGATTTAACTCAATGGCTGCAACAGAATAATAATCTCTTATTCAGCTGTTCAATTATCGTCACCCCATTATTCAAAACATGTAAAATATACTTGAGAACAAAAATCATTTTTTTATGATTTTAGATTTCCAAATTACAGAAACAGATTCTAATAATAAAAATAATATCTAAGAAGATAAAAATATTATAAAATAAGAATGAAAAGAACGCAACTATAGCAACCAAACAGGGATTTCATTATGGAATTCACTGAAATTATGGGAATTCACTGAAATTACACAAAACTTTACATATCTAATACAGATAATACCAAGAAAGAAAAAAATAGTGAAAACTGAAACTATTGAAACTAGAATTGGAATTGAATAAAACCCTAAACCCTAACAATTAGATTAGAGAATAAACCAGGCAATTAGTTACCTGAGGAAAGGTATTTGGGGCTCAGGTTACGGCGACGAAAGATTCGCCAATGGTATAGGTGTGACCGGGCGGTGAGTAAGTGAGAAAAGGAGAAGGATTTTTTATATATATATATTTTTATAATTGGAAGAGACCAAAAGGTGTTCTGCAGCTGAGATAAAATAAGGAAGCGCAGGAAGAACTCGTATATATGTCACAGCTTATACGAGAATAATTCAAGTGGGCTCCACTTAGATTTATAATGTATTTAAGAAGAAGAAAAATCATAACAATATGATACAAAATACAGATAAGTACGGGTTAAAAGCACGTTTTGGACGTCTTTATAAAAAGCTTTTTTTTTTTAATTCTATTTTTTTCCATTGTGCGTTTTGTTATTGTTTTTATATTTTTTGTTTAATTTTATTAAATAATGTGACACATGTTAAAAAAAACATATATATTGATTAAAAGAATTATAATTTAAAAATTTTCTAGAAGAATTTTGAAGGAAAAAATAATTCTTTCTTATTCATGCAAAAATTTTTTTTAACAAAAACATGTTTTTTTAATGAGTAGTTTTTTTTAATAAAAAGGATAGGAAGTTAAAATATGTTTTTGTAAAAAATTCAATTATTTGAAACAAATAGGTAAAGATGTATCGCTTCGATATAAATTTCATTTATTTATTCATGGATTTCTTCTTTTTTTGTTTTAATATAAAAATAATTTTTAACACGGGGCATTTTTAGTTAAAAAAGCCTTATCATGATATACAAAGAAAAATTAAATAAAAAAATATTAAAATTCATGTCTTGATATTTTATATGCAATTGAAGAAAAAAATAATTAATCAAACAATTTATGTAAAAATCATAATAAAAAATAAAAAGAATTATTAAATATTTTTTACTATATTTAAAAAAATTTGCATGTGAGATTCATTTATAATAATTAAAAAAATGATAGATAATATTTTTAGGAAAAGATATGATTTTAGTTGAAAACTATAGCAAAATTAAATGATATTTAAGTGAATAATATTTTAAATTTAACTTTAATTAATTTTTTTATAGTAAGTTTAATCCAAAATTCAAGGAAAATAGCAAACAAAAGGTGTAATCCCCTGTGTAAATGTAGGCTGAAAATAGTAAGAGTTTAAGAGGTAACGAAAATCCAAAAAAAAAAAAGAATAGATAAATGATGATGATAATAATAATAATAAGGATGATAATAATAATAAGTGTTATGCATACTGGATGTGATAATCTCTATAAATAAATAAAGAAGCATTGTTAGGGTTAAAAATAAGAATTTTTTATTTTTAGCTTAACATCAACAAAATCAAATTAATGATGAGTTTTGGTGAATAAAAAAAAATAAATGATCCTAAGATATTAGTGTGTTAATAAATGGTAAGCTATGAGAAAATATAACATAAATAAAAAGAGTAAGAGTGATGGAACAAATATTAGTTAAAAGAAAAATAAAATCAATAATGTTACCATGAAATAATAATAAGTCTAGTAAAGAAATAAAAAATTAAAAAAATCACTCATTCACTTTCTACTTCCATATTTATTTTCTTGAATTTTCTCACCTCACTTAAATTTTATTTTCTTCTTTCTTTTCCTCTTTTTTTTTTTTCATGAGACCCATTAGTTATAAAGAGATTAAGAACTGAATTTTTTTTATTTTTAATTTATTTATAAAATTATTATTAGTAAATCTACATGATATATATTTTTTTATTTTGTTTGACTACCTTTACTCTTATACAACCATATCAAACTCTAACAACTTTAAAATTTTAATCTAAGATAGAAAAATATGTCATAAGTTTATTCATAAAATTTCAATTTGATTTAATATTTAAATCAAGAATTATACTTGATAGCGTAAAATTAGTGAGTAAATAATTTTAGATAAATATATAAATTTTCTTGTTTAATCCTTACAGAAATCATATTAATTATTTTTCTAAACTTCCAAGACCATTTTATCTTTTAAAAAAATCTAACTAAAAATTCTTAAAAAAAAAACAATGAAGATAAGAGAGAGCAAGAGAGTTAGGAAATTAGAATTGAGGTTTTAGTGAGAGAAAATTGATTTGAAAAAAGAGAAAGATGACACTTGATATCCAGGTAAGTTTATATTAATTATAAACTAGTTAATGTTGTGACACATGATTCGGTTTAAAATATATAGGCAAGTTTTTTTTATGCAAAAATTTTATATTTAATTATGTTTTTATAGCAGAGCATAGAAATTTCTAAATTGTGAGGAAACTAGGGTTTATGTAATTGTTGAGATTTTGTAAAGTAGATGTGTTTTTTTATAATAAATGATGATGTTGGCAGGTTTAGATGGTGTTATGAAAGAAAACACAAGATGGAAAAATTTCAGGGAATTATTTTATCCAGTCAAAAATAGATAAAAAGGTAAGAATTATGGAATTAAAATGAATATTTAAATTTTGTATGTCTTTAATATATGATGATGTGTTGATAATGATTAGAATTGGATTAAATAAATTATTAAATTTCAATTGATTTTCTTACTAGTATATTTAAATATATATACAAATGTTGAAGGATTATATTAATGGGTTAAGATTTATAAATTTGAGTTGAATAAACATGTTTAAGGAGAAGTTTATGAATAATTAAAGATCAAATTATAGAGACCTTGATGAGATAAATGATTTATAATCATACAATTAGTTTAATTGATGAAGAGTTTTTTTTTATATGAATGTGTTTAGCAATAACATAAATTTTATTGGTTATTTTGCTTTATGTTATTTTTTATTTATTTAAATTAAAGGATTTATACCTTTTAACAAACTCTATTAAGATTAAAACAAACTCCTTGCTCAAAAGGGATCATAAAATTTCTTTTTGTATTTCCAACTTTAATATTAACCTCACATATAATAATCTTTAAAATGAAATGATTAATAGAATAACATCATGTTAATTTTTGTTTTTTGGACATGATTAAAAATTTTGTTCACATTATATGCTTTATGCATTTTTAATATATATATATATATATATATATATATATATATATATATATATAAATTTTATTTTGAGAAATGATTTTTTAAAACAAAAATAACTCACAAATATTTTAACGGGAAATATAATAGTTGTTCTGGTAGGAGAAAACATCTTAATTTTATAATATAAATATTAGTACATGATATCCAATGTTTTGTCATGTTGTACTTTCTCTCAAACTTTTTCAAGAGTTCTCGATTATGGATATTACAAAATATAAGTAATTAAAATAAAAATATGATTTTAGATTAAAATGTATCATATTTTTTACTTTTATATTTTTTTAATCATAAAATCAATATAACTTTAAATATTTTTTTAAATTAACAAAAAAAATCCTCTATGTGATATTCTTTATTTAACTTAAATTTAAAATTATATTATATAAAAATTATTTTAATATAAGATACGATTCAATATAAAAATTCAAAAATGACTTTAACCGTTGTTAAACAAAATATAAGAATAAAATTAAAAAAAAAAAGAAGATAAAAACAAAAGAAAATAGTAAGAAAAAAAAAGAAAAAAAGGGGAGAGAAAAAAAAACTGTTTATATTAACGTCGAAGCTGCGTGATGATTATCATCACATGCAGCCAAGAAGTTTCGAATTCGCATATAGCATTCATTCCCTGGTCTGCACGAACCCCTGTGAAATTTCTTTATCAAGGAAGACCTTTCGAGTTTCGACAGTCTTGGAGTTCGCAGCTCGATATTTGTGGTCTTAAACTATTGAGTCCCTACAGCAAATTACTCGTTTCGCAGCGCCGGTTCTTTACATTTTTTTTTATAGCATAAAAAAATGTAAAGAGGTCAGTAAGTTAAAAATTTAAATTATCAACTGTATATGTAGCGATTAATGACATCTTTAATAAATTAATGAATAAAAAAAACTTCAAATAACCTGATTTATTCTTAAAATTAGTAAAAATTCTTCTAAAAAAATAGAGTTCAATCCCCTAACAAATCAAATATTAAAATATATAAAACATATATGAATTTAAAATAAATAATAATTTTTTGGATATTTTCAAGAAACTTTTAAAAAATGAAGAAGGTGGCATACTAAACAATATATGTTCAAAACAAATATTGAGAAATTAATTTAATTAAATTAAAAAATACTCGTTAAAAAGAGTTAAATCTAATAAAAAACAAAAAAAATACTCAAGATAACCTAAGTGATTTTTAAAATTACTGAAAATCCTATATAGAATAACAAAAAAAATTATAAAGTTTAATATCTAATTAAATTAAATGTTAAAGAATAAAATAAAAAAAAACATGAAAAAAACAAATAAATCTAGACAAATATTTTAAACTTGCCCGTTAAATACTAAACTCTCATCAAGAAGCTCAATTTAATATTAAAAAATAAAATAAAAACATTAATTTTCAAAATTTGCCAAGATAAAAAAATAACAATAAAAAATAAAGATTAAATCTAAAATATTAATATAATAAAATCATAAAAAAATTAATTTAAAAAAATATCTTAAATAAAATAAATAACAATTAATAAAATAAAGATCAAATCTAAATTCTAAATTAAAAAATGATAGAAATATTTTTTCAATTCAATGAATTAATTCAAATAAAAAAGTAATTAAAAAAAAAAAAAATTTTAGAAAAAATAAATTAAAGAGTTGATGCGTTGCAAGACTAAGCATGAAAATCAAAGATAAAAAAAAAGGACAAAATAACAATAATCAAACACCACCAAACTAAAAAGAATTCTTGTAAACCTTACCGTAATAAATCAAAAAACACCAAGAAAACCTCTTTGTTTTTTTTCAAGCCCCCACACGCGCTATTTAAAATAACGAAGTGACTCACTTGTTGACAAGTTCCACAAACACACCAACAGCCTTTTCATATATATATATATACACACACACACACATATACCAAATCACTACTAGATCATATGAATATTGCAAAATAACCCAGTGTGAAATTACTAATATGTTCATGAAGCCAAGCCTAAAATTTTTTGGTTGGACGGGTAGTAAATTTTTTTTTTAAGAAAAACATAGATTAAAATTATTGTTATTATTATCATTATTATTATTATGCTTTTGAAGATAACCAAGTAATTTAACTAGTAAAAATTTATGAAAAGATCAAGTAATCACTAAACAATTCTAAAATAATGAATAAATCCATGAAAAGGCTATTTTACCCCCTACCCCGTCATCGGTTCCATCATACAGAGACAGGAAAACCTTCAACCTGACCATAAATAGCATCACGGGGATATGAGTAAACCCTAGACAAAAGTGCACATGATCTTGATTCTATTAATTGAGGACTCAACCTTCATGCAGATAGAAGACAAGCGAAGCACATCTCGCTTCATTGGACTCCTTAACCTCGTGGCAATTGGCAATTTGAACTGCAATAATGTCAAAATTCCAAGTGCTTGGAAAGTTCGCTGCCAAATATCGTGGGTTCTAAAAACTAGATTGAAAATTGTGGAAAGAGTTCCCCCACTTAAATGGGAAGAATTTTTTATGCAAAACAATCTGGTGCTTCGACAACAGTTACACCAACATCACTCGCACAGAAAGCAGTCATGAATTCGTCATGACATCACTGAAATAACATGGATCACCATCTATAATCGCATTGCTCAGGCTCTCTGCAAAGACAATTCACAGGTATATTTTCTTTCCAAATTCACATGTAAGAAGTTTTTCACAAGAGGCCTCAATCATGCCCTCCCATAAATCAATTCTCTACAAATCATTTAAAAAATCCAAACCGCAAAACCTTCATATGCATTATTTGCAACATCAAATGTACACATTATGTATAGAACTTGAATCAAAACCTTGGATCGCATTGACAGGTTGTCCGTCTCATATTAAGCCCTTCCAGCATTACCATGCCGTTGGTTTCTGAAGTAGCTAAGAAGGGACTGCGCCTGCAAGCAACCAAAAACTCGTTATCATAATCTTCCAGAAAAGAGATGAAGGTAGAAAAGCATCTTCAACCTTGTACCTTTTCCTTAGCCCTTGGAGTGCCAGACTGAGACAATGCCACTAATGGCGGGACAGCACCTTCTTGGAGCACCATGTGGCAAAACCTACTATTATTCGTGCAAAGCTGCAAGAGAGCAGCGGCTGCATTTTCCTTCCCTCTTACAGAACCCAACTCAACGACCTCAACCAGAACAGGGATCCCACTCTCCTGACCAATGGCACTCCTTCCCTCAGGAATTGTCGCAAGATTTGCCAAAACAGCAACCGCCTTATCAACCATCCCAGCTGCTGGGTCCATCAAGTCCACAAGATGTTTAACAGCACCAGCTTCTACAATTCGGGCCTTGTTTTCATGAAATATTGACAAATTAAACAAAGCTGTGGCTGCATCCTTCTTCCCCCTTGGAGTCCCATTACCCAGTAAATCAACCAGTGGTCCAATTGCCCCAGACCTTCCAATTCTGACCTTGTTATCCTCAATCACAGAGAGGCTAAAGAGAGTGGCAGCCGAATTCTCTTTAGCCTCAGGGCTTCCTGTTTTGAGGACATGAATCAGGGGCTCAATAGCATCTGCATTTGCAATTGCTGTTTTGTTGTTATCATTTATTGATAAGTTAAGAAGTGCTGTGACAGCATTTTCCTGGATTTTTTTGTCTGTTGAGCAGAGCAAATTAACCAACAAGCTAATGGCCCCACAATTTGCTATAACAATCCGGTTATCCATATTGTGCTTAGCAAGTAGCCTCAGTTTAGCTGTTGCATCTCTTTGAATATCAATTGAAGTGCTCCTCAAGTCCTCAACCAGCTTCCGAACTTCCATTTCAATGCCAGCAAGATCAGCATTTGTCTCAATAGCCGGAGAAGAAACTATCCTTGGCACAAGCCTATCAGAAGGCCGGCGCCAAGCTGTTTGGCTTCGAGACCGTGTATCAACCAAAAAGGATGGGAACTCAGGTTCTTTGTGCAGGGTGTTCAAGGTAGAAGATGCCTGTGGCTCTGGCTTCACCTCCCCAGAAGTATCACTGCTGTAGGAAGTAAAATGGTTTGAGAACTCTGTTGATTCATTGGCATCTCCTGATGCTCCTTGAGGAAAAGCTGCATGAGCAAGTGCACTGGAGGCTGATGCACTTCTGTTGTGGTTCTGAGATAGCAGACCATCAGCTCTAACAGCAGTTGAAACTTCATTTCTAGATGGTGATGCAGAATGGTGGCAAACTGAATTCAAATACCTCTCTTCTGAGTTACCTGACCTTTCTTCAGAACTCATTAATGATATTCTTGCAATATCCAAACCCTGGCCATTTCCAACTGCACCTGGCAAGGAACCCTCAGAAGTAGAACGGGGATGCAGCGGAGAACTTCCCTCTCTATGGATTCCACTGGAAGAGATCATGCTCCTACCAGGTGAACCAGCAGATCGATTTGACTCAGGAGACAATGGTTGGTTTTCCCTCAAATGAGGAAGAACATGTGAATCCCTGGATGCAATAGACTCTACATGCACAAGAAGTGGTGAGGGCTGATTGAAACTCATGGACTTTATGGGATCAGGAAGCTTCACATTGTTTGACTCACACCAATTTGCAATCAATGCCTTTACAGTGTAATTAGGTATGAGATTAGTGTGAGCCAGAGTCTGCCGCGTCTTGGGACACACAGTGAGACCAAGTTCAATCCAGTTTTTAATGAATGCCCGCTCATAAGTTTGCCCTGATGCCACAATTACTGGATCCGTCATCAACTCAAGAGAGAGGGGACAGCAAAAATCAGCAGGTATTGGGACTGGGCTAGATGCCTGTGACTGCTTTATCAGAACAAGGCGTTCATGTATGCGAGTCACAAGGGCAATTATTTGATCAATAAACTCAGCTTCTTCAGTTTTCTCAGCTTGCTCAGCATTCTCCTTAATCTTCTCTAGGGCCACTGCTTCAATCAAAACCTCCTGATTGGACCTTAAGCACAGGCTGTCTGCAATTTTCACCAGGATCTCTGAGCTGGGTCCAACACCCTCCTCTTGGTCACTTATAGCTTCTTTAATGATGGATGATGTTTGCTCATATACAGAATGCTTAATTTTCTGCATGCAGTTCTGCAATCAGGCATTCATTGTTAGTTCATAGCTTACTGAGGTGCATGCTATTTCTATAACCATTATAGCTACAAGCTTAAAACAAGATTTTGTGGACAGATACCTCAAGAGAAGATGAACTTAATTCATCCGGGAGTTGTTGATGGGAAGACTTCAATAGCTGAAAACTATCCAGGCCCAGATTACGAATCTTCAATGTTAATGATTCAATTTGCAGAACCTAGACACCATGTACAAGAGAAGCTTAACCAAAAAAAACCTGACCATTTTAAAAGGGTAGAACATTTGGCATTATCTTTTTGTTCCTATTTTCAGCAAGTAGCTCTATACATTATGCATAAGTAATGACAAACATAAAGAAGATAACAGTTCATGCTGAAAACTAAATGAAGGCATATAATTCAAGATTTCAACTTTCATTGTTCAATGAATGAATATCATAAATTAAATGCCTGCATTCAACTTCAAGAAACAAAGTACAAAGAACTGACAGAAAGAATGAAGGATGAGGATGATAACAGCAATGGCAACAATTCCCAGGCTTCAACTAATCAAGTTCCACAGATAGATGCTTCCAGGAATTTCACAGGTATAGAAATCTAAAAACAAAGTGAAGCCTGTTCCAAGGCACTGCTTGCTCCCACTATTTGCAAATTTAAGCTTTCTCCAACCTGGCCCCCAAGCACATTACTAACCAGCATTTGCAGTTATTGCATTTCAGTTCCAGAGAAAAAAATCTTATATATAAATGAAATTACCGTCACAGGAAATGAAATAAATGCAGTGAACAGATGAACTAGACTGTCATCACCAGCACTGAATCTGCCATTGTTAAATCAACAACCTAGCATCTTGTTTTCAACAACCAAAGCAAAAAATTCTTATCAACGTGACTACCCTCCACCTTTGCTATTCTTCAACTCAAACATCCGTGCTACATTTCCACCTTTTGTCACAATGACTAACAGCAAGTTGGTAATAGAAATATAAAGAAAGGGATTCAATATCGTTACATAAGCTAACAGCATATGAAAAGGTCAAACAGGAACTAATCATGAAGAAGCTAAACCAAGGCAAGCTTTGATACCACCCTGAAAATCCATGAGTAGAACAAACATGCCATCTATAATCACAAAAATATAGCTGAAAACTTACAGAATAAACTTTGCTTGACAATGGTTGCCAGCTCTCAAATATCTCCCTCAATTCATCAACAGATCGATCTAATTCTAAAAAATCCTTATTAAGCACTTCATCAGAAGCTACTTCAGAATCAACAATGGCATCAAATACTGGCTTCAACAACTTGAGTATCTCTTCTGCCTTCTGGTAGTACTTCTGAACTGGATCAGAACTGATGTTATCATCCTTTGATAAATGTAAGAAGGTAGAGATGGTTTTGAGAAGCACTTCTAGCAATGATATCTCCATCACACCTGCATTACCAGAAAAAGGAAAGAACCATCACTAAACTAGCAAATCATTACAGTGGAGACTCTTTAGAGCTAAACATAGAGTTCAATCAGAACTAAAAAAAAGCACAGATTGTGCTACATATGCAAAGGTTGAAAAGATTATCAATAGTTGCCGTATATTCATGATGTATCAGCCATTTAAACTTGGCATTTTGATACACTTGTCTACTGAAACTACATGATCAGGGAAGAAATATGGTGCTGGATAAAACTAAAGGTTGTCGTGATATTTTCCACCCTCAAATGTTCTGGGCATTCAAATTTGATCTCCAAAAATAGAAACAGTGAGATTCCTAGAACATAACTCCATGAACTTCTATACTTCAGGCTCCAGGCTATGACAAGACATGGAGGTAAGGAGTATAGATGTCAGGCACTGTCTCTTCCAAACATAGAGCACGCTATAATGGGCATGGTGTCAGATAAGTTGTGCTCAAAAAGTGAAGGGGTAAAGGTGCCATAGTGGTTGTTTAGAAAATGACACCTCATTGTACTGGTACTTGTTTGTTAAGAGAAATTTTAGAGTTCTAATGTAGGAAGGCAACAATAAAAGCTCTTTAGAAAAAGATGAAGCGAGACACAATGGATGAAGTGCACCATTCAATGTCTCACAAAATGGGATATGTGCCTGAATGGCTAAACTTTCATGTTCAAGCATATTATGTTTTATAGGGACAAAGCAAAAGACTGAAGTCCAGGGAGGTGTAACTCAATTCACCATAAAAAAGCATGGATTCTCATGGTTACCTGTTAACTAATGATTCATTCTCAGCATGTGATCACAGATCAAGAATCATTACATTAGGAAGTCAATCCCAACATCTGAAGATGCAATGCATTCAAACAAAGTAAAGATGGCTAACAAAATTCTTAAAGATGGAGCAAAGGATCTAAATCTTATAAACCCCATGCAAGGTCTTTGCACTCCGAGGTATAGCAAAGTCATAGCTAGATACGGTAAACAAGGAAACTTATCCAAAAAAACCCACGAACAGAGCAAGAGATAAAAACCTCCTACAATCTTTGAAGCAGGTTATCACTCGAGTGGTAGTAATGAAGAAAGCAGTATCCACCTGTCTCATCATAAATCAACTGGCTATTAGGAAACTCTTTCTTAGTTTCTAAATATTTAGAGGTAGTTTACTCAGATCATAAAAATGAAAGAAAAGATGTTGGATTGGAGAGTGACTCCCTACTGCAAGTCTACAACTAATGAATGTCAATAGGCAATACAGAGATTGTATCAAAGAAAAAAGGAAAATATCATACCAAACTAACCAGGATAAAAATTGATAATGCAAATAGAGTGACACAAAGCAAGGGTTATAAAAGCTATTGCTGTACAAATGGTATTCAATTGATGAAGTAATTATGTGACAAGCCATTTCAATCCAAACAAAGAGAGAATTGATGCCAACACAAAACTTGATAGAATCATTGCTCAATGAAGCATTCAGCCAAATGACAAAGGTATGTTTAAATGATTCCTTGTACATTAGTTAGCAATATCAAGAGCAATGTCTCCATCAAATCTTTAATACTCAACACTTCTCTTGCCACTTCCATTGAGGTGCTTCTTGGAGCAAAACACAAGATGGAGACAAACTTACTAATGTCTATCATTGTAGGATGACAGCATTGTAAGTCCTACAGCTTTTCAAGCTTTTCTACTTGAGTCCTAATACTTTATTTTGTAACAACTGAATGTCACAATTACCAATGTTGTATCAATGTATTTCCTAAATGGGATGTCCTGTAACTCCAAGTTGACCTGACTGCAAAATTATCAATGTCATCACTGATCTGGCATGCAAATAAGCTAAATGTTTTTAAACACGAAGTCAGCTAATGGCATTGCATCATCTGTCATCTGATCTCGAAAAATCAAAATCAAAAAAAGAAATGGAATTGCATCTCTCATTCTAAATGCCCCTGAATGCTTCACAATCACAACTTGTATCACCATCTGTCCATGTCCCAATTAAAAGCCTAACACCCAACCTAATTTTAAATTCCAACCTCCAACTGAAGCTTCTAAAGAAACCATACACCTGTCAAACATACTGGCAATGTGTATCTCATGGCATTGTCAACTACAATTTCTAAGAACCAACCAAATGTTGATCCTGAGATTAACATCGTAGCAATTAACTGTACTAAACCAAATCCAAATAAGATAAAAACAATCACAAAAATCTAATTGTAACCCTGCAATTAAAAAAATGATCTTGGCCCTTATGATCGACAGAAAGTTTGATTATCTTTGCTTCATTGCTTCCAGTTCAGAGGCTCTGGTATGTGGTGTGAGTAAATTTGATTTAGATTGCAGTGTCTCCCTAAAGTTTCTCAAAGATAGTCAAAGATAGGACTATGGTGGCTCTCAGTGTTAAAAACAATTGCAATGGTTCCAAAGGAGGATGGTTTGTCATGGGACTGAGATCAAGGATGAATATGAGAGTTGATGGACTTGTACCATGGAAAGGAAATAAAAGAAAAGTCAGAGGATTAGAAAGGGGGCTATGGATGTTTAATAAGAGCATGGTTATTCCATTGGAACCCTTGCCAGGATGGTAGAGGCATTGAAGAAAGGTGGAAATTTTCAGGTTTCAGGATTTGCACAGACATGCAAGAATCATTTTAGTTTTGATTTTATATCTTAGTATCAGTCACTATGAATGTGAAATTAATTATGTGTCTCTACAGTTAGCCTATCCGCATGCCATACCAATCATGGTATAAGCAATTAATTGCCACATCAGCTAGGGGTTAACAGACATTGCATTTAAGATTACATTGATAAAATCACATTTAATTGTTAAAAATTAACGGATCCGGGCACAGATAACAAAATTAAGAAGTCTTAGGCTTCTAACACAGTTCTCCCTTATTAATCCTATTCACAGAAAAAGATAAACACAAAAATGAAACAATGAGCAACTGTACCCTTCCCCCCACAAGCTTGTCAATTCAACTACTCAAATAATATCTCATTATTTTGACATCCATGATAAACTTATGAATCTTCAAAATTGTGCTCTCAACTAGGAAACCCCTGTAAAAACCAAATAAAGTCATGGTCTGAAGAAATTCTGATATTTAAAGTTCAGAAATTGAACACGCATAGGGAAAGAAAAAAAAAAAAAACTCTCAATAATCATGGCTTCCTAGCCAAGGTGAACCATGTCTTCATCCTTACAGCAAGTAATAAATGCCAATATTTTTGCGAGTGGAACATGAGCGGTATAAATTGATTCTGGCACTCAAATTCAGCAAGGACCATTGGTCTAGGGCAATGATATAATCCAACTGCAAGTTAGAGACTTGAGAGCAACCATTTTATACAAAATTATCACAATGAAGGACTTTCTAGGTTGCTTCGCAAGATCACAATTCAGCAGGACCATAATTTGGTTGTTTCCTTTTTGTCTCCTTCAAATATCATATTTTCTTGCTTAGAACTCTTTCACACAAAGTTTCCAGGAATTCAACTGATTTGTTTCATCAATGATAAGACACGCAAATAAAGACATGTTTTTTTTGCCCTTTCATTGCCAGTTTTAAACTTGTGTCTACCACAATCACCCTTTTCTAGACGGATCATTTCTGAGGATACAGTGTGTTTATTGATGATATTAAGGATAAGAACTTTCATATGGCTTCAAACATGCATGAAAGTTAATATATTTTGTCACCTATCATGAAAAAGGAAATTTCTCACTTTAAAATTTTCTCTCTGAAAGGTTTCCCTAGTAATTACTTGCATTCACTCCTCTTCCCCTCAAATAGGATCTGTATTGATTTGCGCAACCCCAATCTCAACTGAAATTTAAACATGATGTTTTCAAAACCCAAAAAGAAACCGAATGTTCACAGGTTGAAATTACTGAGACATATGAGCCCAAGGAAGGAACAAAAAACATAATGCATGGGAATTTTATGGGAGAAAAGAAATGAAATTCAAATCACTAGAATTCATAATATCAAGGTAGCATAAGAAGCCTAGCTTGCACCCATCAATCAACCAAATGGGGAAGTTAGACCCGATTTGATTAGAATGCTTCAAATTATCAAAAGCTTTTAGTACACTTAAAATCGAATAACATAGGTAATACTCAATTCAATCCCACTTTCTAACTTAAAGATAATAATAGCTAAAACCCACCTTTTCCAATAAATAAAACACACCTCCTGCATTTCAAGCTTCCAGAAGCATATCTTTAAGCCCAGATTGAAGCTTTGCTAACACACCCCTTCCATTCAGTCCTCAATTATAACACTGACAAAAACTTTCCCGAATCTGAGTTGCTAATTTTTTTTTATTTACTAAAAGCTTTGGCATCCTAAAAGCGTTTCAAATTAATATAAAGTGAAGATGGCATAGAAGCGCAGAATTAATCATTTGAGCTTAAAAAGGAAAGAAAAAAAGTCAGTGGATCAAAATAGTCAAAACTCTAAAAACAGAGACCAGAGATGGAGGAAGGTTAGGCCTTGATAGTCTAAATTGGAAACCCTAAAAAAGCAAACATTTGACGAATTGAGCAGCAGCTGGATTATGTTAAGGAATAAAAAAGATAAAGAGAAAACCCTAAGATAGATCATCAAATAAAAGGAGAATATTTTTACCTGTCTGTTGAATGCAAGCCGGAAGACGAGAATGAAACTCCCAATTATATTTCTAATACTCTCATCACCACCATCATCACTATCGTCATAGATAGAGAGAGGTTGTTTTGTGTTTTTGTTTTGTTTTTTTATTTATTTTAGAATTCACTTTCTTTTGGAAAAAGAAAAGGAAAAATCAACAACAGATCTTCTTTCTTTTGCTTGCTCTCCCTCTTCGCAATGCTATGCAGGGGTTTTGTTCTTGTTGTTTTCTGTTTTTAGTCTTTAACTGGTCAGCTTACCCGCCGCGGGTTCGTATTGAAATTTACACCGGTGATGTTAATTTTTTTAACAGCAAGAAATATTTTAATCATAAAATGATAATTAAATGTATATTTTTAATAAAATAAATTGATGATTGCATGCTACAATAAATCTTAAAAAAGATTGTTAATAATAGTTAAAAACATAATTGAGAAAACCAGAGCTAGAAGTTAATATTTTATTTTTTTCTTATTTGAATACATGTTAATATTTTTTAACAAAAATAATAATTTATATTTTATTAAGATAAAATAATATGTTACTGTAATCCCTGTTTTTTAAATAAAAAATAAAATAAATACTTATTCCTTCAATTTGTTATAAAAAACAATTTTGTGTAATAATGTTTTTTGGAAAAAAAATTAGATAATAATAAATAAAAATAAAAATATTAATAATTATTTTTAAAAAAACTTTAGATGATATGAAAAAAAAGTATCCTTCTTTATCCATAAAATATTTTTTTTAAGGCATCATCAACTTTAAATTAAACAAAAAATAATTGTATGATAATTGTTTTATGCAAATGTATTAAAAATATAGGAATGATACACTATTTGCACACTGCTTTGAAGAGCTTTTGGCAGTATTATTTAACTCGCCCCCATTTAACTCACCCTTACCTGCAAGACCCCATGTCATGACTTCTTTCCCAGCTGAAATGTCAAATTAATCATTGATTTTAAAGTACTCCATTGATTGGAAAAGTTCAAACACAGCTCAATCTATTTAAAACCTAGTGTAAACTTAAAAATGAAGTCGTTGTCATTTTAGTATTTTTTTAATTATTATTATTAAATTAATAATATATTAAATCCATGAAATAGGTTAACCTATCAAATTTTTAACCCAAATAATCAAGTTAATTGTTTAGTAATTTTACTTTTTAGAATCCATATGGTTTTTAATTGCACAGCAATTAAAAAAACATTCTCAAGAAATTGATTAAATAAGATTTAAGAAAATGGAACCATGAAGGGTTGTAAAAAATAGTATTTATTGATATTTAAAAAAAAAAGAATGTTGTGATCTCATTTGAAAATAAAGTAAAAATTAATTGTATTTAATAAAATAAATTATGAATGTATTTTAGTATTTAATAAAATAATATCCTAAATATATTTTTATTGAATATATCTTAATGAATTTCAATAAAAACTAAAGCCATGAGCTCTTTTTTACTTAAGTTTCAAATTAATATGGATTAGAATTGATTTTATATAACTAGATTGACAACATGTCCCACCTAGCAAAATCTCAATTTAATTTTAAAAAATTTTTAAGATAATATTTTTTAATATTATTTAAAAATATTAATAAAATAATATTTTAGATCGATTCAAGTTAACCAATTAAATATATAGTTTAGGTTATTAAATCAAGAGAGTCTAACAACTTTGTTTTCTTTAATTATACAATAATAAAACTAAATGTACATAAAAAAGCAAATTAATAATTACAAAAAAAAACAAAAAAAAAGATATTGAAAAGTTGTACAAAAAAGGTGTTTGTTAATATATATATAAAAAGTTTAATCTTAGTTGAAAATAAACTAAAAGTTGAATAGAATTTAATAAAAAAATCCCAATATATATTTTTAATTAATCTATTTAAATTAATTTAAATTAAAATTATAAAAAATATATATAAAAAATAAAAATTAAAACATATTAAGTAGTTGGGCTTATATAAACTAGCTCACCTGCTTCATTAAAAAAATAAAAATAGATGCATATAAATATTTAATATAGAACTAATGCCCCTAGATCTCTCATATATATATATATATATATATATATATATATATATATATATATTCTATTATTATACATTCAATTAATTAAAAAAAACTATATTGAAAACACATAATATTTATCGATTAACTTTCCAACTATTAAAGGTGCTTGAAAAATCGGGGTTATATCTTAAATATCCAAGAAAGGTATTTAGATTTTATTTTAATTAAAAAACCTAATAAAATATCATAAATACTTCAATAAGTTTATTATAGGTCTTAAATTAATATTTAGTTGATTAAAAATAAAAAAAATAACATGATTTAAAAAAAAACATTTCCAGACCTTAATTTATTTTTTCTAGAAATATAAAGATTTAAAACATTTTAATAGAATTTTTCTTGTTTAATGAACTTATCAACTTATTGGTGTTGATAACTATTTTTTTTTTGTTATTAAATATGATTAATTAACAAATTTTATTTATTTATTTATATATTTTCTAGCAACTCTATCCTTTATTAAAGTTATAGATTGAAAGATAAACAAAATAAATTTTTAGATCTAAATTAAAATCCTAACCACTAAAGGTAATGTGGAAAATGAAAAAGAAAAATAAAAGAATTAATTAAAGTCTGTTGAGTATTATGAAAGAGTTTGTTTTAAAAAATATTTTTTATTTAAAAATATATTAAATAATATTTTTTTAATTTTTAATTTTATTTTTGATATTAATATCTCAAAACCATCTAAAATCATTAAAAGAATTAGTTTGAAAGAAAGAAAGAAATTATTTAAAAAAAAAAATTACACAAACAAACAAGCTCTAAAAAGGGTTTTTCTGCATGAATTCCACATGATTTTCTCTTGTTTTACAATAAACTCTTTTGTCTTTTAATTGTATCTTTCCATTGCAAATTAAAACTATGCCTCATTTTATTATTATTATTATTTTCCTTATTTTTATGGTCGTTTATACCCAGTGATGCTAGAAGGCGCATCTGCGTTGTCAGTGCAATGTGCTGCGGGCTCCAAAGCATTGATGCCTTCCCTTGCGTAAGGTTTAAAAACGAGGTTAAATAGTTAAAAGGGTTAGAGCTAGTAGTTAACACGATAAGGATTCTTGTCATCATAATTATTATGATTAATTGAATTAATCATCATTACAAAAATAAAGAATATTCTCTAAATTTAAATATTTCAACTCGTGATCTTTTATTTTTTTAAATATGAAAAAAAAACTAGTATTATGTGAGAGGAGGGTTATGGTAGTCATTACACATTTCTCTCTCTCTCTGTATTTTTCCTTTTTAAATATAGGAATTTGTTTATTAGGATTGACTTGAATCCTTCCTTCCTTCCATTCATTAAGAAATTAAGTTATGAAATTGCTAGCAGCCGACCGTTACAAAGAATTCGTTGGAAAGCTTTATTTTATTCATTATTCTCCTTCTGTGCACACAAACTCACAGGGTCAAATCGCACGAGAAGTAATCCATGAATCATCTGTTACTTTTCCTTTTCCCTTTCCTTTTCCCTTTGCCTCGTAATTATTGTACCGAACTTAAAAATTAAAGTATTAATTTAATATGTATTTAATTAAAAAATATTTTTAAAATGCCCAATTGCACACAAAAAGTTGACATGACACATGACGTGCCCTCTAAAAGATGGAAAAGAGTTCTTCTAATGTAATTAATTTTACTCGGTGCATGATTCCTAGGCATTTTACACCCGAAAGGCCTCTTTGGACTTTATGCCTCCCAGATCCTGCTTGACCACGCAACACGTGGCTCTCATACCAGCACAGGGAGATAGTGGGAAACTCCTCGGAGTGTCAACTTCACAGTTTGCAACAAGCTTATCGGAATCTGATTGGCGGGAAGCGATCAATTCCAAATTGTGGCATGCTTGTCGTTCCTCCTATTTAAATTCCCAAAGGACCTGGTCGCTCAGATCTTTCCATGGTCCAACTATTTATGTTTTGACCCAATCGGTCCCTGACGCGTTCAGCACAAAGTTGAGGAATAATGAGCCACTGCACCGAGCTTCATTCTTACATTTATTTCTATTAAAAAATAATATAAATTATATTATAAATTTTATATAATAATTTAAACTATTAAATTATACTGAGTTTTTGATATGAAATCAAAATTTTAATAATTAAATAATCATGTGTTTGAATTTATTATATTTTTAATAAAAATTAAAAATAAAATAATATATACATGTAAAAGTTCTAACTTTAAAAATGTTTTATTTGAGATGATATATTTTAAAATAATATAAATTATATTTTAAAATTTTATATAATAATTTAATATTTAATTGAGATAATAACTTATTATTTGATTAAGATAATTCTTTCACCTGAACAATTCAAAGCTAGATAGGCTTACTAAAAGAAACTACATGAAATAAAAAGAAAACAACCATGGAAGAAGTTCTCTGTGATGGCATTATCGAACAGGTTCTGAGTGATTCACTCGTGCTAAAACACAAAATCTGGGCGCCGAGCTGCTTTTCTTTGCACAACTGTTTGTGCTGCACAGCACAATAAAGCATTTGAAAGGGCAATTTGTGTCAATGGACAAAATCCAATTTGGTCGCACGGGTAGCAGATTTTACGGCTTCTCGGAGTCAAGAAAAAGAAAAAAGAAGCCACATCTTACACAACAGCATTAAAAAAACAATGCATTGACCATCGAGAAGCCTGAAATGACTACAGTTCTGCTCCGAAACCACTGCATCAGCTTGTTTGTTTGTATGCGTTTAATGTATGTTGTCAGTGTCTCCAGATAAACCATATTCTAAGAGCTGATAATCCGAAACTACAAGCAACAACAATGGCTAGAACCACTGCAAAAAATGTTGCTGCCAGGCACCATCTCCTGCGTAACATGATGAGATCACACTGTTCACAGAATACCACGAGGCATGAACCATATCAAAGCCCAGTAAGGCCTCAAAGCTAAAAAGTAACAACAAGAGGGGAAAGAGGATCCAGCAATAGTGAAAGCAGAAAACTCTAGGACTCGAGCGGGAAAGAAGTATGCAACGACCTCATAAGCTGCTGCAACAATTTCCATATCAAAGGTGTTTACTAATTAATACTTAGAAATATATTTTTATCATGGTTTTATATTATTATTTTATATTTGAAGTATCAATAACTCCTTAACTAAAACATATTTTATAATAATATATCTAATAATATAAGATACTTTTAATTTGTGGTAAATATTCATTTTAAATGTAGGCCTATCATATAAATAAAAGGATTGATTGATGACTTTAAAAACTTAAATTGCAATGATAAAGAAATGGTCAAACTTAGAAAAGAGATGTCGGTGCAATCCAAACCAAAATACTGTTCGGTAATTGAGTCATATCTGGAGCTATAGATCTCAGATTTAGGTCTACTTTATATGGATGGAAAGGTAAGACATAGACCTATAACTTTCATATGGAACCCAAGATATGAAAAGGCCATTTTCAAGTACAAATTATAGCAATAACAAAGAAGCCTGAATCTGTCCTTCAACCAACTGATCATGAATCCTTGAAGTATCTTAAGGGGCAAAGCAAGCTGAATCGAAGACATGCTAAATGGGTGGAGTTTATGGAGTCATTTTCTTATGTCATAAAGTACAAGAAAGGGCAAGTTAATGTGGTTGCTGATGCTCTTTCTAGGAGGTATGCACTGATCTCTATGTTAAATGCAAGGCTGATGGGTTTTGAACAGGTGAAGCATCAATACGCTAATGATTCCTACTTTGCTAATGTGGTTACCGAATGTGCAAAGGGAGCTTGTGATGGGTTCTTTATGCATGAAGGTTACTTGTTTAAAATGGGCAGAATGTGTATTCCTTCAGGTTCATTACGGGAGTTGCTTGTGCGAGAGGCTCATGGTGGTGGTCTTAGTGGTCATTTTGGGGAGAAGAAGACTTATGAGTTGCTGAAAGAACATTTATTTTGGCCTAGCATATTACGAGATGTGCACAAGGTGATTGAGAGATATGGTGTTTGCAAGAAAGCTAAGGGTAAAGAGAATGCATATGGGTTGTATATGTCATTGCCTATTCCAAAGCAACCGTGGATGGATGTTAGCATGGACTTTGTACTGGGGTTACCAAGAACACAAAGTGGAAAGGATTCAATAATGGTTGTGGTTGATCGATTCTCCAAAATGTCCCATTTCATTCCTTGCAACAAAACTGATGATGTTGTACATGTAGCTGATTTGTTCTTTCAAGAGATTGTTCGTTTACATGGAATTCCTAAAAGCATTGTCTCTGATCGTGATACAAAGTTCTTAAGCCATTTTTGGAAGACTCTGTGGAGGAAGCTTGGAACGAAGTTACTTTTCAGTACGGCATGTCATCCACAAACTGATGGACAAACTGAGGTAGTAAACCGAACTTTATCTTCTTTGTTACGAGTTGTTATACATAAGAATTTGAAGAGTTAGGATACTTATTTGCCTATTGTGGAGTTTGCATATAATCGTAGTGTGCATGGGGCTACAAAATTTTCACTATTTGAGGTTGTGTATGGCTTTAATCCTTGTGTTCCTATTGATCTTGTTCATATTCCAATTGATGAGAGGACGTCTATGGATGGAATTAGAAAGGCAGAATTGATGAAGAAACTACATGAGCAGGTTCGATTACATATTGAGGAGAAAACAACAAAGTATGTGAAACAAGCTAACAAGGGGTGGAAACTGGTTAGATTTGAACCTAGTGATCTTGTTTGGATTCATCTTAGTAAGGGCAGATTTTCAAGCAAACGAGTCCAAGTTGATGCCAATAACTGATGGTCCATTTCGAATTATAGAGAAGGTGAATGATAATGCGTATAAGGTAGATATTCCTGGTGATTACAATGTATCAGCTACTTTTAATGTGAAAGACTTGACTCCATACTTGGATGACGACGACGATTATGATTTGAGGACAAATCATTATCAACCCGGGGCTGATGATGTGCATCATGAGAATGATAATCCATCTCGTAAAGGTAAATCAAATATGCAAGAGGATTCAGATCCTCAAATCATTATCAACCCGGGGCTGATGATGTGCATCATGGGAATGATAATCCTTCTTGTAAAGGTAAATCAAATATGCAAGAGGATTCAGATGGTCCAATGATAAGAGCGAGAGCGAAACAACTACAAAGGACCTTGACGAGTCAGATTGGAATGATTGAAGCTGCGTCGGAGTTAAAAATTAGCAATTAGTTTCAAATTGGTTCAAGAGTGCTTATTTGCCTACAATTAGAGCTTAAAGATGGGAAGAACCCTTAATGGTTCTTTTGATGCTGGGCTACTTGAATTTGGGTTGATAATGTAAATAAGTTAAGAAAGTGATGTTGTTTACGTCAGAACAGTAGATGAATTGAACCCGAATTTGAAGTTATCCATTGCATGTGAAAACAAGACTAATCTAGGTGGATTTCAAGTTCAGAATGTGATCTTTCCAGATTGTCCAACCATGATTGCATTGGACTTTTGTGTAAGAAGTTATAGTCATTTTAAATTCGGTCTGTTTATGTTTCAATTAAAGTCAGAAAATATGTGCTAGTTTAATTTGTCTAGTTACTTTGTCAAAGTCCAATTTTTAGGCTTGATTTTTGTCATGTTGAATTTTCCTAAGTATGGAGGGATGTTCTAATTATAAATAGGGCATCAGAATATGTAATAAAGAACTTTTGACAAATCATTCGCGGCACAACACTTTCATAGTTCATACTGTATGATATAACCGGCACTTGATCTATGAAAGAAACTTGATTTGTTGTTAACATAAGTTATAATCATGAATGCTTGACGAGATTTACAAGTATTAGCATTAATCGAATAAGATGACTAATATAATCATGTTAACAATCTATAATCTAATTGGAACCTCTTTTGTGTGTGGTTTCCAATTGAATAATAATAGTTTATACTGTACTTGTTTGACATACCATTAGTGGAACCTTTAACCTCTAACTTTGATATTTGTTATTATTATTGTTTAATCCTTACATTAATTTTCCATCTTCAAATTCTTATTATTTTTTTTTCTTCTCTTTCTTTATTATTATTATTGTTGTTGTTGTTGTTGTTGTTGTTGTTATATTATTGTTATTTATAATTTGTATAATTAATCTCCTTATGATTCGACCCTAGTTTTGTTACGTTATTTATTACTTTAACATTCCTGGAAGAAAATATTAATTTTTTAGTTATATTATTTATAAATAAAAAGATGACACAACTTTTCTTATTTTCTTCTTTCTTAGTATTTTAGTTTTTTATGAGGAAAAAAACCATAACCTTCAACTGATTATATATTCATCTTCTGTATATACATGGATGCCGTTTAAAGGAACCCAGTTAATAAATAAAAATATCGAGGAAAAGAAATAAAAACCATAGTGAACTGGGGCTGATTTCGATAAAGTAAAAAACAACCTACCGTCATGCTGGGGCCTTGATGTTCCAGTTAATTAAACGATAACTTCCAAAAACAAAGTGACGAGAGCAGCGACCTCAGAAATGCAGCCGGCAGATCCTGATGGGACGACAGCCCATCTGATGAATGAATCATTTCCTTTTTGAGCAGTAAAATTGAGTAGATGGACCTGAAATCATGCATTTACAATTATTGGCTTCCGAAAGTAAACTTCATCATAGCCAGTATGAATTAGGAAGTAGCTTTTTGACATCTTTTACCTGATCGAGAAGATGATTATGAACACCGCTATGATTTGCTGGTTTGCATTTAGCTCAAACTAGCCAACTGCCCGTGCTTTGCCATTGGTCGGAGAAATAATTGTTTTAGAAAAGAAAAGAAATGTAATGGCTTATCCCACATGGTTTTTTGATAGCAAACATTGTTTTCCAGCAAAAGAAATTAAATGAGTATATACAACACCTTTTTTGTTTCAACAAAGATCAAAAATAAAAAAAAGGTGAAACTAGAAATAAAAAAATTAATTTAATTTTTTTTTAAAATTAATTGAGATTAACTAATTAAACCGTGAATCTTTTATTTTAAAAATTATTTTTCATTTAAACAACAAAGAAAAGGGTTGGTGCACACACATAAACGAAAAAGGCTTCAATTTTTTGAAAGTTTAATAACAATTTCTTGTCTAAAACAAAAATTTTTTTTATAAAAATAATTTTTTTAATCTCAAGGAACTAATAATACACCAAGTTTAAAAAGATTTTTATTTATAAAAAAAAAATAGGCTACACACTAAATGCAAAAGACTTGCTTAAAATTTATTTAAAAAAGCAAACAAAAAAATCAATAAAAAAACTAAACTCGAAGGATAAAATAGGAAAAAAAATAGAAAAGATAAAAAAAATCTCAATGGACCCATCAAAGGTGGCACAAGCACACTAGCCTGGTTAATCCAAGCTATCATAATAAATTTATGATTCGGATTGTGAGATTAAACTATCTTTATAGGAAACAACTTAAAAACAAAAAGAGCTCAATTTTAAATAAATTTAATATTAAAGAATAAAAAAAATAATGTAAAAAAAATCTATCAATTCATGTTAACCTTTTACACTTATAACTTGGATCACTACATAAAAAAATCATAATCCAAATTCAAAACCACCCAAATATTAAATAAAAAAATAAAAAAATAAGGAACAAATAAAACTAAATAAAATCATGAGGAATGGAATTAAAAAATAAAAGCCAATTAAGAAAATGATATAAAAATAGCAATTAAAAAATGAGGATCAAATCTAATATAAAAATCAAATCAAATTAAATTTTAAGGGATTAAATTAAAAATAAATAATAATTAAATGGATAAGGACCAAATCTGATATAAAACCAATTTAAATTAAATTTCAATGGATGAAATTGAAAAGAAAAATAAATTAAAAAAATAAAATAGTCAAAAATTAATTATAAGAATAAGGACTATAATTGAAATAAAAATAAAATGGAGGTGATTCACATGAAGGTCAGATAATTTTTAACCGTTGTAAAAGGACATAAAAGCCACTTAAATATGATGACCCTCCTCCACATGCACAAGTCATATTTTATTATTTTTTATATCGCTAAAAAGACTAAATTAATTCTTGTTCACATTATATATAACAAAAAAAAACCATAAAAAGTTTGTATAGCCCCTGAACAATAGCTTGAAATTTTTTTAATTTGAAGGACATTGGAGCAATTATACCATTTCTCAAAAGAGAAAATGACAAAAAAAGACCCTTCCATGCTTGTCATTATTAAAAGATAATATAGTTATTTTACTGTTATCTTTTGCCTCTTCCAAATCAACAATGATTAATAAGTCCCCATGAAAAGAAAACTCTACCTCCAAAGTAAAATGTTGATTTTTTTAGTGGAGAGGTAAAAGTGTGATTTTACTATAGCAACCAATAATAATTTATATTTAGTGCTACAATGAATCCTAGTAATATATGTTTAGCACTAGAATGAACCTCCTTCCTCCCCCACACTCCACACATATATATTGTTAATGTTGTAATATAACCTAACAATTACTGATGCCTAACTTTTGAGCAATGAATTAAGTAAGTTTTGAAATGTGAAGCTTCAGGTCTAAGTAGTTGACTTTCAACATCATTTCTTAGTTATTTGCTTAATTTTATCTTTATTTATGCATGAAAATAAATGATTAAATATGATAAAAAAAGCATCTCGATTAAGTTATCATAATACATTAAAGAAAAAACATGATTAGTTGCAGAAGTAATATATGTATATATCATATTCAGACTCAAATAGCTTTATTCATTTTGACTAAAAAAATAGTTTGAAAATTTAAAGCATATACCAAAAGAGAAAACATTCTCTATGATCGTTCTTTCATGGTATGAAACCTTGTACCTCATGTTCTAAGGGAGCCTATTTGATGCAACTTCTTTTAAGTAACTTATTGTGTGTTTTTTTTTTTTTTTTACAAATATAGATAGTTTATTCTATACTTATTATATAAAAAAACAAATAATCTATAGTGCAATTTAACGTTATTTAAGTGGAAGATAAAGAGTGAATAAACAAGGTTTCTACTCATTGAACTTGTAAAACATTTTGACTATATTCGTGTAAAAATAATTTTGTTAGACGGATTTCATCAATATAATATATTTTCTTAAAAATAAATTACAAAAAGCAACTTTTGATATATGACTCAAAGACACATAATTTCTACACATTGATGACTCTATTTAGAACAAAAAAAACTAAATTGTGACTTAAAGAATATGTCTATAACATTGTTATCAAAATGATTTCTACTCATTAACCATGACTAAATTTGGGGAAAATCTAAATTATGGCTATAAAAGATGATTGTTCAGAAAAGTTTTGTTAAACAAGTTTCATCAATATAATATATTCTCCTGTAAATGAATTATAAAAAGCAACTTTTGACATATGACTCAAAGACACATGATTTCTACTCGTTGATCATGACTTAACTTGAAACAAAAACTAAATTGTGACTCAAATTGATGTTAAAATGATTTCATAAGTATAATGTTCTGTTTTAGAACTAAACTGTGAAAGGCAATGTTTTAAATAACCTAAAGACATAATTTATGCTAAATTGACTATGAACATATATTGTCAATTAAATCCTAGCAAATAGACGTGAAAATGCTTTTCTACATGAGGATTTGAGAGTTATCTATGCCTCAAGCTCCTAGCATGTTTACCATAACTTCCTTAAAAGGTTTATCAGTTACGCTGATCTTTGTATAGGCTGAAACAAGCTTCGTATGCATGGTTTAATAAATTTTGCTTTACTCTACTTGCTTTTCACTTTACCTAGAATCAATTTGATTCCTTTTTGTTTCTTGACAATACTTATTTAGGAATTGTATTGCTTCTAGTATATATTGATAGCATTATGATTACTAGCTTTAATAATGTGTTAATTAAGTAATTACAATAACATCTTAAGGCTTTTTTTCACATGAAAGATTTTGAGTCTTTTGCAATAATTTCTTGGTCTTGAGGTGTAACTTACTCTGATTGGTACATTGTTACACCAACACAAATACATAGATAAAGTGATTTCATTAGGTGGCCTCTAATTGAGTAATAATGTTCTTAATCCCTTGAAGGTAAATCTTAAGTTTTGTTAGGAGGATGACAACCTTTTATTAGATTCATCCTTGTATTGACAACTTTTTAGGAGTTTGAACTACTTGTCGATTACTCGTTTTGATATTTATTTTGTTGTCCAGTAGGTTAGTCAATTTATGGAGCCCCCCGAGACCTTTACGTAGTTGCTATCCATTGCATTATTTGATATTTGAAGGGCATTTCTACATGCGAGTTATTCTTTTTTAAAGAATTTTCCTTATAGATTGTGGGGTATAGTGACACTAACTAGGCTGAATGTGCGGATACTTGTCACTCTATTATTGTCTGGTATATATTTTTAGGTAATGCGTTCATTTCTTGAAAGAGTAAGAAGCAAGATAAAGTTTTCAAGTCCTCTACTGAGTCTAAATATCACATCATGTTTTCTGCTTGCTCTGAGATCACATGGTTTTATGGGTTATTAGGAACATAACATTTTAAAACAAAAGGGAAAATATAGGCTTACTTTAATGGTGTTTTCTCATTATCAAAATCAAATTTTCCTTTAGTTTTAGCAGGGAAGTTTATTAGTATTGCTATTATGTGTGTGTCAGTAGATGCAATTGTTATTGGGGGCTAAGGCACAATGTTTGCTAAAATGAAAAAAGTTGTGTAAAGGTGGTGGTGTTGAGGATGGAGCAACAACCATATCAGATGTTATAGATGTTCCTGACTATTAGGATTACTCAACAAACTCATTTTAAAGGACATCATCAAAGATTTTATATATGACCATGCCACATTGATTGCTACCAGGTTTAAAGGCATCAAATCTAAGCTAAAAAATAAAGCTCTTGCTGAACTTGACAATCATTAAAGGCATAATGATAAAAGAATTATTTTTTTTAAATATATATAATGATGTGTAGACGAACTAAAGAAGTTCTTAATAGCTTTCATAACAAAAAAGAAAAAAGCTAGTAGCATTTTTTCTATCAGCCATGACATATTTTAGTCGAAATTTATGTGAACATTTAGGCAGTTAAAGCAATAAAAAAATAAGCATTGATAACAAAGTTATTCTTTTCTTTTAAAAAAATCATATATGAATGTGTAATGCACCACACCATGGAACCAAAAAAGAGGTTATGAAGTCGTTGTCAATTTATTTGTAACTTTTCTAGTTCCACCATGTTTTTTATTATGTTTTGGATAACTTGGATATCACCACCCTTAGAAAAATCAAAATCAACAATGGATTCCCATATGAGAATCTTATGTCATGTAGAAACTAGAAAGTTAAATATTATATGATGATTAAAGGGGAAACACGATAATCAAAGTGCAAAGGCTAAGATTTTGAATAGCATCTCTTGGAATGCTTATAAAAATAAGCAAAAAGATAATCTAAAGTATTTAAATGAAAATAACAAAGGTATACCTTGTGTTTATAAGGATTCATGTCTAGAATCTTTCTAATATATTTTTATTTTCATTAATTTGGTCTTAATTGACAATACAACATTTGAAGATGATGGCAATTGATAAATCTTAACAGGGAGTTAGTTAAAACTAGGGCATAATATGAGATAAAAAAAGTTAACATAAAAAAATATGTATGCTAAAAAAAGACTAAATAAGGAAAGGAAGACGCACTAATACATGTATACTAACAATTTAAGCATATCAGGATTAAAGTACTACAGTGAAGCAATAATGTTATTCAAGTTTGGTTGATCTGTAACATGATCAAAAGATTAATATCTTATATTAAGTGCAGGAGTGTTAAAGTAATAAATAATCCAGTAAGACCGAGGTCGAACTATATGGAGGTTAACTATATAATAATAATAATAATAATAATAATAATAATGAGTTAAATTTTTTTTTGAGATGTGAGATTAATGTGAGGATTAAATAATGATTAAAAAAATAGTAAGGTTAGAGGATCCATTAATAGTATTTCAAATGGTATTTTAAATAAGTATAATATAATTTTTTTATTATTCAATTGGAAACCACACATAAAGGAGGTTCTAATCAGATGATTTGTCATTAATAGCTCATTATAAATTATTAACATGATCATATTAGTTATCTTATTTAAGTAACACTAATATTTTTAAATATTATCAAGAATTAATGATGCTAACTTATGTTAATAACAAATCAAGTTCCTTTTATAGCACAAGTATTTGTTATATTATACAATTAGCTATAAAAGATCAAACATTTATTATACCAAATATTATACAACATAAATCTAGATTAACCATTTAACAAGTAAGGTATTAATAATTAATAAAATAAAAATGATAAGATATGTTAATAACAAACTTTCTTGGATGTAAGTATTGAAGTTCATATTGAGTTTATATTATATATATCCTAACACTATTAGTGAAACCTTTTCACCTTGATCTATTAAACTTGGCTAAACATTATGAAGAAAAATAATATAAATAAATAAGATGAGAACATAATTATATAAGTATAGTAAAGAAAATGAAAGACATAAATAAGATATTAATGAAACTATAGCATGAAATGGAACTAGAACATTAAAACTATATATATAAAAAAAGAAAGCAAGCAAGGAAATAATCTTCATATGAAAATAAAAATATCTAATTGCAAGATAAATGCTTTTTTTTATAGGCTAAAATTTAAAACTATTAATTTGATAACTAATTATTGAGTGGGTGACCACCTCTTGACTTGATAATAATTTTGATCTTCTTGTATGTAGAAAACATTATTTCTAACATTAGAATTTGAACAGATAATCTTATAAAAGTTTTGAGAAATTATCTTAGCTTTTCAATAAAATAAGAATGAGGTCATTTGGACTTCTAGAACTCGAGATATAGGCTCAACACTGAATAGTTTTTGGGTTGTATGATAGATTCAGACTTCTTTTTTTATGTAAGATTTGGACTTCCAAATGGCATAATTGAGTCTTGGATTCTCATGAATATTTTAGGCGTATGTCTTAGCTTTCTAACCATATAAACTGATTAATACTTTAAAGTGTATTTTTGTTAAGGTTTTATATCATCATTTTGCACTTGAAGTATTAATAACTCCTTAACTAAAGCATGTTTTATAATAATATATCTAATAATATAAGATACCTTTAATTTATGGTAAATGTTCATTTTAAATGCAAGTCTATCACATAAATAAAAGGATTGATTGATGAATTTAAGAACTGAAATTAAAAGGACAAAGAGATGACCCAACTTATAAAAGAAATATTGATGCAGTCCAAACCGGAACACTGTTATTGGGTTATATATGGAGTTGTAGATATCAAATTTAGGTCTATTTTATATGGATGGAAAGGTAAGATATAGACTTTACAACTTTTATATGGAGCCCAAGATTTAAAAAGACCATTTTCAAGTCTAAATTGTAGCAACAACAAAGAAGTCTGAATTTGTCCTACAGCCCACACATTATTTAGTATTTGACACATATCTGAAGTTCTAGAAGTCCAAATAACCTTTATTTTTTTTTCTGGAAAACTAAGAAAATTTCCTACAACTTTCATGTTTTCAAGTGGTTCTAATTTTGATGTTATCAATGACGTTTTGGGCAGACAAGAGAAGATAAAGATTATTACCAAGTCAAGAGTTGGCCACCAACTCGTCAATTAGTCATCAAATCAATAGTTCTTAATTTTGGCCTATAAAAATGCATTTTTATCATGGTTTTATATCATCATTTTGCACTTGAAGTATCAATAACTCCTTAACTAAAGCATGTTTTATAACAATATATCTAATAATATAAGATACCTTTAATTTGTGGTAAATGTTCATTTTAAATGTAGGCCTATCACATAAATGAAAGGATTGATTGATGACTTTAATAACATAAATTGCAAGGGCAAAGAGATGGTCAAACTTAGAAAAGAAATGTCGGTGCAATCCAAACTGGAACACTGTTCAGTAATTGGGTCATATCGGGAGCTATAGATCTCAGATTTAGGTCCAATTTATATGGATGGAAAGGTAAGACATAGGCCTACAACTTTCATATGGAGCCCAAGATCTAAAAAGGCCATTATCAAGTCCAAATTGTAGCAACAACAAAGAAGCCCGAATCTGTCCTCCAGCCCGAGCACTGTTCGGTATTTTAGCCATATCTGGAGTTCTAAAAGTCCAAATGAGCTAAAGTTTTTACACAAGCAAGCTGAGACAATTGCCTATAGCTTTCATGTTTTCAACTGGCTCCACTTTTGACGTTATCAATGACGTTTTGGGCAGACAAGAAAAGATAAGAATTGTCACCAAGTCAAGAGTTGGCCACCCACTTATCAATTAGTCATCAAATCAATAGTTTCCAATTTTACCCTATAAAAGGAGGCATTTGCCATGCATTTAGACATCTTGGTCTACAGATCAAGATCATGCCTTTTCTTTCTCTCTTTGTATTTTTGTAATACTTAAATTTTACTTTTATTAATATCTTGTTTATGCCTTTCATTTCCTTTCATTTACTTAGTTAACTTTTATCTTATTTATGTTCTTATCTTATCTATTTATTTTTCTTTACTTCATTATGTTTAGTTATTTATTATGTCAAGGTGAAAATGTTACACTAATAGTGTAAGAATAATTATAATATAAACTTAATATGGGTTTTAATATTTGATATTAACATGTTTTGTATTTATTATCTTGTTCACTCTTTAATACTTTGCTTGTTAAATGACTAATCTAAATTTATGTTGTGTAACACTTGGTACAACAAATACTTAGTACTTTTATAGCCCAACCGTATGGTATAACCTACACTTGAGGTATGAAAGGAATTTGATTTGTTGTTAACATAAGTTATAAGTTTGAATGCCTGACGAAATTTATAAGTATTAGTATTAATCGAATAAGATAACTAATGTAATTATGTTAACAATTTATAATATGATTGGAACCTCCTTTATGTGTGGTTTCCAAGTGAATAATAAGAGTTTATACTATACTTGTTTGACATACCATTAATGGATCCTCTAATCTTGACATTTAAGGGAAGTTCTTGTACAAATTATAGTATTTATTTTATTTTCTTTTTTCATTTTTCTTATATATAACTTTATTTCTTTTCTTTTCTTTTTTCTTTTTTTGTTTTCTTCTTCCATTTATTCTATTCCTACACGTGCATGAGAGTGTGGTCATGTACATTAAGTGTAGACTTTGTCGGGTTTCCTCATCATTTTTAGAAAATATAGCCGAAGAAGATAACTAGTCACTTTATAATGAGAATAATCGTGTTAGAACACTTAAAGATCACATCAATCCCACAAGAACAAGTGCTCCATCATGCATAGTTTTTCCTTATGATGCATTTCATTTTAATTTTAAGCGAGATATTATTCAACCTTTACCTTCTTTTCATTGCTTAGATTTAGAAAATCCATACTTACATTTAAGGGAATTTGAGGAGGTTTGCAACATGTATAATGACTCAAATTGTAGCATGAACACCATCAGATTAAAGTTTTCTTCTTTTTTATTAAAAGATAAAGCTAAAACATGGTTACAAAATTTAAGAGAATTAAATTCAAAACAATCGGGAAGGGGCGACTATTTGCAAAGAAATAGGGTTAGGTTTAGGGTTTGTTTTTTTGTATTTTTTTATGTTTCAAAATTACCCTCCCTTTTTGCTTGAATTATAGGCTGCTATTTATAGACATTGTATTTTTCGGGTCTCAAAATTGGTTCCTTAATTTTTGTGTTTGGCCCCTAATTTCAATCAATTCACTTGGTAAAAATTAAATTTGGTCTCTTAAAGTTTCAATCTTTTCAATTAAGTCCAAATTAGGCTCCCGAACTTAATTTTTCACCAATTAAGCCCTCAAATTAATTTGACCTGCTTAAAGTATAATTAAGTCTTTGCACTTAATTAAATCCTTCAATTGGACCTAAATTAATTCTTGAACATAATTAAAATTCAATTTGGCCCATGATTAAATCAAATTGGCCCATCAAAAATCTAATTATATCGTTGGACTTAATTTTTATGCAAATTCATCTGATGCTCATTTAATTTGACCTTTGAATTTGCATTTTTGTATTTTTGGGCATAATAGGGTACAATTAGGCCTTGAAATTCCTTCAAAAATTGCAACTTTATTTTTGCCTAGTTTTGCAGTCTTTCTAGATCGGCTTTCTCCACATTCCCAGCCTTTATTTTATTTTTTTGATTTTGATTTTAAAAAAAATGGATTTTGGGGAATAACCCAGAATTGGGTTATGATAGTTGCCCCCCCTTTACAATGCTTATGATAGAAAGTCTCGTAAGAGACTTTAGATAGTAAGCATTGTAAAGAAGAAGAAAAAAAAGAGATATGATTGACTCATCTTGTTGAGAAATGATGAATCCTCTTGAGGGCTAGAATGCACACTCAGAGTAAAAACTAGAAGATTTTTTTTAAAATTCAAAGATTTTAAAATGGTCAAATTGTTATGGGTGACCTACCCAGTGAAGAAATTTTTTTGAGGTGGTCTCATTGTAATGGGTGACCTACTCAGGTGAAAAATGTGAAGATGTTTCAAAGTGGTGAAAAATACAAAGATTTTTTCAAAGAGGTGACAAATGTTGAGATTTTTCAAAGTGGTGAGAAATGCAAAGATCTCTTAAAGAGGTGAAAAATGAAGAGATTTATCAAAGTGGTGAAAAATATAAAGTTTTTTCAAAAGTGGTATTGTTGTAATGGGCAACTTGCCCGGGTGAAAAACATGAAGATTTTTCAAAGTGGTGAGAAATGCGAAGATTTCTCAAAATGGTGAAAAATACTTTCTCGAAGTGGTGAAAAATACAAAGATTTTTCAAAGTGATCTTGTTGTAATGGGCGACCTGCCCGAGTGAAAAACACGAAGATTTTTCAAAGTGGGGAAAGTGGGTAAAAATACAAAGATTTTTTAAAAGTGATCTTGTTGTAATGGGCGACCTGCCCGGGTGAAAAAATGCAAAGATTTTTCAATGTGGTGAGAAATGGAAAGATTTCTCAAAATGGTGAAAAATGCAAAGATTTCTCAAAGTGGTGAGAAATGCGAAGATTTCTCAAAGTGGTGAGAAATGCGAAAATTTCTCAAAGTGGTGAAAAGTGCGATGATTTCTCAAAATGATTTTATTGTAAAGGGGTAATCTACCCAGATGGAAGATTTTGCAAGTAGTGAGAAATCTAAAGATTTCTCAAAAGGTGGTTTCATTGTAATGGGCAACCGACTTGAATAAAAGATGAAAAGGGTGGTGAGAAATGCGAAGATTTCTCAAAAGATGGTTTTATTGTAATAGGAAAACTGGCCCAAATGAAAGATTTTGAAGGTACTGAGAAATTCAAGGATTTCTTAAAAGATGGTTTCATTGTAATGGGCAACTGGCCCTAATGAAAGATTTTGAAGGTGGTGAGGAATTCAAAGATTTCTTAAAATATGGTTTCATTATAATGGTCAACCGACCTAAATAAAATATTTTGGGTGGTGAGAAATGCAAAGATTTCTTAAAAGATGGTTTCATCGAATAAAAGATGAAAAGGGTTTTCAAAGAGGTCTAATTATAATGGGTAACCAGCCCAAGTTAAAACAATGAAATGTCTTCAAGAGATAACATGATGGGACTCGAAGGTACATTATTCAAGCAATGGAAGCTTGATAAAGTATTCAAAAAAGAAAGGACTCGAAAAGGAACGAATGCTAAAAAGCGCACTTGAAATGAGGTAAGGTTAGAAAACGCACTACCTAAGATGGTCGAGGGCTCTAAGGCGCACTCAAAAGGGAGGTAGGGTTGGAAAACACACTACTTAAGAGGTAAGGGCTTAAAGACGCGCTAAAAAGAGAGGTAGGGTTGGAAAACACACTACTTAAGAGGTGAGGGCTCAAAGGCGCACTAAAATGGAGGTAGGGTTAGAAAACACACTATCTAAGAGGTGAGGGCTCAAAGGCGCACTAAAAAGGGAGGTAGGGTAAGAAAACACACTACCTAAAAGGTGAGTGCTATAAGGCGCACATAAAAAGGAGTCAGGGTTAGAAAAACACACTACCTAAAATGGTCGAGGGCTCTAAGGCGCACTCGAAAAAGAAGGCAGGATTAGAAAAACACACTACCTAAAATGGTCGAGGGCTCTAAGGCGCACTCGAAAAAGGAGGCAGGATTAGAAAACACACTACCTAAGATAGTCGAGTGCTCTAAAGCACACTCAAAAGGGAGGTAGGGTTAGAAAACACACTATCTAAGATGGTGACGGCTCGAAGACGCACTAAAAAGGGAGGTAAGGTTAGAAATCACATTACCAAAGGTCGAGTGCTCTAAGGCGCACTAAAAAGGGAGGTAGGGTTGGAAAACCCACTACCTAAGAGGTGAGGGCATAAAGATACACTAAAAAAGGAGGTATGGTTAGAAAATACACTATCTAAGAGGTGAGGGCTCTAAGGCACACTTAAAAGAGAGGTAGGGTTAGAAAACACACTACCTAAGATGGTGAGGGCTCGAAGGCGCACTAAAAAGGGAGGTAAGGTTAGAAAACACACTACCAAAGAACGAGTGCTCTAAGGTGCACTAAAAAGGGAGGTAGGGTTGGAAAACCCACTACCTAAGAGGTGAGGGCTCAAAGATGCACTAAAAAGGGAGGTAAGAGGTGAGGGCTCTAAGGCGCACACAAAAGGGAGGCAGGGTTAGAAAACACACTACCTAAAAGGTGAGAGCTCGAAGGTGCACATAAAAAGGAGGCAGGGTTAGAAAACACACTATCTAAGAGGTGAGGGCTTAAAGGTGCACTAAAAATAGAGGTAGGGTTAGAAAAATACACTACTTAAAATGGTCGAGGGCTTTAAGGCGAACTCAAAAAAGAAGGCAGGGTTAGAAAACACACTACCTAAGATGGTCGAGTGCTCTAAGGCACACTCAAAAGGGAGGTAGGGTTAGAAAACACACTACCTAAGATGGTGAGGGCTCGAAGGTGCACTAAAAAAGAAGGTAAGGTGACACGACTAAAAGATTGATGTCTTCTCCCAAGTGCAGGAGTGTCGAAGTAATAAATAACCCGGCAAGACCGGGGTCAAACCACAGGGAGGTTAATTGTACAAATTATAAACAACAATAATAGTAATAACGATAACAATAATAATAATAATAATAATAATAATAATAATAATAATAATAATAATAATAATAATAATACTAGTAGTAGTAGTAGTAGTAGTAGTAGTAGTAGTAGTAGTAGTAGTAATAATAATAATAATAAAGAAAGAGAAGAAGAAGAAGATGATGATGATGAGAACTTAGAGATGAAATATTAATGTAAGGATTAAACAATAATAATAACAAATGTCAAGGTTAGAGGTTCCACTAATGGTATATCAAACAAGTATAGTATAAACTCTTATTATTGAATTGGAAACCACACACAAAGGAGGTTCCAATCAGATTATATATTGTTAACATGATTACATTAGTCATCTTATTCAATTAATGCTAATACTTGTAAATCTCGTCAAGCATTCATGATTATAACTTATGTTAACAACAAATCAAGTTCCTTTCATAGCTTAGGTGTCGGTTATACCATACATTATGGGCTAGGAAAGTGCCAAGCATTTGTTGTACCAAGTGTTATACAACATAAATCAAGATTAGTCATTTAACAAGCAAAGTATTAAAGAGTGAACAAGATAACAAATATAAAACATGTTAGTATCAAACATTAAGGTCCATATTAAGTTTACACTATACTTATTCTTCCACCATTAGTGTAACCTTTTCACCTTGACATAATTAACTTAGCTAGACATAATGAAAGAAAGCAAAATAGATAAACAAAATAAGAACATAAAAGCTAACTAAGTAAAGGAAAGGAAATGAAAGGCATAAACTTGATATTAATGAAAGCAAAGCATAAACATTACAAAGAATACAAAGAGAGAAAGAAAGAGCATGATCTTGATCTGAACACCAAGATGCCTAAATGCATGGCAAATGCCTCCTTTTATAGGCCAAAATTGGGAACTATTGATTTGATGACTAATTGATAAGTGGGTGGCCAACTTTTGACTTGGTGACAATCCTTATCTTCTCTTGTCTGCCCAAAACGTCATTGATAACGTCAAAATTGGAGCCAGTTGTAAACATGAAAGTTGTAGGCAATTGTCTCAGCTTTCTTGTGTAAACAATTCAGCTCATTTGGACTTCTAGAACTCCAGATATGGCCAAAATACCGAACAGTGCTCGGGCTGGAAGACAGATTCGGGCTTCTTTGTTGTTGCTACAATTTGGACTTGCAAATGGCCTTTTTAGATCTTGGGCTCCATATGAAAGTTGTAGGCCTATGTCTTACCTTTCCATCCATATAAATTGGACCTAAATCTGAGATCTGTAGCTCCAGATATGACCCAATTACCGAACAGTATTCTGGTTTGGATTGCACCGACATCTCTTCTCTAAGTTTGACCATCTCTTTATCCTTGCAATTTAAGTTCTTCAAGTCATCAATCAATCCTTTCATTTATTTGATAGGCCTGCATTAAAAATAGACATTTACCACAAATTATAGGTATCTTATATTATTAGATACATTATTATAAAACATATTTTAGTTAAGGAGTTATTGATACTTCAAGTGCAAAATGATGATATAAAACCATGATAAAAATGCACTTTTAAGTACTAATCATAAGGTTAGAAAACACACTACCAAAGGTCGAGTGCTCTAAGGCACACTCAAAATGAGGCAGGGTTGGAAAACGTATTACACAAGATGGTTGAGGGCTCTAAGGCGCACTAAAAAAGGAGGTAGGGTTAGAAAACACACTACCTAGGAGGTCATGGCTTTAAGACGCACTAAAAAGGGAGGTAGGGTTAGAAAACCCACTACCTAAAGTGGTTGAGTGCTCTAAGGCGCACTCAAAAGGGAGGTAGGGTTGGAAAACCCACTACGTAAGAGGTGAGGGCTTGAAAGCGTACTAAAAAAGGAGGTAGGGTTGGAAAACCCACTACTTAAAAGGTGAGGGCTCGAAGGCCCACTAAAAAAGAAGGTAGGGTTAGAAAACCCACTACCTAAGGTGATTGAGTGCTTTAAGGCGCACTCAAAAGGGAGGTAGGGTTGGAAAACCCACTACCTAAAGTGGTCGAGTGCTCTAAGGCGCACCTAAAAGGAAGGTAGGGTTAGAAAACACACTACCTAAGAGGTGGTTGAGGGCTCTAAGACGCGCTCAAAAGGAGGTAAGGTTGGAAAACACACTACCCAAGGTGGTCAAGGGCTTTAAGTCGCGCTCAAAATGAGGCAGGGTTGGAAAATGCACTACACAAGGTGGTTAAGGGCTCTAAAATGCACTAAAAAAGGAAGTGAGGGCACCAAGGCACACTTAAAATGAGGTAGGGTCAGAAAACATGCTACCCGATAAATGGTGGCTCAAGAGAGCACATGAAATGAAGTGAGGGCACAAAGGCACACTCAAAATGAGGTAGGGTCAAAAAACACGCTACCTGAGAGATGGTGGCTTAAGAGAGCACATAAAAGGAAGTGAGGGTACAAAGGCTCACTCAAAATGAGGTAGGGTTAGAAAACACGCTATCTAAGGGATGGTGGCTCAAAAGAGCACATAAAAGGAAGTGAGGGCACAAAGGCTCACTCAAAATGAGGTAGGGTCAGAAAACACGCTACCCGAGATATGGTAAAACTGATTTGACAATGTTGAAAGTAATGTATTATGATCAATATTTTAGTTAAGGAGTTATTGATACTTCAAGTGCAAAATGATGATATAAAACCATGATTCATTAACAATTTCAATCTTGCACATCTAGCACGGTAAATTTTTGTAATCGCATTCTGAGGCAGAGCGGGAAAATACTTTTTCAATTTTTCAAGATTAGTGTCCATTTTCAAATGAGAATTGGAAGAGAGATTCAAAGAATTGCACAGATATATACACAAATATCAGTAATTGTGGGAAACTGAAAGAACTGACTTAAGTTACGGAGTACCGTTATCCGCCACTTGACCGGGGTGAGAGAAACTAGCAAAAATCACTCAAAAAGAAACACAAAAAAAGAAAATGTGAGAAAAACAAAATAATCAACCTTTATCTACAAGATCATTCAAACCAGCTGATTCATTTTCACTAGGAAAATTATCAAAGTAAGCTTTCAAACGATGTCCATTTTCCTTAAAATCATTGTCATTCATTGAATTCTCAATATCACAGGCCCCATAAGGATTGGTCCATCTTAATCTTAGTTCTTTAAGGAATACATAGAGTTGAGAATCATAAAACAAAACTTTTTGACCAGTGTCAATTTTTTGACAATTTTCACAAGTTTTGCAGAATGCATGTGTGTCCTTGAACATGGTGGGCCAATAAAATCCATTTTGAAAGATTTTTGCAGCTGTCTTTTTTGACGAGAAACAACTTCCACATGCTTCAGAATGACAAAGTTTAATGACACTACTTACCTCATTGTCGGGAATGAATCTTTGAAATATTTGATCAGGACAATATTTGAATAAGTTAGGGTCATCATAATAAAAGTTCTTCACTTCGTTCAAAAATGTTTCTTTATCTTGAATACTCCAATCAGTTGGCAAATCTTCTAAAGCAAGAAAATTGATATTTTTATTATACCAAGGCATTGGACTAAGAGAAAGTAAGGATTCGTTAGGAAAGTAATCATCGATTAGTGTGATGTTAGATGTTGAATCTGTTGTCACTGTTGACAAAAGATTCGCATCAATATTTTCTGTGCGTTTGTTATCCGTGATTTCTTCCTCAGAATAAATCATTTGCAAATCTTCAGATTCATCCAACTCATTTTTACTTAAAGTAGATTCAAGTTGATCATAAACTAATTCATCAATATGATCTACTTCTTGTAAATCATTATCATCTCCAGGTTGCTTGCAAATGTTGAAAATATTCATCTCCAATGTCATGTTTCCAAATGATAGCTTCATCAATCCATTCCTACAATTAATCAATGCGTTAGAGGTTGCAAGAAACGGACGTCCTAAAATAACAGGAAATGAATTACATGCTTCAACAGGTTCTGTGTCCAAGACAATAAAATCCACAGGATAAATGAATTTATCGACTTGTACTAACACATCTTCAATTATTCCTCTAGGCACTTTTACAGATCTATCGGCAAGTAAAAGAGATATAGAAGTTGGTTTTAACTCACCTAGATTGAGACTCTGAAAGACTGAATATGGAAGTAAATTCACACTAGCACCAAGATCAAGTAAGGCTTTTTCAATTTTATGGTCTCCAATAAAGCAAGAAATTGTAGGACAACCAGGGTCTTTATATTTCAAAGCATTATTGTTTTGAAGAATAGCACTTACTTGTTCAGCTAGAAAGGCTTTCTTTTTCACATTCAGTTTCCTCTTCACAGTGCATAGATCTTTCAAAAATTTAGCATAGGAAGGAACCTGTTTAATAGCATCCAACAAAGGTATATTGATCTTTACCTGTTTGAAAATTTCAAAAATTTCAGAGTTGTGATTAACTTTCCTTTGTTTGGTCATGGCTTGAGGAAATGGAAGTGCTGGCGGTGAATCAGTCGTTTTTTTGCAATTTTCAAATTCATCCCCTTCCTTACCCTCAGAGATTGACTCATCATCTTTCTCATAAGGTTCAAGAGAGGGTTTTTCAATAACCTTACCACTGCGCAGAGTAGTGACTGATTTGACTTGATCCATGTGTTGGCTTCCGGAACTACTTGCATTTGCATTGTATTGCCCTTTGGGATTTTGTTGTGTTTGAGATGGAAACTTACCTTTCTCATGGAAACTAAGAGCAGATGTTAATTTAGCAAGAGTATCTTTAAAATCTGTCATGTTTTGAACAAGTTGAGTATTAATTGTCTCTTGCTTTTCAATGAATACATGCAATGTTTCCTCAAGATTTCTTCTAGAAGGTGGAGCATAAGAAGGTGCATATCCATAAGAATTTTGGAAATTATAGTGGGCTTGAAATGGTGGTTGTGAAGTTTGTGCATTGTTGTTCTCACTCTTCCAACTGAAATTTGGGTGATTCCTCCAACCAGGGTTGTATGTTTGGGAGTATGGGTTGTGGTTGGGCCTTTGGAAACTGTTTAAAGCATGAGCTTGTTCATAGAGACATTCATTAAAAGAAGGAAAGGTTGGACAATCGTTGGTTGAGTGTTCATTTGTTTCACAGATTTGACATACAATGTTTTCAACAGATTTTAATTGACCACTCTTTTTCAATTCAAGTGCCTCAACTTTTTCTAGCTAAAGATGCAAAGTTGGCTTGAAGGTCATGATCTTCCCTAAGGTTGTACATACCTCCACTAGATGTATGAGGTTGAGTTTTACTCGGTGCCTCATATGTACCCGCAGTGTCCCAATTTTGAGCATTTTCAGCTAACAAGTCTAAGTACTCCATTGCTTCATCAGGGTCTTTATCTTCAAAAGTTCCATTGCACATCAGTTCAACCATTTGCCTATCTTTAGGTGTTAACCCTTCATAGAAATGTGAAACCAATCTCCATGTTTCAAAACCATGATGGGGGCAAGTACTAAGCAAATCTCGATACCTATCCCAACATTTGTAAAATGTTTCTCCTGGTTTTTGAGTGAAAGTGGTGATTTGTCTCTTGAAAGAGTTTGTTCTATGAGATGGGAAAAACTTCTTTAAAAACTGTTGTTGCATTTCATCCCAAGCACGAATGGATCCTGGTCTCAAATTTTGTAGCCATGTTTTAGCTTTATCTTTTAATGAAAAAGGAAAAAGCTTTAATCTAATGGTGTTCATGCTACAATTTAAGTTATTATATGTGTTGCAGACCGCCTCAAATTCCCTTAAATGCAAGTATGGATTTTCCAATTCCAAACCATGAAAAGATGGTAAAAGTTGAATAATACCTGACTTAAAATTAAAATGAGATGCATCGGGAGGAAAAACTATGCATGATGGTGCACTTGTTCTTGTGGGATTCATGTGGTCTCTAAGTGTTCTAGCACGGTTATTTTCATTATTCTCATTTTGAAGTGATTGATTATCTTCTTCGGTCATATTTTCTGAAAATGATGAGGATATCCTACAAAGTCTACCACTTGATGTACGTGACTGATTAGTACTTAAAAGTGCATTTTTATCATGGTTTTATATCATCATTTTGCACTTGAAGTATCAATAACTCCTTAACTAAAATATGTTTTATAATAATGTATCTAATAATATAAGATACCTATAATTTGTGGTAAATGTCTATTTTTAATGCAGGTCTATCACATAAATGAAAGGATTGATTGATGACTTGAAGAACTTAAATTGCATGGATAAAGAGATGGTCAAACTTAGAGAAGAGATGTCGGTGCAATCCAAACCAGAACACTGTTCGGTAATTGGGCCATATCTGGAGCTACAGATCTCAGATTTAGGTCCAATTTATATGGATGGAAAGGTAAGACATAGGGCTACAACTTTCATATGGAGCCCAAGATCTAAAAAGGCCATTATCAAGTCCAAATTGTAGCAACAACAAAGAAGCCCGAATCTGTCTTCCAGCCCGAGCACTGTTCGGTATTTTGGCCATATCTGGAGTTCTAGAAGTCCAAATGAGCTGAATGTTTTACACAAGAAATCTGAGACAATTGCCTACAACTTTCATGTTTGCACCTGGCTCCAGTTTTGACGTTATCAATGACGTTTTGGGCAGACAAGAGAAGATAAGGATTGTCACCAAGTCAAAAGTTGGCCACCCACTTATCAATTAGTCATCAAATCAATAGTTCCCAATTTTGGCCTATAAAAGGAGGCATTTGCCATGCATTTAGGCATCTTGGTGTTCAGATCAAGATCATGCTCTTCCTTTCTCTCTTTGTATTTTTTGTAATGTTTATGCTTTGCTTTCATTAATATGAAGTTTATGCCTTTCATTTCCTTTCCTTTATTTAGTTAACTTTTATGTCCTTATTTTGTTTATCTATTTTTATTTCTTTCATTATGTCTAGCTAAGTTAATTATGTCAAGGTGAAAAGGTTACACTAATGGTGTAAGAATAAGTATAGTGTAAACTTAATATGGACTTTAATGTTTGATACTAACATGTTTTATATTTGTTATCTTGTTCACTCTTTAATACTTTGCTTGTTAAATGACTAATCTTGATTTATGTTGTATAACACTTGGTACAACAAATGCTTGGCACTTTCATAGCCCATAATGTATGGTATAACCGACACCTGAGCTATGAAAGGAACTTGATTTGTTGTTAACATAAGTTATAATCATGAATGCTTGACGAGATTTACAAGTATTAGCATTAATTGAATAAGATGACTAATGTAATCATGTTAACAATATATAATCTGATTGGAACCTCCTTTGTGTGTGGTTTCCAATTCAATAATAAGAGTTTATACTATACTTATTTGATATACCATTAGTGGAACCTCTAACCTTGACATTTGTTATTATTATTGCTTAATCCTTACATTAATATTTGATCTCCAAGTTCTCATCATCATCATCTTCTTCTTCTTCTCTTTCTTTATTATTATTATTATTATTATTATTAGTATTATTAGTACTACTACTACTACTACTACTACTACTACTACTACTACTACTACTACTATTATTATTATTATTATTATTACTATGGTTGTTGTTGTTATTGTTGTTTTATAATTGTTGTTTATAATTTGTACAATTAACCTCCCTGTGGTTCGACCCCGGTCTTGCCGGGTTATTTATTACTTCGACACTCCTGCACTTGGGAGAAGACATCAATCTTTTAGTCGTGTCAAGTTTTTGGCGCCGTTGCCGGGGAGGTAAGTTCTTGTATAAATTATAGTATTTATTTTATTTTCTCTTTTCACTTTTCTTGTATATAACTTTGTTTCTTTTTATTTTGTTTTCTTCCTTCTTTTGCTTTCTTCTTTTTATTTTATTTTATTCCTACACGTGCATGAGAGTGTGGTCACGTACATCAAGTGGTAGACTTTATAGGGTATCCTCATCATTTTCAGAAAATATGGCCGAAGAAGATAATCAATCACTTCATAATGAAAATAATGAGAATAACCGTGCTAGAACACTTAGAGACCACATGAATCCCACAAGAACAAGTGCACCATCATGTATAGTTTTTCCTCCTGAGGCATCTCATTTTAATTTTAAACCAGGTATTATTCAACTTTTACCTTCTTTTCATGGCATGGAATTGGAAAATCCATACTTGCATTTAAGGGAATTTGAGGAGGTCTGCAACACATATAATAATTTAAATTGTAGCATGAACACCATCAGATTAAAGCTTTTTCCTTTTTCATTAAAAGATAAAGCTAAAACATGGCTACAAAATTTGAGACCAGGATCCATTCGTGCTTGGGATGAAATGCAACAACAGTTTTTAAAGAAGTTTTTCCCATCTCATAGAACAAACTCTTTCAAGAGACAAATCATCACTTTCACTCAAAAACCAGGAGAAACATTTTACAAATGTTGGGATAGGTATCGAGACTTGCTTAGTACTTGCCCTCATCATGGTTTTGAAACATGGAGATTGGTTTCACATTTCTATGAAGGGTTAACACCTAAAGATAGGCAAATGGTTGAAGTGATGTACAATGGAACTTTTGAAGATAAAGACCCTAATGAAGCAATGTAATACTTAGACTTGTTAGCTGAAAATGCTCAAAATTGGGACACTGCGGGTACATATGAGGCACCGAGTAAAACTCAACCTCATACATCTAGTGAAGGTATGTACAACCTTAGGGAAGATCATGACCTTCAAGCCAAGTTTGCATCTTTAACTAGAAAAGTCGAGGCACTAGAATTGAAAAAGAGTGGTCCATTAAAATCTATTGAAAACATTGTGTGTCAAATCTGTAAAACAAATGAACACTCAACCAACGATTGTCCAACCTTGCCTTCTTTTAAGGAATGTCTCCATGAACAAGCCCATGCTTTAAACAGTTTTCAAAGGCCCAACCACAACCCATACTCCCAAACATACAACCCTGGTTGGAGAAATCACCCACATTTCAATTGGAAGAGTGAGAACAACAATGCACAAACTTCACAACCACCATTTCAAGCACACGACAATTTCCAAAATTCTTATGGATATGCACCTCCTTATGCTCCACCTCCTAGAAGAAATCTTGAGGAAACATTGCATGCATTCATTGAAAAGCAAGAGACAATCAATACTCAACTTGTTCAAAACATGACAGATTTTAAAGATACTCTTGCTAAATTAACATCTGCTCTTAGTTTCCAAGAGAAAGGTAAGTTTCCATCTCAAACACAACAAAATCCCAAAGGGCAATACAATGCAAATACAAGTAGTTCCGGAAGCCAACACAAGGATCAAGTCAAATCAGTCACTACTCTGCGTAGTGGTAAGGTTATTGAAAAACCCTCTCTTGAACCTTATGAGAAAGATGATGAGTCAATCTCTAAGGGTAAGGAAGGGGATGAATCTGAAAATTGCAAAGAAACGACTGATTCACCGCCAGCACTTCCATTTCCTCAAGCCATGACCAAACAAAGGAAAGTTAATCACAACTCTGAAATCTTTGAAACTTTCAAACAGGTAAGGATCAATATACCTTTGCTGGATGCTATTAAACAGGTTCCTTCCTATGCTAAATTTTTGAAAGATCTCTGCACTGTGAAGAGGAAACTGAATGTGAAAAAGAAAGCCTTTCTAGCCGAACAAGTAAGTGCTATTCTTCAAAACAATAATGCTTTGAAATATAAAGACCCTGGTTGTCCTATAATTTCTTGCTTTATTGGAGAGCACAAAATTGAAAGAGCCTTACTTGATCTTGGTGCTAGTGTGAATTTACTTCCATATTCAGTTTTTCAGAGTCTCAATCTAGGTGAGTTAAAACCAACTTCTATATCTCTTTTACTTGCCGATAGATCTGTAAAAGTGCCTAGAGGAATAATTGAAGATGTGTTAGTACAAGTTGATAAATTCATTTATCCTGTGGATTTTATTGTCTTGGACACAGAACCTGTTGAAGCATGTAATTCATTTCCTGTTATTTTAGGACGTCCGTTTCTTGCAACCTCTAACGCATTGATTAATTGTAGGAATGGACTGATGAAGCTATCATTTGGAAACATGACATTGGAGATGAATATTTTCAACATTTGCAAGCAACCTGGAGATGATAATGATTTACAAGAAGTAGATCATATTGACGAATTAGTTTATGATCAACTTGAATCTACTTTAAGTAAAAATGAATTGGATGAAACTGAAGATTTGCAAATGATTTATTCTGAGGAAGAAATCATGGATGAAACAAGCACCGAAAATGTTGATGCGAATCTTTTGTCAATAGTGACAACAGATTCGACATCTGACATCACATCAATGGATGATTACTTTCCTAACGAATCCTTACTTTCTCTTAGTCCAATGCCTTGGTATAATAAAAATATCAATTTTCTTTCTTTAGGAGATTTGTCAGCTGATTGGAGTACCCAAGACAAAGAAAAGTTTTTGAACGAAGTGAAGAATTTTTATTGTGATGACCCTACCTTATTCAAATATTGTCCTGATCAAATATTTCAAAGATTCATTCCCGACAATGAGGTAAGTAGTGTCATTAAACTTTGTCATTCTGAAGCATGTGGAAGTTGTTTCTCGTCAAAAAAGACAGCTACAAAAATCTTTCAAAATGGATTTTATTGGCCCACCATGTTCAAAGACACGAATGCATTCTACAAAACTTGTGAAAATTGTCAAAAAATTGACACTGGTCAAAAAGTTTTGTTTTATGATTCTCAACTCTATGCATTCCCTAAAGAGCTAAGATCAAGATGGAGCAATCCTTATGGGGCTTGTGATATTGAGAATTCAATGAATAACAATGATTTTAAGGAAAATGGACATCGTTTGACAGCTTACTTTGATAATTTTCCTAGTGAAAATGAATCAGCTGGTTTGAATGATTTTGTAGATAAAGATTGATTATTTTGTTTTTCTCACATTTTCTTTTTTATGTTTCTTTTTGAGTGATTTTTGCTAGTTTCTCTCATCCCGGTCAAATGGCGGACAACGGTACTCCGTGACTTAAGTCGGTTCTTTCAGTTTCCCACAATAACTGATATTTGTGTATATATTTGTGCAATTCTTTGAATCTCTCTTCCAATTCTCATTTGAAAATGGACACTAATCTTGAAAAATTGAAAAAGTATTTTCCCGCTCTGCCTCAGAATGTGATTACACAAATTTACCGTGCTAGATGTGCAAGATTGAGATTGTTAATGAATCATGGAATTCCTGAGGATATTCGTTGGATGATTGAAGCAAAGGTCCGATTATCAGGTGAGTCCTCTAATTTCTTTATTTCACACATGCCTGGAACAGGTAAAAGCACTTTTGCAAAGAAGCGTCGTGCAAAACGACTAGAAGTCTGTCATCGATGTGCTAGATGGACTTGTAATACACAATGTCGTTCTTTAGGAATGATATCTATAAACCGTGAAGATAAAATACAATTCATTAAGGATGGCCTGAGTAAGGAGTCTTTAGATAATCTTCTATTGACTCTTGAGACGCATCCTAGTGGAGATGTGCATCGTGCAATTCATGATTTATGGCCACTATTTCATAAAGAACATGATCGACTTAGTCTTGGGAACCTGACTAAAAAAGACCCTGTTTGCCAGTTTTTAAGAAAACTGGATGGGAAGCCTATCCCCGACCCATAGAGGGCGTTTAAGCCGTTCTTGGACGTAAAACCAAGGGAAGATGTGAGCCACAATCACAACTACCTGTACATACACATGTTTTTTTCAAAAGTAAATAAATAAATAAATAAAAAGAGAGAGAGAGTGTGTGAGACTCTAGCTGGCCTACATATAAATGTTATGATTGCCTTTCTACTTTTTCATCTATAAAACCCTATTTTCCTTCCTTTCATTTCTACTCAACCCATACATTCAACAAATACAGAAGTGTGTAGAAATGGCAAGTTCCTCAAGTCATCAAATAAGAAATATTTGTGTTTTCGGTGGATCTAGTCCTGGGAAAGAAAAAGAGTTTTTAGAATCAGCAAATCATCTTGGTCAGGTGCTAGCTGAGAGAAAGATTCATTTAGTGTATGGGGGAGGCAGTCTTGGGTTAATGGGAGGTGTGTCAATAGCTGCATTTTTAGGAGGTAGTCAAGTTTTAGGAATCGTCCCTGAAGCTTTGGCACAAGGGGACATCATTGGAAAAACAATTGGAGAGGAACTTCAGGTCTCTACAATGTCGGCTCGAATGAATGCAATGTTTAACCATGCTGATGCTTTCATTGCTTTACCAGGTGGTCTAGGCACATTGGAAGAGATCTTTCATATTTCCTCTTGGGCTCAATTGCACATTCACCATAAACCCATAGGTTTGTTAAATGTTAATGGTTATTATGATAAGTTGTTGTCTTTTCTTGATCATGCTGTGGAACATGAATTTTTAACATCTTCTGCACGACAAATCATAATCTCTGCTTCTACTGCTGAACAATTGATTGACCAACTACAATCTTTCATTCCTGTGATTGATCCTTCCATGAGTCGCATAAATTGGTCATCTAAGGAAAGCCGTAAAAAGCTTAGATTGGATTTGAGCCTTCATTTGTGAATTTTTGTGTCTTTTGGTTTTATTATGTTTTGTTATTTCTTATTTTTGTTTCAGTGTGTTTCAGGTTTTGTCAGTGTTCGTTATTTCAGGTGATATCTTTTATACTCTATCTTTCTACCTTAAAACATTGAGGACAATGTCTCGTTTTGGTTGGGGGGAGAGGGTAGTAGTTGATAAAAAAAAAAATTGTTTTTCATTTCATAAAGCATGTGCATAATTGTTGTTACTAGGATGGCAGAGTAAAGGAGTTCTTTTGTTAAAGTGACTCTTGAGACGCATCTTAGTAACCATTCTTAACAAGATCTATTATAATACTTCCTGAAATATTCAGGTTTACAAACTCTCGTATTGTTACCACTTAATTCTGCTCATATACTTATTTAACATGTATTTTTAAACCTTAATTTACACACACACACTTTAACATATGATTGTGGGTTGCATATTGGATTATTACATTATTTATGTTCTTTTGTTAAAGGTAACAACTAAGGGAAAGGGATTGTATATAATTAAAAAAAAACATGAAAAAAAAAAGAAAAATAAATAAAAAATGATGATAATAAAAATGTAGATAAGTTTGATTTCGTAGCCTCCCTAACCTAAGCAATTAAGCCCGAAGGGGTGTTTTAACACCTAATACCCTAAAGTCAACTGACTTGGGAGCTATTGGCCCAACGCTTGTTACATGGTTTGAGGAGAAAAGCTTAATGCAATCAAACATTGCACTATCTACATATCAGTATCTGCGACCCGAGTTACTAAGCTCGTAGGGGTGTCTTAACACCTAATGCCCTAAGACCAACTGGTTTGGGAGTCATTAGCTGAAAGCTCATTACATGGGTTAAAGATGCATGATGTTTTTAAAGTATATGTATATAGAGTTAAAAAAAAAAGAAGACAAAAATAGTAATCCCAACCCAAGGAAGTTAACCTTAAATATTAGAACAAAAATTTTGTTTTCTTCCAAGAAAAGCCCCATAATTATGTGTTGATACATTGAGCACAAAAGAAAGGTTTATTAATATCTTGTTAAGTGGTATTGAGCAGATATATAAATTTAATGAGAGTTTGTTTATCTGGATAGATTAATGGAAGTTAAATGATGAATACCTTGCTTTGTGAAATTTGCAAATTGTTTTAACGCTTTAATTACTAGGGACTAGTAATAAGCTGGTTGAGGGGTGTGATTAGTACTTAAAAGTGTATTTTTATCATGGTTTTATATCATCATTTTGCACTTGAAGTATCAATAACTCCTTAACTAAAATATGTTTTATAATAATGTATCTAATAATATAAGATACCTATAATTTGTGGTAAATGTCTATTTTTAATGCAGGTCTATCACATAAATGAAAGGATTGATTGATGACTTGAAGAACTTAAATTGCATGGATAAAGAGATGGTCAAACTTAGAGAAGAGATGTCGGTGCAATCCAAACCAGAACACTGTTCGGTAATTGGGCCATATCTGGAGCTACAGATCTCAGATTTAGGTCCAATTTATATGGATGGAAAGGTAAGACATAGGGCTACAACTTTCATATGGAGCCCAAGATCTAAAAAGGCCATTATCAAGTCCAAATTGTAGCAACAACAAAGAAGCCCGAATCTGTCTTCCAGCCCGAGCACTGTTCGGTATTTTGGCCATATCTGGAGTTCTAGAAGTCCAAATGAGCTGAATGTTTTACACAAGAAATCTGAGACAATTGCCTACAACTTTCATGTTTGCACCTGGCTCCAGTTTTGACGTTATCAATGACGTTTTGGGCAGACAAGAGAAGATAAGGATTGTCACCAAGTCAAAAGTTGGCCACCCACTTATCAATTAGTCATCAAATCAATAGTTCCCAATTTTGGCCTATAAAAGGAGGCATTTGCCATGCATTTAGGCATCTTGGTGTTCAGATCAAGATCATGCTCTTCCTTTCTCTCTTTGTATTTTTTGTAATGTTTATGCTTTGCTTTCATTAATATGAAGTTTATGCCTTTCATTTCCTTTCCTTTATTTAGTTAACTTTTATGTCCTTATTTTGTTTATCTATTTTTATTTCTTTCATTATGTCTAGCTAAGTTAATTATGTCAAGGTGAAAAGGTTACACTAATGGTGTAAGAATAAGTATAGTGTAAACTTAATATGGACTTTAATGTTTGATACTAACATGTTTTATATTTGTTATCTTGTTCACTCTTTAATACTTTGCTTGTTAAATGACTAATCTTGATTTATGTTGTATAACACTTGGTACAACAAATGCTTGGCACTTTCATAGCCCATAATGTATGGTATAACCGACACCTGAGCTATGAAAGGAACTTGATTTGTTGTTAACATAAGTTATAATCATGAATGCTTGACGAGATTTACAAGTATTAGCATTAATTGAATAAGATGACTAATGTAATCATGTTAACAATATATAATCTGATTGGAACCTCCTTTGTGTGTGGTTTCCAATTCAATAATAAGAGTTTATACTATACTTATTTGATATACCATTAGTGGAACCTCTAACCTTGACATTTGTTATTATTATTGCTTAATCCTTACATTAATATTTGATCTCCAAGTTCTCATCATCATCATCTTCTTCTTCTTCTCTTTCTTTATTATTATTATTATTATTATTATTAGTATTATTAGTACTACTACTACTACTACTACTACTACTACTACTACTACTATTATTATTATTATTATTATTATTACTATGGTTGTTGTTGTTATTGTTGTTTTATAATTGTTGTTTATAATTTGTACAATTAACCTCCCTGTGGTTCGACCCCGGTCTTGCCGGGTTATTTATTACTTCGACACTCCTGCACTTGGGAGAAGACATCAATCTTTTAGTCGTGTCAGTGACCACACTCTCATGCACGTGTAGGAATAAAATAAAAAGAAGAAGAAGAAAGCAAAAGAAGGAGGAAGAAAATAAAATAAAAAGAAACAAAAGAAAAGAAACAAAGTTATATACAAGAAAAGTGAAAAGAGAAAATAAAATAAATACTATAATTTATACAAGAACTTACCTCCCCGGCAACGGCGCCAAAAACTTGACACGACTAAAAGATTGATGTCTTCTCCCAAGTGCAGGAGTGTCGAAGTAATAAATAACCCGGCAAGACCGGGGTCGAACCACAGGGAGGTTAATTGTACAAATTATAAACAACAATTATAAACAACAATAATAGTAATAACGATAACAATAATAATAATAATAACAACAACAACAACAACAACAACAACAACAACAACAACAACAACAATAATAATAATAATAATAATAATAATAATAATAATAATAATAATAATAATAATACTAGTAGTAGTAGTAGTAGTAGTAGTAGTAGTAGTAGTAGTAGTAATAATAATAATAAAGAAAGAGAAGAAGAAGAAGATGATGATGATGAGAACTTAGAGATGAAATATTAATGTAAGGATTAAACAATAATAATAACAAATGTCAAGGTTAGAGGTTCCACTAATGGTATATCAAACAAGTATAGTATAAACTCTTATTATTGAATTGGAAACCACACACAAAGGAGGTTCCAATCAGATTATATATTGTTAACATGATTACATTAGTCATCTTATTCAATTAATGCTAATACTTGTAAATCTCGTCAAGCATTCATGATTATAACTTATGTTAACAACAAATCAAGTTCCTTTCATAGCTTAGGTGTCGGTTATACCATACATTATGGGCTAGGAAAGTGCCAAGCATTTGTTGTACCAAGTGTTATACAACATAAATCAAGATTAGTCATTTAACAAGCAAAGTATTAAAGAGTGAACAAGATAACAAATATAAAACATGTTAGTATCAAACATTAAGGTCCATATTAAGTTTACACTATACTTATTCTTCCACCATTAGTGTAACCTTTTCACCTTGACATAATTAACTTAGCTAGACATAATGAAAGAAAGCAAAATAGATAAACAAAATAAGAACATAAAAGCTAACTAAGTAAAGGAAAGGAAATGAAAGGCATAAACTTGATATTAATGAAAGCAAAGCATAAACATTACAAAGAATACAAAGAGAGAAAGAAAGAGCATGATCTTGATCTGAACACCAAGATGCCTAAATGCATGGCAAATGCCTCCTTTTATAGGCCAAAATTGGGAACTATTGATTTGATGACTAATTGATAAGTGGGTGGCCAACTTTTGACTTGGTGACAATCCTTATCTTCTCTTGTCTGCCCAAAACGTCATTGATAACGTCAAAATTGGAGCCAGTTGTAAACATGAAAGTTGTAGGCAATTGTCTCATCTTTCTTGTGTAAACAATTCAGCTCATTTGGACTTCTAGAACTCCAGATATGGCCAAAATACCGAACAGTGCTCGGGCTGGAAGACAGATTCGGGCTTCTTTGTTGTTGCTACAATTTGGACTTGCAAATGGCCTTTTTAGATCTTGGGCTCCATATGAAAGTTGTAGGCCTATGTCTTACCTTTCCATCCATATAAATTGGACCTAAATCTGAGATCTGTAGCTCCAGATATGACCCAATTACCGAACAGTGTTCTGGTTTGGATTGCACCGACATCTCTTCTCTAAGTTTGACCATCTCTTTATCCTTGCAATTTAAGTTCTTCAAGTCATCAATCAATCCTTTCATTTATTTGATAGGCCTGCATTAAAAATAGACATTTACCACAAATTATAGGTATCTTATATTATTAGATACATTATTATAAAACATATTTTAGTTAAGGAGTTATTGATACTTCAAGTGCAAAATGATGATATAAAACCATGATAAAAATGCACTTTTAAGTACTAATCATAAGGTTAGAAAACACACTACCAAAGGTCGAGTGCTCTAAGGCACACTCAAAATGAGGCAGGGTTGGAAAACGTATTACACAAGATGGTTGAGGGCTCTAAGGCGCACTAAAAAAGGAGGTAGGGTTAGAAAACACACTACCTAGGAGGTCATGGCTTTAAGACGCACTAAAAAGGGAGGTAGGGTTAGAAAACCCACTACCTAAAGTGGTTGAGTGCTCTAAGGCGCACTCAAAAGGGAGGTAGGGTTGGAAAACCCACTACGTAAGAGGTGAGGGCTTGAAAGCGTACTAAAAAAGGAGGTAGGGTTGGAAAACCCACTACTTAAAAGGTGAGGGCTCGAAGGCCCACTAAAAAAGAAGGTAGGGTTAGAAAACCCACTACCTAAGGTGATTGAGTGCTTTAAGGCGCACTCAAAAGGGAGGTAGGGTTGGAAAACCCACTACCTAAAGTGGTCGAGTGCTCTAAGGCGCACCTAAAAGGAAGGTAGGGTTAGAAAACACACTACCTAAGAGGTGGTTGAGGGCTCTAAGACGCGCTCAAAAGGAGGTAAGGTTGGAAAACACACTACCCAAGGTGGTCAAGGGCTTTAAGTCGCGCTCAAAATGAGGCAGGGTTGGAAAATGCACTACACAAGGTGGTTAAGGGCTCTAAAATGCACTAAAAAAGGAAGTGAGGGCACCAAGGCACACTTAAAATGAGGTAGGGTCAGAAAACATGCTACCCGATAAATGGTGGCTCAAGAGAGCACATGAAATGAAGTGAGGGCACAAAGGCACACTCAAAATGAGGTAGGGTCAAAAAACACGCTACCTGAGAGATGGTGGCTTAAGAGAGCACATAAAAGGAAGTGAGGGTACAAAGGCTCACTCAAAATGAGGTAGGGTTAGAAAACACGCTATCTAAGGGATGGTGGCTCAAAAGAGCACATAAAAGGAAGTGAGGGCACAAAGGCTCACTCAAAATGAGGTAGGGTCAGAAAACACGCTACCCGAGATATGGTAAAACTGATTTGACAATGTTGAAAGTAATGTATTATGATCAATATTTTAGTTAAGGAGTTATTGATACTTCAAGTGCAAAATGATGATATAAAACCATGATTCATTAACAATTTCAATCTTGCACATCTAGCACGGTAAATTTTTGTAATCGCATTCTGAGGCAGAGCGGGAAAATACTTTTTCAATTTTTCAAGATTAGTGTCCATTTTCAAATGAGAATTGGAAGAGAGATTCAAAGAATTGCACAGATATATACACAAATATCAGTAATTGTGGGAAACTGAAAGAACTGACTTAAGTTACGGAGTACCGTTATCCGCCACTTGACCGGGGTGAGAGAAACTAGCAAAAATCACTCAAAAAGAAACAGAAAAAAAGAAAATGTGAGAAAAACAAAATAATCAACCTTTATCTACAAGATCATTCAAACCAGCTGATTCATTTTCACTAGGAAAATTATCAAAGTAAGCTTTCAAACGATGTCCATTTTCCTTAAAATCATTGTCATTCATTGAATTCTCAATATCACAGGCCCCATAAGGATTGGTCCATCTTAATCTTAGTTCTTTAAGGAATACATAGAGTTGAGAATCATAAAACAAAACTTTTTGACCAGTGTCAATTTTTTGACAATTTTCACAAGTTTTGCAGAATGCATGTGTGTCCTTGAACATGGTGGGCCAATAAAATCCATTTTGAAAGATTTTTGCAGCTGTCTTTTTTGACGAGAAACAACTTCCACATGCTTCAGAATGACAAAGTTTAATGACACTACTTACCTCATTGTCGGGAATGAATCTTTGAAATATTTGATCAGGACAATATTTGAATAAGTTAGGGTCATCATAATAAAAGTTCTTCACTTCGTTCAAAAACGTTTCTTTATCTTGAATACTCCAATCAGTTGGCAAATCTTCTAAAGCAAGAAAATTGATATTTTTATTATACCAAGGCATTGGACTAAGAGAAAGTAAGGATTCGTTAGGAAAGTAATCATCGATTAGTGTGATGTTAGATGTTGAATCTGTTGTCACTGTTGACAAAAGATTCGCATCAATATTTTCTGTGCGTTTGTTATCCGTGATTTCTTCCTCAGAATAAATCATTTGCAAATCTTCAGATTCATCCAACTCATTTTTACTTAAAGTAGATTCAAGTTGATCATAAACTAATTCATCAATATGATCTACTTCTTGTAAATCATTATCATCTCCAGGTTGCTTGCAAATGTTGAAAATATTCATCTCCAATGTCATGTTTCCAAATGATAGCTTCATCAATCCATTCCTACAATTAATCAATGCGTTAGAGGTTGCAAGAAACGGACGTCCTAAAATAACAGGAAATGAATTACATGCTTCAACAGGTTCTGTGTCCAAGACAATAAAATCCACAGGATAAATGAATTTATCGACTTGTACTAACACATCTTCAATTATTCCTCTAGGCACTTTTACAGATCTATCGGCAAGTAAAAGAGATATAGAAGTTGGTTTTAACTCACCTAGATTGAGACTCTGAAAGACTGAATATGGAAGTAAATTCACACTAGCACCAAGATCAAGTAAGGCTTTTTCAATTTTATGGTCTCCAATAAAGCAAGAAATTGTAGGACAACCAGGGTCTTTATATTTCAAAGCATTATTGTTTTGAAGAATAGCACTTACTTGTTCAGCTAGAAAGGCTTTCTTTTTCACATTCAGTTTCCTCTTCACAGTGCATAGATCTTTCAAAAATTTAGCATAGGAAGGAACCTGTTTAATAGCATCCAACAAAGGTATATTGATCTTTACCTGTTTGAAAATTTCAAAAATTTCAGAGTTGTGATTAACTTTCCTTTGTTTGGTCATGGCTTGAGGAAATGGAAGTGCTGGCGGTGAATCAGTCGTTTTTTTGCAATTTTCAAATTCATCCCCTTCCTTACCCTCAGAGATTGACTCATCATCTTTCTCATAAGGTTCAAGAGAGGGTTTTTCAATAACCTTACCACTGCGCAGAGTAGTGACTGATTTGACTTGATCCATGTGTTGGCTTCCGGAACTACTTGCATTTGCATTGTATTGCCCTTTGGGATTTTGTTGTGTTTGAGATGGAAACTTACCTTTCTCATGGAAACTAAGAGCAGATGTTAATTTAGCAAGAGTATCTTTAAAATCTGTCATGTTTTGAACAAGTTGAGTATTAATTGTCTCTTGCTTTTCAATGAATACATGCAATGTTTCCTCAAGATTTCTTCTAGAAGGTGGAGCATAAGAAGGTGCATATCCATAAGAATTTTGGAAATTATAGTGGGCTTGAAATGGTGGTTGTGAAGTTTGTGCATTGTTGTTCTCACTCTTCCAACTGAAATTTGGGTGATTCCTCCAACCAGGGTTGTATGTTTGGGAGTATGGGTTGTGGTTGGGCCTTTGGAAACTGTTTAAAGCATGAGCTTGTTCATAGAGACATTCATTAAAAGAAGGAAAGGTTGGACAATCGTTGGTTGAGTGTTCATTTGTTTCACAGATTTGACATACAATGTTTTCAACAGATTTTAATTGACCACTCTTTTTCAATTCAAGTGCCTCAACTTTTTCTAGCTAAAGATGCAAAGTTGGCTTGAAGGTCATGATCTTCCCTAAGGTTGTACATACCTCCACTAGATGTATGAGGTTGAGTTTTACTCGGTGCCTCATATGTACCCGCAGTGTCCCAATTTTGAGCATTTTCAGCTAACAAGTCTAAGTACTCCATTGCTTCATCAGGGTCTTTATCTTCAAAAGTTCCATTGCACATCAGTTCAACCATTTGCCTATCTTTAGGTGTTAACCCTTCATAGAAATGTGAAACCAATCTCCATGTTTCAAAACCATGATGGGGGCAAGTACTAAGCAAATCTCGATACCTATCCCAACATTTGTAAAATGTTTCTCCTGGTTTTTGAGTGAAAGTGGTGATTTGTCTCTTGAAAGAGTTTGTTCTATGAGATGGGAAAAACTTCTTTAAAAACTGTTGTTGCATTTCATCCCAAGCACGAATGGATCCTGGTCTCAAATTTTGTAGCCATGTTTTAGCTTTATCTTTTAATGAAAAAGGAAAAAGCTTTAATCTAATGGTGTTCATGCTACAATTTAAGTTATTATATGTGTTGCAGACCGCCTCAAATTCCCTTAAATGCAAGTATGGATTTTCCAATTCCAAACCATGAAAAGATGGTAAAAGTTGAATAATACCTGACTTAAAATTAAAATGAGATGCATCGGGAGGAAAAACTATGCATGATGGTGCACTTGTTCTTGTGGGATTCATGTGGTCTCTAAGTGTTCTAGCACGGTTATTTTCATTATTCTCATTTTGAAGATACTCTTGCTAAATTAACATCTGCTCTTAGTTTCCAAGAGAAAGGTAAGTTTCCATCTCAAACACAACAAAATCCCAAAGGGCAATACAATGCAAATGCAAGTAGTTCCGGAAGCCAACACAAGGATCAAGTCAAATCAGTCACTACTCTGCGTAGTGGTAAGGTTATTGAAAAACCCTCTCTTGAACCTTATGAGAAAGATGATGAGTCAATCTCTAAGGGTAAGGAAGGGGATGAATCTGAAAATTGCAAAGAAACGACTGATTCACCGCCAGCACTTCCATTTCCTCAAGCCATGACCAAACAAAGGAAAGTTAATCACAACTCTGAAATCTTTGAAACTTTCAAACAGGTAAGGATCAATATACCTTTGCTGGATGCTATTAAACAGGTTCCTTCCTATGCTAAATTTTTGAAAGATCTCTACACTGTGAAGAGGAAACTGAATGTGAAAAAGAAAGCCTTTCTAGCCGAACAAGTAAGTGCTATTCTTCAAAACAATAATGCTTTGAAATATAAAGACCCTGGTTGTCCTATAATTTCTTGCTTTATTGGAGAGCACAAAATTGAAAGAGCCTTACTTGATCTTGGTGCTAGTGTGAATTTACTTCCATATTCAGTTTTTCAGAGTCTCAATCTAGGTGAGTTAAAACCAACTTCTATATCTCTTTTACTTGCCGATAGATCTGTAAAAGTGCCTAGAGGAATAATTGAAGATGTGTTAGTACAAGTTGATAAATTCATTTATCCTGTGGATTTTATTGTCTTGGACACAGAACCTGTTGAAGCATGTAATTCATTTCCTGTTATTTTAGGACGTCCGTTTCTTGCAACCTCTAACGCATTGATTAATTGTAGGAATGGACTGATGAAGCTATCATTTGGAAACATGACATTGGAGATGAATATTTTCAACATTTGCAAGCAACCTGGAGATGATAATGATTTACAAGAAGTAGATCATATTGACGAATTAGTTTATGATCAACTTGAATCTACTTTAAGTAAAAATGAATTGGATGAAACTGAAGATTTGCAAATGATTTATTCTGAGGAAGAAATCATGGATGAAACAAGCACCGAAAATGTTGATGCGAATCTTTTGTCAATAGTGACAACAGATTCGACATCTGACATCACATCAATGGATGATTACTTTCCTAACGAATCCTTACTTTCTCTTAGTCCAATGCCTTGGTATAATAAAAATATCAATTTTCTTTCTTTAGGAGATTTGTCAGCTGATTGGAGTACCCAAGACAAAGAAAAGTTTTTGAACGAAGTGAAGAATTTTTATTGTGATGACCCTACCTTATTCAAATATTGTCCTGATCAAATATTTCAAAGATTCATTCCCGACAATGAGGTAAGTAGTGTCATTAAACTTTGTCATTCTGAAGCATGTGGAAGTTGTTTCTCGTCAAAAAAGACAGCTACAAAAATCTTTCAAAATGGATTTTATTGGCCCACCATGTTCAAAGACACGAATGCATTCTACAAAACTTGTGAAAATTGTCAAAAAATTGACACTGGTCAAAAAGTTTTGTTTTATGATTCTCAACTCTATGCATTCCCTAAAGAGCTAAGATCAAGATGGAGCAATCCTTATGGGGCTTGTGATATTGAGAATTCAATGAATAACAATGATTTTAAGGAAAATGGACATCGTTTGACAGCTTACTTTGATAATTTTCCTAGTGAAAATGAATCAGCTGGTTTGAATGATTTTGTAGATAAAGATTGATTATTTTGTTTTTCTCACATTTTCTTTTTTATGTTTCTTTTTGAGTGATTTTTGCTAGTTTCTCTCATCCCGGTCAAATGGCGGACAACGGTACTCCGTGACTTAAGTCGGTTCTTTCAGTTTCCCACAATAACTGATATTTGTGTATATATTTGTGCAATTCTTTGAATCTCTCTTCCAATTCTCATTTGAAAATGGACACTAATCTTGAAAAATTGAAAAAGTATTTTCCCGCTCTACCTCAGAATGTGATTACACAAATTTACCGTGCTAGATGTGCAAGATTGAGATTGTTAATGAATCATGGAATTCCTGAGGATATTCGTTGGATGATTGAAGCAAAGGTCCGATTATCAGGTGAGTCCTCTAATTTCTTTATTTCACACATGCCTGGAACAGGTAAAAGCACTTTTGCAAAGAAGCGTCGTGCAAAACGACTAGAAGTCTGTCATCGATGTGCTAGATGGACTTGTAATACACAATGTCGTTCTTTAGGAATGATATCTATAAACCGTGAAGATAAAATACAATTCATTAAGGATGGCCTGAGTAAGGAGTCTTTAGATAATCTTCTATTGACTCTTGAGACGCATCCTAGTGGAGATGTGCATCGTGCAATTCATGATTTATGGCCACTATTTCATAAAGAACATGATCGACTTAGTCTTGGGAACCTGACTAAAAAAGACCCTGTTTGCCAGTTTTTAAGAAAACTGGATGGGAAGCCTATCCCCGACCCATAGAGGGCGTTTAAGCCGTTCTTGGACGTAAAACCAAGGGAAGATGTGAGCCACAATCACAACTACCTGTACATACACATGTTTTTTTCAAAAGTAAATAAATAAATAAATAAAAAGAGAGAGAGAGTGTGTGAGACTCTAGCTGGCCTACATATAGATGTTATGATTGCCTTTCTACTTTTTCATCTATAAAACCCTATTTTCCTTCCTTTCATTTCTACTCAACCCATACATTCAACAAATACAGAAGTGTGTAGAAATGGCAAGTTCCTCAAGTCATCAAATAAGAAATATTTGTGTTTTCGGTGGATCTAGTCCTGGGAAAGAAAAAGAGTTTTTAGAATCAGCAAATCATCTTGGTCAGGTGCTAGCTGAGAGAAAGATTCATTTAGTGTATGGGGGAGGCAGTCTTGGGTTAATGGGAGGTGTGTCAATAGCTGCATTTTTAGGAGGTAGTCAAGTTTTAGGAATCGTCCCTGAAGCTTTGGCACAAGGGGACATCATTGGAAAAACAATTGGAGAGGAACTTCAGGTCTCTACAATGTCGGCTCGAATGAATGCAATGTTTAACCATGCTGATGCTTTCATTGCTTTACCAGGTGGTCTAGGCACATTGGAAGAGATCTTTCATATTTCCTCTTGGGCTCAATTGCACATTCACCATAAACCCATAGGTTTGTTAAATGTTAATGGTTATTATGATAAGTTGTTGTCTTTTCTTGATCATGCTGTGGAACATGAATTTTTAACATCTTCTGCACGACAAATCATAATCTCTGCTTCTACTGCTGAACAATTGATTGACCAACTACAATCTTTCATTCCTGTGATTGATCCTTCCATGAGTCGCATAAATTGGTCATCTAAGGAAAGCCGTAAAAAGCTTAGATTGGATTTGAGCCTTCATTTGTGAATTTTTGTGTCTTTTGGTTTTATTATGTTTTGTTATTTCTTATTTTTGTTTCAGTGTGTTTCAGGTTTTGTCAGTGTTCGTTATTTCAGGTGATATCTTTTATACTCTATCTTTCTACCTTAAAACATTGAGGACAATGTCTCGTTTTGGTTGGGGGGAGAGGGTAGTAGTTGATAAAAAAAAAAAATTGTTTTTCATTTCATAAAGCATGTGCATAATTGTTGTTACTAGGATGGCAGAGTAAAGGAGTTCTTTTGTTAAAGTGACTCTTGAGACGCATCTTAGTAACCATTCTTAACAAGGTCTATTATAATACTTCCTGAAATATTCAGGTTTACAAACTCTCGTATTGTTACCACTTAATTCTGCTCATATACTTATTTAACATGTATTTTTAAACCTTAATTTACACACACACACACTTTAACATATGATTGTGGGTTGCATATTGGATTATTACATTATTTATGTTCTTTTGTTAAAGGTAACAACTAAGGGAAAGGGATTGTATATAATTAAAAAAAAAACATGAAAAAAAAAAGAAAAATAAATAAAAAATGATGATAATAAAAATGTAAATAAGTTTGATTTCGTAGCCTCCCTAACCTAAGCAATTAAGCCCGAAGGGGTGTTTTAACACCTAATACCCTAAAGTCAACTGACTTGGGAGCTATTGGCCCAACGCTTGTTACATGGTTTGAGGAGAAAAGCTTAAGGCAATCAAACATTGCACTATCTACATATCAGTATCTGCGACCCGAGTTACTAAGCTCGTAGGGGTGTCTTAACACCTAATGCCCTAAGACCAACTGGTTTGGGAGTCATTAGCTGAAAGCTCATTACATGGGTTAAAGATGCATGATGTTTTTAAAGTATATGTATGATTAGTACTCAAAAGTGCATTCTCATTAAGGATTTATGTCATCATATTGCACCTAAAGTATCATTAAATTCCCTAACAAAAGCATGTTTTATATTAGCAAGTCTAAAAATATAATATACCTTTAATTCATGGTAAATGTTCATCCTAAATGCAGGTATATCACATAAATAAAAGGATTGATTGATGAGTTTAAGGATTGAAATTGAAAGGATAAAAAGAAGGCCAAACTTAGCAAAGTGTTGCTGGTGCATTCCAAACTCGAACACCGTTCAGTAATTTGATCATATCTGGAGCTGTAGATATCAGATTTAGGTCCATTTTATATCGATGGAAAGGTAAGACATAGACCTACAACTTTCATATGAAGTCAAAGACTCAGTTCTGCCGTTTTCAAGCCCAAATCTTAGCAACAACGAAGACGTCGGAAGCTGTCCTGCAGCTCAAGCACTATTCGGTTTTTGGCTCATATCTTGAGTTCTAGAAGTCCAAATGAGCTCTGGTTTTTTTTGATGGAAAGCTAAGACAATTGCCCACAGCTTCCACAATTCAGTTGGCTATAATTCTGATGTGAGCAATGACGTTTTGGCCAGCCAACAATATCAAAAATCAGCCCACAATATCAAAAAACCAGCAGCCATTAATGTCAAAAACCAGCCACCAAATCAATGGATGCCCACCAATTCTTCAATCAATCAATAGTTCTGAAACTTAGCCTATAAAAGGAGGCATTGTCCATGTATTTAGTCATATTAATTTTCAGATCAAAGTTATCTTCTTGCTTTCTCTCTACATCTTTGTAATGTTCAAGTTTTCTTTTATGCTATAGTAATCTCTTGTTTATGCTCTTTCATTTCCTTTCCTATACTTAGTTAGCTTATATTATGTTTATATTCTTATATTGTTTATTTGTGTTTTTCTCCTTCTTAATGTTTAGCTAAGTTAATTATGTCAAGGTGAAAAGGTTTTTCTAATGGTGTTAGAATAGGTATAATATAAACTCAACATGAGCTTTAAATGTTTATATCTAAGAAAGATTGTTATTAACATGTTTTATCCTTTTATCTTACTAATTCTTAATACCTTGCTTATTAAATGTTTAATTTAGATTTGTGTTGTATAATATTTGGTACATCAAATGCTTGATCTTTCATAGTTTTCGGCCGAAATCGTTATTATGATAGAAACTTGATTTGTTGTTAACATAAACTAGCAACATGAATGCTTGATGATATTTATAAGTATGGTATTACTTATATAAGATAATTAATATGATCATGTTAGTAATTTATAATGAGCTAATAACGAGAAATCATCCGATTAGAACCTCCTTTGTGTGTGGTTTCTAGTTGAGTAATAAAAAGAGTTTATATTATATTTATTTGAAATACTATTAGTAAATCCTATAACCTTGACATATGTTTTGTTATTGTTTAATCCTTACATCAATATCACATCCCAAAATTCTCTTCAACTCTTTTTCTGTTATTATTCTCTTCAACTCTTTTTCTTTATTTGTAATTTATATAATTCACCTCTCTGTGGTTCGACCCCGGTCTTGCCGGGTTATTTTACTTTGACACTCCTGCACTTGGGATAAGACATCAACTCTTTGATCGTGTCAAGTTTTTGGCGCCGTTGCCGGGGAGGTAAGTTATTGTATAAATTAAATATTTTATTTTATTTTATTTTATTTTCACTTTTATTTGTTTTTCTAATTGTTGTTTCCTTTTCTTTTTTTTTTCTTTTCTTTTCTTTTGTATTTGCATGAGAGTTTGGACACGTACATTAAGTGGTAGACTTTCTAGAAAATCATCATTTTCTTTAGAAAACATGGCCGAAGAAGATAACCAATCAATTCATAATGAGAATAATGAGAATAATCGTGTTAGAACACTTAGAGATCATATGAATCCAACAAGAACAAGTGCACCATCATGTATTGTTTTTCCTCCTGATGCATCTCATTTTAATTTTAAGCCAGATATTATTCAACTTCTACCCACTTTTCATGGCTTAGAATTAGAAAATCCATACTTGCACTTAAGAGAATTTGAAGAAGTTTGTAACACTTATAATGACTTAAATTGTAGCATGAATACCATCAGATTAAAGCTTTTTCCTTTTTCGTTAAAAGATAAAGCTAAAACATGGCTACAAAATATTAGGTCAGGATCCATTCATGCTTGGGATGAAATGCAACAACAGTTTTTAAAGAAATTTTTCCCTTCTCATAGAACAAACTCTTTCAAAAGACAAATCACCACTTTTACTCAAAAACCAGGAGAAACATTTTATAAATGTTGGGATAGATATAAAGACTTGCTTAATACCTGTCCTCATCATGGTTTTGAAACATGGAGATTGGTTTCACAATTTTATGAAGGGTTAACACCTAAAGATAGACAAATGGTAGAATTGATGTGCAATGGAACTTTTGAAAATAAAGACCCTGATGAAGCAATGGAGTACCTAGAGTTGCTAGCTGAAAATGCTCAAAATTGGGACACCACAGGTACTTGTGAGGCACCAGGTAAAACTCAACCTCATATATCTAATGGAGGCATGTATAGCCTTAGGGAAGATCATGACCTCCAAGCCAAATTTGCATCTTTAGCTAGAAAAGTTGAGGCACTAGAATTAAAAAAGAGTGGTCAATTAAAATCTGTTCAAGAAATTGTGTGTCAAATTTGTGAAACCAATGAACACTCAACCAATGATTGTCCCACGTTGCCTTCTTTTAAGGAATGTCTCCATGAACAAGCCAATGCTTTAAATAATTTTCAAAGACCAAGTCATAACCCGTACTCACAAACGTACAACCCTGGTTGGAGAAATCACCCAAATTTCAGTTGGAAGAGTGGTAATAATAATGCACAAACTTCACAGCCACCATTTCAAACACAACATAATTTTCAAAATTCTCATGGATATGCACCTCCTTATATTCCCCCTCCTAAAAGAAATCTTGAGGAAACATTACATGCATTCATTGAAAAGCAAGAGACAATCAACACTCAAAATGCTCAAACCATGGCTGATTTGAAAGATACTCTTGCAAAGTTCACATCTGCTCTCAGTTTTCAGGAGAAAGGTAAGTTTCCATCTCAACCCCAGCAAAATCCCAAAGGGCAATACAATTCAAGTACAAGCAGTTCTGGAAGCCAACATCTGGATCAAGTCAAATCAGTCACTACTCTCCGCAGTGGTAAGGTTATTAAAAAACCTATTCTTGAACCTTGTGAGAAAGAAGATGAGTTAGTCTCCAAGGGTAAGGAAATGGTTGAACCTGATCATTGCAAGAAAGAGACTGATTCCCCACCAGCACTTCCATTTCCTCATGCCATGACCAAACAAAGGAAAGTCAATCACAATTCTGAAATCTTTGAAACTTTCAAACAGGTAAGGATTAATATACCTTTGCTAGATGCTATTAAACAGGTACCATCTTATGCTAAATTTTTGAAAGATCTATGCACTGTAAAGAGAAAATTGAATGTGAAAAAGAAAGCCTTCTTAGCCGAACAAGTAAGTGCCATTCTTCAGAACAATAATGCTTTGAAATATAAAGACCCTGGTTGTCCTACAATTTCTTGCTTTATTGGAGAACATAAAATTGACAGAGCTTTACTTGATCTTGGAGCTAGTGTGAATTTACTTCCATATTCAGTTTTTCAAAGTCTAAATCTCGGTGAGTTAAAACCTACTTCTGTTACTCTTTTACTTGCTGATAGATCTATAAAAATGCCTAGAGGAATAGTTGAAGATGTGTTAGTACAAGTTGATAAATTTATCTTTCCTGTGGATTTTATTGTCTTGGATACACAACCTGTTGAAGCATGCAATTCAATTCCTGTTATTTTAGGACGTCCATTTCTTGCAACTTCTAATGCATTGATTAATTGTAGGAATGGAGTGATGAAGTTATCTTTTGGAAACATGACATTAAAAATGAATGTTTTTAACATTTGCAAGCAACCTGGAGATGATAATGATTTACAGGAAGTCGATTTTATTGAAAAAATAATTTATGATCAATTTGAAAATTTTTCCAATGAAATTGAGTTTAATGAATCTGAAGATTTGCAAATGGTTTGTTTTCAGGAAGAATCAAAGACAAATATTTGGAGACCAAAAATTGAGGAATTGCCACCACGATCAATTGGGTCCATACCTTCAAGTGTTCAACCACCAAAACCCGATTTGAAGCCATTACCATGTAATCTCAAATACTCATTTTTGGGAGAAAATGAAACTTTTCCGGTAATAATTTCTTCCAAACTTAATGTTCATCAAGAAGGTAAGTTATTACAAACTCTTAAAATGCACAAAAATGCATTAGGATGGACCATAGCTGACATAAAAGGAATTAGTCCTTTGATTTGCACACACAAGATTTATTTGGAGGAAAATGCTAAACCCTCTAGAGAAATGCAACGAAGGCTTAATCCTAATATGAAAGAAGTAGTGAGAAATGAAGTCATTAAACTTCTAGATAATGGAATCATTTATCCTATTTCTGACAGCAAATGGGTAAGTCCTACCCAAGTTGTACCTAAAAAGTCTGGAGTTACTGTGATAACAAATGAGAAAAATGAGTTAATTCCAACGAGGACTATTACTGGTTGGCGTATGTGCATTGACTATAGGAAACTTAATTCAATGACTAGAAAAGATCACTTTCCTTTACCTTTCATGGATCAAATTCTAGAAAGAGTTGCAGGTCATGAATTTTATTGTTTCCTAGATGGTTATTCAGGTTACAACCAAATTGAAATTGCATTTGAAGATCAAGAGAAAACTACTTTCACATGTCCATTTGGTACATTTGCATATCGAAGGATGCCTTTTGGATTATGTAATGCACCAGCCACGTTTCAAAGATGCATGCTTAGCATATTTAGTGATATGGTTGAACGCTTTCTTGAGATATTTATGGATGATTTTTCTGTTTTTGGTGATTCATTTGATAATTGTTTAACTAATTTGGAAAAGGTTTTGAACAGGTGTGAAGAGAAGAATCTTGTGTTGAATTGGGAAAAATGTCATTTTATGGTAACAAACGGCATTGTACTTGGTCACATTGTTTCATCAATAGGAATTGAGGTTGATAAATCTAAAATTGAGTTAATTGCCAACTTGCCAACACCAAAATCTGTTAAAAATGTTAGATCATTTTTAGGACATGCTGGTTTTTATAGAAGGTTTATCAAAGATTTTAGTATAATATCTAAGCCACTGTGTAACCTTCTAACAAAGGATAATGTTTTTGAATGGACTGAATATTGTGAAGAAGCCTTTGTTAAACTTAAAAACCTGCTTACATCTGCTCCTGTTATTCAACCTCCTGATTGGTCATTACCTTTTGAAATAATGTGTGATGCTAGTGATTATGCCGTGGGTGCTGTTTTAGGACAAAGAAAAGATAAGAAACCCTATGTCATTTACTATGCAAGTAAAACTTTAAATAGTGCTCAAATAAATTACACAACCACTGAAAAAGAATTACTTGCTGTAGTATTTGCGTGTGAAAAATTCAGATCTTATCTTGTTGGCTCACCTGTTATTGTTTTTAGCGATCATGCAGCGTTGAAATATCTTCTTTCAAAGAAGGATTCTAAAGCTAGATTGGTGCGGTGGATTTTGTTACTTCAAGAATTCGATATCACAATCAAGGATAAGAAAGGCACCGAAAATGTTGTCGCGGATCATTTGTCAAGATTGGCAACTGATTCGAAATCTGACATCACACCAATCGATGACTACTTTCCTGATGAATCTTTACTTTCTGTCACTACAATGCCTTGGTTTGCTAATATTGTTAATTTTCTTGTTTCAGGACATTTGCCAGCGCATTGGGGCACTCAAGACAAAAGAAAGTTCTTGAACGAAGTGAAGAACTTTTATTGGGATGACCCTTATTTATTCAAATATTGTCCTGATCAAATATTTCGAAGATGCATTCCTGACAATGAGGTAAGTAATGTCATTAAATTTTGTCATTCTGAGGCATGTGGGGGTCATTTTTCGTCAAAAAAGACAGCCGCAAAAATCTTACAATGTGGATTTTATTGGCCCACCATGTTCAAGGACACGCATGGATTCTGCAAATCTTGTGAAAATTGTCAAAAGTTAGGATCTCTTTCAAAACGTCACATGATGCCTTTAAGCACTATTCTTGTCATTGAAATCTTTGACTGTTGGGGTATAGATTTTATGGGTCCATTTCCTCCATCATTTGGTTTTGTGTACATATTAGTCGCAGTAGACTATGTTTCAAAATGGATAGAAGCAATTCCAAGTCGTAACAATGATCATAAAACAGTCATTAAGTTTTTGAAAGAAAACATTTTGAGTCGATTTGGAATCCCTCGGGCCATGATAAGTGATGGTGGAACACATTTCTGTAACAAGCCATTTGAGTCTTTAATGAAAAAATATGGAATCACACACAAAGTTGCCACCCCTTATCACCCCCAGACAAATGGACAAGTAGAACTTGCTAATAGGGAGATCAAACAAATCTTGGAAAAAACAGTGAACCCTAATCGAAAGGACTGGTCTTTAAGACTTAATGATGCACTTTGGGCCTATCGAACTGCTTTTAAAACATCATTAGGTATGTCACCTTATAGGTTGGTTTATGGAAAACCTTGTCATTTGCCTGTGGAACTTGAATACAAAGCTTATTGGGCTATTAAAGCTTTCAATTCAAACCTGGATGATGCGAGTCAGTTGCGTAAGTTACAAATAAATGAGCTTGAAGAAATAAGAAATGATGCATATGAGAATTCAAAAATTCATAAAGCAAGAATCAAAGACTTTCATGATAAAAGAATCTTGAGAAAAACATTTGATGTTGGTCAAAAAGTTTTGCTTTATAATTCTCGACTCCATTTATTTCCTGGAAAGTTAAGATCAAGATGGAGCGGTCCATTTGTTGTGAAACATGTATATCCTTATGGGGCCTTTGATATTGAGAATCCAAAGAATGGTAATGTTTTCAAGGTCAATGGACATCGTTTGAAAGCTTACTTTGATAATTTTCCTAGTGAAAATGAATCCATTGGTTTGAATGATCCTGTATATGAAGGTTGATTATTTTGTTTTTCTCATATTTTTTTGTGTTTCTTTTTGGTGTGACTTTTGTTTTGCTAGTCTTTCTCCAACCCCGGTCAAATGGCGGATAACGGTACTCCGTGACTCTTAAGTCGGTTCTTTCAGTTTCCCATGATAATTGATATCTCTGTATATATTTGTTCAATTCCTTGTTCCTTCTCTTTTCTTTACATCTCTTCTCCACTTCTCTTTAAAAATAAAACAAAAATGGACACCGCTCTTGAAAAAATGAAAAAGTATTTTCCTGCTCTGCCTCAGAATGCGATTACAAAAATTTACCGTGCTAGGTGTGAAAGATTGAGGTTGTTAATGAACCATGGAATTCCTGAAGATATTCGCTGGATAATTGAAGCAAAGATCCGATTATCAGGTGAGTCTTCCAACTCTTTTATTTCATACATGCCTGGGACAGGTAAAAGCACTTTTGCAAAGAAACGTCGTGCAAAACGACTAAAAGTCTGTCACCGATGTGCCAGATGGACTTGTAATACAAAATGTCGTTCTTTAGGAATGGTATCTATAAACCATGAAGATAAAATACAATTCATTAAGGATGGCCTGAGTAAGGAGTCTTTAGATAATCTTCTATTGACTCTTGAGACGCATCCTAGTGGAGATGTGCATCGTGCAATTCATGATTTATGGCCTCATTTTCATAAAGAACATGATCGACTTAGTCTTGGGAATCTGACTGAAAAAGACCCTGTTTGCCAGTTTTTAAGAAAACTGGATGGGAAGCCTATCCCCGACCCATAGAGGGCGTTTAAGCCGTTCTTGGACGTAAAACCAAGGGAAAGCTGTGAGCCACAATCACAACTGCTTGTACATACATTTTTTTTTTTAATATATATATATATATAATAATAAAATAATACTAATAAATAAATAAATAAATAAGAAAGAGAGAGAGAGTAAGACTTCAGCTAGCCTACATATAGGTGGTATGCTTTGCATTTTCAATTGTTCATCTATAAAATCTTCTCTTCCTTCCCATCATTTCTACTCAACCCATTCATTCAGCATATATATAAGTGTGTAGAAATGGCGAGTTCTTCTGTTTCTAAAATAAAAACTATTTGTGTTTTTGGTGGATCTAGTCCTGGGAAAGAAAAAGAGTTTTTAGAATCAGCAAATCATCTTGGTCGGATACTAGCTGAGAGAAAGATTCATTTAGTGTATGGGGGAGGCAGTCTTGGGTTAATGGGGGGTGTTTCAATAGCTGCATTTGTAGGAGGCAGTCAAGTTTTGGGGGTTGTCCCCAAAGCTTTAGCCGAAGGGGACATCATTGGAAAAACAATTGGAGAGGAATTACAGGTCTCTACAATGTCTGATAGAATGAATACAATGTTTAACCATGCCGATGCCTTCATTGCCTTACCAGGTGGTCTGGGTACATTGGAAGAGATCTTTCATATTTCCTCTTGGGCCCAACTGCACATTCACCATAAACCTATAGGTTTGTTAAATGTTAATGGTTTTTATAATAATTTGTTGTCTTTTCTTGATCAAGCTGTGGAACAGGAATTTCTAACATCTTCGGCACGACAAATCATAATCTCTGCTGCTACTGCTGAACAATTGATTGACCAACTACAATCTTTCATCCCTGTAATTGATCCCTCCATGAGTCAACTCAATTGGTCAACCATGAAACGCCATAAAAAGCTTAAATTGGATTTGAGCCTTAGTTTGTGAAAAATTGTGTCTTTTGGTTTTATTAATAGCATAATATTTGTGTTTTGTTGTTTCTTATATTTGTTTTAGTATGTTTCAGGTTTGTCAATAGTCGCTGTTTCAGGTGATATCTTCTACACTCTATCTTTTTGCTTAGAACATTGAGGACAATGTCTTGTTTTGGTTGGGGGGAGAGGGTAGTAGTTGATATTAAAAAAAAAAAAAATTTCTATTATTTAAACCATTTGCAAAACTATTGTTACTAGGATGGCAGAGTAATGGAGGAACTTTAGTGACTCTTGAGACGCATCTTAGTAAACATTCTTAACAAGGTCTATTATAATACTTCTTGAAATATTCAGGTTTACAAACTCTTGGATTGTTATCTATAGATTCTGTTTATATGCCCATCTAACAAGTATTTTTAAACCTTCATTTTCACACACACACTCGAACATATGATTGTGGGTTGCATATTGGATTATAACATTATTTGTGTTCTTTTGTTAAAGGTAACAACTAAGGGAAAGGGATAATATATAATATGCAAAAAAAAAAAAACCACAAAAAAAAAAACAATAAAAAAAAAGAAAATAAAAACAAAGTAGATAAGTTTGGTTTCGTAGCCTCCTTGACTTAAGCAAATAAGCCCGAAGGGGTGTTTGAACACCTAGTACCCTAAAGTCAACTGACTTGGGAGTTATTGGCCCAGTGCTTGTTATATGGGTTGAGGAGAAAGCTTAAGGGAATCAAACACTGCACTATCTACATATCAGTATTTGCAACCCGAGTTACTAAGCTCGTAGGGGTGTCTCAACACCTGATGCCCTAAGACCAACTGGTCTGGGAGTCATTAGCCGAAAGCTCGTTACATGGGTTCAAGATACATTGTGCTATAAATTCTTGCTTTTTTTAAAAAAAAAAAAAGAGAAAAAAAAAAGATAACAATCCCAACCCAAGGAAGTTAACTTTAAACATTAGAACAAAAATTTTGTTTTCTTCCATGAAAAGCTCCATAGCTATGTTTTGATTTATTGAGCACCGAAAGAAGGTTTACTAATATCTTGTTTAAGAGGTATTAAGCAGATATATAAATTTAATGAGAGTTTGTTTATCTGGATAGATTAATAGAAGTTAAATGATGAATGCCTTGCTTTGTGGTATTTGCAAATTATTTTTCTATTTTAATGCTTTGATTACTAGGGACTAGTAATAAGCTGGTTGGGGGGTGTGATTAGTACTCAAAAGTGCATTCTCATTAAGGATTTATGTCATCATATTGCACCTAAAGTATCATTAAATTCCCTAACAAAAGCATGTTTTATATTAGCAAGTCTAAAAATATAATATACCTTTAATTCATGGTAAATGTTCATCCTAAATGCAGGTATATCACATAAATAAAAGGATTGATTGATGAGTTTAAGGATTGAAATTGAAAGGATAAAAAGAAGGCCAAACTTAGCAAAGTGTTGCTGGTGCATTCCAAACTCGAACACCGTTCAGTAATTTGATCATATCTGGAGCTGTAGATATCAGATTTAGGTCCATTTTATATCGATGGAAAGGTAAGACATAGACCTACAACTTTCATATGAAGTCAAAGACTCAGTTCTGCCGTTTTCAAGCCCAAATCTTAGCAACAACGAAGACGTCGGAAGCTGTCCTGCAGCTCAAGCACTATTCGGTTTTTGGCTCATATCTTGAGTTCTAGAAGTCCAAATGAGCTCTGGTTTTTTTTGATGGAAAGCTAAGACAATTGCCCACAGCTTCCATAATTCAGTTGGCTATAATTCTGATGTGAGCAATGACGTTTTGGCCAGCCAACAATATCAAAAATCAGCCCACAATATCAAAAAACCAGCAGCCATTAATGTCAAAAACCAGCCACCAAATCAATGGATGCCCACCAATTCTTCAATCAATCAATAGTTCTGAAACTTAGCCTATAAAAGGAGGCATTGTCCATGTATTTAGTCATATTAATTTTCAGATCAAAGTTATCTTCTTGCTTTCTCTCTACATCTTTGTAATGTTCAAGTTTTCTTTTATGCTATAGTAATCTCTTGTTTATGCTCTTTCATTTCCTTTCCTATACTTAGTTAGCTTATATTATGTTTATATTCTTATATTGTTTATTTGTGTTTTTCTCCTTCTTAATGTTTAGCTAAGTTAATTATGTCAAGGTGAAAAGGTTTTTCTAATGGTGTTAGAATAGGTATAATATAAACTCAACATGAGCTTTAAATGTTTATATCTAAGAAAGATTGTTATTAACATGTTTTATCCTTTTATCTTACTAATTCTTAATACCTTGCTTATTAAATGTTTAATTTAGATTTGTGTTGTATAATATTTGGTACATCAAATGCTTGATCTTTCATAGTTTTCGGCCGAAATCGTTATTATGATAGAAACTTGATTTGTTGTTAACATAAACTAGCAACATGAATGCTTGATGATATTTATAAGTATGGTATTACTTATATAAGATAATTAATATGATCATGTTAGTAATTTATAATGAGCTAATAACGAGAAATCATCCGATTAGAACCTCCTTTGTGTGTGGTTTCTAGTTGAGTAATAAAAAGAGTTTATATTATATTTATTTGAAATACTATTAGTAAATCCTATAACCTTGACATATGTTTTGTTATTGTTTAATCCTTACATCAATATCACATCCCAAAATTCTCTTCAACTCTTTTTCTGTTATTATTCTCTTCAACTCTTTTTCTTTATTTGTAATTTATATAATTCACCTCTCTGTGGTTCGACCCCGGTCTTGCCGGGTTATTTTACTTTGACACTCCTGCACTTGGGATAAGACATCAACTCTTTGATCGTGTCAATGTATATAGAGTTAAAAAAAAAAAAAGACAAAAATCGTAATCCCAACCCAAGGAAGTTAACCTTAAACATTAGAACAAAAATTTTGTTTTCTTCCAAGAAAAGCCCCATAATTATGTGTTGATACATTGAGCACAAAAGAAAGGTTTATTAATATCTTGTTAAGTGGTATTGAGCAGATATATAAATTTAATGAGAGTTTGTTTATCTGGATAGATTAATGGAAGTTAAATGATGAATACCTTGCTTTGTGAAATTTGCAAATTGTTTTAACGCTTTAATTACTAGGGACTAGTAATAAGCTGGTTGAGGGGTGTGATTAGTACTTAAAAGTGTATTTTTATCATGGTTTTATATCATCATTTTGCACTTGAAGTATCAATAACTCCTTAACTAAAATATGTTTTATAATAATGTATCTAATAATATAAGATACCTATAATTTGTGGTAAATGTCTATTTTTAATGCAGGTCTATCACATAAATGAAAGGATTGATTGATGACTTGAAGAACTTAAATTGCATGGATAAAGAGATGGTCAAACTTAGAGAAGAGATGTCGGTGCAATCCAAACCAGAACACTGTTCGGTAATTGGGCCATATCTGGAGCTATAGATCTCAGATTTAGGTCCAATTTATATGGATGGAAAGGTAAGATATAGGCCTACAACTTTCATATGGAGCCCAAGATCTAAAAAGGCCATTATCAAGTCCAAATTGTAGCAACAACAAAGAAGCCCGAATTTGTCTTCCAACCCGAGCACTGTTCGGTATTTTGGCCATATCTGGAGTTCTAGAAGTCCAAATGAGCTGAATTGTTTACACAAGAAATATGAGACAATTGCCTACAACTTTCATGTTTGCACCTGGCTCCAGTTTTGATGTTATCAATGAAGTTTTGGGCAGACAAGAGAAGATAAGGATTGTCACCAAGTCAAAAGTTGGCCACCCACTTATCAATTAGTCATCAAATCAATAGTTCCCAATTTTGGCCTATAAAAGGAGGCATTTGCCATGCATTTAGGCATCTTGGTGTTCAGATCAAGATCATGCTCTTCCTTTCTCTCTTTGTATTTTTTGTAATATTTATGCTTTGCTTTCATTAATATGAAGTTTATGCCTTTCATTTCCTTTCCTTTATTTAGTTAACTTTTATGTCCTTATTTTGTTTATCTATTTTTATTTCTTTCATTATGTCTAGCTAAGTTAATTATGTCAAGGTGAAAAGGTTACACTAATGGTGTAAGAATAAGTATAGTGTAAACTTAATATGGACTTTAATGTTTGATACTAACATGTTTTATATTTGTTATCTTGTTCACTCTTTAATACTTTGCTTGTTAAATGACTAATCTTGATTTATGTTGTATAACACTTGGTACAACAAATGCTTGGCACTTTCATAGCCCATAATGTATGGTATAACCGACACCTGAGCTATGAAAGGAACTTGATTTGTTGTTAACATAAGTTATAATCATGAATGCTTGACGAGATTTACAAGTATTAGCATTAATTGAATAAGATGACTAATGTAATCATGTTAACAATATATAATCTGATTGGAACCTCCTTTGTGTGTGGTTTCCAATTCAATAATAAGAGTTTATACTATACTTATTTGATATACCATTAGTGGAACCTCTAACCTTGACATTTGTTATTATTATTGCTTAATCCTTACATTAATATTTGATCTCCAAGTTCTCATCATCATCATCTTCTTCTTCTTCTCTTTCTTTATTATTATTATTATTATTAACATTATTATTATTATTATTATTATTATTATTATTATTATTATTATTAGTACTACTACTACTACTACTACTACTACTACTACTAGTATTATTATTATTATTATTATTATTACTATGGTTGTTGTTGTTATTGTTGTTTTATAATTGTTGTTTATAATTTGTACAATTAACCTCCCTGTGGTTCGACCCCGGTCTTGCCTGGTTATTTATTACTTCGACACTCCTGCACTTGGGAGAAGACATCAATCTTTTAGTCGTGTCACTGACCACACTCTCATGCACGTGTAGGAATAAAATAAAAAGAAGAAGAAGAAAGCAAAAGAAGGAGGAAGAAAATAAAATAAAAAGAAACAAAAGAAAAGAAACAAAGTTATATACAAGAAAAGTGAAAAGTGAAAATAAAATAAATACTATAATTTATACAAGAACTTACCTCCCCGGCAACGGCGCCAAAAACTTGACACGACTAAAAGATTGATGTCTTCTCCCAAGTGCAGGAGTGTCGAAGTAATAAATAACCCGGCAAGACCGGGGTCGAACCACAGGGAGGTTAATTGTACAAATTATAAACAACAATTATAAACAACAATAATAGTAATAACGATAACAATAATAATAATAATAACAACAACAACAACAACAACAACAATAATAATAATAATAATAATAATAATAATAATAATAATAATACTACTAGTAGTAGTAGTAGTAGTAGTAGTAGTAGTAGTAATAATAATAATAATAATAAAGAAAGAGAAGAAGAAGAAGATGATGATGATGAGAACTTAGAGATGAAATATTAATGTAAGGATTAAACAATAATAATAACAAATGTCAAGGTTAGAGGTTCCACTAATGGTATATCAAACAAGTATAGTATAAACTCTTATTATTGAATTGGAAACCACACAAAGGAGGTTCCAATCAGATTATATATTGTTAACATGATTACATTAGTCATCTTATTCAATTAATGCTAATACTTGTAAATCTCGTCAAGCATTCATGATTATAACTTATGTTAACAACAAATCAAGTTCCTTTCATAGCTTAGGTGTCGGTTATACCATACATTATGGGCTAGGAAAGTGCCAAGCATTTGTTGTACCAAGTGTTATACAACATAAATCAAGATTAGTCATTTAACAAGCAAAGTATTAAAGAGTGAACAAGATAACAAATATAAAACATGTTAGTATCAAACATTAAGGTCCATATTAAGTTTACACTATACTTATTCTTCCACCATTAGTGTAACCTTTTCACCTTGACATAATTAACTTAGCTAGACATAATGAAAGAAAGCAAAATAGATAAACAAAATAAGAACATAAAAGCTAACTAAGTAAAGGAAAGGAAATGAAAGGCATAAACTTGATATTAATGAAAGCAAAGCATAAACATTACAAAGAATACAAAGAGAGAGAGAAAGAGCATGATCTTGATCTGAACACCAAGATGCCTAAATGCATGGCAAATGCCTCCTTTTATAGGCCAAAATTGGGAACTATTGATTTGATGACTAATTGATAAGTGGGTGGCCAACTTTTGACTTGGTGACAATCCTTATCTTCTCTTGTCTGCCCAAAACGTCATTGATAATGTCAAAATTGGAGCCAGTTGTAAACATGAAAGTTGTAGGCAATTGTCTCAGCTTTCTTGTGTAAACAATTCAGCTCATTTGGACTTCTAGAACTCCAGATATGGCCAAAATACCGAACAGTGCTCGGGCTGGAAGACAGATTCGGGCTTCTTTGTTGTTGCTACAATTTGGACTTGCAAATGGCCTTTTTAGATCTTGGGCTCCATATGAAAGTTGTAGGCCTATGTCTTACCTTTCCATCCATATAAATTGGACCTAAATCTGAGATCTGTAGCTCCAGATATGACCCAATTACCGAACAGTGTTCTGGTTTGGATTGCACCGACATCTCTTCTCTAAGTTTGACCATCTCTTTATCCTTGCAATTTAAGTTCTTCAAGTCATCAATCAATCCTTTCATTTATTTGATAGGCCTGCATTAAAAATAGACATTTACCACAAATTATAGGTATCTTATATTATTAGATACATTATTATATAACATATTTTAGTTAAGGAGTTATTGATACTTCAAGTGCAAAATGATGATATAAAACCATGATAAAAATGCACTTTTAAGTACTAATCATAAGGTTAGAAAACACACTACCAAAGGTCGAGTGCTCTAAGGCACACTCAAAATGAGGCAGGGTTGGAAAACGTATTACACAAGATGGTTGAGGGCTCTAAGGCGCACTAAAAAAGGAGGTAGGGTTAGAAAACACACTACCTAGGAGGTCATGGCTTTAAGACGCACTAAAAAGGGAGGTAGGGTTAGAAAACCCACTACCTAAAGTGGTTGAGTGCTCTAAGGCGCACTCAAAAGGGAGGTAGGGTTGGAAAACCCACTACGTAAGAGGTGAGGGCTTGAAAGCGTACTAAAAAAGGAGGTAGGGTTGGAAAACCCACTACTTAAAAGGTGAGGGCTCGAAGGCCCACTAAAAAAGAAGGTAGGGTTAGAAAACCCACTACCTAAGGTGATTGAGTGCTTTAAGGCGCACTCAAAAGGGAGGTAGGGTTGGAAAACCCACTACCTAAAGTGGTCGAGTGCTCTAAGGCGCACCTAAAAGGAAGGTAGGGTTAGAAAACACACTACCTAAGAGGTGGTTGAGGGCTCTAAGACGCGCTCAAAAGGAGGTAAGGTTGGAAAACACACTACCCAAGGTGGTCAAGGGCTTTAAGTCGCGCTCAAAATGAGGCAGGGTTGGAAAATGCACTACACAAGGTGGTTAAGGGCTCTAAAATGCACTAAAAAAGGAAGTGAGGGCACCAAGGCACACTTAAAATGAGGTAGGGTCAGAAAACATGCTACCCGATAAATGGTGGCTCAAGAGAGCACATGAAATGAAGTGAGGGCACAAAGGCACACTCAAAATGAGGTAGGGTCAAAAAACACGCTACCTGAGAGATGGTGGCTTAAGAGAGCACATAAAAGGAAGTGAGGGTACAAAGGCTCACTCAAAATGAGGTAGGGTTAGAAAACACGCTATTTAAGGGATGGTGGCTCAAAAGAGCACATAAAAGGAAGTGAGGGCACAAAGGCTCACTCAAAATGAGGTAGGGTCAGAAAACACGCTACCCGAGATATGGTAAAACTGATTTGACAATGTTGAAAGTAATGTATTATGATCAATATACATGTATACTTACCTGAGAAATATAGGTTCTCATTTCTTCATGGTGTCTTTCTTTTCTCAAAAGTTAGAGTGTTGGCAGTAAGCTTTAATGGCTCTTTTCACTCTTGCTTACTCGAGTCAAATCTTGATTTTGACCTCTAAGAAGGACTTAATGTCATCATACTTCTTTGTCCTCCACCCCTTATTTCAATGGTTGCCAATTTTACTTGGCATTCTTCTTAAAAAAGAGAATCATGGAGCCAACCCTACTAGGCATTTCTGATTGCCCCCGATCATGCCCCAAAGTGTTTAATTTGGGTTTAGGGATGAGGCTATATAAAGGTTTGGTTTTTGACAAGAAGTTGTTTTCATGCAGAATTTTTGGAATTTCAAAGCTATTCCAACACAGAAATCATTTTAACATCGATTCAAAGCAAACTCATTCTAAAGAAATTCAAGTGATTCCTATAAAGAGGTTTTCAAAAGTGATGAAACTTTTGGTTTTGCTTTTGGTGAAAATATGAAGAACATGAAATGACATCTAGTTGGTCACAAAAGGTTTAAATTTCAATTTGAGGGTTATTGAGAACCGTTGTTTAAAACATTCATTTTATTTGCATGAATAATGATTTTTCTCATGAGAAAGCATTGCCTATCGATCCAGATTGCTTGCCTTTGATCAGAAAGGGCTTGATTAGGCATGTAATGTAGACTTGGGCTATTAGTTATGAAGAAAAGGATATTTATAGGCTCCAAAGGTGTTTAAGGGACTTTAAGACTAAGGATCACTAATACTTATATCCCAAAGTTTTTGTTCATACATTTCTCAACCTTAGAATTGATTTGCAAAATGGTCCATAGTGCCCCGCAATGTTGGGCTTGGGCTCTTTCTTTTTGTTTTTGTTTTCTTCATTTGGTTTTGAGCATCATTGCATTGGTTTTTTTTTTTATGCTTAAAATTTTTGGATCCTTTGGATTTTTTTTCCTCTTTTTTTTTATGCCCCCTAGCTTTGTATGGGCACCTTCGACGATTAATAATTTTCTTTTATGCCCCCAAAATTGTTTGGGCACTTTCAATCATTGAGGATTTTTTCATGCCCCCAAGAGTTATTTGAGCACTTTCAATCATTAAGGATTTTTTTGGCACTTGCCCCCTAGTGTAGGGTGTGATCCTAGTCAAGGTTATTTTTCAAGAAAAATCTATTAGGTTCAAAAAGGGACTGCAAAGGATATATTTTAGCCTTGTGAAAAGGATTATCAAATATGGTCTTTCTTCATCTCAAATGCATGCATTTAGGATCGGTAAGCCTTGCTTTCATGCGAATATGCAAAGTGATTTCTCATTATTCATTCAAATGAAACTTAGCTTTTGTAGTCACTTCATGGTGTTTTTGTTTTATTGTTGTTTTTCGAGTTTTCTAGGTATATGTTAACCTCTCTAAGGAATCACCTGAATTTTCAGAACTTGTTTGTTTCGGACAAACACCAATATGATTTCTGTTTTTGTACTAAACTTTGAATTCCCAAAAAAATCTGGGTGAAAACATGCATGGTTTTGGAAGAAAGGGGGAAACACGCCCAAAGATTCTTGACGCAATGGTTTCATGTTCAAAGGTTATGTTCAATGTGTTATTTGCACGAAACAGCAAAAACAATGAAGGCATGTCATGAATTCAGGAAAACACATGATCTTATTAATACGTAAGGCTTAGTGGACAAGGAAACTCTTATGGAATTTTGAGCCAAATTACCGATAAAACTGGAATAGGATGAAAAAATCAAGAAGTTTTTGCAAGCACGATCGAGCAGAGGTATTTATTTTTTAGCAGAACAAGAACAGACTCCATTCTGCAATGGTGGTGCAATTCCCCTTCGGATTGTATTGAGGCTTTTGACCATGTTTGCCCCTCAATTTCTTCAGGTTAAGTCATTGTTGGGGTTCGAACAAAGATGATAGGTCAGTAGGAATGAACTTTCCTAGAGGTGAGTCAAGCTTTTGATTAGAGACTCCAACTCTTCTTGAAAATGGATCCTATAATGAACACGCTCTTCATCTTCATTGTTTTTTTTTGCTCAAAATTAGGTGTTGCAGACTCGTAGGGGACCCACCTTTTATTTTGGTACATGCATGACAAATGTATGAACATGAAACCTATATGATGAACTCGCCCTTCGAGGGGTGACATATAATCGTAACTCTTACATGATGAAACAAGAATCTTGATTCTTGCCTAAACTCTACAATGAAAATTTTTGGAGTGACGATCATTCTATCACCCACAAGTCTTGAGTTCAAGATGCTTCAAGAAGGGTTTGCCCTGATGCAAATAAATGATAGCACATACAATCTAAGGACATGTACTATTCATTATGTGAACACGGATAGGTTTTCTACCTGGTCTCAAAAGGGTCTATGAACTGCATAGTGACCACCTTGCGTAAAAGTAGTATAGGGGTTTACAAGGAATGGCTAGGGCACCGTGTGATTGCTATTATCGAGTAAATACTCAGCTCATAGTTGGATGTTTCACAAATCTGAACCCTGACTGAAAGTCATGAGGCAGACCGCTACTCCCCACCTAACTTAGAAACTTGTATGTGCTTTCAAAAATAAATACAAGTGATGCATGAAAAGTTTCTAGAAATGCATGGATAAAATAATAAAACAAGACAAGAATGTCAAAACTTAAACACATCAAATACACAAAGCTTAGCCCAATATTGTTAGAAATAGTACCTTCCTAGTGGGGTCGCCATTCCGTCGCACGTCAAAAAAATCCGTGCGACATTCGGCTCTAGCGATTTCTTTCTCTGTTATGTTTGATTTGATCTTGTTGGATTCGTTGGGAGTCACCACCTAATATTTAATTGAGGGTTACTAAAAAACCCGGTTGTACTGGTCTTGTCACAGATTCACGAGTAAGGGACTGGTTGTGGTTAGGGAAGGTATTAGCACCCTTAACGCACCCTACCTGAGGTAAGCTGCTTCGTGGACTTGATGTGTTAAAAAAGTTTTAAAAATTTTATCTTTTCATCGGATTTTAGAAATATAACTTCCGTACAAGTTTGTACTTCTACACCATGGTCCAATCAAAATATTAAATCCTTCTTTATTCTCTGCAATTTTATCATAAATAAAAAGAAACATTCATAAGACAAATACAAACACACACCTGTATTTTTCTTTTCTTTTCTTTTCTTTTCTTTTTCTTTTTTTTTTAACAAAATACAAATAAAAATTTAAACTAAACAAATATTACATTAAACACTTTATAAATTACAAAATAACCCAAAAATTTTATAATAGTGCTGGGAAGTCCTTTTGAGCAGTGTGAACAGTGCTCGTGAGCAGTGGCGACGCGTGGACCGCGATATGCCAGAAAATGGTGGGTTCGACTCAGCTTCTCCTCTTCTTTGCTAGTGGTGCCAATCACTATCACCTGTAAAAAGAACATAAACACAAGCAGTCAATTTTAGTTTTCCTTTCTCCTCAGATCTGGATCTGGTTCATTCAGGTCTTCTCTTTTTTCATCACTATTTCACTTCTGTCCTCTCTTCCTCCCGTTCCTTCTCCACTGGCGGTGGGAAGCTACATCATTTACAACCAAAAAAATATGCACAAATAATAGATTTTAGGCTTTTGTTTCTTCATTTTTTTCAGATCTATTTTTTTTTGTTTCCTTTCATTTTCATATCTGCGATTAAGCAGATCTTTTCTAGTTTGCTTCTCCTCTGTTGCTTCAGATAACTAACAGTTAGGAGGACCTCGGGTCTACGATCGAGTGGAAGGAGATTAAGAAGACAGCGGGGGCCACCACTGCGTTTGGTGGAGACCGGATTGCGTTTTTGCCATGTCTATATAACTGCTGGTGGCTGAATGGAAGGGAGGCCTGATGTAGTTAATGATTGGAGAAGAAGAAGCTAAAACGGCCAGCAAGAGGAGGGAGTGAGGGGATTGGCTCTACCTCACGGCCGCTGTGTTGCTACTGCTTGTGATTAGATGAAGAGAGAGGGGGATCTAATTTGCGGCTGTTGTTGGGGCGAAGAGGCTGGCACTGAAAAGGGGAAAGGAAGGTTTGAGCAGGGAAGGGAGAATTTGTGGAGGCTGATTTACAGAGACGAAAATGGCGTTAGGTGATTAGTACTTAAAAGTGTATTTTTATCATGGTTTTATATCATCATTTTGCATTTAAAGTATCAATAACTCCTTAACTAAAGCATGTTTTATAATAATATATCTAATAATATAAGATACCTTTAATTTATGGTAAATGTTCATTTTAAATGCAGGCCTATCACATAAATGAAAGAATTGATTAATGACTTTAAGAACTTAAATTGCAAAGACAAAAAGATGGTCAAACTTAGAAAAGAAATGTCGGTGCAATCCAAACTGGAACACTGTTCATTAATTGGGTCATATCGGGAGCTATAGATCTCATATTTAGGTCCAATTTATATGGATGGAAAGGTAAGACATAGGCCTACAACTTTCATATGGAGCCCAAGATCTAAAAAGGCCATTATCAAGTCCAAATTGTAGCAACAACAAAGAAGCCCGAATCTGTCCTCCAACCCGAGCACTGTTCGGTATTTTGGCCATATCTGGAGTTCTAGAAGTCCAAATGAGCTGAAGCTTTTACACAAGCAAGCTGAGACAATTGCCTATAGCTTTCATGTTCAACTGGCTCCACTTTTGACGTTATCAATGACGTTTTGGGCAGACAAGAGAAGATAAGGATTGTCACCAAGTCAAGAGTTGGCCACCCACTTATCAATTAGTCATCAAATCAATAGTTCCCAATTTTGGCCTATAAAAGGAGGCATTTGCCATGCATTTAGGCATCTTGATGTCTAGATCAAGATCATGCTCTTCCTTTCTTTCTTTGTATTTTTTGTAATGTTTATGCTTTGCTTTCATTAATATCAAGTTTATGCCTTTCATTTCCTTTCACTTACTTAGTTAACTTTAATCTTATTCATGTTCTTATTTTGTTTATTTATTTTTCTTTCTTTCATTATGTCTAGCTAAGTTAATTATGTCAAGATGAAAAGGTTACACTAATGGTGTAAGAATAAGTATAGTGTAAACTTAATATGGACTTTAATGTTTGATACTAACATGTTTTATATTTGTTATCTTATTTACTCTTTAATACTTTGCTTGTTAAATGACTAATCTTGATTTATGTTGTATAACACTTGGTACAACAAATACTTGGCACTTTCGTAGCCCATAATGTATGGTATAACCGACACCTGAGCTATGAAAGGAACTTGATTTGTTGTTAACATAAGTTATAATCATGAATGCTTGACGACATTTACAAGTATTAGCATTAATCGAATAAGATGACTGATGTAATCATGTTAATAATCTATAATTTGATTGGAGCCTCCTTTATGTGTGGTTTCCAATTGAATAATAAGAGTTTATACTATACTTGTTTGACATACCATTAGTGGATCCACTAACCTTGACATTGTTTGTTATCATTGTTTAATCATTACATTAATATTCCTTCTCAAAGTTCTCATCATCTTCTTCTTCTTCTCCTTCTTTTTATATATTATTATTATTATTATTATTATTATTATTATTATTATTATTATTATTATTATTATTATTATTGTTGTTGTTGTTGTTGTTGTTGTTGTTGTTGTTGTTGTTGTTGTTGTTGTTGTTGTTGTTATTGTTGTTGTATTATTGTTATTTATAATTTGTACAATTAACCTCCTTGTGGTTCGACCCCGGTCTTGCCAGGTTATTTATTACTTCGACACTCCTGCACTTGGGAGAAGACATCAATCTTTTTATCATGTCATTAGGTGGCTGTGGAAACTCAAAGGCAAAAGGTGGGGGCGCAACTTGTCTTGGCTTTAGGAGAAGAGACTTGGGGAGAAAAATTCAAACCAGCCGGGAGGGGGCAGCTGTTTGTAAAGAGATAGGGTTAGGTTTAGGGTTTTTTTTTGTATTTTTTTTATGTTTCAAAATTACCCTTCCTTTTTGCTTGAATTATAGGCTGCTATTTATAAGCAATGTATTTTTCGAGTCTCAAAATTGATCCCTCAATTTTTGTGTTTGGCCCCTAATTTCAATCAATTCACTTGGTAAAAATTAAATTTGGTCTCTTAAAATTTCAATCTTTTCAATTAAGTCCAAATTAGGCTCCCAAACTTAATTTTTCACCAATTAAGCCCTCAAATTAATTTGACCTGCTTAAAGTATAATTAAGTCTTTGCACTTAATTAAATCCTTCAATTGGACCTAAATTAATTCTTGAACATAATTAAAATTCAATTTGGCCCATGATTAAATCAAATTGACCCATTAAAAATTTAATTATATCATTGGACTTAATTTTTATGCAAATTCATCTGATGCTCATTTAATTTGACCTTTTAATTTGCATTTTTGTATTTTTGGGCATAATAGGGTACAATTAGGCCTTGAAATTCCTTCAAACATTGCAGCTTTATTTTTGTCTATTTTTGCAGTCTTTCTAGATCACCTTTCTCCATAATTTTCAAAATTCTCATGGATATACACCTTCTTATGCTCCGCCTTTTAGAAGAAATTTTGAGGAAACTTTGTATGTATTTATTGTAAAGAAAAAGACAATCAACACTCAACTTACTCAAAGCATAACAGATTTTAAATATACTCTTGCAAAATTCACATCTTCTCTTAGTTTTCAAGAGAAAGATAAGTTTCCATCTCAACCACAACAAACTTCCAAGGGGAAATACAATGCAAATGCAATTAGTTCTAGAAGTTAACACATGAATCAAGTCAAAGCAGTCATCACTCTTCGTAGTAGTAAGGTTATTCAAAAACTAATTCTTGAGCCTTGTGAGAAAGATGATGAGTTAATCTTTAAGGGTAAGGAAGGAGTTGAATCTGAACATTGCAAAGAAAAGACTGATTCCCCGTCAGCACTTTTATTTTCTTATGTCATGACCAATCAGGAAGAAATCTAGGATGAAAAAGACAAAAGAAAATTTTTGACCAACGTGCAAAATTTTTATTGGGATGACCTTTACTTATTCAATTATTGTCCTGATCAAATATTTCAAAGATGCATTTCTGACAATGAGGTAAGTAGTGTGACATGACTAAAATATTAATGTTTTCTCCCAAATGCAAGAGTGTCAAAGTAATAAAGAACCCGGCAAGACTAGGGTCGAACCATAGGAAGATTAATTGAATAAATTATAAATGAAAATAATACAATAACAATAACAATAATAATAATAACAATAACAAGAACAACAACAAGAACAACAATAATAGTAGTAGTAGTAATAGTAATAAAAAAAAAGAAGGAGAAGAAGAAGAAGATGGTGAGAAATTTGAGATAGAATAGTAATGTAAGGATTAAACAATGATAATAACAAATGTCAAGGTTAGAGGATCCACTAATAATATGTCAAACAAGTATAGTATGAACTCTTATTATTTAATTGGAAACCACATACAAAGAAGATTCCAATTAGATTATAAATTATTAACATGATTACATTAGTCATCTTATTCGATTAATGCTAATACTTGTAAATCTCATCAAACGTTCATGATTATAACTTATGTTAACAACAAATCAAGTTTCTTTCATAGCTCAGATGTCGTTTATACCATACAGTATAGGTTATGAAAATGCCAAACATTTGTTGTATCAAGTGTTATACAACATAAATCAAGATTAGTCATTTAACAAGCAAAGTATTAAAAAGTGAACAAGATAACAAATACAAAACATGTTAGTATCAAACATTAAAGTGCATATTAAGTTTACACTATACTTATTCTTACACCATTAGTGTAACCTTTTCACTTTGATATAATAAACTTAACCAGACATAATGAAAGAGAAAAATAAATAAACAAAATAAGAATATTAATAAGATAAAAGTTAACGAAGTAAATGAAAGGAAATGAAAGGCATAAACTTAATATTAATGAAAGCAAATTGTAAACATTACAAAAAATACAAAAAGAGAAAGCAAGAGCATGATCTTGATCTGGAAACCAAGATGCCTAAATGCATGGAAAATGCCTCCTTTTATAGGCCAAAATTGGAAACTATTGATTTGATGACTAATTGATGAGTGAGTGACCAACTCTTAACTTGGTGACAATCCTTATTTTCTATTGTCTGCCCAAAAACTCATTGATAACGTCAACATTGGAGCCACTTGAAAACATGAAAGTTGTAGAAAATTATCTCAACGTTCTTGTGTAAAACATTCAGGTCATTTGGACTTCTAAAACTCTAGATATGGGCCAAACACTAAACAATACTCAGGCTGAAAAACAGATTCAGACTTCTTTGTTGTTGCTACAATTTGGACTTGAAATGAACTTTTTAAGTCTTAGGCTCCGTATGAAAGTTGTAGGCATATGTCTTACATTTCCATCCATATAAAGTAGACCTAAATTTGAGATCTACAGCTCCAGATATGACCCAATTACCGAACAATATTTTGGTTTGATTACACTGACACGACTAAAAGGTTGATGTCTTCTCCCAAGTGCAGGAGTGTCGAAGTAATAAATAACCCGGCAAGACCGGAGTCGAACCACAGGGAGGTTAATTGTACAAATTATAAACAACAATTATAAAACAACAACAACAACAATAATAATAATAATAATAATAATAATAATAATAATAATAATAATAATAGTAGTAGTAGTAGTAGTAGTAGTAGTAGTAGTACTAATAATAATAATAATAATAATAATAATAAAGAAAGAGAAGAAGAAGAAGAAGATGATGATGAGAACTTGGAGATCAAATATTAATGTAAGGATTAAGCAATAATAATAACAAATGTCAAGGTTAGAGATTCCACTAATGGTATATCAAACAAGTATAGTATAAACTCTTATTATTGAATTGGAAACCACACACAAAGGAGGTTCCAATCAGATTATATATTGTTAACATGATTACATTAGTCATCTTATTCAATTAATGCTAATACTTGTAAATCTCGTCAAGCATTCATGATTATAACTTATGTTAACAACAAATCAAGTTCCTTTCATAGCTCAGGTGTCGGTTATACCATACATTATGGGCTATGAAAGTGCCAAGCATTTGTTGTACCAAGTGTTATACAACATAAATCAAGATTAGTCATTTAACAAGCAAAGTATTAAAGAGTGAACAAGATAACAAATATAAAACATGTTAGTATCAAACATTAAGGTCCATATTAAGTTTACACTATACTTATTCTTACACCATTAGTGTAACCTTTTCACCTTGACATAATTAACTTAGCTAGACATAATGAAAGAAAGGAAAACAAATAAACAAAATAAGAACATAAAAGTTAACTAAGTAAAGGAAAGGAAATGAAAGGCATAAACTTAATATTAATGAAAACAAAGCATAAAAAATACAAAGAGAGAAAGGAAGAGCATGATCTTGATCTGGAAACCAAGATGCCTAAATGCATGGCAAATGCCTCCTTTTATAGGCCAAAATTGGGAACTATTGATTTGATGACTAATTGATAAGTGGGTGGCCAACTTTTGACTTGGTGACAATCCTTATCTTCTCTTGTCTGCCCAAAACGTCATTGATAACGTCAAAACTGGAGCCAGGTGCAAACATGAAAGTTGTAGGCAATTGTCTCAGCTTTCTTGTGTAAAAAATTCAGCTCATTTGGACTTCTAGAACTCCAGATATGGCCAAAATACCGAACAGTGCTCGGGTTGGAAGACAGATTCGGGCTTCTTTGTTGTTGCTACAATTTGGACTTGATAATGGTCTTTTTAGATCTTGGGCTCCATATGAAAGTTGTAGGCCTATGTCTTACCTTTCCATCCATATAAATTGGACCTAAATCTGAGATCTATAGCTCCAGATATGACCCAATTACCGAACAGTGTTCCGGTTTGGATCGCACCGACATCTCTTCTCTAAGTTTGACCATCTCTTTATCCTTGCAATTTAAGTTCTTCAAGTCATCAATCAATCCTTTCATTTATGTGATAGGCCTGCATTAAAAATAGACATTTACCACAAATTATAGGTATCTTATATTATTAGATACATTATTATAAAACATATTTTAGTTAAGGAGTTATTGATACTTCAAGTGCAAAATGATGATATAAAACCATGATAAAAATGCACTTTTAAGTACTAATCACACCCCCCAACCAGCTTATTACTAGTCCCTAGTAATCAAAGCGTTAAAATAGAAAACAAATTTGCAAAATTCACAAAGCAAGGTATTCATCATTTAACTTCCATTAATCTATCCAGATAAACAAACTCTCATTAAATTTATATATCTGCTCAATACCACTTAACAAGATATTAATAAACCTTTCTTTTGTGCTCAATGTATCAACACATAATTATGGGGCTTTTCTTGGAAGAAAACAAAATTTTTGTTCTAATGTTTAAGGTTAACTTCCTTGGGTTGGGATTATTTGTTTTTTTCTTTTTTTTTCTTTTCTTTTTTTTTTAAATGTATATACATATAATTGAAAAACATCATGCATCTTTAACCCATGTAACGAGCTTTCAGCTAATGACTCCCAGACCAGTTGGTCTTAGGGCATTAGGTGTTAAGATACCCCTACGAGCTTAGTAACTCGGGTCGCAGATACTGATATGTAGATAGTGCAATGTTTGATTCCCTTAAGCTTTTCTCCTCAACCCATGTAACAAGCGTTGGGCCAATAGCTCCCAAGTCAGTTGACTTTAGGGTATTAGGTGTTAAAACACCCCTTCGGGCTTAATTGCTTAGGTTAGGGAGGCTACAAAACCAAACTTATCTACATTTTTATTATCATCATTTTTTTTTTTCATGTTTTTGTTTTCTTAATTATATACAATCCCTTTCCCTTAGTTGTTACCTTTAACAAAAGAACATAAATAATGTAATAATCCAATATGCAACCCACAATCATATGTTAAAGTGTGTGTGTGTGTAAATTAAGGTTTAAGAATACATGTTAAATAAGTATATGAGCAGAATTAAGTGATAACAATGCGAGAGTTTGTAAACCTGAATATTTCAAGAAGTATTATAATAGACCTTGTTAAGAATGGTTACTAAGATGCGTCTCAAGAGTCACTTTAACAAAAGAACTCCTTTACTCTGCCATCTTAGTAACAACAATTATGCACATGCTTTATGAAATGAAAAACATTTTTTTTTTATCAACTACTACCCTCTCCCCCCAACCAAAACGAGACATTGTCCTTAATGTTCTAAGGTAGAAAGATAGAGTATAGAAGATATCACCTGAAATAACGAACACTGACAAACCTGAAACATACTAAAACAAAAATAAGAAATAACAAAACACAATAATAAAACCAAAAGACATAAATTTTTACAAACAAAAATTCAAATCACAGTTGTGATTGTGGCTCACATCTTCCCTTGGTTTTACGTCCAAGAACGGCTTAAACGCCCTCTATGGGTCGGGGATAGGCTTCCCATCCAGTTTTCTTAAAAACTGGCAAACAAGGTCTTTTTTAGTCAGATTCCCAAGACTAAGTCGATCATGTTCTTTATGAAATAGTGGCCATAAATCATGAATTGCACGATGCACATCTCCACTAGGATGCGTCTCAAGAGTCAATAGAAGATTATCTAAAGACTCCTTACTCAGGCCATCCTTAATGAATTGTATTTTATCTTCACGGTTTATAGATACCATTCCTAAAGAACGACATTGTGTATTACAAGTCCATCTAGCACATCGATGACAGACATCCAGTCGTTTTGCACGACGCTTCTTTGCAAAAGTGCTTTTACCTGTTCCAGGCATGTGTGAAATGAAGAAGTTAGAGGACTCACCTGATAATCGGACCTTTGCTTCAATCAACCAGCGAATATCTTCAGGAATTCCATGATTCATCAACAATCTCAATCTTGCACATCTAGCACGGTAAATTTTTGTAATCGCATTCTGAGGCAGAGCGGGAAAATACTTTTTCAATTTTTCAAGATTAGTATCCATTTTCAAATGAGAATTGGAAGAGAGATTCAAAGAATTGCACAGATATATACACAGATATCAGTTATTGTGGGAAACTGAAAGAACCGACTTAAGTCACGGAGTACCGTTGTCCGCCATTTAACCGGGGTGAGAGAAACTAGCAAAAAAAATCACTAAAAAAGAAACACAAAAACAATGTGAGAAAAAAATTAACCTTTATCTACAAGATCAGTCCAACCAGTTGATTCATTTTCACTAGAAAAATTATCAAAGTAAGCTTTCAAACGATGTCCATTTTCCTTAAAATCATTGTCATTCATTGAATTCTCAATATCACAGGCCCCATAAGGATTGCTCCATCTTGGTCTTAGCTCTCTAGGGAATGCATAGAGTTGAGAATTATAAAACAAAACTTTTTGACCTGTATCAATCTTTTGACAATTTTCACAAGTTTTGCAGAATGCATGCGTGTCCTTGAACATGGTGGGCCAATAAAATCCATTTTGAAAGATTTTTGTAGCTGTCTTTTTTGACGAGAAATAACTTCCACATGCTTCAGAATGACAAAGTTTAATGACACTACTTACCTCATTGTCGGGAATTAATCTTTGAAATATTTGATCAGGACAATATTTGAATAAGTTAGGATCATCACAGTAAAACCTCTTCACTTCGTTCAAAAACTTTTCTTTGTCTTGCGTACTCCAATCAGCTGGCAAATCTTCTAAGGCAAGAAAATTGATATTTTTATTATACCAAGGCATTGGACTAAGAGAAAGTAAGGATTTGTTAGGAAAGTAATCATCGATTGGTGTGATGTTAGATGTCGAATCTGTTGTCAATGTTGACAAAAGATTTGCATCAACATTTTCGGTGCTTGTTTCATCCGTGATTTCTTCCTTAGAATAAATCATTTGCAAATCTTCAGATTCATCCAATTCATTTTTACTTAAAGTAGATTCAAGTTGATCATAAACTAATTCATCAATATGATCTACTTCTTGTAAATCATTATCATCTCCAGGTTGTTTGCAAATGTTGAAAATATTCATCTCCAATGTCATGTTTCCAAATGATAGCTTCATCAATCCATTCCTACAATTAATCAATGCGTTAGAGGTTGCAAGAAACGGACGTCCTAAAATAACAGGAAATGAATTACATGCTTCAACAGGTTCTGTGTCCAAGACAATAAAATCCACAGGATAAATGAATTTATCGACTTGTACTAACACATCTTCAATTATTCCTCTAGGCACTTTTACAGATCTATCAGCAAGTAAAAGAGATATAGAAGTTGGTTTTAACTCACCTAGATTGAGACTCTGAAAGACTGAATATGGAAGTAGATTCACACTAGCACCAAGATCAAGTAAGGCTTTTTTAATTTTATGTTCTCCAATAAAGCAAGAAATTGTAGGACAACCAGGGTCTTTATATTTCAAAGCATTATTGTTTTGAAGAATAGCACTTACTTGTTCGGCTAGAAAAGCTTTCTTTTTCACATTCAGTTTCCTCTTCACAGTGCATAGATCTTTCAAAAATTTAGCATAGGAAGGAACCTGTTTAATTGCATCCAGCAAAGGTATATTGATCCTTACCTGTTTGAAAATTTCATAAATTTCAGAATTGTGATTGACTTTCCTTTGTTTGGTCATGGCATGAGGAAATGGAAGTGCTGGCGGTGAATCAGTCGTTTCTTTGTAATTTTCAGATTCAACCCCTTCCTTTCCCTTAGAAATTGATTCATCATCTTTCTCATAAGGTTCAAGAGAGGGTTTTTCAATAACTTTACCACTGCGCAGAGTAGTGACTGATTTGACTTGATCCATATGTTGGCTTCCGAAACTACTTGCATTTGCATTGTATTGCCCCTTGGGATTTTGTTGTGGTTGAGATGGAAACTTACCTTTCTCTTGGAAACTGAGAGCAGATGTTAATTTTGCAAGAGTATCTTTAAAATCTGTCATGTTTTGAGTAAGTTGAATATTGATTGTCTCTTGCTTTTCAATGAATGCATGCAATGTTTCCTCAAGATTTCTTCTAGGAGGTGGAGCATAAGGAGGTGCATATCCATGATAATTTTGGAAATTATGGTGTGCTTGAAATAGTGGTTGTGAAGTTTGTGCATTGTTGTTCTCACTCTTCCAACTGAAATTTGGGTGATTTCTCCAACCAGGGTTGTATGTTTTGGAGTATGGGTTGTGGTTGGCCCTTTGGAAACTGTTTAAAGCATGGGCTTGTTCATGGAGACATTCCTTAAAAGAAGGCAAAGTTGGACAATCATTGGTTAAGTGTTCATTTGTTTCACAGATTTGACACACAATGTTTTCAACAGATTTTAATTGACCACTCTTTTTCAATTCTAGTGCCTCAACTTTTCTAGCTAAAGATGCAAATTTGGCTTGGAGGTCATGATCTTCCCTAAGGTTGTACATACCTCCACTAGATGTATGAGGTTGAGTTTTACTCGGTGCCTCATATGTACCTGCAGTGTCCCAATTTTGAGCATTTTCAGCTAACAAGTCTAAGTACTCCATTGCTTCATCAGGGTCTTTATCTTCAAAAGTTCCATTGCACATCAATTCAACCATTTGCCTATCTTTAGGTGTTAACCCTTCATAGAAATGTGAAACCAATCTCCATGTTTCAAAACCATGATGGGGGCAAGTACTAAGCAAATCTCGATACCTATCCCAACATTTGTAAAATGTTTCTCCTGGTTTTTGAGTGAAAGTGGTGATTTGTCTCTTGAAAGAGTTTGTTCTATGAGATGGGAAAAACTTCTTTAAAAATTGTTGTTGCATTTCATCCCAAGCATGAATGGATCCTGGTCTCAAATTTTGTAGCCATGTTTTAGCTTTATCTTTTAATGAAAAAGGGAAAAGCTTTAATTTGATGGTGTTCATGCTACAATTTAAATTATTATATGTGTTGCACACCTCCTCAAATTCCCTTAAATGCAAGTATGGATTTTCTAATTCTAAGCCATGAAAAGAAGGTAAAAGTTGAATAATGCCTGGTTTAAAATTAAAATGAGATGCATCGGGAGGAAAAACTATGCATGATGGTGCACTTGTTCTTGTGGGATTCATGTGGTCTCTAAGTGTTCTACCCCGGTTATTCTCATTATTTTCATTATGAAGTGATTGATTATCTTCTTCAGCCATATTTTCTGAAAATGATGAGGATACCCTACAAAGTCTACCACTTGATGTACGCGACCACACTCTCATGCACGTGTAGGAATAAAATAAAAAAAGAAGAAGAAAGCAAAAGAAAGAGGAAGAAAACAAAATAAAAAAAACAAAAGAAAAGAAACAAAGTTATATACAAGAAAAGTGAAAAGAGAAAATAAAATAAATACTATAATTTATACAAGAACTTACCTCCCCGGCAACGGCGCCAAAAACTTGACACGACTAAAAGGTTGATGTCTTCTCCCAAGTGCAGGAGTGTCGAAGTAATAAATAACCCGGCAAGACCGGAGTCGAACCACAGGGAGGTTAATTGTACAAATTATAAACAACAATTATAAAACAACAACAACAACAACAATAATAATAATAATAATAATAATAATAATAATAATAATAATAATAATAATAATAATAGTAGTAGTAGTAGTAGTAGTAGTAGTACTAATAATAATAATAATAATAATAATAAAGAAAGAGAAGAAGAAGAAGAAGATGATGATGAGAACTTGGAGATCAAATATTAATGTAAGGATTAAGCAATAATAATAACAAATGTCAAGGTTAGAGATTCCACTAATGGTATATCAAACAAGTATAGTATAAACTCTTATTATTGAATTGGAAACCACACACAAAGGAGGTTCCAATCAGATTATATATTGTTAACATGATTACATTAGTCATCTTATTCAATTAATGCTAATACTTGTAAATCTCGTCAAGCATTCATGATTATAACTTATGTTAACAACAAATCAAGTTCCTTTCATAGCTCAGGTGTCGGTTATACCATACATTATGGGCTATGAAAGTGCCAAGCATTTGTTGTACCAAGTGTTATACAACATAAATCAAGATTAGTCATTTAACAAGCAAAGTATTAAAGAGTGAACAAGATAACAAATATAAAACATGTTAGTATCAAACATTAAGGTCCATATTAAGTTTACACTATACTTATTCTTACACCATTAGTGTAACCTTTTCACCTTGACATAATTAACTTAGCTAGACATAATGAAAGAAAGGAAAACAAATAAACAAAATAAGAACATAAAAGTTAACTAAGTAAAGGAAAGGAAATGAAAGGCATAAACTTAATATTAATGAAAACAAAGCATAAAAAATACACAGAGAGAAAGGAAGAGCATGATCTTGATCTGGAAACCAAGATGCCTAAATGCATGGCAAATGCCTCCTTTTATAGGCCAAAATTGGGAACTATTGATTTGATGACTAATTGATAAGTGGGTGGCCAACTTTTGACTTGGTGACAATCCTTATCTTCTCTTGTCTGCCCAAAACGTCATTGATAACGTCAAAACTGAAGCCAGGTGCAAACATGAAAGTTGTAGGCAATTGTCTCAGCTTTCTTGTGTAAAAAATTCAGCTCATTTGGACTTCTAGAACTCCAGATATGGCCAAAATACCGAACAGTGCTCGGGTTGGAAGACAGATTCGGGCTTCTTTGTTGTTGCTACAATTTGGACTTGATAATGGCCTTTTTAGATCTTGGGCTCCATATGAAAGTTATAGGCCTATGTCTTACCTTTCCATCCATATAAATTGGACCTAAATCTGAGATCTATAGCTCCAGATATGACCCAATTACCGAACAGTGTTCCGGTTTGGATCGCACCGACATCTCTTCTCTAAGTTTGACCATCTCTTTATCCTTGCAATTTAAGTTCTTCAAGTCATCAATCAATCCTTTCATTTATGTGATAGGCCTGCATTAAAAATAGACATTTACCACAAATTATAGGTATCTTATATTATTAGATACATTATTATAAAACATATTTTAGTTAAGGAGTTATTGATACTTCAAGTGCAAAATGATGATATAAAACCATGATAAAAATGCACTTTTAAGTACTAATCATACACCGACATCTCTTTTCTAAGTTTGGTCATCTCTTTGTCCTTTCAATTTTAGTTCTTAAATTCATCAATCAATCCTTTCATTTATATGATAGGCCTGCATTTAAAATCAATACTTACCATAAATTAAAGATATATTATATTATTAGATATATTATTATAAAACATGCTTTAGTTAAGGAGTTATTAATACTTCAAGTGCAAAATGATAACACAAAACCTTGATTAAAAAATGCACTTTTAAGTACTAATCACACCCCCTAACCAACTTATTATTAGTCTCTAGTAATCAAAACGTTAAAATATAAAAACAATTTGCAAATTCCATAAAGTAAGGTATTTCATTAATCTATCTAGATAAACAAACTCTCATTAAATTTATATATCTACTCAATACTTCTTAATAAGATATTAATAAACCTTTCTTTTGTGCTCAATATATCAACACATAATTATGGGGCTTTTCTTGGAAGAAAACAAAAATTTTATTCTAATATTTAAAGTTACTTTCCTTGGGTTGAGATTATATATATATATATATATATATATATATATAAAACTTAAAACACCATGCATCTTTAACCCATGTAAGGAGCTTTTGGCTAATGACTCTCATACCAGTTGGTCTTAGAGCATTAGGTGTTGAGACACCCCTACGAGTTTAATAACTCGGGTTGCAGATACTGATACGTAGATAGTGCAATGTTTGATTCTCTTAAGCTTTTCTCCTTAACCCTTGTAACAAATATTGGGCCAATAGCTCCCAAGTTAGTTGACTTTAGGGTATTAGGTGTTAAAACACCCTTTCGAGTTTAATTGCTTAGGTTAGGGAGACTACGAAACTAAACTTATCTACATTTTTATTATCATTATTTTGTTTTATTTTTTTCTCTTGTTTTTTTTTCCTTTTTAAATTATATATTATCCCTTTCTCTTAGTTGTTACCCTTAACAAAAATAACATAAATAATGTAATAATCCAATGTGCAACCCACAATCATATGTTAAAATATGTGTACGTAAATTAAGGTTTAAGAATACATGTTAAATGAGTATATGAGCAGAATTAAGTGATAATAATGTGAGAGTTTGTAAACCTGAATATTTTAAGAAGTATTATGATAGACCTTATTAAGAATGATTACTAAGATGCGTCTTAAGAGTCATAAAAAGATCTCCTTTACTCTGCCATCATAGTAACAACAATTTTGCATATGCTTTATGAAATAAAAAACACAGTTAGTTGTTTTTTTTAGCTTTTTATTTAACTCAATGTAAACTCAATATGGATTTTAATATTTGATACTAACATGTTTTATATTTGTTATCGTGTTCACTCTTTAATATTTTGCTTATTAAATGACTAATCTAGATTTATGTTATATAACAATTGGTACAACAAATACTTGACACTTTCATAACCCAACCGTATGGTATAACCTACACCTGAGGTACGAAAGGAACTTCATTTGTTGTTAATATAAGTTATAAGCATGAATGTCTGATGAGATTTACAAGTATTAACAGTAATTGAATAGAATAACTAATGTAATCATGTTAACAATTTATAATCTGATTGGAACCTCCTTTGTATGTTACTTCTAATTGAATAATAAGAGTTTATACTATACTTGTTTGACATATCATTAATGGATCCTTTAAGCTTGACATTTGTTGTTATCATTGTTTAATCCTTACGTTAATCTTCCATCTAAAGCTATCATCAACTTCTTTTTTCTTTTTTTTTTTATTCTACTACTACTACTACTACTACTACTACTACTACTATTTTGCTATTAATATTAATAGTAGTACTATTATTATTGTTATTACTATTATTATTGTTATTTATAATTTGTACAATTAACCTCCCTGTAGTTTGACTCTGGTCATGCCGAGTTATTTATTATTTCGACACTCCTGAACTTAGGAGAAAACATCAATCTTTTAGTCATGTTATAAACCAAACTGAAATCCAGGATCTATAGCTCCAATTATGACCTAATTACTGAACAATGTTTCAATTTAAATTGAATCAACATCTCTTTTCTAAGTTTAACTATTTCTTTGTCCTTTCACTTTTAATATTTAATCACATCAATCAATTAGTTGAATTGTGAGATATGCTTGCATTTAAAATGAGCATTTACTATAAATTAAAGCTATGTTATATTTTATTAGACTTGTTATTATAAAACATGCTTAAGTGAGAGAATTTAATGATACTTTAAATGCAATATGATGATATAAAATTTTGATAAAAATATATTTTTAAGTACTAATCAACCTGTTGAGAGTATAAAATAAGAAAAAACAAAATGGGTAGGCTAAAAAAAGGAAAAAAAGAAGAAGAAAGGTGATTAATTAAATAAAAAAAGTAATGATGTGAATTGATAACTTATAGGTGAAAAAGTTGACCTGGAAGCTTAGAGACATGAAATCTTGCGAAAACAACAATGACAAAAGATGAGAGCTCCTATAGAGCAACAACATCAAAACTGTTAACATAGTTAACCTAAAAAGTAATACGCAGCTCATCACCCTTGGAATAGATTGAAAAAGATTTACTATGTAATGAAATACATATTCTATAAAGTTAATGGTTATGAAAACTAATCGTGTGTTTTCTAGGGTGACCTTTTTTTATTTTCAAGATTTTGACCACGAACCAAGATTTTTTATAGTGGTTGTACTGACATGAGCCTTCTAAGCGCATAAAAATAATAAAAAGCACAAGTGTTATGATTTTTTTAATATGAAACACTAAGTCAACTATAACAGGAAAATAACTAAAAGTGTTTGCAAAAAAATATGAGAATCTTTAATCCATTTTGATAGAATATGCATCGAGTCAACCGTACTAGAGTAATGCCTCAACAATAATAGTATAATAGAAGAAATAATAGAAATTATTATGTCAGATTTTAAGTCAACGACAACATTGTTTGGAAGCATCAAGTTTCTTGATCTATTCTCGTAGGTGTAAAAGCTTTTTATTTCATAGTGTTCATCCGTAGCAATGGAGTTATTGAAAAATGGAATATCCCTTGCTTTTGTCGATCCTTGAATTGCTTTTCCTTAAATTAAAAAAGAAAAGAAAAGAAAGAAATTTCATGTAAAAGGAAAAAATATGCAATTGTAAAATAAATTAAAAATTATGTATTAATGAAATGACAATTTGAAAGGTAATTTGCCATGTTTTTTTATAGGCAGAAAAAAAGATGTAAGCAAAGAAGTATAAAAAGCATCAAAAAAATAAAATAATGACTAAACTAATATGTAATGATGAAGACATGAATGCTATAAAAAAATACTATCACATAGAATTTATTTATTTATTTGAAAAAAGAACAAATTGTTAATAGATTAATGATAACAAGGAAAAACTAATCTAATTATCAACAAAATACAATTAAAGCTGCTAAGCTGGCCATCAAATTTTGCTACCCATAAAAAACAGACTCGAGCACGCATCAATGGAGCTATTCAAAGATATAATCTAGTTTAGATGCTATGCCTTTTTTCATATAAATAAGAGGCATAACACATATAAAAATCATATATATATAAAATCTAGTTTAGTAACACATAATGCAATTGAACAAATAAAATAAATAGGAAAGGTGGAAAGAAAACTAAAAGAGAATAGGTAAAAGTTAACAAATAAATAAAAAAAAGGCTCTTGAAACTTTAGAAGGGTCGTTGAAAAGATAAAGCAATTCCTTAGAAGGCATTAATTAATGACTACATTTAACCTTTACAATTTAAAACAATCATTCTCTAGATATAGATCTTATGACATCTTTATATACAATATTCTTATCATAATTAAAAGGTTTTTCTTTGCTATCATATGTGATTATTTTAAGCCTTTTATATGACATAACTTATGAGAAAGCAACATCTAATGAGCTATGATTGAAAACTTGTTCTTCGAGAAAAATGCACATGACTTTCAATGATTAACCATGGATTTGTCTTTGTCTAATTGTAAATGGACACCTTCCTTTATTTATATGAAAGACAATTTTTAAGATGAAAATATGTCTTTCAATATTAAACCTTGTTATAATTTTTACTTTGATCACTCTCTCAACAACTTGTGTAACATTGTGTTTTATTCCATTACATAGACCAGCTGATATATTTATGTTACGTAATAACATGATTAATGTTTTTATTTTCAAAGAAAAGACATATGAGGGCACATAATTAAACTTCAGTTACTTGATAAACTCAACAAGGTATAATAAATCAACATTATTAATATCGCTAAAGAACTTACAGACAATATCAGCAGTTAGGTAAAGGCATTTGACCCCTAATGAACTATTAAGGAAATCATTGTTTATCAAAGTAACTATAACATTCTTCGAAGTGATGATTGCCTTTTTTCTAAAATAGTTTGTTTCAATATTGATTTCATAAATATAAGGATAAATTGTTAGGAAAATGGTTGTAATTAGATTCAACTTGACATCTAACAATGGATCTAATGGGATTTTAACTAGAGATACATCACAATCATCTAGGAATGTGAGGTTATAGATTTCTCCATTTCTAATTGAAAGAATCCACTAAGCAATTCATGCAGTTCCCTTTTGTTTTTTTTATCAAAGCCATCGAATGAAAGGCACATATTCTTTTTAAAAGTGAGGGTTTTTGAACTTAGGCTATAAGGCCAACTTACTAAGAGAAGCATGAACAATCTCTTCCTTTGTTCCTGTAGGAACAATATATGAAATTTGCATGAAATCCCTCTTAATAAGATTGATTTTTATTGCTTAGAGTCTCGATCGTTTCCTAAAACAACTCGCAATGAATGGTCCAATGTCTTAAAATAACATCTATTATTCATCGAAGTCTCTTCCCAAATGACAAGAGCTATCATTTTAAAGAAGTGTGAAAGATATATGTTTTTCTTTATCTCATATGATAAGCCATCAATAACAAGAAGATGAATATTAAACCTTGAATGAGCAATTCTCTACTTAGTAACAAAAATGAATCAATCCTGGATAAGGCAAAAACAAGCATTGTCAAACCTTCAGACCTTATTTTATTTATTATTATATGTCACAAATTTTTTTTCTTAGTGCCTTTATAGCTATGGACAAGTATCAATGTATGGGATTTATCAAGAACATATTTAATGATATATTCATAGATATTTTTCTAGCATTGGTTATGTATAAAAAGAGTAAATAAATGCTGACAGGTTAAATCAATGATATTATAATTTAGTTCCCCCTTTAAAAGTTTATTTTTTACATTAGACAACAACTCCTAACTGATATTAAAAGATCGTTGATTGATACTTAAAAGTGTATTTTTTATTAAGGTTTTATATCATCATTTTGCACTTGAAGTATCAATAACTCCTTAACTAAAGTATGTTTTATAATAATATAAGATACATTTAATTTATGGTAAATATTCATTTTAAATGTAGGCCTATTACATAAATGAAAGGATTGATTGATGAATTTAAGAACTGAGATTGAAAGGACAAAGAGATGGCTAAACTTAGAAAAGAGATGTCGGTGCAGTCCAAACCAGAACACTATTTGGTAATTAGATCATATCTAGAGCTGTAGATCTCAGATTTATGTCTACTTTATATGGATGGAAATGTAAGACATAGGCCTACAACTTTCATATGGAGCCCAAGATCTAAAATGACCATTTTCAAGTCTAAATTATAGCAACAACAAAGAAGTCTAAATCTGTTTTTTAGCCCAAGTACTATTCAGTATTTGGCCCATATCTAGATTTATAGAAGTCCAAATGTGCTGAATGTTTTACACAAGAAAGCTGATATAATTTCCTACAACTTTCATGTTTTCAAGTGACTCTAATTTTGACGTTATCAAATGACATTTTGGGCAGACAAGAGAAGATAAGGATTGTCACCAAGTCAAGAGTTGGTCACCCACTTATCAATTAGTCATCAAATCAATAGTTCCTAATTTTGGCCTATAAAAGGAGGTATTTGCCATGCATTTAGGCATCTTGATTTCCAGATCAAGATCATGCTCTTGCTTTCTCTCTTTGTATTTTTTGTAATGTTTATGCTTTGCTTTCATTAATATCAAGTTTATGCCTTTAATTTCCTTTCCTTTACTTAGTTAACTTTTATCTTATTTATGTTCTTATTTTGTTTATCTATTTTTCTTTCTTTCATTATGTCTAACTAAGTTTATTATGTCAAGGTGAAAAGGTTACACTAATAGTGTAAGAATAAGCATAGTATAAACTTAATATGAACTTTAATGTTTGATACTAACATGTTTTATATTTGTTATCTTGTTCACTTTTTAATACTTTGCTTGTTAAATGACTAATCTTGATTTATGTTGTATAACACTTGGTACAATAAATGCTTAGCACTTTCATAACTCATACTGTATAATATAATCGACACTTTAGCTATGAAATGAATTTTATTTATTGTTAACATAAGTTATAATCATGAATGCTTGATAAAATTTACAAGTATTAGCATTAATTGAATAAGATGACTAATGTAATCAAGTACAACAAATGCTTGACACTTTCATAGCCCATACTGTATGGTATAACCGACACTTGAGCTATGAAATGAACTTTATTTGTTGTTAATATAAGTTATAATATGAATGCTTGATAAAATTTACAAGTATTAGCATTAATTGAATAAGATAACTAATGTAATCATGTTAACAATCTATAATCTGATTGGAACGTCCTTTGTGTGTGGTTTCCAATTGAATAATAAGAGTTTATACTGTACTTGTTTGACATACCATTAGTGGATCCTCTAACCTTGACATTGTTTGTTATCATTATTTAATCCTTACATTAATTTTCCATCTAAAAGTTTTCATCAACTTTTCTTCTTCTTCTTCTTCTTTATTATTATTATTGTTGTTGTTGTTGTTATTATTATTATTATTACTACTACTATTATTATTACTACTACTACTAGTTTTATTAGTATAATTATTGCTACTATTATTGTTGTTGTTGTTATTGTTACTATTGTTGTTTTTTATAATTGTTGTTTATAATTTGTATAATTAATCTCTCTATGGTTCTACCCCGGTCTTATCGGGTTATTTATTACTTCGACACTCCTGCACTTGGAAGAAGACATCAATCTTTTAGTCGTGTTAATCATGTTTCTTAAGATAGGTGACAACAACATTAAAAAGTAACTCAAGCTCGTACAAAATATAATTTCACAACTCAGCTTAGGATAATTATAGATTTGGCATATTGAAGGTTAATCTAAATTGGTATATGATATCATCAAGCATTAAATGCAAACATTCAAGGAATAAAGCTATTGGATCGACAACTTCACAAAAAAAGAATAATGCTAATAAAAAATTGTCTAAGTTATGGAGATGTGGAACTTATAATAGCTTCATAAAAAGCCTCAACCCATTATTATCATCACCTAAAACGCTTAAGGTTTTGTAAGAAAGCTGAAATGTTAGATAAACAACTCTAGAAACCTTTCTTTAAGTCTTCAAAGCTTTAAGCTCCTTTGACATGGTTTAAAAGTAATCTAACAAAATATAATTATCTAGCGACGAGATAAACATATGTGACATGGACAAGGCAAAAACCCTTTTAATTTAGGTACTAATTTTTTTTTTTACCAACATCCCAAACATACTTATTTGGAAATTTAGAGTAATAAATATTATGCTCATTAACATCAATTTAATTTCGTGTAAGCTATTGTGTAAGCATTGTTTTATCAACATTTAACCTTCTTAAAACTGAGGGTAGCAGTTGACTCCCTCAAAAGATAAAGTTTTAATATTGCAGTAAATGAACTTGAAGTCACTTGACAGAAGAAAATTTTGAATGAATAAAAATTAGAGACAACTCCAAATAACTTTGTATGCATATATGAATCTATAATTAAGATATGTTTTAATTTTATCATTGTTATCTTTTTCAATAAACTTCATAAATCTACAAATCTTTTGCTAACATACTTTAAAAGATATTTAATGAGCATTGATTGATAATAGATCTTAATGCTTATATGAGCTTTGTATCATAATAATAAATCTTTGTTGTATGGAACAACATGATTGTTGTTTAGTTCAACCCATGTTAAATAATAGATTTTTCATGTTCTTCTCTTTTTCTATAATAAATAAACCATTGTCATGAAAAATAGTTTTGATTTTTTATATTTTTAAGGAAATACTTTGAACACTTTCTTTTCTTCATGCATTTACTATTTGGGTTTGTAAACCACATAGACTATAAATCATATACCATGAAACAACATCATAACATATTGGATCTTTGTCCTTATCATGTATCTTAAATCAATATTTAAAATCAAAAGTGAGCCATACTAGCAAATGACAGCATGAAATGTGTTTTTAGGAATTTAACTGTGCTAATAGAATGGATTTCTTCAGTTATTAGCTTATTATACGAGAGAGCATGTCAAAATATCTAAGAAAGGAAAAAACAAAAAAAAAAACATTTGACAATACTTTCAACTCTAGGACCAATTTCTTTGAATTTCTAGCAATTTGGTCAATATCCAAGAATGTCATCCTCAAGCAATCAAACATTAAATCCAAAAGTATTAACCCCCACTCTCCCAGTAAAAATTACACACCCAAGTACATCGCAATAAGATGTGTATTTAATGTAAAATCCTAGACACGCCCCACTAAGAAAGGAGAAAGCCCATAACACATCCATCGACCAACCATAACCAAACCATCATAGCCGAGCCAAAATCCAATCAAACTCACTAGCTCCACGACCTTCAAACAATAACCCCACTAAACATAACTATATGCACACCTAAATACAAACTCGAAGTAGTCAAAGCCTCCTAAAAAAATAGCAAGTCTTATAGCCGAGATGTAAAAGTGAAAAAACAATTATCTTGCGCGAAGAAATTACCAGGAAGCAAAGCATCCCTTAAGAAATATTGTTTTAATCCACAATAATTTCACTGAGGATCAACAAGGGCTCTTAGGGTTTTTTTTTTGTATTAAAAGAATTTAATATAAAAAATCAGGTTATTTATGCCAAAAAGCTGAATGTCTTAGCATCTCAGATGGCCGTGATTTTAATTTTTAAAGAGAATTACATTCGTAGCTTACGTTGGAGATTCTTTGAATTGCTGTTTTCAGATAATCTTGAATGGAGTGATACCAAACACCCAAATCCGTTGTCCTGGAAAGGACTCAATTAACAACTTTTTTATTATTTAAGAACTTGATTGACACAAAAAGAAAATTCAGGATTTGATTGAGAATCCTGGCATGGTTAGCTTAAATTTTAAGGAAGAAGTTACTGCCGCTCAAGGTTAGGACTCAATTAACAACTTTTTTATTATTTAAGAACTTGATTGACACAAAAAGAAAATTCAGGATTTGATTGAGAATCCTGGCATGGTTAGCTTAAATTTTAAGGAAGAAGTTACTGCCGCTCAAGGTTGAAATTCAGAGAGGTGATGATTTCAAGCAAAAAGAAACGGGAGGTACATGGTATGAAATAACTTGTTGAGATGAATCTAGCACCACGTGGAGATGCCAAATGAATAAAAACTGATGCAATTTTTAAATGGTTCAGTGAGATGATGATTTCATCTAGCAACTACAATGTTGTTAAATCTTTGCATTTACTAACAGAACTAGGATAACACGAGCATACAGAACATTACAATATTTAATTCTGCATCGCAGAAAAAAAGAAAAGAAAAATGAACTACCATGTAAATGAGACTACTGCATATATGGTTGGTGTGAAGATCGCGTTCCAGCACCCATATAACTGCCATAATTAGGAGGAGCTGCACTATATGAGGAGGCAGCGGTAACCCTGTCATCTTGAGGATTGTAGTACATCTTTTGATCATTAGCTTGCTGGCCATATGCAGATTGGCTAGGAATCTGATATTCATAGGGATTTGGAACAGCATGAGGATACCTCTCAGGCAGCATTCCAGGGTACGCTGTCCAAGGAGGTGGAGCTCGCCAACCACCTGAAGGACCGGTGGCAGTACCTCGTAATCCACGATAACCTCGATTAACTTTTGGTTTCTTCGATTGGTAATGTTTACCAAAATCACCTGCCCTCTTCTTATCAGATTTCGATTTCTCCAATTGAGCAAGCCTTTTCTGAAGTGGATCGAGTGGGTAGTCAGCTTCAAGCTTGTACTCTTCAACACACCTGATGACAACTTTCAGTGCTGCAAGCTCTAGTGCATTTCCATCAACCTGTGTAGAAAGAGCAAGTAGTAAGAAAGTATCATTCTGTTGAAATATACTAGCAAGTAGCAACATTCACTATTTCCCGTATTTTTTCTTCAAATAGAAATGTACCTGTACACCTGCACCTCCTCCTGAGTTTCCACCCTTTCTTTGTGTGTTCTGTGAGTTTCTTCTCAAATCCTTCAAGTATGTCTTCAGGAGGGGAACAGGAGGGAAAATTTCAGTAAGCTGGAAGGCATGGATAAATCGAACAGCATCAATTTGCTTCCCATCGTTGACCAATGACTCAACAACACCTGCAAACATAATGCAGGCTCGGTAAATTCAAGACAAAACAATTTAACAGCCCAATTAGAATATCAGAGTTAAACTGATTGCAAGAGTCCATGTTTGGTCAATTATTATAAGACTACCATGTCCTAAAGGAATGAAGAGTATGAAACATCCTAAGGAAACAATGGTCCGGTCTCCAGGCTCCTCAGGTCAGTTAATTAAAAGAACACCAACCTGGTATTTTGTGTGTTAAACCAAGAGAATGGCAGAGCTCAGGTGCTTGCCTGCGCTGGGCAATTACAAGAACAAGCTTGCAGAGTTCTTCTTCATCAAACTCCGAAGCAATTCTAAAAGTTGAAAGGAGCTGCAAGAATGCTTCTGCTTCCAATGGATCTCCATTGGTAGCATCAGTGCCCGCACTAGCCAACTTAGGCTTCCATTCATCAGCAAATGCCTTGGCTTGCTGCTTTATTTCAGGGTTTAGAAGGTGATCAGCACCTGGGTCAATTCTTGCCAATAAGGCAGCCATGGCTTCCATAAATATAACACAGGATTTGCGCATGCCCTGAAGGGCAGCATCCTTCTTATCCATTTGTTGGCCGGTTTCAACAGGAGGATAAAACCCCTCTAGTGAATCCAGCACCAAACGGGCTGGTTCAGTTGCAATTTCTAGTGCAACAGAAAGTTCATCACGGATGGCATATAAATTTTTTTGATTCTCCATGGCAAAACTCAGAAGCCCTTTTGCATCCATCTGCTTGCAAAATTGTGTGAGCTCTGGACGTGGCTTAACATCAGCAGCCACACCATCAGCAGTTTCACCCATTTTTTGAGAATACTCCCCTGGATAATTTATTTCAGCAAGAGAGCTGCTTACCTTTCTGTCTATGTTATCTCCACCATCAATGCACTCCAAAGAGCTGGGCTGGTGATTAGCTCGTGCCTCTGCGATGACAGAAACAGCAGTATCTTTTAGCTCCTGTATTCGATCTAGGAGTTCTAGTTCCTTAGTGACAACAGCCACCTCTCTCTCAGCAAGCAATGCACAAGTTTCAGCTTCTTTCTCTTCATATTCTTTCTCCCTAGCTTCTAACTCTTCAGATTTTTTCTTTAGCACCATCTCAAGGTTGCGGAAATGTTCTTCAATTTCCATCCACTGAACCTTTTCCTCAGAAGAATCCTTGCAAGCTTCTAGCTCATGTAATGCCCTCCCAAGTTGTTCTATCAGAGAGGATCCAGCATCATTTTCCACAACTTGCTCAGAATTAGCCATCGCTGATTGAAGAAGAGGTGCTTTGTGGATTTCTAAAGGCAGGAAAACATAAAAGAAGTATAACAAACAAAAATGTCATGTGCCCAATTTCAAGGAAAAGAAAAAAAGAAAAAAATAGATGAAAATACACTAAATGATTTGGAGTTTATAGCTCAGATTCCAACCAATCTTGGGGCTCATGATCGACAATTTCATGCAAACCTCCCTCAATTTTCTTTATCCTCTGGACCAATTGATATCTTTATTTTAAGTTGCCTTTTATAAAGATTTTTGGCACAATTCAAAAACCAAGCCAGCCTATCATATAGTAGACCAGTGAACCATCTGGGTTTCGACAGGTTTATTATACATAATTACAAAAGCAAACATTCAAAATGTAGAATTGCTACAGTTAGGTTTCCTTCATCAAACAATGTTGTATCATTCACATGAGAAATTCTTTGAAACATTTTATGTATCTTTTCATGATGATACCATTTTATCCAGAAAACAACAACAGCAACATTTGAACAAGCCTATAGAAGAACCTTTCAAACTTAAAAGATGTCACTTAAGGAGCAAAAAGCACAGCATGTTAGAGATGAGCTTACCAGCCAACTTATGATTAAGCCCAGCACACTATGAAATGGATCAACAAAAACAAATCCTCTAAAAGAACATGATAGGAAGATATTCCAGATGAGATTTTGACTAAAATTAAAAAACAAAATGTCAAGGCACATCAAATAGTAGATAGGTACAAAAAATTGTTATTAACTATATCCCCAGACCAACTATAAATTGGTCATGTGTCAGAGGAATTACAGGAAAACGAGTATGCACATAATTGAAGTGACCATTTATAATATTCGAATACAAATGCCAGAAGGTTTTCATGCATAAAAGTGACTCATTGTCAAAGTATAAAGTTTGGAGATTACGTTATTCAAGTACACATCAATTTTCATTCCAAATTGATGATTCGACTACCTTTCACATCACACAGATGAACAATGCTTCATCATTCAACCATATCAGTAATCTTAATGATTATCAATACAACACCGCAGTTTCTTAATGTGAAATGCAGGCAATGTTCTGAATTTATATCCTAACAAAGTCTAATGCTAGTTAAATCAGTTTTTGCAGTTTTGGTTCAGAGGAATGAATTCAAAAAGCTTCTTGTTATAATTATATGAAATCAGGTTTTAATTGCTTTACAAACTTGCAGGACAAAATATGACTTTCTACTTTTTTACGAAACTTTATGTTGTGGTAGAAGTATGCAAACGAATTTAATATTTATACATGTCATCCAATAGAATTTATGTCTTTATGTGTTTACAAGCCGTGGGCATGGAAAGTTACTTCAATGTATGATAAGAAATTTAAAGAAAGGGGGGCGGAGGGGTCACAACATAAACCACAGCTAGACTCACAAAGAACACACCATAACTAGCCATACTAGTCAGCATACTTCTCTCCTTGAGCTTCAAAAACATCACTTCACTCCTTTTTTGATTTTTCCAGCCAAAATTAATATGCATGAGCATCATTTTTTTACTTTTTTATCTTGACAACAAATGCATTGCAAGAGAAACAACATGACAAAGAAAAGCTGCATTGTTTATAAAGAGATTGGTCAGAAAAACAAACGAAGATCAAGAACATATAAAACGAAAAGGGACATCCCCATTTCCATTTCATCTTCCCCTAAAAAACCAGCAAAGATAATCATTGGACATACCAATGCTAAACTAATTCCATGCATTGCAATTATAAGTGTAAGAATCCATAGAAAGAATTTAATATTATACTTTTTATTGCAAACTTAAAAACCAAAAAGTAATCTAATTCTAACAATATAATTAAGCAAACATAGAGCTAGAAAAACAAAATAAATTAAGAAAACATATATATATTACAGGTCGACAAAAGGGACCAATGCGAAAAGTGAATAGGTAAAATAAAATACCTTTCCAGTTTCAGAGGATAAGGAATAAATGATGTTAGTGAAGCTCTTTCGTCCAGGGACTACGACGAAGAACCCTAACACCATCCCTCTGGGTTCTTGATTTATTTTTTCATTGTGGGCCCATTTTCATTCTTAAAGCCCACAACTTATATTGGGTCGAGACATATCTCTACCATACACTACACGTCATTTCATTATTTTCATCAGTGTTTTATTTCTACTGTTTTAGGTTTGCAAGGATGAAAGAAACTTTTTTGCATGTTGAAATAAAAAATACTTAGATTAAAAAATATATTTGATATTATTATTAAAACTTTTTTTTTGAATTTTTCTTGTAACTTTTATTTAATTTAAGTTTAAAATTAAACAGTATAAAAATTAACTTATCTTAACCTAATTAGCTCATTTAATTTACAAACAATCTAAATCACTAATAAAATATAATATATTATTAATTTTAAAAATGTTTTAAGATAATATTTTTTTTAATATTAATATGATGATATACTAAATTGATTTAAACTCCACGACTTATCTTTTTAAATATATGATCAGGATCATGACTTTTATTAAATTTAATAATTTTATTTTTTAAATTAATTATATGATAATAAAAATAAATATTCATAAAATTATACACCAACTAAATATTTAGATATTTATTTGAGATTGCAATAACCCTGTAAAAAGTAAATTGAAAAAAATCATGAATGCTAATTAAGAATTAATTAAATGGCTAAGGATAAAATTGAAAAAAAATACAAATAAATTTTTTAATAAAACCTTAATATCAAATAATAAAATTTAAAAAAAAACTTAATTTATAAATCTTTTAAAAATATTCAGGTATATGAATCTGAAATAGATACGGCTGCCCAACACATCTTATTTTTAAAATAAAAATAAATAAATAACATTTCATTTTCTTTGTTGTTTTTTTTTAAATAATAAGCTATATTTCACTTATTATTGTCTAGAATCCAACAACCGTTGGGAGGAGTTGGCTTTAAAATTTTATTTTCAATCTATTTTCATTTTAAAAAATCCATAAAACCTATTTAAACTATCAAACAACCCAAAATCACTAAAAAAAAGAAGTAAATCCAATAAATCCAATCATAACTCAATTTGTCATTCCTACTATTTTAAAATGAAAAAAAAAACACTTTCTTTGAAAGATAAACTTATTGACATAACTATTTTTTTTAGCCTAATTGTAGCTAACGGACAATTTTATTTCTCCGTCATTACATAGGGAATCTCCTTTTTATATCTTTCTATTCAAGAGCTGAAAAATAAATAAAATAAATTTATGTATTGAAAAGAAAAATTTAAAATGACCATGCATTTTCTTTATGTTTGACATTCGAGTTCTTTTAAAAAAATATTTTTTTAACACAATTTTAAACTTAATTTTGATGCAATTAGGTTATAAAAGGACTCAATAATAAAAAAATTGAAGGATAGAAATTTAAAAAAAATGATGAAAAATTGAAAAAAGGAAAAAACCTCACTGGTCATGAACAGGGAAGCTCCATGACAAAACGCAAATGTTTTAGTAATTTGCTTGCCAAATCAAACTTGAAATTTGGGTCTATTATGAATTAAAAAAATTATTAATTTTTAAAACAAAAATAAGAATTTATTGATTTTGTGTTTCCAGTATACCATCTATTTTTTAATATTTTTAAAAAGAGTCTGTAAAGCTTATGCAAGTGAAGTATGACTTTCCATCACAGTCAGAAGTTGTCATAATTACATTATTAGAGGAAGTTGTTTTAATTAAGTTTAGTTTTACTTATGGTGATGAAATAAACAGTCTATGAAGTAGTAGCAACCCATGTATCCTCAAAATAGGGCAGCAGTTCTCCGATACTATTACCAGGATTGCCTATACCCGATTACTACAAAGAGGTAGCATCTTTGCACATGCTTTGCTTTCTTTCCACAAGCAACATGCATCTATCATCTGTATGTTCTATCATTTCAATGGAGAAAAGGTAATGGGGCAAGGAGGACGTAGGAGTTGATAAATGAAAATCAAATACCAAAAATGCACTTGAGATCTGATGTCATCGCGTAGCAATTCAAGCTGATATGGTTTGAGTACAAATTGAATAACAGTGACAAAACTTTGATGTTATCCCCCCCGTTTAGTTTGAAAAGCATTCTCTGTTAGCAGGCCTGTTCTTCCAGTCCTCTGATAGAACAAAAATAATGGACAAGATCTATAATACAAAAAGAACCACCATGTTTTTTTCTTCTTTTTTCCAACAGCACCAAAATACTACCAGTGGCTTTGAGTATATTTTGTACACAGCTAAACTGGAAAGATGTACGCTCTTCTTAAACAGGTGAAGTTATTCCTCTGCATCCCAAATTTGGCAGCCATCTAATGGATCGCTGGCAACAGAAACTGCATGCTTCAAATATCTTGCAGTCGAAGTTTGATAATCATATTCTATATGTTTAGGTGGGACAGTACCAAGTGGAAATGGTAACTTCCCTAGAAATGAGATAAATTATAAACGTAACATATGCTCCTGTAAAAGCGCATACCACAGTGGTAAACACTACTCCAGTTACTTCATTGGAAAGAAAGTCAAGCAAAAGCTAACCATTGATTAGCATCACCAAGGCAGCTACAAGCCAAGAAACCATCTGAAAAGGGGGTAAAAAGGTTCAAATAATACATCACTTCTTTGTAATAAATAGGTGACAGAAAATAGACCACTCAGTAACAAGAACCACTACTTAACAGCAGGATATGATTGCAAGTGTGTGACATGAATGAAGGTAGAAATCCATATTTTTTCACCATCCTCATGAACAAACTATTTAATGATATATAGTTGACAGGGTATGATCACTAGTAAGGGTCACTGGTATAACATGGTTGATGCAACAGTCTACGTGAGTTGCATGCACCTAAGAGATGCTCAGGGCAAAAGGTCCAGATATAGAAAATCCTCAGCAGTAAACATCGACATGACTATCAGTGCTAGACGTGATTCTCAATTCTAGGCATGCACAAAACTATTTTCCCTTAGAGAGCAGTCATTTAACAACATCAACCATGATTATAAGCATCTTTTCACTCACAGTAAAGCTAATTCAATGACATGTAAAAGATTTGTAATAAATCATTTTTTCTTGGTTGCCTGAAGTTCATCTATCAGACACAATTTCAAACATCAATTTAATTTCAAAAACACACAATGTCGCAAGATTTTCACTTTACAGTAAATTGTATTCTCAGAGAACTACACAAGTCACAAGATATGGTTACATGAACTTCCAAACAAATTGAAAATGGCAATTGCTTCCTTGATTCAATCTACTGTCACCAATTTAACGGGTTACCTTGAGTTTAATGACAGAAACATTGGACAACAGAGTTACAGAAGAGTAGTCAACATACCTTAAGAATGTGAAAGTGCCCATGATTTACTCCTTAGAGACCAAGCAAAGAAGAGGGATGAGTGCAAAAGGAATCTGAATAGACTGAAGCATATTTAGCCATTCATTCAGAACATTTAGTGAATCTTCAGAAGTATCAAAAACAAGTGCAACAATTATAGTTGGGACGATAGCACAGCTTCGAGTAATCAATGCCCTCAGCCATTTCTTTAACCCCAAGTTCAGGAAACCTCCCATGATAAACTGCCCTGCATAAGTGCCAGTAATGGTGCTACTTTGGCCAGCTGCTAATAACCCAATACCCCAGATGTATAAAATTGGGAAAAATCCACCCCCGTATTTATCCTGAAGATATTGCCTTGCATTTACAAGACCAATACTATTGGCCAGTTCTGTCCTGTGGAAACCTTTAGCAAACACGGTTGTCACAAACAAATTGATCATGAATGATACTGCAAGGGCAGCAGTTGACTCTATGGAGTAGTATCTGAGAGCTTCTTGAACCTGGCCTTTCTTATTGTGGTCAATCTCCCTTGACTGTACAAGAGCAGAATGCAAGAACACATTGCAAGGCATGATAATGCAACCCACAACTCCAACAGCCTGTTTTATTGTTTTGGAGCTAAGTTTTGGAATTAAGATGCCTGTAATAGAGAATCCAATTAACTGTCTCCTAGATACAAAGCAGTACTATAGTCGGACAAATGAAGAGAAACAAGAGAAATGGGAGCCTGTAAATTGAAATTTTTAGCCACGCAAGACATTACTCACCCAGAAAAAGTTCGGGGGCACTGGGTTTTGCATCAGCAAACATGCACGCAAATGTCACTGCCATTAGTCCAATGAGAATCCCAAAAGCAGCCTCCAATTTCCTCACACGGTAGTTCTCACTAAATAGGAAGATAAAGCTGTATTGACTCAAGAAATGGGCTGCATCACCATAATGAACTGAGCTTTTCTACAAGCAAATTAACACATATTCTGCTTGATTGTTGTGAATAGGGGAAAAACAAGAGGGGGATTCTTTCTCCAGTCTCCTGGAATCAATCTATGGCATTCACAGCGATTTTACATATATCCAACTCAAGGCCACACCAGTAGTCGATCAATTGCTTGTCCTCTTAACTTACTGATAGCTTATATGATATAATTCTCTAACAACAATCTCTAATCGATGAAAATCACAGATTTTGTGCTTGAAAAGTTGAACCCTTCAACTTAAAAAGTCGAAAAAATAGAATAGACAAAAATCCAAACATATTTTCAGAAAGACAACAAAGCCTGAAACTTAAGATCACAAAATTGGATCAAATCTAACGGTCAAACTCAAAAACCAAAGAATACAAAAAGAAATAGAAACTCCAAATAAAAAAATCATCAGCTTGATGGACAGAATCATTTAAAAAAAAACAGAACACCAAAACCAAAAAAGAAATGACCGAAAACCAATTCAAACGAAATGATATAAAAAAAAGAAGAAGAATTACCAATCGGAGGCAGTAATAATAACACCAGCCCACAAAGGCAAAACCCCATTACTCAAAATCTGAATAGCAATAGCACTCCCAATAACTTCTTGTCTATCAGCACCAATCAAAGCCAACTCAGCCATAATCCACAAAATCATTCGAGCCCAAGTTGGTTACTCTTCTCTACATAGCTCAGCCAAATGCCTTCCTGTAGCCACTCCAAGCCTCGCTAACAGCAACTGCACCAACAAACCCATAGCAGTAGCCCATAAGAGAAGCCAAAGCAAAGAATATCCTGCAATTGCACCAGCCTGAAGATCCCCTTCCAAATTGCCAGGGTCCAAAAAAGCAATGCACATTAAAAACCCAGGACCAGTGAACAACCATAATTTTCTCCATGAAAATGATGGCACCACCGTTGAGCCACCACTTTCGGTGTCATAATCAATCCCAAACGAAAGGACTTTCCCGTTAGAATCATAAGCTGTTTCTTCTTGGTCTTCTAATAAAGGTTGGGGGTCTTCTTCTGGTAAAGGCATTGGTTTTTGAGTAACAAGGTCTTCCGTTAATGTCTCATTTAAGATAATTTATGTCTTTTTTTTTATTTTCCTTTTTTCGAGGTTGGGGGAGGAAAAGACACGCATGTTGACTGTTGCATAGCATATTGATATTAGTTGTTTTTCACGTAATATTTATATAAAAATATTAAAAAATATATTTTTATTTTATGTTTTTAGATTTTATATATATAAAATATAACATAGAGGCTATTTTGATATATATTTTTACATGAAAAAAAAATAAAATGTAAATTAAAAAATTATCAAAATATTAATTCAATAAATCAATAATTATCTATATAAATAAAAACACATTATTAATAATAACTAAAATAAAAATAAAAATTTAAGAGATAAATATATATTAAAATATTTTATCTTGTAAAATAAAATATTTACTCATATTTAATGAATTTACTTATTAAAATTAATAAAATATAATAATAATAGAAACATATATGAAATTGAGTAAATAAAAAATATATTATACAAAGTAAGACATGCAAGCAATATCATTTCAAAATAACTATTTTTTATATAAAATAAATTTTATCTATATAAAATTAAAAAAATTCTTCACAAATTAAATACAAAACAAAAAAAATTCTTAAAATTTCTATAAAAAAAAGTCTACAAAACTCTTTAATTAAATAATAAAAAATTAAAAATCAATAAAAATTTTAATGAAAAAACTAAGAAAAAAATCAAAAATAAAAAAATAAAGAGAATAGAAAAAAATAAGATATGACAAATTATAATTTAAGAACTAAATTAAAAATATTAAAAACTTTTTTAAAAGGGCCAAAGATAAATATAAATAATAAAAAACATAAGAATTGAAATTAAAAAAGAAAACAAAAAGAAAAAGAAGACAAACATGCACTTTCTCTAATAAAGAAAGAGAAAAATAAAAAAAAAAAACAAGAAATGATCATAAGTGACAAACTGTCCATCATTCGTCATCATGCTCCACACTAGAAGGAAGAGGATGCACTAACGCTTCCAAGGACATAAAGAAAGGACAAGTTTGGTTATTAGATAGTGTTACATATATTGTCCAAAAGGCACCTGTCCGCTAACACATTGAAACATCCCAAAAATTTAAGTCATAATTTTGTAATTATTTATTTAAAATTATTAATTTTGAAATGGTACAATTTTTTTTAAAAAATAAAATTCAATTCAGTCTCCTTTTTATTATCAATATTAAGTCATCGGTTCAATAATTTCTCAACCTGCAAGATCATTCACAATACATGTCCTATCATACAAGACTTTCATAACTCAATCATAATATTAGCTTTCCCTTTCAATTTCTTTGGTCAAATTAATATTTTGATATTACATTGAACAAATATTTAAATCTAATTAGTTCATCACATAAATCATTTTCTTGTAGAAAATAAATATAGTTAAATAAGACTATAAACCAAGTTAACAAATATAAACCAAGTTAACAAAGACAACTTCATTGAATTACATCATTCATAGTTAAATAAGTTTTTTTTTTTTACTCAAGATAGGTTTTTAATTATGTGTTTACATTCTCCTCTCCTAAAATAAAAAATTTTCCTCAAAATTCGAACCCCTATATATGAATCCATAAACAATTTAGGCTATTTATTCTTCATTTATGATTTTTTTTCTAAGCCACCTATTTGATTTAAGAGTTTCTTCAAAATATTTTTATCATCAGAATCCTCTTGCTTCTAAGTTCCTTCATACTATGATCTAACACTTTCTCCAACCTTTACTCAAATGTCAAATCTTCATCGATTTCTAAGGGAATTTATGGCAGAACCTAAGGTAGATCCACTTCGGTCTTTCTTAGTAAGAAGACATAATACATGTCATGGATCTTAAACAGATGTGAAGGCAAAGCCAATTTGTAAGCCATATATTCAACCTTTTAGGCAATTTCAAAAGGTCCAATGTATCTTGGTGGTAATTTTTCTTTCATGTTAAATTATAATATATGTTTCCATGAGACAACCTTTAAAAATGCATTATACCTAACATGGAATTCAAGAGTTCTTCTTCTGATATGTATATAGCTCTTTTGCCTATCTTGAGCCACTTATATCCTTTCTTTATGATCTTTATCTTTTTTGAGGTATCAACTCTAACCCTAATAGTTTTCTATCCCCCATTTCTTCCCAGCATTCGAGTGTTCAATAGCTTCTACCATATAAAGCTTTATAGGGAGTCGTTCCCATTATAGCCTAGTTTTTGTTATTATATATGAATTCTACTAGGGGTAGGTAATCTTCCCAATTACTACCAATCTCTAATATACAAGCCCTCAATAAATTTTCCAATACATGAATTATTCTCTCAGATTGTCCATCAGTCTGAGGATGATAAGCCATACTTAAATTCAACCTCGTTCTTAGAGCCTATTGAACATTTTGCTATAATCGAGAGGTAAACCTAAGATCTCGATTTGAAACTATTGATATGGGTACTCCATGTAGCCTCACCGTTCCATTCTTATACAACTTTGCTAATTCATCCATTAGATTTGTTGTCTTTGTTAGCAAGAAGAGTGCAGACTTAGTTAATCGATCCAATATGATCCACATAACATTGTTGCCCTCTTTTCCTCTTGGATAACTAATTAGTACTTAAATGTGTATTTTTATCAAGGTTTTATATCATTATTTTGCACTTGAAGTATCAATAACTCCTTAACTAAAGCATGCTTTATAATAATAAGTCTGATACCAGAAGATACCTTTAATTTATAGTAAATGTTCATCCTAAATGCAGGCCTATCACATAAATAAAAAGATTGATTGATGAGTTGAAGTACTAAAATTGAAAGGACAAAGAGATAGTCAAACTTAGAAAAGAGATGCTGGTTTAGTCCAAACTAGAACACTACTCGGTAATTGGATCATAACTGGAGCTATAGAAATTAAATTTAGGTCTACTTTATATGGATGGAAAGCTAAAATATAGGTCTAAAACTTTCATGGGAAGACAAGCTTAATTATGCTATTTGGAAGTCCAAATCTTAGTAACAATATAGAAGTCCGAATATGTCTTGCAGCCTAGATACTGTTAGTGTTCATCCCATATCTTGAGTTTTAGAAGTCCAAATGACCTCACTTATTTTTTTCCTGAAAAGCTAAGACAATTTTCTAAAGTTGGTTCAAATTCTAATGTTATCAATGATGTTTTGTTTTAGACAAGAAGATAAGAATTGTCACCAAGTCAAGATGTGGCCAGCCACTTAACAACTAGTCATCAAATCAATAGTTTCAAATTTTGGCTTATAAAAGGAGGTATTTGCCATGCATTTAGAAATCTTGATTTTCAGATCAAAATTATACTCTTGCTCTCTTTTTATTATAATGCTTAAGTTTTACTTATATTAATCTCTTATTTATACTTCTAATTTTCTTTTCTTTTCTTTACTTAGTTAACTTTTATCTTATTTATTTATGTTTCTCTATTTTATTATGTTTAGTTAAGTTTATTATATCAAGGTGAAAAGGTTACACTAATGGTATAGGAATAAGTATAGTGTAAACTCAACATAGACCTTAATGTTTGATACTAACATGTTTTGTATTTGTTATCTTATTCACTTTTAATACTTTGCTTGTTAAATGGTTAATTTAGATTTATGTTGTATAACACTTGGTACAACAAATACTTAGCGCTCTCATAGCCCATATTGTATGGTATAACCAACACTTGAGCTATGAAAGAAACTTTATTTATTGTTAACACAAGTTATAATCATGAATGTCTGACAAGATTTATAAGTATTAGCATTAATTGAATAAGATAACTAATGTAATCATGTTAACAATTTATAATCTGATTGGAACCTTCTTTGTATGTGGTTTCTAATTGAATAATAAGAGTTTATACTACACTTATTTGATATACCATTAGTAAATCCTCTAACCTTGACATTTGTTTTTATCATTGTTTGATCCTCATATTAATCTTCCATCTCAAAGTTTTTATCAACTTTTTTACTACTATTATTATTGTTATTTATAATTTATATAATTAATCTCTGTGGTTCAACCCCGATCTTACCGGGTTATATATTAATTCGACACTCCTGCACTTGGGAGAAGACATCAATCTTTTGGTCTTGTCAAGTTTTTGACATCGTTACTTGGAAGGTAAATTCTTATACAAATTATAATTTTTATTTTATTTTCTCTTTTCACTTTTCTTGTATCTAACGTATCTAACTTTGTTTCTTTTATTTTCTTTCTTTTATTTTGTTTTCTTCTTCCTTTTATTCTACTCCTACACGTGCATAAGAGTGTGGTCATATACATTAAGTGGTAGACTTTATAGGATATCCTCATCATTTTTAGAAAATATGGCCAAAGAAAATAACCAATCACTTCATAATGAGAATAACTGTGTTAGAACACTTAGAGACCACATGAATCCAGCAAAAGCAAGTGCACCCTCATGCATAGTTTTTCCTCCTAACGTATCTCATTTTAATTTTAAGCCAAATATTATTCAACTTTTATCTTCTTTTTATGACTTAGATTTAAAAAATTCATACTTTCATTTAAGAGAATTTGAGAAGGTTTGTAACACCTATAATGACTCAAATTGTAATTGAACACCATCAAATTAAAGATTTTTTCTTTTTTTATTAAAAGATAAAGCTAAAACATGGCTATAAAATTTAAGACCAGGATCTATTCGTGCTTGGGATGAAATGCAATAACAGTTTTTTTAAAAAAAAATTCCCTTCTCACAGAACAAACTCTTTCAAAAGACAAATCACCACTTTCATTCAAAAACAGGAGAAACATTTTACTAATGTTGGGATAGGTATCGAGACTTGCTTAATAGTTGCCCTTATCATGGTTTTGAAACATTGAGATTGGCTTCATATTTTTATGAAGGGTTAATACCTAGAGATAGACAAATAGTTGGATTGATGTGTAATAGAACTTCTAAATATAAAGACCATAATGAAGCAATGGAGTATGTAGACTTGTTAATTAAAAATACTCAAAATTAGGACACCACAGGTACATATGACACACCAGGTAAAACTCAATCACATATAATTAGTGGAGGTATATACAACCTTAAAGAAAATCATGATCTCTAAGCCAAGTTTACATCTTTAGTTAGAAAAGTTGAGGCACTAGAATTAAAAAAGAGTGGTCAATTAAAATCTGTTTAAGACATTGTGTGTTAAATCTATGAAACCAATAAACACTTAACTAATGATTGTCCAACTTTACCTTCTTTAAAGGAATGTTTCCATGAACAAGGTCATGTTTTAAACTGTTTTCAAATGACCAATCATAACCTATACTTATAAACATACAACTTTGATTGGATAAATCACCCAAATTTCAGTTGGAAGAGTAATAACAATAATGCACAAACTTCATATCGACTGTTTTAAGCAAACCATAATTTTTAAAATTCTCATGGATATGCACCTCCTTATGCTCCACCTCCTAGAAGAAATCTTGAGGAAACATTGCATGCTTTAATTAAAAAGCAAGAGACAATCAATACTCAACTTGTTCAAAACATGATAAATTTTAAAGATACTCTTATAAAATTGACATCTGCTCTCAATTTCCAAGAAAGTAAAATATTAAAAACTCTAAAAATATAAAAAAATGCATTAGGATGGACCATAACTAACATAAAAGGAATTAGTCATTTGATTTGCACACACAGAATTTATTTTGGAGGAAAATGCTAAACCCTTTAGAAAAATAAAACAAAGGCTCAATTATAACATGAAAGAAGTAATGAAAAATGAAGTTATTAAGCTTCTAAATAATGAAATCATTTATTATATTTCTGAAAGCAAAAAGGTAAGTCCTACCCAAGTTGTACCCAAGAAGTTTGGAGTTACTGTGATAACAAATAAGAACAATGAGTTAATTCTAACTAGGATTATTATTGATTGGTGCATGTGCATTGACTATAGAAAACTTAATTGAATGACTAAAAAAGATCATTTTTCTTTATCTTTTTATGGACTAAATCTTAAAAAAAGTTACAAGTCATGAATTTTATTATTTCCTAGATGGCTATTCAAGTTACAACTAAATTAAAATTGCATTGAAAGATTAAGAAAAGACTACTTTCACATGTCCATTTAGTACTTTGGCATATCAAAAGATGCCTTTTGGATTATGTAATGCACCAACCATATTTCAAAGATGCATGCTTAGTATAGTTAGTGATATGGTTGAACATTTTATTAAGATTTTTATAGATGATTTTTCTCTTTTTGGTGATTCATTTGATGATTGTTTGACTAACTTAGAAAAGGTTTTGAACATGTGTGAAAAGAAGAATCTTGTACTGAATTGGACAAAATATCACTTTATGGTTATGATTAATACTTAAAAGTGTATTTTTATAAAGATTTTCTATCATCATTTTGCATTTGAAGTATCAATAACTCCTTAACTAAAGCATGTTTTATAACAACATATCTTATCATATAAGATACCTTTAATTTGTGGTAAATCTTCATCTTAAATGCAGGCTTATCACATAAATAAAAGGATTGATTGATGAGTTTAAGAACTGAAATTGAAAGGATAAAGAAATGGCCAAATATAGAAAAGAGATGAAGGTGCAATTCAAACCAGAATACTATTCGGTAATTAGGTCATATTTGGAGCTTTAGATCTCGGATTTATATCTACTTTATATGGATGGAAAGGTAAGACATATACCTATAACTTTCATATGGAGCCCAAGATTTAAAAAGGTCATTTTCAAGTCCAAATTATAGCAATAACAAAGAATCTGAATCTATCTTGCAGCTCGAACATTGTTGAGTGTTTGACCCATATCTAGAGTTCTAAAAGTCCAAATGACCTCCATTTGTTTTCTTGGAAAGCTGAGATAATTTTCTAGAACTTTCATGTTTTCAAGTGGTTTTAACTTTGACATTATCAATGACGTTTTGGGTAGACAATAGAAGATAAGGATTGTCACCAAGTCAAGAATTGGCCACCCACTCATCAATTAGTCATCAAATCAATAGTTCTTAATTTTGGCCTATAAAAGGAGGCATTTGTCATGCATTTAGACATCTTGGTCTCCAGATCAAGATCATGCTCTTACTTTCTCTCTTTGTATTTTTATAATGCTTAAGTTTTATTTTTATTCATATCTTATTTATGCCTTTCAATTTCTTTATTTTACTTAGTTAACTTTTATCTTATTTATGTTCTTATTTATTTTTATTTATTTATCTTTCTTTCATTATGTTTAATTAAGTTTATTATATCAAGGTGAAAAGGTTATACTAATGGTGTAAGAATAAGTATTGTGTAAACTTAACATGGATGTTAATGTTTGATACCAACATGTTTTATATTTGTTATCTTGTTCACTCTTTAATACTTTTCTTGTTAAATGAATAATCTAAATTTATATTGTATAACACTTGGTACAACAAATACTTAGCACTTTCATAACCCATATTGTATAGTATAACCAATACATGAGCTATGAAAGGAACTTGATTTGTTATTAACATAAGTTATAATCATGAATTCCTGATGAGATTTATAAGTAATAGCATTAATCGAATAAGATCACTAATGTAATCATGTTAACAATTTATAATCTGATTAGAACCTCCTTTGTGTGTGGTTTCCAATTGAAAAATAAGAGTTTATACTATATTTGTTTGACGTACCATTAATGGATCATCTAACCTTGACATTTCTTATTATCATTGTTTAATCATTATATTAATCTTTCATCTCAAAGTTATCATCAACTTCTTTATTATTATTATTATTATTATTACTACTACTACTACTGCTACTATTATTGTTATTGTTGTTGCATTATCGTTATATATAATTTATACAATTAACCTCCCTGTGGTTTGACCCAGATCCTGCCTGATTATTTAGTACTTCGACGCTCCTACACTTGGGAGAAGATATCAATCTTTTAGTCATGTTGGGTAACAATTGGAAAAACAATTAGAGATATCATTGTAAAAACAATTGGGGCTCGTCCCCAAAGCTTTAGCACAAAGGGACATCACTAGAAAAACAATTGGAGAGGAATTACAGGTCTCTACAATGTTTGTTCGAATAAATGCAATGTTTAACCATGTTGATGACTTCATTGCTTTACCAGGTGGTATGGACATATTGGAAGAGATATTTCATATCTCATATTGGGCCCAACTGTACATTCACCATAAACTCATAGGTCTCTTAAATATTAATGGTTATTATAATAAATTGTTATCATTTCTTGATCATGCTATGGAACAAGAATTTTTAACATCTTCGACACGACAAATCATGATCTGTAATGCTACTTCTAAACAATTGATTGACCAACTACAATCTTTCATTTCTATAATTGATCTTGCAATAAGTCGTATAAATTGGTCATCTAAGAAAAGCTGTAAAAAAATTAGATTAGATTTGAGCCTTTATTTGTGAATATTTATGTATTTAGGTTTTATTATTATGTTTATTGTTTCTTATATTTATTTAAGTGTATTTCAGGTTTGTCAATATTTATTGTTTCAGGTGATGTCTTTCATACTCTATCTTTCTATTTTAGGATATTGAGGACAATGTCTCGTTTTGGTTGGGGGGAGAGAGTAGTAGTTGAAAAAAATTAACTAACTGTGTTTTTTATTTCATAAAGTATGTGCAAAATTGTTGTTACTAATAAGGCAGAATAAAGAAGATCTTTTGTTAAAGTGACTCTTGAGACGCATCTTAGTAACCATTCTTAACAAGGTCTATCATAATACATCTTGAAATATTCAAGTTTATAAATTCTTGCATTGCTATCAAATAATTATGTTCATATACTCATTTAACATGTATTCTTCCTTAATTTTCATACACACACTTTAAAATATAAATGTGGATTGCATATTGCATTACTATATTATTTATGTTTTTTTTATTAAAGGTAACAATTAAGAGAAAGGGATAGTATATAATTTACAAAAAAAACAAAAAAAAAGAGAAAAAAAAAAGAATGATAAAATAAACATAGATAAGTTTGGTTTCGTAACCTCCCTAACCTAAGCAATTAAGTCTGAAAGGGTGTTTTAACACCTAATACCCTAAAGTTAACTGACTTGGGAGCTATTGGCTGAACGCTTGTTACATGGGTTGAGGAGAAAAGTTTAAGGAAATCAAATATTGCACTATCTACGTATTAGTATCCGCAACCCGAGTTATTAAGCTCGCGGGGGTGTCTCAACACCTAATGCCCTAAAACTAACTAGTCTAAGAGTCATTAGCCAAAAGCTCATTACATGGGTTAAAGATGCATTGTGTTTTAAGTTACATGTCTACATATTTTTTTAAAAACAAATCTCAACCCCATAACTATGTGTTGTTTTAAGTTAACCTTAAACATTAGAATAAAAATTTTGTTTTCTTCCAAGTAAAGCCCCATAACTATGTGTTGATATATTGAGCATAAAAAAAAGATTTCTTAATATCTTGTTTAAGATTTATTGAGTAGATATATAAATTTAATGAGAGTTTGTTTATCTGGATAGATTAATGGAAGTTGAATGATGGAAACCTTGCTTTGTGGTGCAAATTATTTTTCTATTTTAACGCTTTGATTACTAGAGACTAGTAATAAGCTGGTTGGGGGGTGTGATTAGTACTTAAAAGTGTATTTTTATCAAGGTTTTATATCATCATTTTGCACTCAAAGTATCAATAAGTCTTTAACTAAAACATGTTTTATAATAACATATCTAATAATATAAGATACCTTTAATTTGTTGTAAATGTTCACTATAAATGCAAGCCTATCACATAAATAAAAGGATTGATTCATAAGTATAAGAACTGAAATTGAATGAACAAAGAGATAGTCAAACTTAGAAAAGAGATGTCGGTGCAGTCCAAACTGGAACACTGTTTGGAAATTGGGTCATATCTAGAGTTGTAGATCTCGAATTTAGGTCTAATTTATATGGATGAAAAGGTAAGATATAGGCCTACAACTTTCATATGAAGTTCTAGTGTTAAAAAGGTCATTTTCAAGTCTAAATTGTAGCAACAACGAAGAAGTCCAAATATGTCTAGTAGCCCAAACACTGTTTAGTGTTTAGCCCATATCTAGAGTTCTACAAGTCTAAATTACCTCTATTTTATTTTTTGGAAAGCTGAGACAATTTCCTACAACTTTTATATTTTTAAGTGGTTTCAATTCTGATGTTATCAATTATATTTTGGGCAGACAAGAGACGATAACAATTGTCACCAAGTCAAGAGTTGGTCACCCATTCATCAATTAGTTATCAAATCAATAGTTCCCGATTTTGGCCTATAGAAGGAGGCACTTGCCATGCATTTAGGCATCTTGATCTCCAAATCAAAATCATGTTGTTGCTTTCTCTTTTTGTATTTTTGTAATGCTTAAGTTTTATTTTCATTAATATCTTGTTTATGCCTTTCAATTCCTTTCTTTTACTTAGTTAACTTTTATCTTATTTTGTTTATTTATTTATTTTTCTTTCTTTCATTATGTTTAGTTAAGTTTATTATGTCAAGGTGAAAAGGTTATACTAATGGTGTACGAATAAGTATAATGTAAACTTAACATGGCCTTTAATGTTTGATACTAATATTTTTTATATTTGATATCTTGTTCACTCTTTAATACTTTGCTTGTTAAATGACTAATCTAAATTTATGTTGTATAACACTTAGGACAACAAATACTTAGCACTTTCATAGCCCATATTGTATGGTATAATCAATACCTGAGCTATGAAAGGAACTAGATTTGTTGTTAACATAAGTTATAATCATGAATTCCTGATGAGATTTTTAAATATTAGCATTAATCGAATAAGATCACTAATGTAATCATGTTAACAATTTATAATCTGATTGGAACGTTCTTTGTATGTGGTTTTCAATTGAATAAAAAGAGTTTATACTATACTTATTTGACATACCATTAATGGATCCTCTAATCTTGACATTTTTTGTTATCATTGTTTAATCATTACATTAATCTTCCATCTCAAAACTCTCATCAACTTCTTTACAACTATTATTGTTGTTGTTGTTGTTGTTGTTGTTGTTACTATTGTTGTTGTTTATAATTTATACAATTAATTTCTATATGGTTCGACCCTGGTCTTTCGAGTTATTTATTACTTCGACAACCTGCACTTGAGAGAAGATATTAATCTTTTGGTTGTGTCAAGTTTTTGGTGTCGTTGTCAGGGAGGTAAGTTCTTATACAAATTATAGTATTTATTTTATTTTCTCTTTTCACTTTTCTTATATATAACATTTTTTTTCTTTTTTTTTTTAATTTTATTCCTACACGTGCGTAAGAGTGTGGTTACATATATTAAGTGGTAGACTTTATAGGGTATCCTCATTATTTTCAGAAAATATGGTCGACGAAGATAATCAATCACTTCATAATAAAAATAATAAGAATAATCGTGTTAAAACACTTATAGACCACATGAATTTCACAAGAACAAGTGCACCATCATGCATAGTTCTTTCTTCTGATGCATCTCATTTCAATTTTAAGCCAGACATTATTCAACTTTTACCTTCTTTTTATAGCTTAGATTTAGAAAATCCATACTTACATTTAAAAGAATTTGAGGAGTTCTGTAACACCTATAATGACTTAAATTATAGTATGAATACTGTCATATTAAAGTTTTTTCCTTTTTCATTAAAAGATAAAGTTAAAACATGGTTATAAAATTTGATCCGTTCATGCTTGAGATGAAATGCAACAATAGTTTTTAAAGAAGTTTTTTCCATCTCACAAAACAAACTCTTTCAAAAGACAAATCACCACAAACTTAAAAACCAGGAGAAACATTTTACCAATATTAGGATAAGTATCGAGACTTGCTTAATACTTGCCCTCATCATGGTTTTGAAACATGAAAATTGGTTTTATATTTTTATAAAGGCTTAATACCTAAAAATAGGCAAATGATTGAGTTGATATGCAATGAAACCTTTAAAGATAAAGACCTTAATGAAGCCATGAAATACCCAAACTTACTAGCTGAAAATGCTCAAAATTAGGACACTATATGCATGTATGAGACTCCAAGTAAAATCCAACCTCATACATCTAATGGAGGTATGTGCAACCTTAGAAAAAATCATGACCTTCAAGTTAAGTTTGCATCTTTAGTTAGAAAAGTTAAGGCACTAGATTTGAAAAAGAGTGGTCAATTAAAATCTATTCAAGACATTGCATGTCAAATCTGTGAAACACATGAATACTCAACCAATGATTATCTAACCTTGCCTTCTTTTAAGAAATGTCTCTATGAATAAGCTCATGTTTTAAACAGTTTTCAAAAGCCCAATCATAACCCATACTTGCAAACATACAACCTTGGTTGGAGAAATCACCCAAATTTCAATTGGAAGAGTAACAATGCACAAACTTCACAACCATAGTTTCAAACATACCATAATTTCCAAAATTCTCATAGATATGCACCTCCTTATACTCCACCTCTTAGATGAATTTTGAGGAAACTTCGTATGTATTTATTGAAAAGCAAGAGACAATCAACACTCAACTTATGCAAAGCATAATAGATTTTAAAGATGCTCTTACAAAATTCACATATACTCTTAGTTTTCAAGTAGTTCTGGAAGTCAACATATGGATCAAGTTAAATCAGTCATCACTTTTCATAGTGATAAGGTTATTCAAAAACCAATTCTTGAACCTTGTGAGAAAAATGATGAGTTAATCTTTGAGGGTAAGGAAGGGGTTGAATCTAAACATTGCAAAGAAAAGACTAATTTCCTATCAGCACTTCTATTTTCTCATGTCATGACCAAACAGGAAGAAATCAAGGATGAAAAAGACACCGAAAATATTGATGTAGATCTTTTATCAAGAGTGACAATAGATTCGATGTGCAACATCACACCAATCGATGATTACTTTCCTAATGAATCCTTACTTTCTCTTAGTTCAATGCCTTGGTTTGCTAAAAGAATCAATTTTCTTACTTCAGAATTTTTGCTAGCTCACTAGAGTACAAAGTTTTTATTAGGATGACCCTTACTTATTCAATTATTGTCCTAATCAAATATTTTAAAGATGCATTCCTGACAATGAGGTAAGTAGTGTCATTAAATTTTGTCACTTTAAGGCACTTGGGGAATATTTCTCATAAAAAACAAAGACTTTAGAAATCTCTCAAAGTGGATTTTACTAGCCCACCATGTTTAAGGACTCATATGCATTTTGCAAAACCTGTGAAAATTGTCAAAAAGTGAGATTTATTTCAAAACACATAGAGTCTTTAAATAATCTTCTATTAACTTTTAAGTCTCATCATAGTGAAGATAAGCATCCTGTAATTCATGACTTATGAACCTATTTTCATAAAGAACATGCTTGTCATAGTTTTGGGAATTTGACTAAAAAAGCCCTTGTTTGCTAGTTTTTAAGAAAACTAGATGGAAAGCTTATCTCCAATTCATAGAGGGCATTTAACCCGTTCTTGGACGTAAAACCAAGGGAAAATGTAAGCCACAATCACAACTACTTGTACATACACATGCTTTTTCAAAAATAAATAAATAAATAAAGTGTGTGTGTAAGAGAGACTCTAGCTTGCCTTTTTAATTTTTCATTTATAAAATCCCCTCTTCTTTCCTTTCCTTTCTACTCAACCTATCTATTCAACAAATTTAAAAGTGTGTAGAAATGACAAGTTCTTCAAGCTCCTCAAGTCATCAAATAAGAAATATTTGTGTTTTCGGTGGATCTAGTCCTGGGAAAGAAAATGAGTTTTTAGAATCAGCAAATCATCTTGGTCAAGTACTAGGTGAGAAAAAGATTCATTTAGTGTATGGGGGAGGCAATTTTGGATTAATGAGAGATGTGTTAATAGCTATATTTTTAGAAGGTAGTCAAGTTTTGGGGGTTGTCCCTAAAGCTTTAGCATAAGGAAACATTACTGGAAAAAAAATTGGAGAGGAACTATAAGTCTCCATAATGTTTGCTGAATGAATACAATGTTTAACCATGCTAATACATTCATTGCCTTACTAAGTGGTCTAGGCACATTGGAAGGGATCTTTTATATCTCCTCTTCGGCCCAACTACACATTCATCATAAACCTATAAGTCTATTAAATGTTAATGGTTATTATGATAAGTTGTTATCATTTCTTGATCATGTTGTGGAACAAGAATTTTTAATATTTTCGACACAACAAATCATAATCTCTGCTACTACTGCTGAATAATTGATTGACCAACTACAGTCTTTAATTCTTGTAATTGATCCCTTCATGAGTTGCATAAATTGGTCATCTAAAGAAAGTCGTAAAAAGCTTAGATTGGATTTGAGCCTTTATTTGTGAATCTTTGTGTCTTTTAGTTTTATTATTGTGTTTTGTTGTTTCTTATATTTGTTTAAGTGTGTTTCAGGTATGTCAATGTTTGTTATTTTAGGTGATGTCTTCTATACTCTATATTTCTATGTTAGGACATTAAGGATAATGTCTCGTTTTGATTGGGGGGGAAGAGGGTAGTAGTTGACAAAACAAATTAACTAACTATGTTTTTTATTTCATAAAGCATATACAAAATTGTTGTTAATAGGATGACAGAGTGAAGAAGCTCTTTTATTAAAGTGACTCTTGAGACGCATCTTAGTAATCATTCTTAACAAGTTCTATCATAATATTTCTTAAAATATTCAGGTTTACAAACTCTCACATTGTTATTTCTTAATTCTACTCATATACTTATTTAACATGTATTCTTAAACTTTAATTTTCACATACATACTTTAACGTATGATTGTCAGTTGCACATTGGATTATTACATTATTAATGTTTTTTTTTAAGGTAACAACTAAGGGAAAAAGATAGTATATAATTTGAAAAAAAAACAAAAAAATAATGATAATAAAAATATAGATAAGTTTGGTTTCGTAACCTCCCTAACCTAAACAATTAAGCCCAAAGGGGTATTTTAACACCTAATACCCTAAAGTCAACTGAATTGGGAGCTATTAGCTCAACGCTTGCTACATGGGTTAAGGAAAAAAGCTTAAGGGAATTAAACATTGCACTGTCTATGTATCAGTATTTGCAACCCGAGTTACTAAACTTATAGAGATGTCTTAATACCTAATGCCCTAAGACCAACTAGTCTGGAGTTATTAGCTAAAAGCTCGTTACATGGGTTAAAGAGGCATTGTGTTTTAAGTTACATGTATATATTTAAAAAAAATAAAAAGAAAGAAAAAAATCTCAACCCAAGGAAGTTAACCTTAAACATTAGAAAAAAATTGTTTTTTTTTCAAGTAAAGCTCCATAACTATGTTTTGATATATTGAGCGTAAAAGAAAGGTTTATTAATATCTTGTTTAAGAGGCATTAAGTAGATATATATAAATTTAATAAGAGTTTGTTTATTTGGATAGATTAATGGAAGTTAAATAATGAATACCTTACTTCAACAAATTTGCAAATTATTTTTCTATTTTAATGTTTTGATTATTATGGACTAGTAATAAACTGTTTAGGTGGTGTGATTAGTACTATCATAACCCAATTCTGGGTTATTCCCTAATTTTGACTTATATTTTGATAAATTTTTAGAAAAAATCCAAAAATAGAGAAAAACAATGAAAATCCAAAAAATATATTTGCATCATTTTTAGCATTTTCAGCATCATCTCAAAAGAATTTAAATTTTCAAAGATAATTGGAATGCGTTCAACTTTTAACGTGTTATTTCTAAAATCATTTATTTTTCTCATTGAGGGATCAATTTTGAAATCCAAGTAATATTTTTCCTATAAATAGCAGTTTTTAACACAAAAAAGGGGGGGCAAATTTTGCAATTACAAGAAAAAACCCCTAAACCTAAATTTCCTTCTCCAGCTGAAACCAAAGCAGCCCCTCCTTTTCATATTTTTCCTTCCTTCACCCATTTCCACAACCGCCTAACGCCATTTCCCTCACTGTAAATCAGCCTCCACAGATTCTCCCTTCCCCGCACAAGCCTTCCTTTCCCCTTCTCAACGCCAGCCTCTTCGCCCCAACAATAGCCACGAACTAGATCCCCCTCACTCTCTTCATCTGATCACAAGCAGCAACAACCTAGACCGCCGCTCCATCTTCCCCGATTTGCCACCCGAAGCAGAGGAGAAGAAGATGAAACCCATAATAGTGGACCCGTAGTGAGGCAGAGCTGATCCCCCTCACTCCCACCTCTTGCTGGTCGTTTCAGGTTCTTCTTCTCCAATCGTCAACTACATCAGGCCTCCCTTCCATTCAGCCACCAACAGCTGCATAGACATGGCAGAAGCGCAATCCAGCCTCTACCAAATGCAGTGGCGGCCCCCACTATCCTCTTAATCTTCTTCCACCCGATTACAGACCCAGGGTCCTCCTTGCTGTTAGTTATCTGAAGCAACAGAGGAGAAGCAAACCAGAAAAGATCTACTTAATCGTAGATATGAAAATGAAAGGAAATAAAAAAAACAAATCTGAAAAAAACAAAGAAACAAAAGCCTAAAATCTACTATTTGTGCATATTTTTTTAGTTGCAGATGATATAGCTTCCCACCGCCAGTAAAGAAGGAACGAGAGGAAGAGAGGACAGAAGTGAAATAGTGTTGAAAAGGGAGAAGACCCAAATAAACTAGATCTAGATCTAAAGAGAAAGGAAAACTAAAATTGACTTCTTGTGTTTGTGTTCTTTTTGCAGGTGATAGTGACTGGCACCATCGGCAAAGAAGAGGAGAAGCTAAGTCGAACCCACCATTTTCCAGTATATCTCGGTCCACGCGCCGCCACTATTCACATGCATTGTTCACACTAACCAAAAGGACTTCCCAACACTATTATGGAATTTTTGGGTTATTCTATAATTTGTAAAATGTTTAATGTAATATTTGTTTAGTTTAAATTTTTATTTGTATTTTGTAACAAAGGAAAAAGAAAAAGAAAATAAAATAAAAATACAGGTGTGTGTTTGTATTTGTCTTATGAATGTTTCTTTTTATTCATGATAAAATTGCAGAGAATAAAGAAGGATTTAATATTTTGATTGGATCACGATGTAGAAGTACAAACTTGTACGGAAGTTGTATTTCTAAAATCTAATGAAAAGATAAAAATTTTAAGACTTCTTTAACACATCAAGTCCACGAAGCAGCTTGCCTTAGGTAGGGTGCATTAGGGGTGCCAATACCTTCCCTAACCACAACCAGTCCCTTACCCGCGAATCTCTAACAAGACCAGTACAACCGGGTTTCCTAGTAACCTTCAATTAAATACTAGGTGGCGACTCCTAACGAATTCAACAAGATCAAATCAAATAATAATGTCGTACTAATTTTTTTTTTGACGTGCGACAGAATGGCGACTCTACTAGGGAGGTACTGTTTCTAACAATATTGGGCTAAGCTTTATGTATTTGATGAGTTAAAATTTTAGCATTTTTATCGTGTTTTATGCATGCATTTTTAAAATTGTTACATGCACACTTGTATCTACTTTTGAAAGCACACACAAGCTTCTAAGTTAAGTGGGAAATAACGATCTGCCTTATGACTTTCAGTCGGGGTTCAAATTTGTGAAATATCCAACTATGAACTGAGTGTTTACTCAGTAATGGCGGTCACACGTTGCCCTAACCATTCCTTGTAAACCCCTATACTGCCTTCACGCGAGGTGGTTACTAGGCAGTTCATAGACCCTTTTTGAGACCAGGTAGAAAACCTACCATGTTCACATAATGAATAGTGCCTATTCTTAGGTTGTATATTGTGCTATCATTTATTTGCATCGGGGCGAACCCTTCTTAAAGTATCTTGAACTCAAGACTTGTGGGTGACAGAATGACCGTCACTCCAAAAAATTTTATTGTAGAGTTTGAGCAAGAATCAAGATTCTTGTTTCATCATACAAGAGTCACGATCATATGTCACCCCTCAAAGGGCGAGGTCATCATATAGATTTCATGTTCATATATTTGTCATGCATACATCAAAATAAAAGTAGGTCCCCTACGAGCTTGCAACACCTAATCTTGAGCAAAAAAACAATGGAGATGAAGAGTATGCTCGCTGTAGCATCCATTTTGAAGAAGAGTTGGAGTCTTTGAACAAAAGCTTGACTCACCTCTAGCTTACTCAAGCAAATATTGAAAAACATCTCTAGGGAAGTTCTTTCCAACTAACCTATCATCTTTGTTCGAAACCCCAATAACATCTCAGCTTGAAAAAGTTGGGGGCAAACACAGTCAAGAGCCCCAGCACACTACAACATTTCTATAAAAGCTTCTGTGGGAAAGCTGACCAAAGGAGAATTGCATCACCATTGCAGAATAGAGCATGTTCTTGCTCTGTCCAAAAAAACTACCTCTGCTCGATCATGCCTGCAAAAAATAATTCTTGATTTTTTCACCTTATTCTAGTTTTTATTGGTAATTTGGCTCAAAATTCCACAAGACTTTCCCTATCCACCGAGCCTTACTTGTTAATAAGATCATATGTTTTCCTGAATTCATGACATGCCTTTATTTTTTGCTATTTCATGCAAATAACACATCGAGCATAAAACCATTGCACCAAGATTATTTTTTTTGGTGTGTTTCCCTTTTCTTCCAAAACAATGCATGATCTCACATATTTACCTAGATTTTTTGGGAATTCAAAGTTTAGTACAAGAACAGAAATCATGTTGGTGTTTGTCTGAAACAAACAAGTTCTGGAAATTCAAGAGATTCCTTAGAGAGGTGACCATACACCAATAAAAAAACACAATGAAGTGACTCCAAAAGCAGAGTTTTATTTGCATGAATAATGAGAAATCACTTTGGATACTCGCATGAGAGCAAGGCTTACCGATCCTAAATGCATGCATTTGAGATGAAGAAAGGTCATCTTTGATAATCCTTTTCACAAGGCTAAAATATATCTTTTGCAGTCCCTTTTTTAGCCTAATAGATTTTTCTTAAAAAATAACCTTGACTAAGATCACACCCTACACTGGGAGGCAACTGCCAAAAAATCTTTAACGATTGAAAGTGCCCAAATAACTCTTGGGGGCATGAAAAAGACCTCAATGATTGAAAGTGCCCAAACAATACTGGGGGCATAAAAAAAAATTCTCAATCATCGAAGGTGCCTATACAAAGCTGGGGGCATAAAGAAAAATCCAAAGGATCAAAAAAATTCTGAGCATAAAAAAAAGACAATGTAATGATGCTCAAAACCAAATGAAGAAAACAAAAACAAAAAGAAAGAGCCCAAGCCCAACACTAGGGAGCACCGTGGACCATTTTGCAAATCAATTCTAAAGTCCAGAAATGTATGAACAAAAAATTTGGGATATAAGCACTAGTGATCCTTAGCCTTAAAGTCCCTTAAACACCTTTTGAGCTTATAAATATCCTTTTCTTCATAACCAATAGCCCAAGCCTACATTACGTGCCTAATCAAGCCCTTTCTGATCAAAGGCAAGCAATCTAGATCGGTAGGCAGTGCTTTCTCATGCGAACCAAACCATTATTCATGCAAATAAAATGAATGCTTTAAACAACTGTTCTCAATAACCCTCAAATTGAAATTTAAACCTTTTGTGGCCAACCAAATGTCACTTCATAATTTTTACCAAAATCAAAACAAAAAGTTTTCATCACTTCCGAAAACCTCTCCATAGGAATCACTTGAATTTCTTCAGAATGAGTTTGCTTTGAATCAATGTCAAAATGATTTTTGTGTCTGGAATAACTTTGAAATTCCAAAATTTTTGCATGAAAACAACTCCTTGTCAAAGAACAAACCTTCCACATAGCCTCATCCCTAAACCTAAATTAAACACTTGGGGGCATGATCAAGCTAGGGGGCAATCAAAAATGCTTGGTAGGGCTGGCCCCATGATTCCCTTCTCTAAGAAGAATGCCAAACAAAATTAGCAACTATTGAGATAAAGGGTGGAGGACAAAGAAGTATGATCACATTAACTCCTTCTTAGACATCAAAATCAAGATTTGACTCGAGTAAGCAAGAGTGGGAAAGCTAGCCTACTGCCGACACTCCAACTTTTGAGAAAAGGAAGACACCATGAAGAAATAGGGACCCATATTTCTCAGGTAAGTACACATGCATATTGATCATAATGCATTGCTTTCAACCTTGTTAGATCAGGTTTTACCATCCTGTAGGTAGTGTGTTTTCTAACTCTACCTCATTTTAAGTGAGCCTTTGTGCCCTCACTTCCTTTTATGTGCTCTTTTGAGTCACCATCTCTTAAGTAGCATGCTTTTTTAAACCCTACCTCATTTTGAGTGTGTCTTTATGCCCTTACTTCCTTTTAAGTGCTCTTTTAAGTCACCATCTTCTAGGTAGCGTGCTTTTTTAAACCCTACCTCATTTTTTAGTGTGTCTTTGTGCCTTTATTTCCTTTCTGTGTTCTTTTAAGCCATCATCTCTCGGGTAGCGGGCTTTCTGACCCTACCTCATTTTGAGTGTGCCTTTGCACCCTTATTTCCTTTCATGTGCTCTTTTGAGCCACCATCTCTTAGGTAATGTGTTTTCTGACCCTACCTCATTTTGAGGGTGCCTTTATGCCCTCACCTCTCAGGTAGTATGTTTTGTGACCCTACCTCCCTTTTTAGTGTGCCTTTGGGCCCTCACCTCTTAGGTAGTGTGTTTTGTGACCCTGCCTCCTATTTTGGTGCGCCTTTGAGCCCTCACCTCTTAGGTAGTATGTTTTCCAACCCTACCTCCCTTTTTAGTGCGCCTTCGAGCCCTCAACTCCTAGGTAGTGTGTTTTCCAACGCTACCTCCCTTTTTAGTACGCCTTTGAGCCCTCACCTCTTAGGTAGTGTGTTTTCCAACCCTGCCTTCCTTTTTAGTGCACCTTCGAGCCCTCACCTCTTAGGTAGTGTGTTTTTCAACCCTGCCTCCTTTCTTAGTGCGCCTTCAAGCCCTCACCTCTTAGGTAGTGTGTTTTTTAACCCTGCCTCTTCTTTTAGTGCGCCTTCGAGCCCTCACCTCTTAGGTAATGTGTTTTCCAACCCTGCCTCCTTTCTTAGTGTGCCTTCGAGCCTTAACCTCTTAGGTAATGTGTTTTTCAACCATACCACCCTTTTTTATGCGCCTTTGGACCCTCACCTCTTAGGTAATCGGTTTTCCAACCCTGTCTTCATTTTTAGTTCACCTTCAAGCCCTAACCTCTTAGGTAGTGTGTTTTCCAACCCTACCTTCTATTTTAGTGCGCCTTTAAGCCCTCACCTCTTAAGTAGTGTGTTTTGTGACCCTGTCTCCTCTTTGAGTGCACCTTAGAGCACTCGACCACCTTAGGTAGTATGTTTTCCAACCCTACCTCCCTTTTTAGTGCGCCTTCGAGTCGTCACCTCCTAGGTAGTGTGTTTTCCAATGCTACCTCTCTTTTGAGTGCATCTTTGAGCACTCACCTCTTAGGTAGTGCGTTTTCTAACCTTACCTCCTTTCAAGTGCGCTTTTCAGCATTCGTTCCTTTTCGAGTCCTATCTCTTTTTGAATACTCTTTCTAGCCTTCATTGCTTGAATAGTGCACCTTCGAGTCCCATTATGTTGTCTCTTGAAGACATTTCATTGTTTTAACTTAGGCTGGTGACCCATCATAATCAAACCTCTTTGAAAACCCTTTTCATCTTTTATTTGATGAAACCATCTTTTGAGAAATCTTTGCATTTCTCACCACCTTCAAAATCTTCTATTTGGGCCGGTTGCCCATTATAATAAAACCATCTTTTGAGAAATCCTTCCATTTCTCACCACCTTCAAAATCTTCCATTGGGGCCCCTTGCCATTATAATGAAACTATCTTTTAAGAAATCCTCGAATTTCTCAGCACCTTCAAAATCTTCCATTTGGGTTGGTTGCCCATTATAATGAAACCATCTTTTGAGAAATCCTTGAATTTCTTAGCACCTCTAAAATCTTCTATTTAGGCCGGTTGCCTATTACAATGAAACCATCTTTTAAGAAATCCTTACATTTCTCACCACTTGTAAAATCTTCTATCTGGGTTGGTGACCCCTTTTTAATAAAACCACTTTGAGAAATCTTCGCATTTCTCACCACTTTGAAAAATCTTCATGTTTTTCACCCGGGTAGGTTGCCCATTACAACAAGACCACTTTTGAAAAATCTTTGTATTTTTCACCACTCTGAAAAATCTTTTCATTTTTCACCATTTTAAGGAATCTTCGCATTTCTCACCACTTTGAAAAATCTTTGTGTTTTTCACCCAGGCAGGTTGCCCATTACAATAAAACCACTTTTGAAAAATCTTTGTATTTTTCACCACTCTGAAAAATCTTTTCATTTCTCACCATTTTGAGGAATCTTCGCATTTCTCACCACTTTGAAAAATCTTCATGTTTTTCACTCGGGTAGGTTGTCCATTACAACAAAACCACTTTTGAAAACTCTTTGTATTTTTCACCACTTCAGAAAATCTCTGCATTTTTCACCTCTTCACCACTTTGAGAAATCTTCGCATTTCTCACCACTTTGAATAATCTTCGTGTTTTTCACCCGGGCAGGTTGCCCATTACACAAGACCACTTTTGAAAAATCTTTGTATTTTTCACCACTTTAAAAAATCTCTGTATTTTTCACCTCTTCATCACTTTGAGAAATCTTCGCATTTCTCACCACTTTGAAAAATCTTTGCATTTTTCTCCACTATGAAGAATCTTTGTATTTCTCACCACTTTGAAACTTCTTCACGTTTTTCACCTAAGTAGGTCACTCATTACAATGAGAGCATCTCAAAAAAAATTTCTTCACTAGATAGGTCACCCATGACAATTTGACCATTTCAAAATCTTTAAATTTTCAAAAAAAAACTCTTCTAGTTTTTACTTTGAGTACGCTTTTTAGCCCTCAAGAGGATTCATCATTTCTCATCAAGATGAGTCAATCATATCTCATCCTTTTTTTCTTCTTTACAACGCTTACTATCTAAAGTCTCTTACGTGACTTTATATCATAAGCATTGTAAAGAGGAGGGCAACGGTCATAACTCAATTCTGGTTTATTCCCCAATTTTGACCTACATTTTGACAAATTTTTAGAAAAAATCCAAAAAATAGAGAAAAACAATGAAAATCCATAAAATATATTTTTAAATATATTTGCATCATTTTTTACATTATCAGCATCATCTTAAAAGAATTTAAATTTTCAAAGATATTTGGAACGTGTTCAACTTTTAACGTGTTATTTTTAAAATCATTGATTTTTCTCATTGAGTCGATATTGATATTGCTTGTTTTTAAAAAAATATAAAAAAAATCAAAATTTACAAAAAGTTGAGGGACCAATTTTGAAATCCAAGCAACATTTTGCCTATAAATAGCAGCCTTTAACACAAAAAAAGGGGGCGAATTTTGCAACCAATGAAGCAATTTTGCAAGAAAAAAGGGCAATTTTGCAATTACAAAGAAAAAAACCCTAAACCTAAATTTTCTTCTCCAGCTGAAACCAAAGCAACCAACGCCCTCTTTTTGGATTTTTCTTCCTTCACCCATTTCCACAGCCGCCTAACGCCATTTCCCTCACTGTAAATCAGCCTATATAGATTCTCCCTTCCCCGCATAAGCCCCAACAACAGCCACGAACTAGATCCCCCTCACTCTCTTCATCTGATCACAAGCAGCAACAACCTACACCGCTGCTTCATCTTCCCCGATCTGCCACCCGAAGCAAAGGAGAAGAAGATGAAACCCATAACAGTAGACCAGTAGTGAGGTAGAGCCGATCCCCCTCACTCCCACCTCTTGCTGGTCGTTTCAGGTTCTTCTTCTCCAATCATCAACTACATCAGGTCTCCCTTCCATTCAGCCACCAACAGTTGCATAAACATGGCAGAAGCGCAATCTAGCCTCCACCAAATACAGTGGTGGCCCCCGCTGTCCTCTTAATCTCCTTCCAGCCGATTGCAGACCCAGGGTCCTCCTTGCTGTCAGTTATCTGAAGCAACAGAGGAGAAGCAAACCAGAAAAAGATCTACTTAATCGCAGATATGAAAATGAAAAGAAACAAAAAAAATAGATTTGAAAAAAATGAAGAAACAAAAGCCTAAAATCTACTGTTTGTGCATTTTTTTTAGTTGCAGATGATGTAGCTTCCCACCACCAGTGAAGAAGGAACGGGAGGAAGAGAGGACAGAAGTAAAATAGTGTTGAAAAGGAAGAAGACTTGAATGAACCAGATCCAGATCTGAGGAGAAAGGAAAACTAAAATTGATTGCTTGTGTTTGTGTTCTTTTTGCAGGTGATAGTGATTGGCACCACCGGCAAAGAAGAGGAGAAGTTGAGTCCAACCCACCATTTTCTGGCATATCTTGGTCCACACGCTGCCACTACTCACGATCACTGTTCACATGCACTGTTCACACTGCCCAAAAGGACTTCCCAGCACTATTATGGAATTTTTAGGTTATTCTATAATTTGTAAAGTGTTTAATGTAATATTTATTTAGTTTAAATTTTTATTTGTATTTTGTAAAAAAGGAAAAAGAAAGAGAAAAGAAAAGAAAAATACAGATGTGTGTTTGTATTTGTCTTATGAATGTTTCTTTTTATTCATGATAAAATTACAGAGAATAAAAAAGAATTTAATATTTTGATTGGATCACGGTGTAGAAGTACAAACTTGTACGGAAGTTGTATTTTTAAAATCTGATGAAAAGACAATTTTTAAAACTTCTTTAACACATCAAGTCTACGAAGCAGCTTACCTTAGGTAGGGTGCGTTAGGGGTGCTAATACCTTCCCTAACCACAACTGGTCCCTTACACGCGAATCTCTAACAAGACCAGTACAACCGGTTTTCCTAGTAACCTTTAATTAAATACTAGGTGGCAACTCCTAATGAATCCAACAAGATAAAATCAAATAATAACGATGAAAAATTATCGGAGCTAACGCCATGCAGATTTTTGTTTTGACGTGCGACAAGTACTTAAACGTGCATTTTTATCAAGGTTGTATATCATCATTTTGCACTTGAAGTATCAATAACTCCTTAACTAAAGCATGTTTTATAATAACATTTCTAATAATATAAGATACCTTTAATTTATGGTAAATATTCATTTTAAATGCAAGCCTATCATATAAATGAAAGAATTGATTGATGAGTTTAAGAACTGAAATTGAAAGGACAAAGAGATGGCTAAACTTAGAAAAGAGATGTTGGTGCAGTCCAAACTAGAAACTGTTTGGTAATTAGGTCATATCTGGAGCTGTAGATCTTAGATTTAGGTCTACTTTATATGGATGGAAAGATAAGATGTAGGCCTATAACTTTCATGCGGAGCCCAAGATTTAAAAAGGTCATTTTCAAGTCCAAATTGTAGCTAAAATAAAGAAGTTTGAATCTATCCTATAGCCCGAATACTATTTAGTGTTTGACCCATATCTGGAGTTCTAAAAGTCTAAATGACCTCTATTTTTTTTCCTGGAATGCCAAGATAATTTCTAACAATTTTCATGTTTCAAGTGGTTCCAATTCTGACATTGTCAATGATATTTTAGGCAGACAAAAGAGAATAAGGATTGTTACCAAGTCAAGAGGTAGTCACCCACTCATCAATTAGTCATCAAATCAATAGTTACTAATTTTAGCCTATAAAAGGAGGCATTTGTCATGCATTTAGCCATCTTGGTCTTCAAATCAAGATCATGCTCTTGCTTTTTCTCTTTGTATTTTTGTAATGTTTGAGTTTTATTTTTATTAATATATTGTTTATGCCTTTCAATTCCTTTCCTTTACTTAGTTAACTTTTATCTTATTTATATTCTTATCTTGTTTATTTATCTTTCTCTCTTTTATTTTGTTTAGGTAAGTTTATTATGTTAAGGTCAAAAGGTTACACTAATGGTGTAAGAATAAGTATAGTATAAACTTAATATGGACTTTAATGTTTGATACTAACATGTTTTGTATTTTTTATCTTGTTCACTTTTTAATATTTTCCTTGTTAAATGACTAATCTAGATTTATGTTATATAACACTTGGTACAACAAATACTTCGCACTTTCATAGCCCATATTATATGGTATAACCGACACCTGAGCTATAAAAAAAACTTGATTTGTTTTTAACATAAGTTATAATCATGAATGCCTAACAACATTTACAAGTATTAACTTTAATCGAATAAAATAACTAATGTAATCATGTTAACGATTTATCATCTGATTGGAACCTTTTTCATATATGGTTTCTAATTAAATAGTAAGAGTTTATACTATACTTATTTAACATACTATTAGTAAATCCTCTAACCTTTATACTTATTTAACATACTATTAGTAAATCCTCTAACCTTGACATTTGTTGTTATCATTGTTTAACCTTTACATTGATCTTCCATATCAAAATTCTCATTGACTTCCTCTTTATTATTATTATTATTATTATTATTAATTAGTACTATTATTATTGTTGTTGTTGTTGTTGTTTATAATTTATACAATTAACCTCTTTGTGGTTCGATCCCGGTCTTATTGAGTTATTTATTACTTCGACACTATTGCACTTAGGAGAAGACATCAATCTTTTAGTCATTTCAACCAGCCAACTACCCTTCTACCGCCATAGCGTCGCCCTAAAATGGCCAACCCTACCAATTTTTAACAGCCAATTTTCATATTTTATGATTATATCTTTGAGCCAATGATTAGGATCCTTCCCAGTTGAATCAAAGACCAAGATTTGTCCCCAATAAAAATAAAAATTCCCTTTTCCACCCCGTATAAATAGGGGTGGATTCTAAGTATTGAAAAACAAGAGATCATAGGCTAAAGTCAGAGACAAACCAGCCCCCCGATTCTTATTTCTGCTAGTCTTCTTCAACCTCTTTCCTCTCTTCTTTCTCCACCACTAGCTACACACCAGACTTCCTAGCATCACCAGGAACACCACTAACAGCTTTTCTTCTCTAGCCAAGTAAGCCTTCATCTTCTTTTTCTTCTTAAATCCTCCCGCCCTCGGGTAGCCATTTGCATGTAGAATTCATTCTGCATACAAACAGCAAAGTGTAATTAACAAAAGAGAGGTTGGGCTTTCTAATGACCCAACATGATCAAATTAGGCTTGGGCTCTAAGCCCAGCCCAACATTTAAAAAAATAGAGGTTAGGCCTTTTATTAGCCCAACTAGACTAAGTTGGGTTGGACCCATTTCTAACCCAAGAAAAAAAAGGTTTGTTGGGCCATCAGTTGGCCCAACCTAACTGAGTCCGACCAAGATAGCTAGGCTAGTGCAAACCCACTTAATAAATAAATAATATAATAATATTAAAAGTGTGTGTGTGTGTGTATTTAAAAAATCAAATTTTTCAAAGGGCATTTTAAAAATATTTTGGGGTCCCAAGCATGTTTTTCTAACTATTTTGCATGATATCATGTTGTCGACTTATACTGTAACATACAAACCTAATATTAAAAATACACAGTTTTCTTTGAGACTTCAAAAAAAAATCTACATATTTTCTAAAAAGAGATAAAACCATTTTTATCATGTTTTAAAAAAATACAAAATGGATATCATAACTAGTTTATGATTATTCATTAGGGTTTGGTCAAAATACAAAAAAAATATAATTATAATTTACTTATCATTCAAAACTCTAGGACTTAACTATATCCAAGAAATAAATAAGTTCGGTTCTTGAAATAGTTAGGATTTAACCCAATAAGATAGAGATTTCCTCACGAATAGAGATTTATCTTGAAACTTAGACAAGATCAATAGATATAAATGTAACTTAGAATAACAATTAAATAACAATACAATTTACTTTAGGTATGATGCACTAGGAGTGATGTATTTTTTCTTTGCGTAACTAGTTCCTTACCCAGACTCTTGCAAACCATTAGGTTTTCTAATAACTATAATACTAAATGACGACTCTTGACTTTATGATCATAATTTTATGTTCAAACCCAAAATCTCTTTTTAACACAATTAAGAGATAGATTTGTCACACAACATCGTGCATATCACAACACATAACATTAAAAAAAGATATCCTATAAACTAGAATACAAAAATAAATTCACACACATATCAACACCAATGTAGAAAATAAAAATAAAATAAAAAAAATAAATACTCACAACTAATATTTACAATAAAAAAATAGTAGGTTTACAAACATTTAAAATTATAAATCTAAAAAAAAAGATAATGTTGTTACCATTGGTGACTTTGCTTCTTGATAGCAATCAGCTACATAGCTGGAATAGTAGCTCGAAAGAGTATTGTTGAGGCCACCCTCAAACTCATATGTCTATATTTTTAAAAGAAAAGAAGAAATATTTTATTATTATTATTATTATTATTATTATTATTATTATTATTATTATTATTATTATTATTATTTGAAAAATAAAGACATATTAATTACTTTCATTATTCATTAGTCAACAATCTCCAAGAGAAAACATATAAATGGTTCATTTATCTTAGAATGGCTTGTGAATAATAAAAAATAATTAACACATCATAAAGTTATAAAGTTACAAGGAAATATGTGATATTTTTAATACAATAAAATCATGTATTAAATAATTTTATTATTCATCAATCAACATCTAATGACAATGCCTAGTAACAATTTATTTATCTCATATGGATTTTTAAATAATAAAATTACTAATACATGAAAACTTGTAAGAAAAAGTATTTTGAAGACATATTAAAATAATGTATTAAGCAATTTCATTATTCATCGGTTAATACTCTAGAACAAAGCCTAGTAATAGTTTATTTATTCTTTATGGATTTGTGAATCATAAAATTATTAATATATAATAACATTGAGAGAAAAAAATAATTTAAATATAATAATGTAATATATTAATCAATTTCATTACTTAACAATCAACACACGAGGATATTGTTTAATGATAATTTATTTATTTTTTGTGGATTTATCAATAATAATATCATTACTATACACTATTATAAGAAAAAATATCTTGAAGACATTTTAAGTACAATAAAGTAATGTTTTAAGTAATTTTATTACTTATTAATTAACACTTTAAAATAGCACCTAATGATAGTTCATTTAGCTTATATAAATTTATGAATAATAAAACTATTAATACACCATAACTTTGTGTATTAACACACAACTTAATAAGTTAGAAACAATATAAAACTTATATTGAGATCTAACATTTACATCTTGAATAAACTTATTGCAACCTATTTTTCTAATCTTATTATAAGATATTGATTTTAATTTTATTTTATATTAAAAAATAATTATTTAATGACTTTATATCTTTAGAATTTCTATATAATAATATAGATCCCAACACTTCAAATACTTTTTATAAAAATATTTAAAAAATATTATAATAATAAAATAAGCAAGGAAGAGTCCTTTTTTATCTCTAGGAAATTGGCTAGAATTGTAATGTCGCATGGCTTGCACATGTTGCTGAGTGAATGTGGATATGGCATGTGAATTCACTTGGGTTAAAGGTAGGAATGATTATTTTTAGTTTAGCTTAGTTTTTATAAAAAAAAAATTATATTTAATTTTTAAAAAAATAAATATAGTTTAAATTAATTGATTTTAGTTTAGTTTATATTTTGAATTAAAATCGGTTCAAACTAATTTAATTTGATTTTTTTTTATTTGAATTATTTTTTTTCTAGTTTTTTTATTTGGGTTCAATTCTGTTTGGTTTGTTTTTTTAATTTTATATTTATAAAATCAAAATTGAACCGGTTGATTTTTTTAAAATTATAATTGAGTTTAGTTTTTTAATTATTTTTTTCTAACTTTTTAATTTAATTGATATTTTAGTTTTTATTTTATTTTTTTAATTTAAATTTTTTTTTTATTCCTGACTTGTTGGACTATCTAGAATGGATGCAACTCCTTATTTTTTTTGATTTTTTTTTTCCTCTATACACAATAAACCTCACCGCCACCACCTAGGGGAGGATATCAAACGAAGGAAAGGTCCAAATTATCTCTTCTTAATGGCTTTCTCTTTCTTCATGGGTGTTTGGCGGCCACCATTGTCGTGGTAAATAGTGCATGTAGTTACCGAGAGATAAAGGAAGGGAAGGAAGTGGTTTGGCAGAGAAGAGGAGAGATGGACTTTTTGTAGTTGGTGTGGAGGAGAGAGGGGTTGCAATGGTCACTGTCATAGTCAAGGCACGTGGTTGGGGTGATTGACAATTGTGAGAGATGAGAAGAGGAAAGAATGAGGAAAGAGAGAGCTGCGCCCTTTTTTTTCTTCTGTTTTTTGTTTCTTTTTAAATTTTTCTTCGCCGCCTTCTTAATGTTTTGGATCAAGCTTCATTCATACCTCCTTGTTTTTTATTCCTTCTTATCTTCTCTTCTACTATATTTTACTCTTTTCTTGTCTTTCTCCTTATTTAATTTTTATTTCTTATCCTTTTATCTTGTAGTTACTTGGAAAGTGGGTCGATACCTCATGTTTATTTTGTCTTCCCTCCTCCTTGATTATCAATCCCCTCATTATTTGTTTTATTTTCAATTTCAATATTTTGATTTAAAAAAGGATCATCGGTAGAAACAAAATAATCCAAAATTATAAAATAGCCATAAATTGACCAAATCGCATCAAAAAATCATTTTTTTTTAATTTTCGAAAATATGCTCGGAGGTGACAACACAAGTTACGATTTTGTCGAGCCATGACTAGTTTGTTTTTTAGCGTTAACAATTACAAGGTAATTTTAAGCTGATTTGGTTCGACTAAAAATTGAATTACAGGGAAACACCTATGAAAGGGTATCCCCCGCGTTAAGTTTAGAGAGCGTTCTCTGTTTGCATCCATGTGTTTCAAGTCCTCTGTATCGAACAGAAATAATGGGCAAGACCTATAATGCAGAAACAATTCTTTTCTTTGTTTCTGTGTTTTTTTTTTTTTTTTCCAACAGCACTGAAACACAACAAGCGGCTTTAAGTATATTTTGTACACAGGCAAGCCTGGAAAGATGCTCAAGAAATAACTCTATGCATGAAAAGCTGAAGTTATTCCTCTGCAAATCAAATTTGAATGCCATCTGATATATTGCTGGCAACTGAAACTGCACGCTTAAAATATCTTGCTGTCAAAGTTTCATCACTCTACTTCTATCTGTTTTGATGGACAGCACCAGGAGAAACATGTAACGCCCCTAGAGATGAGATAAATTATAAACACAACGTATGCACCTGTAAAACCGCATACTACAGTGGTAAACGCTACTCCGGTCACTTCATTTAAGAAAAAGTCGAGCAAAAGGTAACCATTGATTACTATCACCAGGGCAGCCACGAGCCAAGATACCATCTGCAAAGGGTAAAAGAAGGTTCGAACAATGCATCACTTCCTTGTAATTATAAATAGGTTACATAAAACAGACCCCCTAGTAACAAGAACAGCAACTTAACAGCAGCATATGATTCCCAAGTGTCTGGCATAAATGAACGCACAGTCCCATATTTTTTCATTCTCAGCATCCTTAAACAGATCCCCTTGAACAAACCATTTCATGATATAGTCAACAAGAAACGATCACTAATACATGTCACTGCATTAACATGGTTGATGCCACACTTCATGTGAGTTGCATGCATCTAGATGATGTTTGGGGCGAAAGGTCCCGGATACAGAATGCCCTCATTAGCAAATGACAAAAATTAATCCAATCACCCATATGATTCTCAGTTCTAGGCATGCATGAAACTAGTTTCCCTCAGAGAGGTGTCACTTAACACCTTCATCCATGACTATATGCATCTTTTCACTTACAATAAAGCTAGATCAGCTACATGTAAAAATCTTGTAATAATTAAATTTTTTACCTGATATTCATCCATCACATGCATAATTTCAGACATGTTTACACATTAACAAAATGTCACATGATTTTGACTCTATGATGCATTGGAATATTGAAGAACCACACAAGTTGAGAGATTTTGTTATATTGAGATTCCAAAAATTTGAAGAAGGCAATTGGTTCCCTGATTTAGTCAACTGACACCAATTTAAAGGGCTATCTTGAGCTTCAAGACAAATACCGCAGAATAACAGACTAGTCAACATACCTTAAGAATGGGGCCGATTTTGAAAGTGCCCATGATTTGCTCCTTGGATACCAAGCAGAGAAGAGGGATGAGTGCAAAAGGAATCTGTATTGACTGCAGCACATTTAGCCATTCATTCAGAACATCTAGTGAGTCTTCTGAGGTATCAAAAACAAGTGCAACAATCATAGTTGGGATGATAGCACAGCTTCGAGTGATCAATGCCCTTAGCCATTTCTTTAACCTCAAGTTCAGGAAACCTCCCATGATAAACTGTCCTGCATAAGTGCCAGTAATGGTGCTGCTTTGGCCAGCTGCTAATAATCCAATACCCCAGATGTATAAAATTGGGAAAAATCCACCCCCGTATTTGTCTTGAAGATATTGCCCTGCATTTACAAGGCCAATATTATTGGCCAGTTCTGTCCCGTAGAAACCTTTAGCAAAAACGGTCGTCACAAACAAATTGATTACGAATGATATTACAAGGGCAGTGGTCGACTCTATGGAGTAGTATCTGAGAGCTTCTTGAACCCGGTCTTTCTTACTGTGGTCGATCTCCCTTGACTGTACAAGAGCAGAATGCAAGAACACATTGTGAGGCATGATAATGCAACCCACAACTCCAACAGCCTGTTGTATTGTTCTGGAGCTAAGTTTTGGAATTAAGATACCTACACCAACAGAGAATCCAATTAACTCTCTCCAAGATACAAGGTAGCATTACAGTCGCACAAATGGAAAGAAACCAAGCAAACTGGAATCTTAAATTGAAATCTTAAGTTAAGCAAGACATTACTCACCCAGAAAAAGTTCGGAGGCACTGGGTTTTGCATCTCCAAACATCCATCCAAATGTAACTGCCATTATTCCAATAAGGACCGCAAATACAGCCTCCAATTTTCTCACGCCGTAGTTCTCTAGAAATAGGAAGATGAAGCTGTATTGACACAAGAAATAAATAGCATCACCACAATGAACTATACTTTTCTACAAGAAAATTAACGTATACTCTGTTTGATTGCTACAGAACCGAAAACAGGAGGGAAAGTCTCTGCAGTTTCCAGGAAACAAACAAAAGATCAATAATTTATGGCTTCTGTGCAGTAATTACATATATCCAACTCCGGGCGACAACAGTAATTGATTAATTACTTATCCTTTTAATTTACTGATAGCTTACCTGATTTACTTAGTCTCCAACAACAACATAATTCATGAAAAATCACAGATAAAGTACTTGAAAAGTTGAAGCCTTCAAATTAGAAGGCCCAAAAAATTCAACAGCCAAAAATCCGAAAACCGAGAAACAATTACTAAAAGACAACACAATAGAATAAAGCCTTACAATCTTAAAAATGGAAAAAATTTATATTCAAAAACCAAATGATACAAAAAGAATTAGAATCAAACGTTCGCTTGATAAACAAAATCCCCTCAAAACACCATCAGCTTAAACCCAAAACAACACGAAAAAAGAGCCAAAACCAACCAATCCAAACAAAAGGGTATTCAAAACAAGGAATTACCAATCACAAGCAGTAATAGTAACACCAGCCCACAAAGGAAAAAACCCATTACTCAAGATCTTAATAGCAATAGCACTTCCAATAACCTCTTGTATATCAGCACCAATCAAAGCCAACTCAGCCATAATCCACAAAACCATTGAAGCCCAGGTCGGATATTCTTCTCTACACAGCTCAGCTAAATGCCTCCCTGTAGCCACTCCAAGCCTCGCTGAAAGCAACTGCACCAACAACCCCATAGCAGTAGCCCATAAAAGAAGCCAAAGCAAAGAGTAGCCTGCGATTGCACCAGCCTGAAGATCCCCTTCCAAATTTCCAGGATCCAAAAACGCAATGGACATTAAAAACCCAGGACCAGTAAATAACCATAACTTTTTCCATGAAAACGGTGGCAACACCGTTGAGCCACCGCTTTCCGTGTCAGAATCAACCCCAATTATGAGCACTTTCTCATCAGAATCATAAGCTCTATCTTCTTCTTCTTCTTGCAATAAAAGTTGTTGGTTTTCTTCTACAGGCATGATTCTGTTAGTTACAACAAGAAGTCTACTGTTAATGTCTGCGTTTCAAGATGGCTGGTTTCTCTTCTTTTAAGATGAAGGATAAACTGAGAGAGATATCTCAAACTACCGGTCCTTTTTATTTTTAATCAGAGAAAAAGGAATTGGAGTGTGACACGTGGAAAAGCATGCTAGCGCCGCTAGGAATGGTTTCAGGGGTGTTAACGTCATTCAGTGAGTGTTTATACACCAAGAATATCATCATTTCTTGTATCTGCTCTCCATTAGAAAGTACTTTTTAAAATACATTCGAATTTAAGAAAGCATTGTATTAATTTTTTAAAAATATATATTTTTAGATGATTTTGGATTTTTTAAATAATATTTTCCAAAAAAATTTAAAAAACTAATACAGACCCAAAACTTTTTAAAATAATAGCACATTAATTTATTTTTTTAATATACAAGGTTTTTTTAATCTTTAATTATGTCATTAAAATTAATGATGTGTAAAATAAATATGACCCACTTCTCATCCTTACCTTTCTTAAACAAAAATGTTTCTTTACATGTTAATTATTTATAGATAAAAGAAAATGTTTTATATGTTATTTATTCTTAATATTTATCTATTTTTTTAATCAGTTCACTATTAATATTAAATAAAACTGAACCTAAATTTTACCTTCACCTTTCCTAAACAAAATTATTTCCTCATCCATTAATGATGTACTATATAAAAAAAATTATTTTATATGTTTTTCATCTTGATATTTGTATATTTTAAAATCAGCTCTTTATGATTTTATTTTTTTTCAAAACTTTTTAGTTATCAAAAAAAATTATTTCTTAACGTTATTTTATTCCCAAAATCTTATTTATAATTATTACTTAACTTACTAAGTTAAGTATTGAAATTTAAATTGGCTATAAAATTTTAATAAGTTTTAATATAATCACAACTAATTATTTTTATTGATTATTATCATTAGTATTAATTAACCTAATAAGTTAAGTAATTCTATTGAGTATTAATTAACCTAATAAGTTAAGTAATTCTATTGAAATTTAAATGGATTAATATTAAGAATAAAATGATATTAATAAACCAGTTGTTTTGATTCATAAATGTAAGTATTATTTAAAATTTAATTTAAACTAAAAAAACTTTTAATAGGTTACTAGGAAAAATAATATAAATTATATGTTAAAAATTTCACATAATAATTTAAGTTTTTGAGTTAAGGTATTTCTTTAACTTAATATTAAAACATTGATAATTAAACTATTACAAGTATAAATTTTTTTTTTTATTTTAATTAATAAAATTAAATAAAAGATGATATAATTTTTTATAAGTTTCAAGTTTAAATAATTTGTTTTAAAGAAGATGTATTAAAAAATAATATAAATTATATATTAAATATTGTTATTTTCAATAACTTAATTGAATAGTGCAATCTATTAAATATGCTATTTTAAAAAAAAGTCATTTAAGTATGCCTATAAAAAAAAAGTAACAGATCGTTTTAAAAAATATTAAATTAATATTTGTTAATCTAAATGCACCCTTTGCATGAATATGTGAAACCACAATTTTAAAAACATTAGAGCGGGGCAAGGCATCACTATGCATGGAATTTTATGATTTTTCAGGGCCTTTTATTTATTTATTCTTACAGTCATTGTCTATTCTTCAACTTTCAAGACCTGTTTGCGTTGTCAGAGATGTAAATTCAACGTTCGTGTGTATTTATTGTTAGAGTCATTGTCTCTTCTTCGACTTTCTAGATTCTGTTCACACTGTAGAGGAATAAATTAAGTAATTAGTACATAAAATAAAAATAAATAATGAAGTAATACAGGTTAAATTGTTTTTGGTAAAATATCATAGTTTGAAAATATAATAATTTAAAAATGTGATATTTTAATAATATTATGATTGAAAAATATGATATTAGATTTTGGTTAATTATGTGTGATTATAACTAAATTATATTATCCTAACATTAATTGACAACATTTCTTTAAAAAACAATTAAATTTTCAAAATTTAATGCTAAAGCAAATTTATTAATAATTAAATATATTTATAAAACAAATTTTAATTAGTATTTTCAATCTCAAGTACATTAAATCAAATCCAAATTTATAAATCAAACTCAAATTCATAGCAAAATAATATAATTCAAATAAAATATCAAATTTGTTAACTTATAAATAATTCAATGAAACATAATTTATCATTTAAATATTACATTCATATTTTATTGTATTAAATCATCAAGCATAGTTCATTATATTATTAGGTAATTTCAATAATAAATTTTTAATTTTTAATTTTGCAACTTATTATCGTAACACATAATTAATTATAAATATTATTTCATAATTAATTTAACTTTTTTTAACATTCAACTATATCAAATCAACTTTAAATAATGATATTCTTCATTAATTTTATATTAATTCAATAAATTTTAAATTCAATTTAAATAATTATTTTATCTCAATCAGTTAAAACATAAATTTATTGTAATATAATATATTTATTTTATTTGTAGAACTAGAAGAAAAGATGCGGTGGTGGCAAGGTAGCAATAACAAAAAAAAATGATTAATTTTAAACCAAAAATATATCCATGGATGTTTAGAAATTAGAAATGAGTTAAATTTTTGGTTGTTTTAAAAATAAAATAGAAAGACTTGATGGATTTTCTAAAACAATTGTGAGGGAGAATGTTTGGTTTTAAAGAGAGAAATCTTCTAGTTTGTTTATTCTTCAATCTAGATTATATTTAAATTTTAATTAATATTATGCTTTAAAAACATTAGTCGTTTTACTTTTAAATAACAACATTTACTAAATGTTGTGATTTCAAGACCCAACAATATTAAACTATTTTATTTAATAACTTTTTCTTGAAATAGTACTATTTTACTAAGTTTTTATATTTGCTATGTCATTTATACAAAAAAAAAATCCTGTAGGTGTAAGTTCATCATATATTTTTGAATTTTATTTTATTTTTAAATTTTTTTTTTATTTTTATATACTGATATCATCAAAAAAATAAAGTTTTAAAATAAAAATAAGGATGCTCCATGCAACACTTTTAAAAAGAATTATTTTTATTATTTTTATATCATCTTAATATAATATACTGATATTAAAAATAAATTTTAAAAATTAAAAAATAATATTTTAATATATTTTTAAATAAAATTATTTTAAAAACTAATTCCAATAAAATATAAACACACTTAGCTTGTGTGAGCAGCTAACAATTGAAATTGTGGGAGGGTGCCGTTCTCAAAGTTAAAATACAAGTATTGATGAAATATAGTACGGATAGAAAGTGATTCTAACTATAAACTGACCCGAATTCCACCACCTTCGTAAAATGAAAAAGATTCCATTTATGTTATGCTGGAAAAATAGTTAAAAAATTAAAATTTTTAAACTCAGTATAATTTATAAACCAGTTTATAAATTTAACAAGTTAAATTATAAAATTTATATTGATTGAATATATTATTATTTTAGTATTAAAATAAAATCACAACTTAAATTTCTTTTAACTTTTTGGGAACCAATAATCGATAAATGTATAACTTTGATGAGAAGTAGAATCAATTTCAAATTAATAGTCTTATAGCCATGTAAAGATTAAATTAAGTAAATCACTTGATCCAAAATTTGGTGATTCTAAATGCATATCCTATTGTTGAATTGAATTGATTGATTGATTATATTTTGTCACGTTATACACTATTACAAAAGAATATAATTTTAGATTTGATTTGAAGAAGGGAAAGGAGGAACCTGCCGTTGAAAACCAAGCGCAGCTCAAATGCCAATTCATGACAAAAGATGGAGTCGGGAGTCGCAAATAAAACGCCGAACGAAAGCACTTCCCGGAAACTTCATTCAGTTCTTGTCCTTTAGTTCATCAATTCCCCCGCCCCTTTCGTAGGCTTACGCATCAGGCTAGACTTATCATATGTAACTATTTTATCAGCCATCGTAACTCTTTTTTTCTTTTTTCTTTTTCTAGTTTAACCGTTAGTGATTTAAGAAAATCACTTTTATATATTATATCAAAATCATTCTCAATCTAGTTTTAGTTGATATATAAAATAATTTTAAAATATTATTTACAATCAAATAAAAAAAATATCTACAACTAAACTAATATTTTTTTTAAAAAAAAATAACTTCCAACCATCAACAATAACATGAGAAGCAAATAGAATCAATGTGCATTTATATTTAGAGTATATTTGATATTATAATAATAATAATTTTTTAAAATATTTTTTATTTAAAAATATATTAAAATAATTTTTTTATTTTTAAAAATTTATTTTTAACATCAACATATAAAAATAAAATAAATATATAAATAATTAATTTAAAAATATTTTTAAAATATGAAAACGAATAGATTTTCTAATTAACCCGAATTAAGTACAATAAAACCAACTGTGGAGTCCGCTCTCTGTCCATTTCGGACATTTTACTGAAAGTGATCAGAAGCAAAGTGGCAAAACGACGTGGCAACAACTATAAGGAGTTAGGTAAGTGGACCAAGGAGTCAGCACGAGGAAAGACGCATCTGATGTGCCTTTTTTGTGGGGGCAACGAGTGAACTGACGATGTGGTCGTGATTTGCACGAGACATTGCGTGTCCCTTTGACGACAACAGTAGTGTCAGAATAAAAAAAATATTCTGTCCGGTTGTTTTTCGAATTCTTGAGCAATGGCATTTAACTTTGCTTTACTTTGTTCAATGCAATAGAAGAGACCGCCATTGTTGTTACAATCTCCGTTGTTCCTGTTCAACACAACTTTTTCTTTTTTATCAACGAGCGGATCCATTCTAAAAAACTTATTTAATTTTATAATTATAGAAATAAATATTGTTAAAAATTTAAAAGCTTATAATTCTTGGGTAAGAAAAATATTCTTTAGTTATTCATACAATTTTTTTATTTCTATTTTGATGAAGACTAATTTTTTAATTAACAACATAATTATTTGAATTAAAACTTAAAGCAATTAAAAAAAATAATTGTCAAAATTCAAATGGTTTAAACTCAATAGAAAAATTATGTTTCTTTAGTAAGGGCTCCCTTTTTTTTATTCATTTGTTTCTTTTTTATTTTGATAAAAATATTAATTTTTTAATCAAAAATATAATTTTTCAAGTAAAAACTTATCATGATCTTTTAACAAATCAAAATAATGTTTTGATTGTTGTCAAAAGAAAAATAAAAAATAATTTGAAAAAGTAATATAAAAATTAAAAATAAATATTTCATTTTTATTGAAAATTTATGAACAAATGTTTTGATATATCACTATCATGATTAATAATTTCATTATAAAAATAAATCAATAAAAATTTAGAAAATCTAAAAAAGACGAGGAGCTGAAGGGCATAGACATCAGCCTTGTGCATTTGGCTTGCGCTGCGTCCATTTTTTATTTATTTTTATTTAAAGTTAAGTCAGCCTAGCTCTAGATTTTTAACATATGTGATGACACATCTTCCACCTGTGAAAATTATGTGTCGCCCGTGGTAACAAATTTTGGACACCCTTGATGGCATAAAAAAAAAGTGTATGGGTAATTTGGTACTTGAAAATCCAAATAATTTTATAAAAAAAATACCATAAAACATTACATAAACCTAAAAAAACCCATATTAATCTAATAACTCAAAATAAAATTAAATAAAAGAAATCTTTCTAAGTCTAGATATATTTTTTCTAGCATGGTTAAAAGACAAAATCATATCCATTGATCTCTCTTCTTATAAAGAATTCATTAACATTAAGATTAAATTTTTGCTATGGTTGAAGTGTTGTTGATGAACATTTTTTTTATGTTCTTATTTTTTTAGCATGTTTCTTTCTTGTCTCTCAATATTCATGGGCTACAATGTAATAAAAATAAAATTAAAAAAAAAATATTTTTTTATGCTCTTATTTTTTTAGCATGTTTCTTTCTGGTCTCTTAATATTCAGGAGCTACAATGTAATAAAAATAAAATTTTAAAAAACATAAATTTCAAAAAATATTTGGAACCTTCTAGAAAATATAAATCAAATGAGTAAGAAAGTCTTACCTTGACTTTAATAGTATATTTGGAACTCTCTAAATTGTATTCAATTCATAAGTTTGGATAAAATCTCATGTTTGAAATTATTGTGAGTTTCAAGAATTGAATTTCAAATGGAATTCAATTTCTAATAATGGTACAAAAGTAAATAAGAGATGATATGATTAAAAAATTAATATCTTCTTCCAAGTATAAGAGTATCAAAGTAATAAATAACCTGTCAAAACTGAGGTCGAACTGCAAAGATGTTAACTATATAAATTATAAATGATGATGATGATGACGGTGATGATGATGATGATGACTTTGAGATGTAAAATTAATGTAAGAATTAAACAAGAAAAAAATAATTGTCAAGGTTAGAGGATCCACTAATGGTATTTCAAACAAGTATAGTATAAACTTTTTTTATTATTCAACTGGAAAACACAAACAAAGGAAATTCCAACTGAATTATAAATTATTAATATAATTGCATTAGTTATTTTATTTAAATAATGTTGTCAGGTATTCATGATTATAACTTATGTTAACAACAAATCAAGTTCCTTTCATAGCACAGGTGTAGGTTATACCATACGGCTGAGTTATAAAAGTGCCAAGTATTTGTTGTACCAAGTGTTATACAACACAAATCTAGATCAACCATTTAACAAACAAAATATTAATAGTAAAAAAGATAACAAATAAAAAACATGTTAGTATCAAACATTAATATGCTTATTTATACTTAAAATATAGTTAAATAAACATCATAAAAGGAATAAAAATATATTTATTTTATGCTTATCAAATTCTTCCATACTTAAATATTTGCATGTCCTAGACAAAACTCGATTTTTATATTTCAAAGAGCCTTTACATCATTAACAAGAAAAGATAGAATTTTTTAAAGAATCATAACATATCATGAATATCGTTTGATTTTCTTTGAACAAGGAATAACCAAATACATAGTTCTCATGGAAAAATTCTAATCATCATCAACACATCTTTATATGCTAAATACATACAATAATTAAATATTTAATTTAGTTCCATAATTTCCTCTCTTTTTACCTATTATAGCCGACCTAAATTTAATAAAAATACCAAAATTTTCTTATTCAGTTATTCATTATTTAAGTCATTCCTATCCTAATCTGTCTTAGTTATATAATTCTATCATAATTTCATAATTTTCTAAATTTTAATCCAAGAATTCTAATTGAAATTTAAAAATTTCACATAAAAATCCATTTATCTTTACTTAAACTTGCATAATTGAGTTTATAACTTCTTACTCGACAATCAAATGAATTTCAATTGTTAATCAATCAAAATTCTTACAATTTTTCTCATTTTCCATAACTTCTCTCTAGATCCGTATTCTGTTATATGATTTCCCTTTAATTCTTATGTTTGATTGTGTTTAAACACTCATCCTCTTACCCAACACACTTTAAATCATGATTTCTTTTAAATTTTCTAAGTAAAAATCAAGTAAGATGAAAAATTCTTTTTTTTTTGTTCCACCAGAACCGCCTCTTTTAAAAAGAGGAACAAGCTGAAATTTTCAATTTATTCAACTTATTTATGAAAATGTCATTATTATGTTTATATGTTATTTTTTTTTATCCAGTTATAGACATTATTATACAGTCTTGCTAAACTCCGATTACTTTAAATGTTTAACCTAAAATAGAAACATATATCATAAATCTCATCGTAAAATTTCAAATCGATCTAACGATTAGATTAAAAGTTATGCTTGAAATATAAAACTATTTGGTAGGTGATTTTATGTAAAAAATCTTAGTTTTCTTGCTTTATCGTTTCCTGGATTGTATCATTTATTCCACCAAATGCGTGTGACTGTCCCCACCTTATTCTAAAATATATTTATTTTACTCTTTCACAATTTAATTCATTTATGGACTTATTGCCATTTTAGAGTAATATTACCGATTTTCAACTAGGGTTTACACTACCATTTTTTCATGCCATTCTTCCTCTACTTACCTATTGATTGTATATTTAAACTCATGTTAATCAATAATTTTTTAAATTGTTATTTATTTTATTTTTAAATTTTAGGGGGTTTATATTCTCCTTTCCTAATAAAATTTTGCCCTCGATATTTAAGTTTATAACTGTAGTAGAAAATAAATTTTGGTATTTCTTTTTTATTTTTGACTCTCTTTCCTAAGTTTCTTTTTCTATTTGAGAGTTCTTCCATGACACTTTCACTAAAAGAACATTCTTGTTTTTTTAAAATTCATTTACACCTTGATCAAGATTTTTTATTGGCTTAATTTTAATAGTCAAGTCCTCTCAAATCTCTATTGAAACTTGGGGTAGGAGTCGTGAAGGATCCACCTTAGCTTTCCATAACAGTGATACATGAAACATGTCTTATATTTTAGTTGAATAATAAGGTAACACTAAATGATAAGTAACAAAACCAATTCTTTTAAATATTTCAAAAGGACCAATATATCTTGGTACTAATTTACTTTTCATTCTAAGACATATAATATTTCATCAAGGTGTACTGTTAAAAAATACTTGATCCCCCACTTGGAATTCTAATGGTCTCCTCTACTTATCTATATAACTTTTCAGTCCATCTTAAGCTTTTTTAATTCTTTCCCTTATCACTTTGAATTGTCAATGGTCATTTAAACTAATTCTAGTCCTAGAAGTTTCCTTTCACCAACTTCATCCCAACATACAAGAGTGAGACCCTTTCTTCCATACAAAGCTTTATAGGAAGCCATGCCAATAATAACTCGATAACTATTATTATAAGTGAATTCTACCATTGATCCTCTAAAGGCTCTCAAAACTCTAGTTGATTAGTACTTAAAAGTGTATTTTTATTAAGGTTTGATATCATCATATTGGTTTCTCCTTACAAGAAAACATGGAGTGAACACTAGCCAAACGATTCAAATCTTCAGGATTAGTTGAAAGCATAGATTACAGATTCTTCTCTTGGACTTAAAAATATCTTTGAACATAAGGAATGGAAAATAGGACTTAGGTTTTTAGCGTGCCCAATCCCATCCCCATAGTCCTTTTACCGACTAGAACCACCCGAAGAGACAAGTGTTTTGCCCTTTTCCCATAGAGTATGGCTCCCTGTATCATGTCTTTTCGGCATATCTATCATTATTCTATTTTTGTGCCTAGACAGATGATAATAAATGTCCATTTTCAGGATTTCTACCATGATATTTAATAGAATAACAGACTTTCTTTCTTAGGTGTGGTCTATCCGAATAGTTAGAAGCAAAACGATAAGAAGAAGGAGGGAAAGCTTGAAATTGATACTTCATAATCCCCAAGAGGAAAGGCCCACTAGATATCACTCCTCCGCATAGGGATTGATGGATCAATGAAAGAGAATCGATATTGCTTGGTCGGTAGTGCCTCGTTCCTTACACTTGATTGCCAATTGGATATAGCTTTATTCTATAACTGATTAGTACTTAAAAGTGCATTTTTATCAAGGTGTTATATCATCATTTTACACTTGAAGTATCAATAACTCCTTAACTAAAGCATGTTTTATAATAACATATCTAATAATATAAGATACCTTTAATTTATGGTAAATATTCATTTTAAATACAGGCCTATCACATAAATAAAATGATTGATTGATGAATTTAAAAACTGAAATTGAAAGGACAAAGAGATAACCAAACTTAGAAAAGAGATAGCGGTGCAGTCCAAACCAGAACACTGTTCGGTAATTGGGTCATATCTAGAGCTGTAGATCTTAGATTTAGGTTTACTTTATATGGATGGAAAGGTAAGATATAGGCCTATAACTTTCATATGGAGCCCAAGATCTAAAAAGTCCATTTTCAAGTCCAAATCATACCAACAATAAAGAAGCCCGAATCTGTCCTCCAGCCCGAGCACTGTTCAGTAGTTTGGCCATATCTGGAGTTCTAAAAGTCCAAATGAACTGAATTTTTTACACAAGATAGATGAGATAATTTTCTACAACTTTCATGTTTTCAAGTGGCTTCAATTTTGACGTTATCAATGACGTTTTGGGCAGATAAGAGAAGATAAGGATTGTCACCAAGTTAAGAGTTGGCCACCCACTCATAAATTAGTCATCAAATCAATAGTTCCCAATTTTGGCCTATAAAAGGAGGTATTTGCCATGCATTTAGGCATCTTGGTCTCCAGATCAAGATCATGCTCTTGCTTTCTCTTTTTGTATTTTTTGTAATGTTTATGCTTTGCTTTCATTAATATCAAGTTTATGCCTTTCATTTACTTAGTTAACTTTTATCTTATTTATGTTCTTATTTTTTTTCTTTCATTATATTTAGTTAAGTTTATTATGTCAAGGTGAAAATGTTACATTAATGGTGTAAGAATAAGTATAGTGTAAACTTAATATGGACTTTAATGTTTGATATTAACATGTTTTGTATTTGTTATCTTGTTCACTCTTTAATACTTTGTTTATTAAATGACTAATCTAGATTTATGTTGTATAACACTTGGTACAACAAATACTTGGCTTTCTCATAGCCCATAATGTATGGTATAACCGATACCTGAGCTATAAAAGGAACTTAATTTGTTGCTAACATAAGTTATAACGAGATTTACAAGTGTTAGCATTAATTGAATAAGATAACTAATGTGATCATGTTAACAATTTATAATCTAATTGGAACCTCCTTTGTGTGTGGTTTCCAATTGAATAATAAGAGTTTATACTATATTTGTTTGACATATTATTAGTGGAACCTCTAACCTTGACATTTGTTATTATCATTATTTAATCCTTACATTAAATTTCATCTCAAAGTTCTCATCTTCTTCTTCTTCTTCTTCTTCTCCTTCTTTTTCTTTATTATTATTATTATTATAGTATTACTACTAATACTATTATTATTATTATTGTTGTTGTTGTTGTTGTTGTTGTTGTTGTTGTTGTTCTTATTGTTATTATTGTTGTATTATTATCATCTATAATTTATACAATTAACTTCCCTATAGTTCGACCCTGGTCTTGCCGGGTTATTTATTACTTTGACACTCTTGCACTTAGGAGAAGACATCAATCTTTTAGTCGTGTTAATAACCGTAAAAATATATAGTTGGTTTGTGATGCGTCACGGGTCGTAAAACTAAGAATAAGCTTCATATCAGAGAAAAATGCACAACTATTAGTCTACAAGTGGCTTAAGAGTCTGTGTTTTCTTAATGGATATGCCTCGAACATACCAATGTTGGTTAATATAGAGGAATATAGATTGTGTGGAATGAAGAGTCAAGATTGCCACATGTTTATGTAAATACTCATTCAATTAGCGTATTGTTATTTGTTCCCAAAAGGGATATGAGATGCATTCATAGAGATTAGTCATTTCTTTAGAGATATATGCTCCAACAAAATGAATGTTGATCACATTAAGAGGCTTGCCAAGTATTTGTTGTACCAAGCGTTATACAATATAAATCTAGATTAGTCATTTAACAAGCAAAGTATTAAAGAGTGAACAAGATAATAAATACAAAACTTGTTAGTATTAAATATTAAAGTCCATGTTAAGTTTACACTATACTTATTCTTACATCATTAATATAACCTTTTCACTTCAACATAATAAACTTAACTAAACATAATAAAAGAAAGAAAAATAAATAAACAAAATAAGAATATAAATACTATAAAATTTAACTAAGTAAATGAAAGGAAATGAAAGACATAAACTTGATATTAATAAAAGCAAAGCATAAACATTACAAAAAATACAAAAAGAGAAAGCAAGAGCATGATTGATTAGTACTTAAAAGTGCATTTTTATCATGGTTTTATATCATCATTTTGCACTTGAAGTATCAATAACTCCTTAACTAAAGCATGTTTTATAATAATATATCTAATAATATAAGATACCTTTAATTTGTGGTAAATGTTCATTTTAAATGCAGGCCTATCACATAAATGAAAGGTTTGATCGATGACTTTAAGAACTTAAATTGTAAGGGCAAAAAAATGACCAAAATTAGAAAAGAGATGTCGGTGCAATCCAAACCAGAACATTGTTCGGTAATTGGGTCATATCTAGAGCTATAGATCTCAGATTTAGGTCTACTTTATATGGATGGAAAGGTAAGACATAGGCCTATAACTTTCATATGAAGCCCAAGATCTAAAAAGTTCATTTTCAAGTCCAAATCATAGCAACAACAAAGAAGCCCGAATCTGTCCTCTAGCCCGAGCACTGTTCAGTAGTTTGGCCATATCTGAAGTTTTAGAAGTCCAAATGAGCTGAATGTTTTATAAAAGATAGCTGAGACAATTGCCTACAACTTTTATGTTTTCAAATGGCTCTAATTTTGACGTTATCAATGACGTTTTGGGCAGATAAGAGAAGATAAGGATTGTCACCAAGTTAAGAGTTGGCCACCCACTCATAAATTAGTCATCAAATCAATAGTTCCCAATTTTGGCCTATAAAAGGAGGCATTTGCCATGCATTTAGGCATCTTGGTCTCCAGATCAAGATCATGCTCTTGCTTTCTCTTTTTATATTTTTTTTGTAATGTTTATGTTTGCTTTCATTAATATCAAGTTTATGCCTTTCATTTCCTTTCCTTTACTTAGTTAACTTTTATCTTATTTATGTTCTTATTTTGTTTATTTATTTTTCTTTCTTTCATCATGTTTAGCTAAGTTTATTATGTCAAGGTGAAAAGGTTACACTAATGGTGTAAGAATAAGTATAGTGTAAACTTAATATGGACTTTAATGTTTGATACTAACATGTTTTATATTTGTTATCTTGTTCACTCTTTAATACTTTGCTTGTTAAATGACTAATCTTGATTTATGTTGTATAACACTTGGTACAACAAATGCTTGACACTTTCATAGCCCATACTGTATGGTATAACCGACACCTGAGCTATGAAAAGAACTTGATTTGTTGTTAACATAAGTTATAATCATGAATGCTTGACGAGATTTACAAGTATTAGCATTAATTGAATAAGATGACTAATGTAATCATGTTAACAATCTATAATCTGATTGGAACCTCCTTTGTGTGTGGTTTTCAATTGACTAATAAGAGTTTATACTATACTTGTTTGACATACCATTAGTGGATCCTCTAACCTTGACATTTATTGTTATCGTTGTTAAATCTTTACGTTAATATTCCATCTTAAAGTTCTCATCTTCTTTATCTTCTTCTTCTTTTTCTTTATTATTATTATTATTATTATTATTATTATTAATATTATTGTTGTTGTTGTTGTTATTGTTGTTGTTATTACTATTATTATTGTTATTGTTGTTGTTATTATTGTTATTGTATTATTGTTATTTATAATTTGTACAATTAACCTCCCTGTGGTTCGACCCCGGTCTTGTCGGGCTATTTATTACTTCGACACTCCTGCACTTGGGAGAAGACATCAATCTTTCAGTCGTGACAAGTTTTTAGCGCCGTTACCGGGGAGGTAAGTTCTTGTACAAATTATAGCATTTATTTTATTTTCTCTTTTTACTTTTCTTGTATATAACTTTGTTTCTTGTCTCTTATTTCTTCTTCTTTTATTTTCTTCTTTTTTTTATTCTATTCCTACACGTGCATGAGAGTGTGGTCACGTACATCAAGTGGTAGACTTTGTAGGGTATCCTCATCATTTTCAGAAAATATGGCCGAAGAAGATAATCAATCACTTCATAATGAGAATAATGAGAATAACCGTGCTAGAACACTTAGAGACCACATGAATCCCACAAGAACAAGTGCACCATCATGCATAGTTTTTCCTCCCGATGCATCTCATTTTAATTTTAAACCGGGCATTATTCAACTTTTACCTTCTTTTCATGGCTTAGAATTGGAAAATCCATACTTGCATTTAAGAGAATTTGAGGAGGTCTGCAACACATATAATAATTTAAATTGTAGCATGAACACCATCAAATTAAAGCTTTTTCCTTTTTCATTAAAAGATAAAGCTAAAACATGGCTACAAAATTTGAGACCAGGATCCATTCGTGCTTGGGATGAAATGCAACAACAGTTTTTAAAGAAGTTTTTCCCATCTCATAGAAAAAATTCTTTCAAAAGACAAATCACCACTTTCACTTAAAAACCAGGAGAAACATTTTACCAATGTTGGGATAGGTATCGAGACTTGCTTAGCACTTGCCCTCATCATGGTTTTGAAACATGGAGATTGGTTTCACATTTCTATGAAGGGTTAACACCTAGAGATAGGTAAATGGTTGAATTAATGTGCAATGGAACTTTTGAAGATAAAGAGCCTGATGAAGCAATGGAGCACTTAGACTTGTTAGCTGAAAATGCTCAAAATTAGGACACTACGGGTACTTATGAGGCACCAAGTAAAACTCAACCTCATACATCTAGTGGACGTATGTACAACCTTAGGGAAGATCATGACCTGCAAGCCAAGTTTGCATCTTTAGCTAGAAAAGTTGAGGCACTAGAATTGAAAAAGAGTGGTCAATTAAAATCTGTTAAAAACATTGTGTGTCAAATCTGTGAAACAAATGAACACTCAACCAACGATTGTCCAACCTTGCCTTCTTTTAAGGAATGTCTCCATGAACAAGCCCATGCTTTAATTAGTTTCCAAAGGGCCAACCACAACCCATACTCCCAAACATACAACCCTGTTAGAGAAATCACCCAAATTTTAGTTGGAAGAGTGAAAACAATAATGCACAAACTTCACAACCACCATTTCAAGCACCCTATAATTTCCAAAGTTCTCATGGATATGCACCTCCTTATGCTCCACCTCTTAAAAGAAATCTTGAGGAAACATTGTATGCATTTATTGAAAAGCAAGAGACAATCAATACTCAACTTGCTCAAAACATGACAGATTTTAAAGATACTCTTACAAAATTAACATTTGCTCTCAGTTTCCAAGAGAAAGGTAAATTTCCATCTCAACCACAATAAAATCCCAAGGGGCAATACAATGCAAATGCAAGTAGTTCCGAAAGCCAACACGTGGATCAAGTCAAATCAGTCACTACTCTGTGTAGTGGTAAGGTTATTGAAAAACCCTCTCTTGAATCTTATGAGAAATATGATGAGTCAATCTCTGAGGGTAAGGAAGGGGTTGAATCTGAAAATTACAAAGAAAAGACTGATTCTCCGCCAGCACTTCCATTTCCTCAAGCCATGACCAAACAAAGGAAAGTCAATCACAACTCTGAAATTTTTGAAATTTTCAAACAGGTAAGGATCAATGATTAGTACTTAAAAGTGCATTTTTATCATGGTTTTATATCATCATTTTGCACTTGAAGTATCAATAACTCCTTAACTAAAATATGTTTTATAATAATGTATCTAATAATATAAGATACCTATAATTTGTGGTTAATGTCTATTTTTAATGCAGGCCTATCACATAAATGAAAGGATTGATTGATGACTTGAAGAACTTAAATTGCAAGGATAAAAAGATGGTCAAACTTAGAGAAGAGATGTCGGTGCAATCCAAATCAGAACACTGTTCGGTAATTGGGTCATATCTGAAGCTATATATCTCAGATTTAGGTCCAATTTATATGGATGGAAAGGTAAGACATAGGCCTACAACTTTCATAGAGTCCAAGATCTAAAAAGGCCATTATCAAGTCCAAATTGTAGCAACAACAAAGAAGCCCGAATCTGTCTTCCAGCCCGAGCACTGTTCGGTATTTTAGCCATATCTGGAGTTCTAGAAGTCCCAATGAGCTGAATGTTTTATACAAGAAAGCTGAGAAAAATGCCTACAACTTTCATGTTTACAACTGGCTCCAATTTTGACGTTATCAATGACGTTTTGGGCAGACAAGAGAAGATAAGGATTGTCACCAAGTCAAAAGTTGGCCACCCACTTATCAATTAGTCATCAAATCAATAGTTCCCAATTTTAGCCTATAAAAGGAGGCATTTGTCATGCATTTAGGCATCTTGGTGTTCAGATCAAGATCATGCTCTTCCTTTCTCTCTTTGTATTTTTTGTAATATTTATGCTTTGCTTTCATTAATATCAAGTTTATGCCTTTCATTTCCTTTTCTTTACTTAGTTAGCTTTTATGTTCTTATTTTGTTTATCTATTTTGCTTTCTTTCATTATGTCTAGCTAAGTTAATTATATCAAGGTGAAAAGGTTACACTAATAGTGGAAGAATAAGTATAGTGTAAACTTAATATGGACCTTAATGTTTGATACTAACATGTTTTATATTTGTTATCTTGTTCACTCTTTAATACTTTGCTTGTTAAATGACTAATCTTGATTTATGTTGTATAACACTTGGTACAACAAATACTTGGCACTTTCATGGCCCATAATGTATGGTATAACCGACACCTGAGCTATGAAAGGAACTTGATTTGTTGTTAACATAAGTTATAATCATGAATGCTTGACGAGATTTACAAGTATTAGCATTAATTGAATAAGATGACTAATGTAATCATGTTAACAATATATAATCTGATTGGAACCTCCTTTGTGTGTGGTTTCCAATTCAATAATAAGAGTTTACACTATACTTGTTTGATATACCATTAGTGGAACCTCTAACCTTGACATTTGTTATTATTATTGCTTAATCCTTACATTAATATTTCATCTCTAAGTTCTCATCATCATCATCTTCTTCTTCTTCTCTTTCTTTATTATTATTAGTACTACTACTACTACTACTACTACTACTACTACTATTATTATTATTATTACTATTGTTGTTGTTGTTATTGTTATTTTATTATTGTTATTTATAATTTGTACAAATAACCTCCCTGTGGTTCGACCTTGGTCTTGCCGGGTTATTTATTACTTCGACACTCCTGCACTTGGGAGAAGACATCAACCTTTTAGTCGTGTCAAGTTTTTGGCGTCGTTGCCAGGGAGGTAAGTCCTTGTATAAATTATAATATTTATTTTATTTTCTCTTTTCACTTTTCTTGTATATAACTTTATTTCTTTTCTTTTGTTTCTTCTTCTTTTGTTTTCTTCTTCTTTTTATTCTGTTCCTACACGTGCATGAGAGTGTGGTCACTGATTAGTACTTAAAAATGCATTTTTGTCATAGTTTTATATCATCATTTTGCACTTGAAGTATCAATAACTCCTTAACTAAAGCATGTTTTATAATAATATATCTAATAATATAAGATACCTTTAATTTATGGTAAATGTTCATTTTAAATGCAGGCCTATCACATAAATGAAAATATTGATTGATGACTGTAAGAACTTAAATTGCAAAGGCAAAGAGATGGCCAAACTTAGAAAAGAGATGTCGGTGCGATCCAAACCGGAACACTGTTCGGTAATTGGGTCATATCTGGAGCTACAGATCTCAGATTTAGGTCCAATTTATATGGATGGAAAGGTAAGACATAGGCCTACAACTTTCATATGGAGCCCAAGATATAAAAAGGCCATTATCAAGTCTAAATTGTAGCAACAACAAAGAAGCCCGAATCTGTCTTCCAGCCCGAGCACTGTTCGGTATTTTAGCCATATCTAAAGTTCTAGAAGTCAAAATGAGCTGAAATGTTTACACAAGAAAGATGAGACAATTTTCTACAACTTTCATGTTTACAACTGGCTCCAATTTTGACGTTATCAATGACGTTTTGGGCAGACAAGAGAAGATAAGGATTGTCACCAAATCAAAAGTTGGCCACCCACTTATCAATTAGTCATCAAATCAATAGTTCTCAATTTTGGCCTATAAAAGGAGGCATTTGCCATGCATTTAGGCATCTTGGTTTCCAGATCAAGATCATGCTCTTGCTTTCTCTTTTTGTATTTTTTGTAATGTTTATGCTTTACTTTCATTAATATTAATTTTATGCTTTTCATTTCCTTTCCTTTACTTAGTTAGCTTTTATGTTCTTACTTTGTTTATTTATTTTTCTTTCTTTCATTATGTCTAGCTAAGTTTATTATGTCAAGGTGAAAAGGTTACACTAATGGTGTAAGAACAAGTATAATGTAAACTTAATATGGACTTTAATGTTTGATACTAACATGCTTTATATTTGTTATCTTGTTCACTCTTTAATACTTTGCTTGTTAAATGACTAATCTTGATTTATGTTGTATAACACTTGGTACAACAAATACTTGGCACTTTCATAGCCCATACTGTATGGTATAACCGATACCTGAGCTATGAAAGGAACTTGATTTGTTGTTAACATAAGTTATAATCATGAATGCTTGACGAGATTTACAAGTATTAGCATTAATCGAATAAGATGACTAATGTAATCATGTTAACAATTTATAATCTTATTGGAACCTCCTTTATGTGTGGTTTCCAATTGAATAATAAGAGTTTATATTATACTTGTTTGACATACCATTAGTGGAATCTCTAACCTTGACATTTGTTCTTATCATTGTTTAATCTTTACATTAATATTTCATCTTAAAGTTCTCATCATCTTCTTCTTCCCCTTTTTTTTCTTTATTATTATTGTTATTGTTATTATTATTATTATTATTATTGTTATTATTACTATTATTATTAGTATTATTATTATTAGTACTACTACTACTAGTATTATTATTATTATTATTATTGTTATCGTTATTACTATTATTGTTGTTTATAATTTGTACAATTAACCTCCCTGTGGTTCGACCCCGGTCTTGCCGGGTTATTTATTACTTCGACACTCCTACACTTGGGAGAAGACATCAATCCTTTCGTCGTGTCAAGTTTTTGGCGCCGTTGCCGGGGAGGTAAGTTCTTGTATAAATTATAGTATTTATTTTATTTTCTCTTTTCACTTTTCTTGTATATAACTTTGTTTCTTTTCTTTTGTTTCTTTTTATTTTGTTTTCTTCCTCCTTCTTTTGCTTTTTTTTTTTTATTCTTACACGTGCATGAAAGTGTGGTCACGTACATCAAGTGGTAGACTTTGTAGGGTATCCTCATTATTTTCAGAAAATATGGCCGAAGAAGATAATCAATCACTTCAAAATGAGAATAATGAGAATAACCGTGCTAGAACAGTTAGAGACCACATGAATCCCACAAGAACAAGTGGACCATCATGCATAGTTTTTCCTCCCGATGCATCTCATTTTAATTTTAAACTAGGCATTATTCAACTTTTACCTTATTTTGATGGTTTAGAGTTGGAAAATCCATACTTGCATTTAAAGGAATTTGAGGAGGTGTGCAACACATATAATAACTTAAATTGTAGCATGAACACCATCAGATTAAAGCTTTTTCCTTTTTCATTAAAAGATAAAGCTAAAACATGGCTACAAAATTTAAGACCTGGATCCATTCGTGCTTGGGATGAAATGCAACAACAGTTTTTAAAGACATTTTTCCCATCTCATAGAATAAACTCTTTCAAAAGATAAATCACCACTTTCACTTAAAAACCAGGAGAAACATTTTACCAATGTTGGGATAGGTATCGAGACTTGCTTAGTACTTGCCCTCATCATGGTTTTGAAATATGGAGATTGGTTTTACATTTCTATGAAGGGTTAACACCTAAAGATAGGCAAATGGTTGAATTGATGTGCAATGGAACTTTTGAAGATAAAGACCCTGATGAAGCAACGGAGTACTTAGACTTGTTAGCTGAAAATGCTCAAAATTGGGACACCGCGGGTACATATGAGGCACCGAGTAAAACTCAACCTCATACATCTAGTGGAGGTATGTACAACCTTAGGGAAGATCATGACCTTCAAGCCAAATTTGCATCTTTAGCTAGAAAAGTCGAGACACTAGAATTGAAAAAGAGTGGTCAATTAAAATCTGTTGAAAACATTGTGTGTCAAATCTGTGAAACAAATGAACACTCAACCAATAACTGTCCAACCTTGCCTTCTTTTAAGAAATGTTTCCATGAACAAGCTCATGCTTTAAATAGTTTCCAAAGGCCCAACCATAACCCATACTCACAAACATACAATCCTGGTTGGAGAAATCACCTGAATTTCAGTTGGAAGAGTGACAATGCACAAACTTCACCACCACAGTTCCAAGCACACCATAATTTCCAAAATTATCATGGATATGCACCTCCTTATGCTCCATCTCCTACAAGAAAGTTTCAGGAAACTTTGTATGCATTCATTGAAAAGCAAGAGACAATCAACACTCAACTTGCTTAAAACATGACAGATTTTAAAGATACTCTTGCAAAATTAAAATCTGCTCTCAGTTTCCAAGAGAAAGGTAAGTTTCCATCTCAACCACAACAAAATCCTAAGGGGCAATACAATGCAAATGCAAGTAGTTCCAGAAGCCAACACATGGATCAAGTCAAATCAGTCACTACTCTACGCAGTGGTAAGGTTATTGAAAAACCCTCTCTTGAACCTTATGAGAAAGATGATGAGTCAATTTCTAAGGGAAAGGAAGGGGTTGAATCTGAAAATTACAACGAAACGACTGATTCTCCGTCAGCACTTCCATTTTCTCATGCCATGACCAATCAGGAAGAAATCGAGGATGAAAAAGGCATCGAAAAGGTTGATGCGAATCTTTTATCAAAAGTGACAACAGATTCGACACCCGACATCACACCAATCGATGATTACTTTCGTGATGAATCTCTACTTTCTCTTAATTCAATGCCTTGGTTTGCTAAAAATATCAATTTTCTTGCTTCAGGATTTTTGCCAACTCATTGGAGTATTGAAGACAAAAGAAAATTTTTGAGCAACGAGCAAAATTTTTATTGGGATGACCCTTACTTATTCAATTATTGTCTTGATCAAATATTTCAAAAATGCATTCTCGACAATGAGGTAAGTAATTTCATTAAATTTTGTTACTCTAAGGCATGTGGGGATCATTTCTCATAAAAAAAGAGGATTGTAGAAATCTTACAAAGTGAATTTTACTGGCCCATCATATTCAAGGAGTCAGATGCATTCCGCAAAAACTGTGAAAATTGTCAGAAGGTGGGATTTATTTCAAAACACAGAGAGTCTATAGATAATATTCTATTGACTCTAAAGTCTCATCATAGTCGAGATAAGCATCGTGTAATTCATGACTTATGAACCCATTTTCATAAAGAACATACTTGACTTAGTCTTGGGAATCTGACTAAAAAAGACCCTGTTTGCCAGTTTTTAAAAAAACTGGATGGGAAGCCTATCCCCGACCCATTGAGGGCGTTTAAGCTGTTCTTGGACGTAAAACCAAGGGAAGATGTGAGCCACATTCACAACTGTGATTTGAATTATTTTTTTGTTTGTAAAAACTTGTGTCTTTTGGTTTTATTATTGTGTTTTGTTATTTCTTATTTTTATTTTAGTGTGTTTCAGGTTTTGTTAGTGTTCGTTATTTCAGGTGATATCTTCTATACTCTATCTTTCTACCTTAGAACATTGAGGACAATGTCTCGTTTTGGTTGGGGGGAGAGGGTAGTAGTTGATTAAAAAAAAAATTGTTTTTCATTTCATAAAGCATGTGCATAATTGTTGTTACTAGGATGGCAGAGTAAAGGAGTTCTTTTGTTAAAATGACTCTTGAGACGCATCTTAGTAACCATTCTTAACAAGGTCTATTATAATACTTCTTGAAATATTCAGGTTTACAAACTCTCATATTGTTACCACTTAATTCTACTCATATACTTATTTAACATGTATTCTTAAACCTTAATTTACACACACACACTTTAACATATGATTGTGGGTTGCATATTGGATTATTACATTATTTATGTTCTTTTGTTAAAGGTAACAACTAACGGAAAGGGATTGTATATAATTAAAAAAAAAAGAAAGAGAAACATTAAAAAAAAAGAAAAAAAAGAAAAAAAAATGATGATAATAAAAATGTAGATAAGTTTGGTTTTGTAGCCTCCCTAACCTTAAGCAGTTAAGCCCGAAGGGGTGTTTTAACACCTAATACCCTAAAGTCAACTGACTTGGGAGCTATTGGCCCAACGCTTGTTACATGGGTTGAGGAGAAAAGCTTAAGGGAATCAAATATTGCACTATCTACATATCAGTATCTACGACCCGAGTTACTAAGCTCGTAGGGGTGTCTTAACACCTAATGCCCTAAGACCAACTGGTCTGGGAGTCATTAGCTGAAAGCTCGTTACATGGGTTAAAGATGCATGATATTTTTAAATTATATGTATATAGATTTTTTTTTAAAAAAAAAGAAAGACAAAAAAGACAAATAATAATCTCAACCCAAGGAAGTTAACCTTAAACATTAGAACAAAAATTTTGTTTTCTTTCAAAAAAAGCCCCATAATTATGTGTTGATACATTGAGCACAAAAGAAAGGTTTATTAATATCTTATTAAGTGGTATTGAGCAGATATATAAATTTAATGAGAGTTTGTTTATCTGGATAGATTAATGGAAGTTAAATGATGAATACCTTGCTTTGTGAAATTTGCAAATTGTTTTAACGCTTTGATTACTAGGGACTAGTAATAAGCTGGTTGGGGGGGTGTGATTAGTACTTAAAAATGCATTTTTGTCATAGTTTTATATCATCATTTTGCACTTGAAGTATCAATAACTCCTTAACTAAAGCATGTTTTATAATAATATATCTAATAATATAAGATACCTTTAATTTATGGTAAATGTTCATTTTAAATGCAGGCCTATCACATAAATGAAAATATTGATTGATGACTTTAAGAACTTAAATTGCAAAGGCAAAGAGATGGCCAAACTTAGAAAAGAGATGTCGGTGCGATCCAAACCGGAACACTATTCGGTAATTGGGTCATATCTGGAGCTACAGATCTCAGATTTAGGTCCAATTTATATGGATGGAAAGGTAAGACATAGGCCTACAACTTTCATATGGAGCCCAAGATATAAAAAGGCCATTATCAAGTCCAAATTGTAGCAACAACAAAGAAGCCCGAATCTGTCTTCCAGCCCGAGCACTGTTCGGTATTTTAGCCATATCTGGAGTTCTAGAAGTCAAAATGAGCTGAAATATTTACACAAGAAAGCTGAGACAATTTTCTACAACTTTCATGTTTACAACTGGCTCCAATTTTGACGTTATCAATGACGTTTTGGACAGACAAGAGAAGATAAAGATTGTCACCAAGTCAAAAGTTGGCCACCCACTTATCAATTAGTCATCAAATCAATAGTTCTCAATTTTGGCCTATAAAAGGAGGCATTTGCCATGCATTTAGGCATCTTGGTTTCCAGATCAAGATCATGCTCTTGCTTTCTCTTTTTGTATTTTTTGTAATGTTTATGCTTTGCTTTCATTAATATTAATTTTATGCTTTTCATTTCCTTTCCTTTACTTAGTTAGCTTTTATGTTCTTACTTTGTTTATTTATTTTTCTTTCTTTCATTATGTCTAGCTAAGTTTATTATGTCAAGGTGAACAGGTTACACTAATGGTGTAAGAACAAGTATAATGTAAACTTAATATGGACTTTAATGCTTGATACTAACATGTTTTATATTTGTTATCTTGTTCACTCTTTAATACTTTGCTTGTTAAATGACTAATCTTGATTTATGTTGTATAACACTTGGTACAACAAATACTTGGCACTTTCATAGCCCATACTGTATGGTATAACCGATACCTGAGCTATGAAAGGAACTTGATTTGTTGTTAACATAAGTTATAATCATGAATGCTTGACGAGATTTACAAGTATTAGCATTAATCGAATAAGATGACTAATGTAATCATGTTAACAATGTATAATCTGATTGGAACCTCCTTTGTGTGTGGTTTCCAATTCAATAATAAGAGTTTACACTATACTTGTTTGATATACCATTAGTGGAACCTCTAACCTTGACATTTGTTATTATTATTGTTTAATCCTTACTTTAATATTTCATCTCTAAGTTCTCATCATCATCATCATCTTCTTCTTCTCTTTCTTTATTATTATTATTATTATTATTATTATTATTATTATTATTATTATTATTATTATTATTACTATTGTTGTTGTTATTATTGTTGTTTTATAATTGTTGTTTATAATTTGTACAATTAACCTCCCTGTGGTTCGACCCCGGTCTTGCCGGGTTATTTATTACTTCGACACTCCTGCACTTGGGAGAAGACATCAACCTTTTAGTCGTGTCATTATTATTACTATTATTATTAGTATTATTATTATTAGTACTACTACTACTAGTATTATTATTATTATTATTATTGTTATCGTTATTACTATTATTGTTGTTTATAATTTGTACAATTAACCTCCCTGTGGTTCGACCCCGGTCTTGCCGGGTTATTTATTACTTCGACACTCCTACACTTGGGAGAAGACATCAATCCTTTCGTCGTGTCAGTCATGTACATCAAGTGGTAGACTTTGTAGGGTATCCTCATCATTTTCAGAAAATATGGCCGAAGAAGATAATCAATCACTTCAAAATGAGAATAATGAGAATAACCGTGCTAGAACACTTAGAGACCACATGAATCCCACAAGAACAAGTGCACCATGATGCATAGTTTTTCCTCCCGATGCATCTCATTTTAATTTTAAACCAGGTATTATTCAACTTTTACCTTCTTTTCATGGTTTGGAATTAGAAAATCCATACTTGCATTTAAGGAAATTTGAGGAGGTCTGCAACACATATAATAATTTAAATTGTAGCATGAACACCATTAGATTAAAGCTTTTTCCTTTTTCATTAAAAGATAAAGCTAAAACATGGCTAGAAAATTTGAGACCAGGATCCATTCGTGCTTGGGATGAAATGCAACAACAATTTTTAAAGAAGTTTTTCCCATCTCATAGAACAAACTCTTTCAAGAGACAAATCACCACTTTCATTCAAAAACCAGGAGAAACATTTTATAAATGTTGGGATAGGTATCGAGAGTTGCTTAGTACTTGCCCCCATCATGGTTTTGAAACATGGAGATTGGTTTCACATTTCTATGAAGGGTTAACACCTAAAGATAGGCAAATGGTTGAATTGATGTGCAATGGAACTTTTGAAGATAAAGACCCTGATGAAGCAACGGAGTACTTAGACTTGTTAGCTGAAAATGCTCAAAATTGGGACACCGCGGGTACATATGAGGCACCGAGTAAAACTCAACCTCATACATCTAGTGGAGGTATGTACAACCTTAGGGAAGATCATGACCTTCAAGCCAAGTTTGCATCTTTAGCTAGAAAAGTCGAGGCACTAGAATTAAAAAAGAGTGGTCAATTAAAATCTGTTGAAAACATTGTGTGTCAAATCTGTGAAACAAATGGACACTCAACCAATGATTGTCCAAGCTTGCCTTCTTTTAAGGAATGTCTCCATGAACAAGCCCATGCTTTAAACAGTTTTCAAAGGGCCAACCACAACCCATACTCCTAAACATACAACCCTGGTTGGAGGAATCACCCAAATTTCAGTTGGAAGAGTGAGAACAACAATGCACAAACTTCACAACCACCGTTTCAAGCACGCCATAATTTCCAAAATTCTCATGGATATGCACCTTCTTATGCTCCACCTTCTAGAAGAAATCTTGAGGAAACATTGTATGCATTCATTGAAAAGGAAGAGATAATCAATACTCAACTTGCTCAAAACATGACAGATTTTAAAGATACTCTTGCAAAATTAACATCTGCTCTCAGTTTCCAAGAGAAAGGTAAGTTTCCATCTCAACCACAACAAAATCCCAAGGGGCAATACAATACAAATGCAAGTAGTTCTGGAAGCCAACACATGGATCAAGTCAAATCAGTCACTACTCTGTGCAGCGGTAAGGTTATTGAAAAACCTTCTCTTGAACCTTATGAGAAAGATGATGAGTCAATCTCTGAGGGTATGGAAGGAGATGAATCTGAAAATTGCAAAGAAACGACTGATTCACCGTCAGCACTTCCATTTCCTCAAGCCATGACCAAACAAAGGAAAGTTAATCACAACTCTGAAATCTTTGAAACTTTCAAACAGGTAAGGATCAATATACCTTTGCTGGATGCTATTAAACAGGTTCCTTCCTATGCTAAATTTTTGAAAGATGTATGCACTGTGAAGAGGAAACTGAATGTGAAAAAGAAAGCCTTTCTAGCCGAACAAGTAAGTGCTATTCTTCAAAACAATAATGCTTTGAAATATAAAGACCCTGGTTGTCCTACAATTTCTTGCTTTATTGGAGAACATAAAATTGAAAGAGCCTTACTTGATCTTGGTGCTAGTGTGAATTTACTTCCATATTCAGTTTTTCAGAGTCTCAATCTAGGTGAGTTAAAACCAACTTCTATAACTCTTTTACTTGCTGATAGATCTATAAAAGTGCCTAGAGGAATAATTGAAGATGTGTTAGTACAAGTCGATAAATTCATTTATCCTGTGGATTTTATTGTCTTGGACACACAACCTGTTGAAGCATGTAATTCATTTCCTGTTATTTTAGGACGTCCGTTTCTTGCAACCTCTAACGCATTGATTAATTGTAGGAATGGACTGATGAAGCTATCATTTGAAAACATGACATTGGAGATGAATATTTTCAACATTTGCAAGCAACCTGGAGATGATAATGATTTACAAGAAGTAGATCATATTGACGAATTAGTTTATGATCAACTTGAATCTACTTTAAGTAAAAATGAATTGGATGAATCTAAAGATTTGCAAATGATTTATTCTAAGGAAGAAATCACAGATGAAAAACACACTGAAAATATTGATGTAAATCTTTTGTCAATAGTGACAACAGATTTGATATCTGACATCACACCAATCGATGATTACTTTCCTAACGAATCCTTACTTTCTCTTAGTCCAATGCCTTGGTATGATAAAAATATCAATTTTCTTGCTTTAGGAGATTTGCCAACTGATTGGAGTACCTAAGACAAAGAAAAGTTTTTGAACGAAGTGAAGAGCTTTTATTGTGATGACCCTAACTTATTCAAATATTGTCCTGATCAAATATTTCAAAGATCCATTCCCGACAATGAGGTAAGTAGTGTCATTAAACTTTGTGATTCTGAAGCATGTGGAAGTTATTTCTCGTCAAAAAAGACAGTTGTAAAAATCTTTCAAAATGGATTTTATTGGCCCACCATGTTCAAGGACACGCATGCATTCTGCAAAACTTGTGAAAATTGTCAAAAAGTTGATACTGGTAAAAAAGTTTTGTTTTATCATTCTCAACTCTATGCATTCCCTAAAGAGCTAAGATTAAGATGGAGCAATCTTTATGGGGCCTATGATATTGAGAATTCAATGAATGACAATGATTTTAAGGAAAATGGACATCGTTTGAAAGCTTACTTTGATAATTTTCCTAGTGAAAATGAATCAACTGGTTTGAATGATTTTGTAGATAAAGGTTGATTATTTTGTTTTTCTCACATTGTTTTTGTGTTTCTTTTTGAGTGATTTTTGCTAGTTTCTCTCACCTCAGTCAAATGGCCGACAACGGTACTCCGTGACTTAAGTCGGTTCTTTTAGTTTCCCACAATAACTGATATTTATGTATATATTTGTGCAATTCTTTGAATCTCTCTTCCAATTCTCATTTGAAAATGGACACTAATCTTAAAAATTGAAAAAGTATTTTCCCGCTCTGCCTCAGAATGCGATTACAAAAATTTATCGTGCTAGATGTGCAAGATTGGGATTCTTAATGAATCATGGAATTCCTGAAGATATTCGCTGGTTGATTGAAGCAAAGGTCTGATTATCAGGTGAGTCCTCTAATTCCTTCATTTCACACATGCCTGAAACAGATAAAAGCACTTTTGCAAAGAAACATCATGCAAAACGACTAGAAGTCTGTCATCGATGTGCTAGATGGACTTGTTATACACAATGTCGTTCTTTAGGAATGATATCTATAAACTGTGAAGATAAAATACAATTCATTAAGGATAGCCTGACTAAGGAGTCTTTAGATAATCTTCTATTGACTCTTGAGACGCATCCTAGTGGAGTTGTGCATCGTGCAATTCATGATTTATGGGCACTATTTCATAAAGAACATGATCAAATTAGTCTTGGGAATCTGACTAAAAAAGACCCTGTTTGCCAGTTTTTAAGAAAACTGGATGGGAAGCCTATCCCCGATCCATAGAGGGCGTTTAAGCCATTCTTATACGTAAAACCAAGGGAAGATGTGAGCCACAATCACAACTACCTGTACATACATATGCTTTTTCAAAAGTAAATAAATAAATAAATAAATAAGAGAGAGAGAGAGAGAGAGAGAGAGAGAGACTCCAGCTAGCCTACATATAGGTGTTACGATCGCCTTTCTAATTTCTCATCTATAAAACCCTCTCTTCCTTCCTTTCATTTCTACTCAACCCATACATTCAACAAATACAGAATTGTGTAGAAATGACAAGTTCCTCAAGTTATCATATAAGAAATATTTGTGTTTTCGGTGGATCTAGTCCTGGGAAAGAAAAGGAGTTTTTAGAATCAGCAAATCATCTTGGTCAAGTGCTAGCTGAGAGAAAGATTCATTTAGTGTATGGGGAGGCAGGCTTGGGTTAATGGGAGGTGTGTCAATTGCTGTATTTTTAGGAGGTAGTCAAGTTTTGGGGGTCGTCCTCGAAGTTTTAGCACAAGGGGACATCATTGGAAAAAGAATTAGAGAGGAACTTCAGGTCTCCACAATGTCGGCTCGAATGAATACAATGTTTAACCATGCTGATGCCTTCATTGCTTTACCAGGTGATCTAGGTACATTGGAAGAGATCTTTCATATTTTCTCTTGGGCTCAACTGCACATTCACCATAAACCCATAGGTTTGTTAAATGTTAATGGTTATTATGATAAGTTGTTGTCTTTTCTTGATCATGCTGTGGAACAGGAATTTCTAACATCTTCTGCACGACAAATCATAATCTTTGCTGCTACTGCTGAACAATTAATTGACCAACTACAATCCTTCATTCCTGTAATCAGCATGATCAAGAAAGCCGTAAAAAGCATAGATTGGATTTGAGTCTTCATTTGTGAATTTTTGTGTTGTGTTGTTTTGTTATTTGTTATTTTTATTTAAGTGTGTTTCGGGTTTGTCAATGTTCATTATTTCAGGTGATATCTTCTATACTCTATCTTTCTACCTTTAAACATTGAGGACAATGTCTTGTTTTAGTTGGGGGGAGAGGGTAGTAGCTAAAAAAAAAAAACTGTGTTTTCTATTTCATAAAGCATGTGCAAAATTGTTGTTACTATGATGGCAGAGTAAGGAGAACTTTTATGACTCTTGAGACGCATCTTAGTAACCGTTCTTAACAAGGTCTATTATAATACTTCTTGAAATATTCAGGTTTACAAACTCTCGCATTGTTATCAGTTAATTCTGCTCATATACTTATTTAACATGTATTCTTAAACCTTAATTTACACACACACACACTTTAACATATGATTGTGGGTTGCATATTGGATTATTACATTATTTATGTTCTTTTGTTAAAGGTAACAACTAAAGGAAAGAGATTGTATATAATTAAAAAAAAAAGAAAAAAAAAAGAAAAGAAAAAAAATGATAATAATAAAAATGTAGATAAGTTTGGTTTCGTAGCCTCCCTAACCTAAGAAATTAAGCCCGAAGGGGTGTTTTAACACCTAATACCCTAAAGTCAACTGACTTGGGAGCTATTAGCCCAACACTTGTTACATGGGTTGAGGAGAAAAGCTTAAGGAAATCAAACATTGTACTATCTACATATCAGTATCTGCGACCCGAGTTACTAAGCTCGTAGGGGTGTCTTAACACCTAATGCCCTAAGACCAACTGGTCTGGGAGTCATTAGTCGAAAGCTCATTACATGGGTTAAAGATGCATGGTGTTTTTAAATTATATGTATATATATTTAAAAAAAAATAAGAAGAAAAAAAAAGACAAAAATAATAATCCCAACCCAAGGAAGTTAACCTTAAACATTAGAACAAAAATTTTGTTTTCTTCCAAGAAAAGCACCATCATTATGTGTTGATAAATTGAGCACAAAAGAAAGGTTTATGAATATCTTGTTAAGAGGTATTGAGCAGGTATATAAATTTAACGAGTGTTTGTTTATCTGGATAGATTAATCGAAGTTAAATGATGAATACCTTACTTTGTGGAATTTGGAAATTGTTTTTATATTTTAACGCTTTGATTACTAGGGACTAGTAATAAGCTGGTTGGGGGGTATGATTAGTACTTAAAAGTGCATTTTTATCATGGTTTTATATCATCATTTTGCACTTGAAGTATCAATAACTCCTTAACTAAAGCATGTTTTATAATAATATATCTAATAATATAAGATACCTTTAATTTATGGTAAATGTTCATTTTAAATGTAGGCATATCACATAAATGAAAGGTTTGATTGATGACTTTAGGAACTTAAATTGCAAGGGTAAAAAGATGACCAAAATTAGAAAAGAGATGTCGATGCAATCCAAACTAGAACACTGTTCGGTAATTGGGTCATATCTAGAGCTATAGATCTCAGATTTAGATCTACTTTATATGGATGGAAAGGTAAGATATAGGCCTATAACTTTCATATGGAACCCAAGATCTAAAAAGTCCATTTTCAAGTCCAAATCGTAGCAATAACAAAGAAGCCCGAATCTGTCCTCCAGCCCGAGCACTGTTCAGTATTTTGGTCATATCTGGAGTTCTAGAATTCAAATGAGCTGAATATTTTACACAAGATAGCTGAGACAATTGCCTACAACTTTTATGTTTTCAAGTGTCTCTAATTTTGACGTTATCAATGACGTTTTGGGCAGACAAGAGAAGATAAGGATTGTCATCAAGTCAAGAGTTGGCCACCCACTCATCAATTAGTGATCAAATCAATAGTTCCCAATTCTGGCCTATAAAAGGAGGCATTTGCCATGCATTTAGGCGTCTTGGTCTCCAAATCAAGATCATGCTCTTGCTTTCTCTTTTTGTATTTGTTTTGTAATGTTTATGTTTGCTTTCATTAATATCAAGTTTATGCCTTTCATTTCCTTTCCTTTACTTAGTTAACTTTTATCTTATTTATGTTCTTATTTTTTTTATTTATTTTTCTTTCTTTCATTATGTTTAGCTAAGTTTATTATGTCAAGGTGAAAAGGTTACACTAATGGTGTAAGAATAAGTATAGTGTAAACTTAATATGGACTTTAATGTTTGATACTAACGTGGTTTGTATTTGTTATCTTGTTCACTCTTTAATACTTTGCTTGTTAAATGACTAATCTTGATTTATGTTGTATAACACTTGGTACAACAAATGCTTGACACTTTTATAGCCCATACTGTATGGTATAACCGACACCTGAGCTATGAAAGGAACTTGATTTGTTGTTAACATAAGTTATAATCATGAATGCTTGACGAGATTTACAAGTATTAGTATTAATTGAATAAGATGACTAATGTAATCATGTTAACAATCTATAATCTTATTGGAACCTCCTTTATGTGCGGTTTCCAATTGACTAATAAAAGTTTATACTATACTTGTTTGACATACCATTAGTGGATCCTCTAACCTTGACATTTATTGTTATCGTTGTTAAATCTTTACGTTAATATTCCATCTTAAATTTCTCATCTTCTTCATCTTCATCTTCTTCTTCTTCTTCTTGTTTTTCTTTATTATTATTATTATTATTATTATTATTATTATTGTTGTTGTTGTTGTTGTTGTTGTTGTTGTTGTTGTTGTTATTACTATTATTATTGTTATTGTTGTTATTATTATAGTTGTTGTATTATTGTTATTTATAATTTGTACAATTAACCTCCCTATGGTTCGACCCCGGTCTTGCTGGGTTATTTATTACTTCGACACTCTTGCACTTAAGAGAAGACATCAATCTTTCAGTTGTGTCAATGATTTTAATCTGGAAACCAAGATGCCTAAATTCATGGAAAATGTCTCCTTTTACAGGCCAAAATTATGAACTATTGATTTGATGACTAATTAATGAGTGAGTTGCCAACTCTTGACTTAGTGACAATCCTTATTCTCTTTTCTCTACCTAAAACATCATTGATAACGTTAGAATTGGAACCACTTAAAACATGAAAGTTGTAGAAAATTATCTCAGCTATTCAGGAAAAAAAAATAGAGGTCATTTGAACTTCTAGAACTCCAGATATGGGCCAAACACTAAACAGTGCGCGAGCTGGAGGACAGATTCGAACTTCTTTGTTGTTGCTATAATTTGGACTTAAAAATGGCCTTTCCAAATCTTAAGCTTCATATGAAAGTTGTATTTCTATCTCTTACCTTTTCATCCATATAAAATAGACTTAAATCCAAGATCTACAGCTCCAGATATGACCTAGTTACCAAACAGTGTTCCAACTTAGACTGCACCAACATCTCTTCTCTAAGTTTGGCCATCTCTTTGTGCTTTCAATTTCAGTTCTTAAACTCATCAATCAATCCTTTTATTTATGTGATAGGCCTACATTTAAAATAAACATTTACCATAAATTAAAGGTATCTTATGTTATTATATATGTTATTATAAAACATGCTTTAGTTAAGGAGTTATTGATACTTCAAGTGCAAAATAAAGATATAAAACCTTAATAAAAATGCACTTTTAAGTACTAATCAAGGTTTGAAACAAATATCATTGAGACACTATGCAAACTTGAGATGATATTCTTTCCATTATTTTTTGACTCAATAAAGCATCTTCCCATGCATTTACCGTTCGAGGTAAAAGTTGGAGAATCAATCCTATATAGATAGATGTATCCATTCAAACGGTTAGATATTACAGTTGTAATATAATTCATATATAAAAGTATTTTTTTAATTGAAAATATTTGATTAATTTAATGCAGGTACTTGTTCAATCTCAAGAAAAAGGTTAAGAACAAGGCACATGTTGAGGCTTTGATATGTGAGCCCTATATTGTTAAGGAGATCTCAACATTTATCTTGTATTATTTTGAATCTCATTTAAGAATGAAAATCATTTGCATTCCACGACATGATGATGGTGAAGAAAGTGCTTTCTAGTGGAAACTTGTCAATATTCTCCAATCCTAGAAGACCCATACCTAAAAATGTTGTAAGGGGAAGATATTTGTAAGAAATAGAGTTTAGACAAGCATATAATTATCTAATTAACTGTGATGAGCTAAAACTTTTTATTCAGTAACTATATGTACTACTAATATAACCTTGTTAAGAATGTATTATTTATATATTGTAATATCATAAACTCATATATTTGGGAACAACCTTACAGGCAACATTGATAATATTTACTATCTAATAACTCACAGCTGATCGAATCCTATAACTTTCAATTATAAGATGAACATTTTGCCACATGGTTTAGAACACATGTAAGTACTATCTCAAACTCATTATCTCTTGTAAAGTTATTGTGTGTCATTACAAAATTCTCGTTTAGTGTTTATTGTTGTATATTATATACAAGGTTTATCGAATGGAAAAGAGTGTTGTTACGTTATTGTCTTTATTAAGCCTGAGCCCTGAAAGAAAAGTCAAGTGCTACAACGTGTATTTTGTCAATTGATATGTATTCCATACTGAAAAATACAGACATGAAAGAAAGACATACAACAGTGGTGTTTGTGTTAAGGGATCGACTTGTAATGAGTTAGAAGTTGACTACTATGGTAGATTAGAAGAGGTCGTTGAACTACAATATCATAGTGAGCAGAATAGAATGTTTTTATTCAATTATTATTGGTATGACACCAATATGATCTAGTCAAAATCAACTCAAAAGCTAGACTCTACCACGTAAACAATGTTTTTGTTTTCGCAAAGCAATGTCAACAAGTTTATCACACATACACCCTTTCCTTTAGAAATGATCGATCAAGAGTTAATTGATTTTCTATTTTAAAAACAAAACCCAAGGATCGTGTCGAGGTTGTTCTGGATGAGAACAAATATATAAGTGTGCGAGATGAAGTCTTTCAAGTTAGTGAGTTGGTTGAACCATCGAGTTACTCCTTCAATTGACTTGGAAGAAAATTCAAATTTTTGTGTTTTTTATTATAGTTTTGTTGATGTTGATGTTAAGGCAGAGGAATTGGATGTTGATGTTAAGCTCTAGTGGACAAACAAATAATATTTTTGTTGATGTTGATGTTAAGCTCTAGTGGACAAACAAATATCAATGAAGATGAAGATGATATCTATATTAAAGATTACGATGAAGTTGATCACTATTCAATTGACGACGAAGAAGAACAAAAATTTGACTAACTATCAGAATGAAGCAATGTGTAAAGCTTTTTTTTAATGTAATATATATTATGGATGATATTTTATAACATAAAATATTTATTTTATAAGTCATGACTATTATTGTTTTATGCAATGAGTAGTTTGTAATTTAAGTGTTTACAGGAAGGTAAATATGCAATACAAACATAATCTTTCATGCACAAAGCAGGATCATCGACGAATTACACATCTGTTAGCATTTCATAGAGAGTTGCAAAATATTTACTGGAAATTCCGCAATCACCGATGACTTTATAGACGGATATAGTCTATCAACATTTCATAGAAAGTTGCAAAAAATTTACTGAAATGCCCTAATCACCGACGAATTTATAGATGGATACAGTCCGTCGGCATTTATCAGCGGTCCAAACTTATCGATAAAATCACTAACAGATGGTGCGAATTCCAAAAGGCAGGCATTAATGCATCTCTATACTCGTGCACTTACCAATAGAATTACTAAAAGACTACAATAAATATGAAGGGTAATTAAAAATGTTGGTGTGAAATTCAAAATTTATTGATGGACTATCAAAAAATCACTGATGGAATAATTAAAAGTAATATTATTTAAATAGTTGCCAGTGAATCCGTTGGAAAAACTGCGCTATAAATCCCTGCGACTGCCACTTTAGTTCATTTTTCCTTTGCTTCATTTCATAGCTCTCTACTTCTTCTTTTTTTCTTTATATTTGCTTCAAATCTCTTGTTTTGGCTTGTAATATCTAGTTATATCTTCAAAAAATTAAAAGGTTGAAATCATTGAGGCCGCTCAAGTAATATCAATATTGAGTCCTTTATGAACAACTAATCAATATTTCATTAATTTAATTTATTTTCAGGTTGAAATCATTGAGGCCGCTCGAGTAATGTCATCGGTGTTTAAATCATCAATGGAGATTCTATTATTTCAATGGAGTCCGGTTTCCAGACATCTTGAATGGAGACCTTATATTGATGCATGATTTGATAAATTTGAGATTAGTATTAATTTCTAATTTTCAGCTTATTTTTAATAAATTATTATTATAATTATAAATAAATTATTATTATTATTTTAAATAAATTGTTTATACACTAGATAAATTCGACTGGGATAATACGCTTGACAATTTTATGAGGAGGGTGTGGGAAAATCTCTCGGTAACTAGGTATGACACCAAAAACAATACCATATGTTTTTTTTTTTAAGTTATATTTTAAAATCTAATTTGTCACTATGGAAGTAGGTTGCATGATTTTTAGTATGAAGCATAAAAAAGGCCATAACAAACTAGAGAGATAATGGTCTCCAAGGCTGGAACGACGTGGCGATTTAGAGGAATTTCAAACTGCTATACATCCCGAGAGATATATGGCTGCAATATATTTAACATTTGACATCTGAGTGGTTTACACGACACTTACAGTCCGGTGCTGGCAAACAAAACCGATAAATTCATGGTTTAGTGACAATGCACATCGGTGGCTTCATTCTATTTGTTGCACATGTAAAATGAATGGTAAGATTAATTTCAATAAAATATATTGTTATTTTAATTTATTGCTACTTCATTAATTTTTTTCTTACAGGCTATGTTTGGGTCGTCAACCGAAGTTGGAGGCTCCTTCTAGTCTCAAGCTATGGTATAGTCTCCTTTCCTCCTCTGTGCCTGACCCAGTTAGTAGGCGTCAATGTCTAATCCCTTCGTCTCGTTTTGTAGGAATATTATAGTTAAAAAGTAATTGCTCCCTAGATGAATTAGTCTCAAAGCTTCATGAGATAGATTCTAGGGCTCATTTTCCTTCTTTGCTATCAAGCCCCTACAATCACAGGAAATACCTCATCGATACTTAAACCTAAAGTAAAGGAGCAATCCTTACTGGAATGAATCCGTGTCGGCACCTAATCAGAAGAAGGGTCCTTACTGGTGAGGGAGGAGTTAAATCCACGATCTCTTGGACACGAGCAGATTCCAATGAAGCTGTCTGTAGAGATGCACAAGTGGAGTGAAGACCGCTAAAACAGGTGCAACAGTTCATTAACAACCGCGCTCAACACTTTATGGTCTGTTTGTTCAATCATTTTATTTTGTAAGTTATTATTTTTCTTGAATTGAATATGATGATTTGTTTTTTTTAAAACAAAAATTTTTAGGAGATCTATAATAGTCAGTTGAGAAAGAGATATAGGGACAACCCTTTGACCTATATGGATTTTGATTCGGATTTGTGGATGGAAGGGATCGTCCGGTGGACCTCATAAAAATCGGGTGTACAGGCTCTCCAATACCACGGTTGAGAAGTTATGGGCGACCTGTAGTGTCTGAACCATCGGGAGCTCCCAATCAATATCAAGTACCCAATCTAAGGAGTTCATGGCTTTGCAGCATATACGGCTCAACTCACCTAAAAATACGAGCAACTATCGTTGAATTCTGAACAATACATAGCTCATCTCACCAAAAAATACGAGCAACTCTCGACAAATTAAAAATAACTTCGCCAAATGGTTATGAACATTACATCATAGAGTGGTGATATATGTGCGCTCCCTTTTTAGTCATATGATCCCGGGAACAACCAGGTTCCTTCTCTAGCTCTGCCATTGTTCTAGTTTAATATTTTTTTGGAAACACATTAAATTTGTGATGAATATTATTTTTTTTATTTTTGATGTTTAATAAAATTTTATTTGCATAATTGGTTTCTTTACTATTAATTTATATAATTTTATATTATTTATTCTAAATATTAAAAAAACAAATTAAAAAAACCCCACCGACGGATTTACAAATGGAATGTATCCATTGATATTTTATAGAGAGTTAAAAAATATTTACTAAAAATGTCACTATCACCAACGGAATAAATATGTCAGTATATTTCTAGTGAGAATTTTTTTTGCACACATTTTTCCCTTGTAAAATCATTGGTATTTTTTTTTACTGATAAACTTAGCAACAAAATGTAATGTTACTGACGAAAGACATGCTAACGGACATTTTTTGTCAGAGATTTAGTTAGTCAAAAAATTAATGACAAAGTTTGAATCTCATACCAACAGATTATGTCTGTCGGTCAAATTGTCTGTCGGTTAAATTGTGAAATCTAGCACTGGTCATCTAATGTATTTAAGAAGATATACACTCTATCTTCTTGTTTAATAGTGTTAATTGTTATATGTTATGCTCACACTATTAGGCTTGTGAAAGTCAATTTCTCTCCGCAACCTTGGAGGATGTTCTAGTAGCTTTATAGGGTTCCTCCATTTTGTTTAAGTTATGTGATTTTTCTTTTCAATTCGTGGACCTGAGATATGTATGAACCATCAAAATAAGTAGTGGGCAATAGAGTCCCAAACTAATTTGACAGTAGAAAATCTGATAAAATTGCTAATCATATGGGGTTCCATGTAATTGACTAACCAACTTTTAATAATGGAGTTTTCAGTTCTTCATCGTGTCAAAGTTGAGTTGTAGGTATCGGTTGGGGAAAATTCCCATTGATATAATCTAATTTGTCTTTTCTAGAGATGTATAGCTCAATAATTTGAGATCATAAAGCATAGTTGGTATCGTTTAATTTAATACCAATCTAGACAATAGAGTAGTTTGGTGTTTGAGTCCGTATTTGGAGAAGAATTTGGTCCTTTTTTATGTGATATTGTCTTGTGATCTTCATTACCGAAAAATCTGTGATATTTCTAGGGTTTATAGTATAATCTTTGCTTTAATACCATGTTAGAATAAATTAATGGAGCTTAAAGATTATATACAATAAAAAACATATCTCAACGTTTAGCATGTGAGATTTTTCGGGCTAGTGTTTAGGAATTAATACAATCAGAATATGCTAAATATGATAAACATTATTTTACAGCTCATGTAATTAACACTTTGTACACTTTTTTTCATATCACATTTGAAGTATTTTTGCATAGAAGGACTTAAATGGTTTGTGAGAGCAACGTGATCTTTGAATTTGCTATCAATCTAGGTGAATTTGTTCCCTCAAAAGCCTTCTATCGAGTTGAGCACAATTTGAAGCTGAAGACATGAATTTCCAAAAAAATATTAACAATAGAAAAGGCTGAAGACATGCATTTCATTCGTCCTGTCATCAAAAAATGACAATCCTTGCATAAGACATCATTACAATCGAATCTCAAGGGGCAAAAAGTTTCCTTATTTTGCCAATAAATCTCCGGCACACGGGGCAGACCTTGTTTTCGCTGTTAAAAATCCTGCAATGCATTCATTCATGGATGAGTTCCATATCTAATAATAGTGCGCACTAAAGTGCCAAATTTGTGATAGCTCTACGAATAAATGCGCATACCTCTGAGCACAAACATAGCAGGTAGCACAGTGACCACAAGGAACATAGAAACAATTCCGTTCCTCATCGTAGCATATTACACATATTTTTCCATCATATAATTCCTCCGACGAACTATTCTTGCCGTCGTCGCTGCTGCTGCTGCTGGTACTGCAATTTCCTGATTCTAAATCTTTGTTACATGTCCCGTATGAGAAAAATAATGACAGTGCTTTTCTTGGCAATAGTTGGTCAGTCTGCGCTGCTCTTATTTCAACTTCATTCCTCTCTTCTTCAGAATAAGTCATATATCTCACAATTATGAGAACAATAATCAAGATAAAGGCTGCATCATTGAAAAAGAAGACGATGTTGGTCTAGGCAATATTATATATTTATTAGAAATCCCGAGAGGTTGTCCAGTGGTTAAAATTGTTTGTGATCTTGATCTTATGGGCTCAAACTTAAAAAAATATATATGTAAGAGAATTTATTAAATTATTCTGAACACCAAACTGATAGGAGGAGTGAGCTTTTAATATCGTTTGAAAAAGAATTTAGCCTCGATTTCCGTGAAAGCTAACCCGAGAATATTTTTATTGTTGAAGAAAAATAATGTGACATATTACCATATAATATACAGTGGATTGTGAGCAACTTACCCAAAATTGAAACATACGCAGCTAAACGAGCCAAGAGAGAAATCGCCGGGTAACAACCAAGCGCATGACCCTGTAAATATTAAAGCAAAATCACCATCAAATTTTCGATGCGAATAATATTGTAAATACATACGAGTTAATTATAATTTATCAAGCCTAATTAGCCAGTCCCTGTTGTAATAAAAATAACCAAGTAGCCCTTGACCAGCCTGACCGTACACCTCAATTTAGTAGGTTTTTTTCCCAAAAATATATTCTTTCCTAATTTAAAACTCTCATTCGCGCCTACTTCGCTTTTACTCAAAACATAAATAAAAAATATAAATTGAAAAAGAACAGGATATTGAACACCAAGACAACATTATAAATAGATTTGAAGTCATAGGAATAAATTATATAGTTTTTGAAACAGTATAGGTAATGACTTACTGTTTTAGTCCATGTTAGGTTAATTCTTGTGGCTAAATTAACAGAACGGGATTTTGCAAGGTCTGCCATGGAGTCCATTGCCTAAGCTTCTTTCCTCTCCGCTGTCTTTATTCTGTATTCTTCAAGTTTCAACATGTATCTAGCTAGAGAAGCAAAAAAGAAAATTTGGAGCCTTCAGAAATCATAGGAATGTTTCTAAGAATAATTCCCAAGCTAAAGTAAAATATAAGACGTAAATTAACTACACATAAGCTTCCACTTCACCTGTAGAGACCTTTGAAATCAGTCTTCCAAGTTCAATTCCAGCTTCTCCATCACTAGTTTCACGAGGACTGCTACAAATGAGGATCCTTCATATAACATGATGCTGTGACCAGAGAACGAGGAATTAAGCCAAAAAGTAGGAGCAAGCAAATGAAGAAGATATTGCTACTTTGGAAGAAGAAACTTCTCATGCGGAGGAATGGTAGTTGCTGATTTATCTTTGTTGGTACCCAAGTCTCAACCAACCTAGTTTAATTTGATGGCTAGGTTAGGTGTGTATATCCATGCATCTGCAACTCGTCTTGAAAAAAGTTGAATGGTAGCTCAGGCTATTTTCCAATGGGCTCGGAGAGATTGTGTTAGGTGTGTACAAATATATGCTTAATCTATTTTTTTAGCTATTAGTTTAGCTATTATGGAGGTAACTTGTCATCCGCCTCTTGTTTCGATAGTAGCCGGGAAAAGAGACTAAACTTATATTTTCATTTCATTTCATTTCAGATTTTTTTTTGGTGCTGCAACTAATAGTTAAAAAGAAATACAAGAGAAATAATTGTCCGGATATAAAATCCACTCACCGTTTCTCTTTGAAAAATAAAATAGAAAATTTTCTTATTCCAAGAATTTACCACCTTAATATCTACTATAGAATAGGATTTTTTTTCCAATTAAATCACCTTCATAGATTGAACTTTCTTTCCTATATAATACAAAATACTTGGCAATACAAGTTTAATGATGTCAAAATTACTCTATTGGCCGAAGCCTATGGTCCTAAAATTCATCTTGAATATAAACCAAATTTATTATGGATTGTTTTTCTTGGATTGTTGTTTTATAGTCTGCATTAGTCTATATTTTTTACAAAAACCCATTAAAAGCTTTGTTGAAATTCTTTACCCTAACCCTTGTAATTGAATCTATTAGAATTATTAATGGATCCTTTAATATGGATTGGATTGTATTATCCTCTTTTTCCTCAAATCAATTCAACTTCGATTCATCATCCATATCAAATAAAAAAAGATAAGATACATTAAAAGTAAGATTAACTCCATGCTCATCAAATTTATTTTATAAACATTATCATTAATGTTTTTAACTATCTAAAAAAAACCATATCTTCCTAGTATCAAATTAAATTATATCTGCTTAGAAATCTTTTTTGTTTTCAACATATATATCCAAATCCAATCTCTTGGTTTAAATCTGATCAATTTCTTCCTTCATTGGCTAGCACACAAGTTCCTAAATATTGTTTTCTAATAGATTACTTAACCACTTTATCCTTTATTATGTGAGCATGTACTATTCTACAATATCTAGCTATGATTGTCTAACAACATATAATAAACAAGTAACCATCAAAAATCATTAGGATTTAATACTAATTGACATAAAAGAAATAAAAAATAATAAGGTTTGTTACAAGTTAAAACTTTCAAAGATAACGAATATCATAATTATAATATAACTCTCAAAATACTTAATTTTATTCATCCATGTTTCTACCTGCAAAAAAACTTTTCCTTACTTTATATATAAAAAAATAAAAACTCTAATAATGCTGAAGAAAAATGTACTAGGAAAATTATACTAAAAATTGAGCCCAATAACCACAAAAAATAAAATTGGCTCCCCAATTGTAAGAGAGAATTGCGCTCAAAATCAATGATGAAGAGAAATGGGCCACAAGCCGAGTCCAATGAAAATTGGAAAATAAGCTACAAACCGAGCTTAATTGATAGATAAAATGGGCTCAATAACGAGCCCAATACTAGCTAAAAATGAGTTAAAACTCGAGCCCTTGCTTACAATGAAATTAGTTATTTTACATAATTACCTCTCTGCGAGCAGGATGCGCTGTTGTCTAGAACCCTTTCCACTGCACATTGCGCAAGTTCACAAGATTCATGGTATTGCGAACCATTAGCCAAACCTTGCTCAATTTTGTTTTTCTCAAAATCCATTAAACAATTATGGAAAGGCCAATATCTTTTGAATTTTTTTCCCGACTTGGTCACCATTTAATCTTTCGTTATCTATTGGAATACCTCTTCTTCTATCTGTTTTCTCATATCGGACTCCTATAGTTGTTTTCTTTCGGTTAGCCGGCTGTGATGGTAGAGCGAATGCTTGGGTTATCGCTTGCCTTGCTCTGATAAAAATCCCCAGCTAGTCTCGGAATCAGCTTCAATGCATATCCGTGTGCTGCTGGAATTATCAGCAAATATTGTGTCCTTGGATAGGAAGGTGAGGTCAGAATGGTTCACCGTTCATTATATCCCCTTCGCCGATGTGGGCAGGTTCTCTTTGCTTATGTTTGTGCTCACATGATTGCTTAATGTTTGCGCATAACAATCCGCGTCTTTACGGAAAGTTCACATGTCGTAGATTCAAGATAATAAGGCTTTTCTCTCCTTAAAAACAAAATAGTAAGAGGGAAGAAACAGGAAAAGTCATAGAAGCACCACCACGGTTCTGTTTGACAAATATGATAAGTAGGGATGGCAATAGCTACCTGTATGGATCGGGTATTGCAATGTTCACACTTGAACCCCATCTTAATTCTTTTACCTGACTCGAACCCGGTGGCATGAATCAAATCCGATCCAATCAGGTTTCGGGTATCTGTTGGGTATCCTTTAAGTATTCATTGTCCATCCATCAGGTATTCATTAGATATCCATATCAAACTTGATCGCAAACCATTTTTAATTGTAAATGTTGTATATGTAAATAGAAGATGATCAATAGATAAATATGACTTCAAACTTGTAGATGCTCATTTGAATTTGATATCCTTCCAACTTGGGCATTTGAATATCCAAATAAGTATTCGGAAAGAAGATGCAGCTTGGCCAAGAGCTTAGGCTTTCAAACCCAGATGCAATAGTAGCAACATTTCAACCTGGTATTTTAAGTGGTTTCTGAATCACAGCTTTGTTGAATTCATCAGTATCAGCTAATAGAACTTGGAAGCCTATGAAAATAGAGTTGGATTGTGTGTGCTCTGAAGATTCATTGGATTCAGAGATTGACTGCAATGAAAGTTGAAACCCAAGAACAATTCTTATGCTTTGGACGCTATCTAGATCTTACCTCGCATCAACTACCAAGTATAAGGAGGTCAGGAGCTTCATCATTTTAGGGAGAATGCATGTTTGTCAGTTATGAGATGGAAGTGTGAATGGTTTCGGCATATGACATAGTGTTTGTTTATGCAGTGAAATTATGCTTTTGGAAAGTTTTAATTTTTTTTTTATGTTTTTAAATTGTTTTAATATGCTATATTAAATATAAATTTAAAAATGAAAAAATTATTATCTTAATACTAATTTTTTTAAAATAAAATTTATTAATTTCAAACATAATTGTAATATGTACAAGTACGAGGAATAAATTTTATTTACCAACAAAGCTGTCACGTATAAATAGAGATAAAATTCCGGTGTCTTGTTTAAATAGAAACATGAAATGCGACCTCTTGACATGCACGTCTGTTGGTTTTATTCCAAGGCAAGTCCCCATTTATTGTATGCTGCTCATATTCCAAGGTAATATAAGTTAACTAGGTGTGAAAATAATGGACGAATGTGAACTTTAGCACATGGAATTGAGATATAGTAATTGTTATACCTCTTGCCTAACATCACATATAAATAAAAAAAAAATTACGAGAACTAAGTGTTTTATTATACAAATATACTCATAACACTATGAATTACTATATTATAATAATGTTTTTGTTATTTACACACAAAAACAAGTAAGAAAGCATTTTATAATATTTATTAGTTAATGTTAGATTGATTAAGAGCACATAACCCTTTTTAACTTTTTAAAACATAATAAAATAATTGTATAACTCTTAAAAAAATTTATTTGACTAGTGTTTAAGTTATTTTTCAATTTTTCAAACATAATAAAATTATAAAATTACCAGGAACAAAAATTGTTTTTAAAATTGGCAACCATGGTTTTTTAATTTTTTTTCATCTTAGTTTTTTAATTAAAATTAAGTTAAAAAATGAATAATTTGATATTTTTTATAAATATAAAATATTATTAAAAATTAAAAGTAACTAGTGTGTGCAATAGACATATCAATGTGGCTTCACCATCTTATGACAATTCAATATTGCTTTTTGTAAATTATCTAGGTGGTGGCCAAGTGGTAAGAACTTAAGATCAAAAGGTTTGCTCCTTTTGTAGTATTAGGTTTGAGTTTTTGGTTGCTCATATGATAGCCACTAGAAGCTTATATGGTCGTTAACTTCAAGACCCATGAGATTAGTCGTGGTGCGCGCAAGCTGACTTGGACACCCACGTTAATTTAAAAAAAAATATTGAACACCCACATTAATTTAAAAAAATATATTACTTTTTGTAACGAGGTTGGAATAGTCTTGATGGCCCCTCCCTTTCTAAGTGACAAGGATGGATCAATGACCACTGTCTTGATGCTAATGACCCTTTTTTTTCCATCCTTTATCCTACTCATCCTTGATTTCAATGTTTTACCTTTTAAATTTTCAAAACAACTTGCTAATTTTTTTTTAGATTTGATTCTTGTTTTTATGATTATTATTTATTTAATTTGAAATAATTTATAAAATTATAATGTTTTTTTTATTTCATCCTACTTTAACTTTATCATTTGTTAAATTTGATGATAATTCTTTTAATTAATATTTTATTATTTGAGGAAAAACATTAAAAGGAAATATCTTCTATAATTTTTGCCAACTTTATCGCCTAGAAGCTAAAAGGAATCAATCTAAAACGGAGGCGAAGTTACGGGTCTCTGTAGAGATAGGGTATAGGAGGGGTGCTCATTATCCTTCAATGTTTTTCTATAAGATTTAATTTTTAATTTTTTAATTTTTATATTCTTTACTTTGAAATTAAATTAATTTTTTATATTTTATTTTTTAACATTAAATTAGTTAAGAATTAAATTTTTTAATTGAGTCTAGACATAGAATTTCAATTTTTTAATTGATTCTTAATTTTTTAATTTTTTAATTTCTATAATTAATTATTATTAATTTTCTTTGTTTGGTTTTATTTAGTGTTGATACTTTTTTAATCATACTATTCAATTCACTAAATTTATTGAATCTAATGAAGTTAATGATTTTGATCTCAAATTTTTCTACTTTTTTAAAAGTATTGGCGTCGCCTAGACATTTTTTTTTTCTGTTAGAAAACATTTGACTTAGCTTATGATATAGCATGGGCCACCTATCTAGTGATTCCTATCTAGGCACAATGATTTTAAGGTTGTTTTAGATATTCTCATTTTGTTAAAATTTCTCATGTGTTTTCACATGAGCTAGACATTTAACCCACACTCCGTTAAAGATTGTATTTTTTTTTTAAAGCTGGATATGTAGGTTTTCTCCATGTGTTTTTTAAAATAAAAAAAATCCTAAATGTAAATAAAAAAGCTTATACAAACTTTTAATTAAATAAATTGATAACATCTGTGTAAATAAATAAATAAATAATTATTAACGATAATTAAAATAGAAACTAAAAAAATTAAGAGACATATATAAATGAAGATATTTAATTCCACAATATGAGATATTTATGTGGTTGTGTTAACTCAATTTGTTTATTAAAATTAATTTTTCATTCAATCAAAAGATAATATAAATAGATATACATATGAAATTGATTGAATTAAATAAAAGGAAAAAAATATAATACAAGGCTGAAAATATTAAAAATATTATTTAAAACTAAATATTTTTTTAAAATAAAATTCATATATATAAAACATAAAAAAATTTATATATGAGTTAGAATAACATCTTAAAAAAAACCAATCAAAAAACCTATATTCAAATCAAGTAAGCAAAATAAAAAAGCATAGAGGAGGGATATCAATTAAAACTAGAATAAAATAATTTGGCAAAGGAAGGATAACCTAGGTTTCATATTTGTATTTAAGAGAAATAAAAAAAAACAACTTGAGTTACAAGTGTAACTGAGTTTAATAAGTTAATTCTATTTTAATTAGATTATAAAAAAATAAGTAATGATAATAAACACATAATTGTTTTATAAAAAATAAGATCATGATAATTTAGAAAACAAATCTAGAAAGTATGAAACTAGTTAAAAAAAGAAAAAAACAAAATGGCCCATATCAATTCAAATTAATATAATAGACATGTAACTTAGATAATATGAGGTGAATCAACCTAATTTAACATGCGAAACCCATGACCCACCTAATAGAAAAAAATTTAAGAAAAACCACAAAACTAATTTTTTCTTTAAAAAAATAATGTTGAATAATGAAATAAAAAAGAAGAAGTAAATGAGTCATAAACAAGAATGTCAACCCATGTTAACATTATGAATATCTGACTTGGGTCATTTGACCAAAATCACCATAAATAAAAAAATCACAAAGCTCAATCACTAGCAAATCTAAAGGATGAAACTAAAAAAAATTAATTACACAAAATGATTTAAAATTAAAAAAATATAATTAATAGAATTAGGGTGAAAATAAAAAATAAAAATAAATGAGATGGCTACCAAAATTGTTTTGATCATAGGGTTAAATTAAAAAAAATACCTTTTACAAAATAAATAATAAAAAAAACAAGGACTAAATTTTTAAAAAATATATACACCACAAACTTTAATTGTAGAGTAAAATTGAAAATCAATAAAACTTTAATAAAATAACTAAGAAAAAGAATTAGAAATGGATTGGAAAAAGATAATAATAATAGCTGAAATTAAAACACTAAAAAAAGGAACCAATGTGTGCTTTTTAAAGGAGAAGAGAATATGATGATGGTTCCAGAATTTCAAGTTTAGCCATTAGAAGAAGTATAACATGCCGCCTAATTAGCAGAGATGTCTCTCATTCATTGTTGCTTGAATGCACATTCCAATAATTTTTAGAATTAAATATTATTTTATCAAGCCAAAAGAAATAATACTAAAATACGCTTAATGAATTTGGAATTAACAAAACATCCTCATTCAAAAGATTAAAATACCATTAGGTGTATAGCCAAATTAAAGGTAAATCAATCATTTTATTATTATAAATACTTTGATCAACAATTTTGTTTTTTTTACCTAGAGGGTAAATTAATCATTTTACAGTTATAAGAAAAACTAAAATGATGTATATACCCTTGTACAATCCTTTAATGACTAATAAATCATTAGAAAAGATTAAATCATTTGCAAACCAAAAATATTTAATTTTCTCAATCAAGGGCAATAAAGTAATTATGTTGCTAAAATGAATAATTCTCTATGTGTTCACAATAATTACCCTACTTGTTTTAGAGTTTTGTATAATTAAAACCAAGTTTTACATATACTAAAAGTGCTTTTATTTTAGGGTTAGATGTGGGTTATTATGATTCTATAATACATTTTGATTAAATTAAGTTAAAAAGAAAAATCATTTGTTTGCTTGTAGTAGAATTATATTTTATTATTTGTATTTACATACCTTACATGCTATCACATATGTATAGTATCATGATAATCATTCTTTCAAATCAGATTTAGGTGCAAAAAGAAATTTTTTTTCTTTATAATTTAAAGGTTTGGAGTTAGCACCTAGTATTTTGATAAATAGAAACCTTAACTAATATTCTACATAGTTTGGATAAAAGGAATAATTGTGCTTATGAAATACAACATTTCCCTCAATACACCTTATCTAAGATAACCTTTATTGTTCATTTATCTGATTATTACTAAGGCATTGTTGTGTTTTTCTAACTATTTGTCTATCAATTGGTTAAAATAGATCCCCTTCAGTAAGATGAATCATGGCTTTATGAGCCAAACCATGCAATTTTAAAATTAAAATAGACTTTATTATATTTTATATTTTTGTTTCCCTTATTAATAGAAATACATCTTATATATATCTTCATGATTCATAAATATTAGAAGTAAATGAAATGAGAGAAATAAAAATGTTATTTTATTTACTATAGGCTTAATTTATGTTTATCAATGTTAGAAATACGTCTTATGTATAAGTGTGTTAATCTTGAAATTAAAATAAACAAATTGGTTTTTTGATGTTTTTAAAATATAGATTAAGTTCTAATGGATATTTACAAACTAGCTATAAAATTCATTAATTGATTTTTCTTAAAAAAATAAAGAAAATGTGTTTTATTTTACAAAAATATGAATGCAAGTTATCATAAAATTTGGCCATATACAATTTAAAACATAAATCTATTCTTGTTTTTTGAAGGAAGGATTTTTGTTGTTTTTTCTATTTCTTTAAAATTAGTTTATTTAATATTGAGAAATTGGTTTACATATAAAACTTCTAGAAATTCGCTTAAAACCAACAAAATTACTAACAGAATAATTCTGTTGGTAAATTGCAATGATCATTACTGATGGACACTATTTTGTTCGTAAACCAACATAGTTAGGTTGTTGGATAATCTTAAACTAAACCACTATTTTTGTAAATTTATTTACCTAATATAGTTAATTAATGCATGTTGTCATCATAATTTTATAGAGGTTCAATAGAAGACATGGATGATCATTCATGGATGTATCATGATTCATCCTAATGATTGTGAAGGATGAATTATTGTAACATGATTCAGGGTTTTGTTAATTTCATAACATCTATTCCTATAAATTTTACTAAAGGCAGTATTAAGTATCCATATAAGAAGTGTCAAAATAAAAAGTAATAATGCATCTTCTACATAAAACGTTTATGGAGAATCACATGTATTAGCATGCACATGGAGAACTATTTATTTGTAATAAGAGCATGGAAGAACGGGTGGTTGAGTCAACTTCTAGTGCTAGCAACGTGCATAAATTTGCAAATGACAACAATAATCTTTACAGGAATATGGTTATGGATCTAATGATAATGAATCAAGGTAATGTCAGTCAATGTCCAATTGACACAACCAAAAGATTGATGCCTTCTTCTAAGTGCAGAAGTGTCAAAATAATAAATAACCCAGTAAAATTGGAGTCAATCTATAGAGAGGTTAACTATATAAATTATAAATAATAACAACAACAACAACATGAATAATAATAATAATAATAATAATAATAATAATAATGAGTTAAAGAGGACTTTCAGATGTAAGATTAATATGAAGATTAAATAATAAAAATAAATATCAAGGTTAGAGGATCCACTAATGGTATTTCAAACAAGTATAGTATAAACTAGTTTCATTACTCAACTGGGAACCATACACAAAGGAGGTTCCAATTAGATTATAAATTATTAACATGATTACATTAGTTATCTTATTTAAATGATGCTAATACTTGTAAATATTGTCAGGTATTCATGATTATAATTTATGTTAACAACAAATCAAGTTCTTTTCATAGCACAAATATAGGTTATACAATATGGTTAAGCTCTGAAAGTGCCAAGTATTTGTTGTACCAAGTGTTATTGATTAGTACTTAAAAGTGTATTTTTATCATGGTTTTATATCATCATTTCGCACTTGAAGTATCAACAACTCTTTAACTAAAATATGTTTTATAATAATGTATCTAATAATATAAGATACCTATAATTTGTGGTAAATGTCTATTTTTAATGCAGGCCTATCACATAAATGAAAGGATTGATTGATGATTTGAAGAACTTAAATTGCAAGGATAAAGAGATGACCAAACTTAAAAAAGGGATGTCAGTGCGATCCAAACCGGAATACTATTCGGTAATTGGGTCATATCTGAAGCTATATATCTCAGATTTAGGTCCAATTTATATGGATGGAAAGGTAAGACATAGGCCTACAACTTTCTTATGGAGCCCAAGATCTAAAAAGGCTATTATCAAGTCCAAATTGTAGCAACAACAAAGAAGCCCGAATCTGTCTTCCAGCCTGAGCACTGTTCGGTATTTTGGTCATATCTGGAGTTCTAGAAGTCCAAATGAGCTGAAGTTTTTACACAAGAAAGCTGAGACAATTTCCTACAACTTTCATGTTTACAACTGGCTCCAATTTTGACGTTATCAATGACGTTTTGGGCAGACAAGAGAAGATAAGGATTGTCACCAAGTCAAAAGTTGGCCACCCACTTATCAATTAGTCATCAAATCAATAGTTCCCAATTTTGGCCTATAAAAGGAGGCATTTGCCATGCATTTAGGCATCTTGGTGTTCAGATCAAGATCATGCTTTTCCTTTCTCTCTTTGTATTTTTTGTAATGTTTATGTTTTGCTTTCATTAATATCAAGTTTATGTTTTTCATTTCCTTTCCTTTACTTAGTTAGCTTTTATGTTCTTATTTTGTTTATCTATTTTTCTTTCTTTCATTATGTCTAGCTAAGTCAATTATGTCAAGGTGAAAAGGTTACACTAATGGTGTGAGAATAAGTATAATGTAAACTTAATATGGACTTTAATGTTTGATACTAACATGTTTTATATTTGTTATCTTGTTTACTCTTTAATACTTTGCTTGTTAAATGACTAATCTTGATTTATGTTGTATAACACTTGGTACAACAAATGCTTGGCACTTTCATAGCCCATAATGTATGGTATAAGCGACACCTGAGTTATGAAAGGAACTTGATTTGTTGTTAACATAAGTTATAATCATGAATGCTTGACGAGATTTACAAGTATTAGCATTAATTGAATAAGATGACTAATGTAATCATGTTAACAATATATAATCTGATTGGAACCTCCTTTGTGTGTGGTTTCCAATTCAATAATAAGAGTTTATACTATACTTGTTTGATATACCATTAGTGGAACCTCTAACCTTGACATTTGTTATTATTATTGTTTAATCCTTACTTTAATATTTCATCTCTAAGTTCTCATCATCATCATCTTCTTCTTCTTCTCTTTCTTTATTATTATTATTATTATTATTATTATTATTATTATTATTATTATTACTACTACTACTACTACTACTATTACTATTGTTGTTGTTATTATTGTTGTTTTATAATTGTTGTTTATAATTTGTACAATTAACCTCCCTGTGGTTCGACCCCGGTCTTGCTGGGTTATTTATTACTTCGACACTCCTGCACTTGGGAGAAGACATCAACCTTTTAGTCGTGTCAGTTATATAATATAAATCTAGATTAACCATTTAATAAGCAAAGAATTAAATGTGAACAAGATCACAAATACAAAAATGTTAGTATCGAACATTAAAATCCATGTTGAGTTTATACTATACTTATTCTTACGCTATTAGTGTAACCTTTTCACCTTGACATAATAAACTTAACTAAATATAATGAAAGGGAGAAACATAAATAAACAAGATAAGAACATAAATAAGATAAAAGTTAACTAAATAAAGAAAAGGAATTGAAAGGCATAAATAAGATATTAATGAAAATAAAACTTAAGCATTAAAAAAATACAAAGAGAGAAAGTAAGAGCATGATCTTGATTTGGAGACCAAGATGCCTAAATGCATGACAAATGTCTCTTTTTATAGGCCAAAATTAGAAACTATTGATTTGATGACTAATTGATGAGTGAGTTGTCAACTCTTGACTTGGTGACAATCCTTATCTTCTTATTTGAACAAAATATTATTACCAATATCAGAATTTAAACATACTTGACCATGAAAGTTTTAAGAAATTGTCTCAGCTTTTTGACAAAAATAAAAATAAAAATTAAGATCATTTAGACTTCTATAACTTAAGATATGGGCTGAAAACTGAATAGTATTTGGGCTGCAGGACAAATCCAGACTTTTTTGTTGTTACTAAGATTTTTACTTCTAAACAGTAGAATGAAGTCTTGTATTTTTCATGAATGTTTTAGGCTTATGTATTAGCTTTCTAGCCATATAAACCAAATTGAAATCCAAGATCTACAGCTCTAGATATGACCCAATGACTAAACAGTGTTCTAGTTTGTATTGAACCAACATCTTTTTTCTAAGCTTCACCCTCTCTTTGTCTTCTCAATTTTAGTAGTTGAACTCATCAATTAATTCTTTGATTTATGTGATAAGCTTGCATTTAAGATGAACATTTACTATAAATTAAGGGATCTTATAGTATCAAACTTATTATTATAAAATATGCTTTGGTTAAAGAGTTATTGATACTTCAAGTTAAAATATTGATATAAACCTTAATAAAAATACACTTTTAAATACTAATCATAATTAAGAATTTTGTTATATAAGGTGTGGTGATTATATGTTTAAATATAAATGGGTAATATGAAATTATTAAATTGAGATGAATTGATATGAATATATGCTACTAAATGTGTTAGAGGGTAATTTGAGATTGTAGAAAATTATATGTTTAAAAGTAAGGAAATATCGTGAAATATAAATTGTAAGTATAGAAATTTGGTGAAAATATGTGAAATTTATGTTTTAAACAATGTTAAAAATGTTTGGAGATGGTGTTGAAAGGTTGTAAGTTAGTTTATTTTTGAATTTTTGTTACATATGGTTGAAAAAAAAATCAATTTTGAAGATATATGAATTGAAAATCTTAGTTTGATGATTAAAGTTTGTGCTAATTGATGAGATGTGAGTTAAAGTTATTGAAATTTAGGATTATTGTATAACTGGATAATTATGGCCATGTTTTTGAAAAATTTAGGAATTTGAAATCCGAAGTTTGATGTGTTTAAGAAGTATATTCCTAAAGATTTGGATAATTTATGTTGTCGCAATGTTTTGCATGTTTGAATTTAAGCGTAAAAGGAAAATGGCTGATTATTTATTTGTGATTATGATAAATGGAAAATTTAATTATACAAGTATGGGAAATTGCATTATTGAATATAATTAGGATGTATACAAATTTTTATGATTAAATTTTAAATTAAAGGTATTTTATAGTATCAGATTTGTTATTATAAAACATGCTTTAATTAAGGAGCTTTGGATACTTCAAGTGCAAAATGCTAATATAAAACCTGATAAAAATATACTTTTAAGTACTAATTAGTGGTGTTTGTGTTAAAGGATCGACTTGTAGTCAGTTAGAAGTTGACTACTGAGTTAGAAGTTGACTACTATGATAGTTAGAAGAGGTCATTAAATTGCAATATCATAGTGAGTAGAATAGAGTGTTTTTATTTAAATGCTATTAGTATACACTACTGACAAAGAAATTAAAGTTGATCCTTACTATGATCTAGTTGAAATCAACTCAAAAACTAGACTTCGCAACATAAATGATGTCTTTGTTTTCATAAAATAATGTCAATAAATTTATTACATATACACTTATTCCTTTAGAAAGGATCGATCAAGAGTTGATTGGTTATTCATTTTAAAAACAAAATTCAAAGGTCATGTCGAGATTGTTTAGGATGAGAATGAAAACTCAAGTATGTGAGATGAAGTCTTTCAAGTTAGTGAGTTTGTTGAACTATATCAAGTTGCTCCTTCAATTGACTTGGAAGAAAATTCAAATTTTTATATTTTTGATGATAGTTTTATTGATGTCGGCATAAAGAAGTTGAATATTGTTTTGAGCTCTAGCGAACAAGTAAATGTTGATGAAGATGATGATGATATCCATATTGAAGATTGCGATGAAACTTATGACTTTTCGATTGACGATGAAGAAAAAGAAAATTATGACTAACTATCAAAATTAAACAATCTATAAAGTTTTTTTTTCATGTAATATATATTATGGATGATATTTTGTAACACAAAATATTTATTTTATAAGTGTTAATTGTTGTTATTGTTTTGTGTGATGGGTAATTTGTAATTTAAGTATTTGCATAAAGAAAAATAGATAATACTAGCATAATCTTTCATGCACAGTGCACGATCACTAATGTCTATACCAAAGGAATACATGTTTGTCAGCATTTCATCAAGAGTTGAAAAATATTTCCTAAAAATATCACAATGACCAACGACTCTACAGACAGATATAGTCCGTTGGCATTTCACAAAGAGTTACAAAATATTTACTGAAAATACCACAATCACTAACGACTCTACAAACAAATAGAACCCATTAGTATTTCATAGAGAGTTAAAAAATAGTTATTGGAAATGCATCACTGACATTAATATTAACGGATAAAATCCGTCGAAATTTGTCGATGGTCCAAAATTACTGATAGACGGAATTACCGACGGATTGAAAAAAATATAGAGGTAATTAAAAAATTATAGGGTGAAATTCTAAATTTACTGATGGAATTTCAAAACATCTTTGTCCTCATGTTTATCGGTGAACCCGTTGGGAAAACTACACTACAAATTTCTGTGACTATCCTTTCAGTTCATTTTTCTTTTGCTTCGTTTCATAGATCTCTTTTTTCCCCACTCCATTTGCTTCAAATCTCTTGTTTTTTGTGTTAATATCTAGTTATATTTTCAACAAATTAAAAGGTATGTATTTCCATTTAATATGCTTAATGATTTTTTTTTTATATATTTTCTTTGTTTTAGTTAATGTTATTTTTGTTGTGTTTTTTGTTTTGGTATATTTTTATAATATAGATAAAGTCTTGAATAAAAACATTATTAAGGTAAGTATTTTTCATTCCTAAAGTTTATAGTTTTTTTTTGTTGAATATATTTTCTTGTTTGTATTGCCATAATAATTAAATACTTTGTTAAAATTACCTTTTAATTAGTAATTGAATAAAGTTTAATTATTTTCATTAATTATAATTTTTATTTGTATATATGTTATGTTATATATAATATTTTTGAATGGGGTCAATTGGTTGTGGCTATTATCAATATTTGCAAGTTTGAAAACTTTAGGTAGTTTCCAGTATAGGAAAGGTGCTACTAAATTACTTTTAACAATTGAATTTAATTAGTTATATAAAATTATATACATGCGTAGAATGAAATCAACAACTTGTCATTCACATATGGTCATAGCTAATTATTTTAGTAGTGAGTGTCGCACATGTGCGGCGTCGTGGTGATTGTACACCATTCAGGAAAAAGATGGAAATGTGGTGTATTTCCAGCAAAATATGAAGAGACAATGCATGTCTTTTATTAGTGAAAAATTGAATGGGAGTCGCTATCTAGTATTCTGGTTACTAAGAACTCTAACTAGTTTCAAAGATCAGATATTAGCACCCCAAATACGCCTTACTTACGGTAGGCTGCATTATTTTGTCTGATCAAATCTAATGTTTTATTTTATAGTTTTTAATTGTTGGTCTGTCTAAGGTTCAAGACAAGCTCTCTTTAATAAGAAGGTTCTTATAATAAAATATGGTTAAATATTGGTCCTTGGTTTCAGATTTCTTTAATTAAGTCTTTAATTGACCATCAAACTTCAATATTTATGCAATTAAGCTAATGATTTGACCAAGTTAACTTTTTAAAAATATAATTTGATCCCATAACTTTAATTTCTTCCAATTAAAGTCTAAATTGACTCCAAAATCATTTTTTCTTGCAATCAAACTTTTCATAAATTCAATTAAACCTTTAATAAAATTTAATTGAGTTCATAAATATCTAACTTTGAACTTTCCATACTCAAAGTGAATTTTCTTTGTCAACAGAGCTGTCATCAATCAATAAAATACTGTCAAATTTTAATCTTTGTATTTTTTAACCCCCTCAACCAATTTTTACGCAATTCATTTTTTGGGTGCGCTGACATCCTTTATTCATTGTTATATATTTTTTGATAATATGTTTTTTGATTTTTTTGTTATTATTATTATTATTATTTACAGGGGCCTAAAAATGAGATATGATAGTGAGGATGATATATCTTTAGGTGCCAATGAAGAAGTGGCACTTGTGCCGATTCGCGATGCTGCTTATTTTAGTGCGGTTTCATACCATAAAGGCGGTGTACCTTAACAGTGGAATCAATTCACTTGTAAGTACAAGGTACATTGGAAGGAAGACCTTTCAATGTAAGTGTGTTTTGGTTTTAGTTTTTTATAATTATAATATAATTTATGATCAAGTAACTAATATTTCAATAATTTAATTTAATTTATTTTGAGGTTCACAAACATTGAGGCCACCCAAGAAATATCATCGGCGTTTAAATCATCGATGAAGATTCCATTATTTAAATGCATAGTTTGATAAATTTGAGGTTGGAGTTAATTTCTAATTTCTAACTTATTTTTAATAAATTATTATTATAATTATAAATAAATTATTATTATTATTTTAAATAAATTTTTTATACATAAGGCAATTTGACTGGTATAGAGCATTGACAATGTTGTGAGGTGTGGGAAAATCACTCAGCAACTAGATATGACACTGAAAAAAATATGATATTTTTTTAAAAAATTATATTTTAAAATCTAATTTGTCACTATGGAAAAAGGTTGCATGATTTTTTGGTATGAAGCACAAAAAAGTAAAAAAGAAAAAGAAAAAGCAAGAGATAATGATCTTTAAGGCTGGAACGACATGGGAGTTTAGAGGGATTTCAAATTGCTATACATCCTTGGAAATATATTACTACAATATATTGAGTACGTGACATTTAAGCGGTTCATATGACGCTCACAGTTTGGTATTGGTAACCGGAATCGGTAAATTCATGGTTTGGTGACAACGCACACTAACGACTTTATTCCGTTTGTTACATGACACGACGAAAAGATTGATGTCTTCTCCTAAGTGCAGGAGTGTCGAAGTAATAAATAACCCCGCAAGACCGGGATCGAACCACAAGGAGGTTAATTATACAAATTATAAATAACAATAATACAACAATAATAAGAACAACAACAACAACAATAACAACAACAACAACAACAGTAGTAGTAGTAGTAATACTAATAGTAATAGTAATAGTAATAATAATAATAATAATAATAATAATAATATAGATTGTTAACATGATTACATTAGTCATCTTATTCGATTAATGCTAATACTTGTAAATCTTGTCAAGCATTGATGATTATAACTCATGTTAACAACTAACACGACTAAAAGATTGATTTCTTCTCCCAAGTGCAAGAGTGTCGAAGTAATAAATAACTTGGCAAGACCGAGATCGAACCATAGGGAGGTTAATTGTACAAATTATAAACAACAATTATAAACAACAACAACAATAACAATAGTAATAGTAGCAATAATAATAATAATAATAATAATAATAATAATAATAATAATAATAATAATAATAATAATAACAATAATACTAATACTAGTAGTAGGAGTAATAATAGTAGCAGTAATAATAATAATAATAACAACAACAACAACAACAACAACAATAAAGAAAAGGAAAAAGAAGTAGTAGAAGAAAAGTTGATGAGAACTTGGAGATGAAAATTTAACGTAAGGATTAAATAATGATAACAATGTCAAGGTTAGATGATCCACTAATGGTATGTCAAACAAGTATAGTATAAACTCTTATTATTTAATTGGAAACCACACACACAAAGGAGGTTCCAATCAGATTATATATTGTTAACATGATTACATTAGTCATCTTATTCGATTAATGCTAATACTTGTAAATCTCGACAAGCATTCATGATTATAACTTATGTTAAAAACAAATCAAGTTCCTTTCATAGCTTAGGTGTCGATTATACCATACAGTATGGGCTATGAAAGTGCCAAGCATTTGTTATACCAAGTGTTATACAACATAAATCAAGATTAGTCATTTAACAATCAAAGTATTAAAGAGTGAACAAGATAACAAAAAGAAAAGATGTTAGTATCAAACATTAAAGTCCATATGAAGTTTATACAATACTTATTTTTACACCATTAGTGTAACTTTTTCACCTTGACATAATAAACTTAGCTAGACATAATGAAAGAAAGAAATATAAATAAACAAAATAAGAATATAAATAAGATAAGAGTTAACTAAGTAAAGGAAAGGAAATGAAAGGCATAAACTTGATATTAATGAAAGCAAAGCATAAACATTACAAAAAACACAAAAAGAGAAAGCAAGAGCATGATCTGGAAACCAAGATACCTAAATGCATGGCAAATACCTCCTTTTATAGGCAAAAATTGGGAACTATTGATTTGATGAGTAATTGATGAGTGGGTGACCAACTCTTGACTTGGTGACAATCCTTATCGTCTATTGTCTGCCCAAAGCATCATTGATAACATCAAAATTAGAGCATCTTGAAAACATGAAAGTTGTAGAAAATTGTCTCAACTTTCTTGTGTAAAACATTCAGCTCATTTGGACTTCTAGAACTCCAGATATGGGTAAAAAAACTGAACAGTGCTCGGGTTGGAGGACAGATTCGGGCTTCTTTGTTGTTGCTACAATTTGGACTTGAATTTGGCCTTTTTAAATCTTGAGCTCCATATGAATGTTGTAGAGATATGTCTTACCTTTCTATCCATATAAAGTAGACCTAAATATAAGATCTACAACTCCAGATATAAGATCCATATAAGGTATTTTATATTATTAGATATATTATTATAATACATGCTTTAGTTAAGAAGTGATTGATACTTCAAGTGCAAAATGATGATATAAAACCTTGATAAAAATACACTTTTAAGTACTAATCACACTCCCCAACTAGCTTATTACTAGTCGCTAGTAATCAAAGTGTTAAAATAGAAAAACAATTTGCAAATTCCATAAAGCAAGGTATTCATCATTTAACTTCCATTAATTTATCCAGATAAACAAACTCTCGTTAAATTTACATACCTGCTCAATAACTCTTAACAAGATATTCATAAACCTTTCTTTTGTGCTCAATGTATCAACACATAATTATGGGATTTTTTTTGGAAGAAAACAAAATTTTTGTTCCAATGTTTTAGGTTAACTTCTTTGGGTTGAGATTATTATTTTTGTCTTTTTTTTTCTTTCTTTTTTTATATATATATACATATAAGTTAAAAACACCATGTATATTTAACCCATATAACAAGCTTTCAGTTAATGACTCCCAGACTAGTTGGTCTTAGGGCATTAGGTGTTAAGACACCCCTATGAGCTTAGTAACTTGGGTCGCAGATACTGATATGTAGATAGTGTAATGTTTGATTCCCTTAAGCTTTTCTCCTCAACCCATGTAACAAGTGTTGGGCCAATAGCTCCCAAGTCAGTTGACTTTAGGATATTAGGTTTTAAATACACCTTCGGGCTTAATTGCTTAGGTTAGGGAAGCTACGAAACCGAATTTATCTACATTTTTATTATTATCATTTTTTTAATTATATACAATCTCTTTCCCTTAGTTGTTACCTTTAATAAAAGAACATAAATAATGTAATAATCCAATATGCAACCCACAATCATATGTTAAAGTGTGTGTGTGTGTGTAAATTAAGGTTTAATAATACATGTTAAATAAGTATATGAGCAGAATTAAGTGATAACCATGCAAGAGTTTGTAAATTTGAATATTTCAAGAAGTATTATGATAGACCTTGTTACAAATGATTACTAAGATGCGTCTCAAGAGTTGACACGACTAAAAGGTTGATGTCTTATCCCAAGTGCAGGAGTGTTGAAGTAATAAATAACCCGGCAAGACCGGGGTCGAACCACAGGGAGGTTAATTGTACAAATTATAAATAATAATAATACAACAACAACAACAATAACAATAACAATAACAATAACAATAACAATAACAATAACAATAACAATAACAATAACAACAACAACAACAACAACAACAACAATAATAATAATAATAATAATAATAATAATAATAATAATAATAATAATAATAATAATAATAATAATAATAAAGAAAGAGAAGAAGAAGAAGAAGATGATGAGAACTTGGAGATGAAAAATTAATGTAAGGATTAAACAATAATAATAACAAATGTCAAGGTTAGAGGTTCCACTAATGGTATATCAAACAAGTATAGTATAAACTCTTATTATTGAATTGGAAACCACACATAAAGGAGGTTCCAATCAGATTATATATTGTTAACATGATTACATTAGTCATCTTATTCAATTAATGCTAATACTTGTAAATCTCGTCAAGCATTCATGATTATAACTTATGCTAACAACAAATCAAGTTCCTTTCATAGCTCAGGTGTCGGTTATACCATACATTATGGGCTATGAAAGTGCCAAGCATTTGTTGTACCAAGTGTTATACAACATAAATCAAGATTAGTCATTTAACAAACAAAGTATTAAAGAGTGAACAAGATAACAAATATAAAACATGTTAGTATCAAACATTAAAGTCCATATTAAGTTTACATTATACTTATTCTTACACCATTAGTGTAACCTTTTCACCTTGACATAATTAACTTAGCTAGACATAATGAAAGAAAGAAAAATAAATAAACAAGATAAGAACATAAAAGCTAACTAAGTAAAGGAAAGAAAATGAAAGGCATAAACTTGATATTAATGAAAGCAAAGCATAAACATTACAAAGAATACAAAGAGAGAAAGGAAGAGCATGATCTTGATCTGGAAACTAAGATGCCTAAATGCATGGCAAATGCCTCCTTTTATAGGCCAAAATTGGGAACTATTGATTTGATGACTAATTGATAAGTGGGTGGCCAACTTTTGACTTGGTGACAATCCTTATCTTCTCTTGTCTGCCCAAAAAGTCATTGATAGCGTCAAAATTGGAGCCAGTTAAAACATGAAAGTTGTAGGCAATTGTCTCAGCTTTCTTGTGTAAAAAATTCAGCTCATTTGGACTTCTAGAACTCCAGATATGGCCAAACTACCGAACAGTGCTCGGGCTGGAAGACAGATTCGGGCTTCTTTGTTGTTGCTACAATTTGGACTTGATAATGGCCTTTTTAGATCTTGGGCTCCATATGAAAGTTGTAGGCTTATGTCTTACCTTTCCATCTATATAAATTGGACCTAAATCTGAGATCTGTAGCTCCAGATATAACCCAATTACCGAATAGTGTTCCAGTTTGGATTGCACCGACATCTCTTCTCTAAGTTTGACCATCTCTTTATCCATGCAATTTAAGTTCTTCAAGTCATCAATCAATCCTTTCATTTATGTGATAGGCCTGCATAAAAAATAGACATTTACCACAAATTATAGGTATCTTATATTATTAGATACATTATTATAAAACATATTTTAGTTAAGGAGTTATTGATACTTCAAGTGCAAAATGATGATATAAAATCATGATAAAAATGCACTTTTAAGTACTAATCAAGAGTCATAAAAGTTCTCCTTACTCTATCATCATAGTAACAACAATTTTGCACATGCTTTATGAAATAAAAAACACAATTTTTTTTAGCTACTACCCTCTCCTCCCAACTAAAACAAGACATTGTCCTTAATTTTTAAAGCTAGAAAGATAGAGTATAGAAGATATCATCTGAAATAATGAACATTGACAAACCTGAAACACACTGAAACAAATATATGTAACAACAAAACACAATAATAAAGCCAAAAGACACAAAGATTCACAAATGAAGGGTCAAATCCAATCTAAACTTTTTACGGTTTTCCTTAGTTGACCAATTTATACGACTCATGGAAGGATCAATTACAAGAATGAAAGATTGTAGTTGGTCAATCAATTGTTCAGTAGTAACAGCATAGATTATGATTTGTCATGAAGAAGATGTTTAAACATTGCATTCATTCGAGCTGACATTGTGGAGACCTGAAGTTCCCCTCCAATTGTTTTTCCAATGATGTCCCTTTGTCCTAAAGCTTTGGGAACGACCCCCAAAACTTGACTACCTCCTAAAAATACAGCTGTTGACACACCTCCATGATGTTACTATTAAAGAATTGATTGACCAACTACAATCTTTCATTCATGTAATTGATCCTTCCATGAGTCACATAAATTGGTCAACTAAGAAAAACCGTAAAAAGCTTAGATTGGATTTGAGCCTTCATTTGTGAATTTTTGTGTCTTTTGGTTTTATTATTGTGTTTTGTTATTTCTTTTTTTTTGTTTCAGTGTGTTTCAGGTTTGTTAGTGTTCGTTATTTCAGGTGATATCTTCTATACTCTATCTTTCTACCTTAAAACATTGAGGACAATGTCTTATTTTGGTTGGGGAGGAGGGTAGTAGTTGATAAAAAAAAATGTTTTTCATTTCATAAAGCATATGCATAATTATTGTTACTAGGATGATAGAGTAAATGAGCTCTTTTGTTAAAGTGACTCTTGAGACGCATCCTAGTAACCATTCTTAACAAGGTCAATTATAATACTTCTTGAAATATTCAGGTTTACAAACTCTCGCATTATTATCACTTAATTCTGCTCATATACTTATTTAACATGTATTCTTAAACTTTAATTTACACACAAACACTTTAACATATGATTGTGGGTTGCATATTAGATTATTACATTATTTATGTTCTTTTGTTAAAGGTAACAACTAAGGGAAAGATATAGTATATAATTTAAAAAAGAAAGAAAAAAAATGTAGATAAGTTTGGTTTTGTAGCCTCCATAACCTAAGCAATTAAGCCCGAATGGGTGTTTTAACACCTAATACCCTAAAGTCAACTGACTTGGGAGCTATTGGCCCAACGCTTGTTACATGGGTTTAGGAGAAACGCTTAAGGGAATCAAACATTGCACTATCTACATATCAGTATCTGCGACCCAAGTTACTAAGCTCGTATGGGTATCTTAACACCTAATGCCCTAAGACCAACTGGTCTGGGAGTCATTAATTGAAAGCTCGTTACATGGGTTAAAGATGCATGATGTTTTTAAATTATATGTATATATATTAAAAAAAAAAGAGAAAAATAATAATCCCAACCTAAGGAAGTTAACCTTAAACATTAGAACAAATATTTTTTTTTCTTCCAAGAAAAGCCCCATAATTATGTGTTGATACATTGAGCACAAAAAAAAGTTTATAAATATCTTGTTAAGAGGTGTTGAGCAGGTATATAAATTTAACGAGAGTTTGTTTATTTGGATAGATTAATGGAAATTAAATGATGACTACTTTGCTTTGTGGAATTTACAAAGTATTTTTCTATTTTGATGCTTTGATTACTAGGGACTAGTAATAAGCTAGTTAGGGGGTGTGATTGATACTTAAAAGTGTACTTTTATCAAGGTTTTATATCATCATTTTGCACTTGAAGTATCAATAACTCCTTAACTAAAACATGTTTTATAATAATATATCTAATAATATAAGATACCTTTAATTTGTGGTAAATATTCATTTTAAATGCAGGCCTAGAACTCCAAATATGGGCCAAACACTGAACAGTGCTCAGGCTGGTGGACAGATTCAGGCTTCTTTTTTATTGCTACAATTTGGACTTGAAAATGATCTTTTTAAATCTTGGGCTCTATATGAAAGTTGTAGGCCTATGTCTTACCTTTCCATCCATATAAAGTAGACCTAAATCTGAGATCTACAACTCCAGATATGACCCAATTACTAAACAGTGTTCCGGTTTGGATTGCACTGACATCTCTTTTCTAAGTTTGGCCATCTCTTTATCCTTTCTATTTCAATTCTTAAATTCACCAATCAATCCTTTCATTTATGTGATAGGCCTGCATTTAAAATGAAAATTTACCACAAATTAAATGTATCTTATATTATTAGATATATTATTATAAAACATGCTTTAGTTAAGGAGTGATTGATACTTCAAGTGAAAAATGATGTTATAAAACCTTGATAAAAATGCACTTTTAAGTACTAATCATTGCACATGCGAAATAGATGGTAAGATTAATATAAATAAAATATATTGTTATTTCAATTTGTTGTTACTTAATAATTTTTTTATTACTTATTTTATTATAGGCTACGTCTCTTTGACATGAGCCAAGCCCAATGGAGCTGTTTATAGAGACATAGATGTGGAGTGAAGATTGCCAAAAAGGAGTGTAGTAGTTTGTTAACAACCACACTCAACACTTTATGGTCTATTTGTTTAATTATTTTATTTTATAAGTTATTATTTTTCTTAAATTGAATGTGATGATTTATTTTATTTTATTTTATTTTAAGAATACCTATAATAGCTAGTTAAGGAAGAGATATGAGAATGATTCTTCAACCTTTCTAGATTTTGATCTGGATTCATGGATGAAGGTAGGATCGTTTGGTGGATTCGATAAAAATCCAGTGTATGGGCTCTCCAACATTATGATCGAGAACTCATGGGTAACCCATAGTTTCTCAACCATTGGGAGCTCTTAATCAGTATCAAGCATCTAATCCAAGGAGTTTGTGGACTTGTAACAACGCATGATTCATCTCACTGAAAAATACGAGCAACTATCGGTAAATTATGAACAACATACAGCTCATCTCACCAAAAAATATGAGCAACTCTCAGCGAATTATGAACAACTTTGCCAAATGGTCTTGAACATGACATCATAAAGTGGTGATACTTGTGTGACCCTTTTTTTGGCTATATAGTCCCGGGAACAACCAACATTCTTCTCTTCCTCTAGCTCTGTCTTTGTTCTAATTTAATATTTTTTTTGAAACACATTCAATTTATAATGAATATTATTTAACTTGATTTTTTATTTTTAATGTTTAATAAAATTTTAATTGCATAATTCATTTTTCTTACTATTAATTTATCTAATTCTATATTATTTATTTTAAATATTAAAATTTTTTTTAAAAACCCCACTGACGGATTTACAAACGGAATGTATCCATCAATATTTTGTAAAGAGTTAAAAAATATTTAGTGAAAACGCCACAATCACCGACGGAATAAATCCGTCGGTATATTTCTAATGAGATTTTTTTTGCGTGCATTTTTCATCTATAAAACCATTGGTAATATTTTTTTTTTCTGACAAATTTAGAGACAGAATGTGGTATTATTGACAAAAGACATGTCGATGAATGATTTTCGTCAGGGATTTAGTCGATAAAAAAATTACCAATGAAGTTTGAATCTCATATGAATGGATTGTGTCAGTCGGTTAAATTATGAAATCTTGCAGTGTAAGGTCACAATCATATATAGTAAATATAAAAGGGTAAAAATGGTATAAAAGACCCAAAATTAATTGCTAATATTTTTTAAAATAAAAAATAATTAAAATTAAACTAAGATTGTGTTTTAAAAACATAAAAAATAAGACTATGAAAAACATATTAGAGTGTGTTTGTCAAACATATATGTAGTTGAAAAACATAGGTTTAAATTTTTTTTAAGGAATTGTTTGTCAAACTTAAGATAAGATTCATTATTAATAGTTTTTTTTATTCGTAATGTTATTTTATGATTATTTTACCATTGATCAATCTACATGAGTCTACTGTGATGAGTTAACTAGGGATAAATTTTATGCTTATTTGTTCTAGAGTCATAATTATTTTCCGCTTCTATTTTTTTTTTTTTGATGAATTGGTATTTTTATGTCTATTTACTACATATCATGACATGTGACTGTCAATTGTTTACCAAGTAATATCAAAGAATAATTGGGTGAGTTTTTATTGAGTTCATTGATTCAAACTGAAATCCTAAAAGGAGATGTTGTCCAATATTTTTTTATACAATAATAATAATGATCTATGGACAATGACATGTTCAAGCATGTTTATTATATATTATCAAGGTTCAGTTATAAGTTTTGCTGAATAAGAATTTTATACCCATTAATATTATGAATTGATATACACTAACATTCGAAACTTTCTTAGAAACTGATACTCTCGATAATGACACTTAGCTAATATTAGAATGCAAAATTTAAAAGGAAGACATATTTCAAAAACCAAGAAAGTATATGTGCTGCTCCCCATTAATATTGAAAAAAAAATAGCTAGCTATGAGTTTATTTACCTCAAATACTATGGCTAAGGGTGAAAAAAAAAAAATTCTCTATGATTTTGAAAAAGGAGATTCTTGTAATAATGGCTTTTCAAATCTTTTTATTTTGGGATAATTTTAATAGGTTTTACAAATAAATTATAAAACCATAGTCATATTCGAAAGCAATGTAAAAATACTAGAACAACATTGAAAAATAACAAGGCATGTAAAAACTTTGAAATAAATAAAAGAAGTATATTTTTTGTAGTGCAAGTGGCTTGAGACACAAAAAGAAGTTATAATACAATAATTTTATTTTTTTGATGTTACGAAGTGATATTAAGACTACGTTAAAGAAAGTAAAAACCTTAGATCACCTTGAGAGTGTTGTGAGCCAAGAAAAAAACCTAAATTTCCATGCACAAAATATCAATACACGCTGTTTCTCATAGAAATTGTAAAACTCAAATTGTAAGCAACATAGCAAGATAAACAACATGCTAGAATTGTCGTTTTGGGCACACAACAATCAGAGGAGGCAGGTTACATGTCTAACGCGGAGACAGCCTGTGTGTTTTTGTTATGTAATAGAGGCTTTCCCAAACAGAAAAAAAAAAAAAACATATTTCACAGTAAAGAGCGAGCATAGGAGAACTTCAAAAAGGAGTGCACGCATATGTAGCAGGTTATGACCTTAAACCGACCAAAGGACACCAGCTCGCTATTTGAAAAGGGCATTTGCTTAGCTAACCCAAAAAAGATAATTTCAAGGCATCTCAGCTCTATAAGTTTTGTAAGTATTTCCCTTCATAGAAACAAAAGTCACAGGCCCATGCCCTACTCTAACTAGGCCCATGCCCATCCTCATGAACTGAAAGCAACGTGACCTTCTTTTTAGCTTGAAGATTATTCTAATAGGAACTTCACGCTGCAGCCAGTGTGTTTCTCTCCATCTTACAAGATAACATTTCTAAAGGCACGTCTTTTTTGAACCTGCCAATACCTTAGTTGAAGTACAAAAAGAGTGGTCGAAATCTTCAACATAGATGAATCATTCAAACCCACAAACAATAAACTCAGTAATGATGCTAGAGATTACCAAACTCTTATGCTAGATATATATGAGGGTAGTTCTTGGTTTCATAGAAGAGAAATGTCTGCCAAAAACTTGGCGATCTCATGGCAAAAGAAAACTGTTAACGCGATATCCTACACCACAAACATACCATGTAGTAATCTCTCCATAAAGATTGTTGTTTTTATTCAGGAATCATGACTTGACCAGAAAGATAAGAAGATGACGCATGAAACAAACCAGAGGAAGATCTTATGCCAAACACGAACCTGCTAAGGGATTATAATCTTTAGACACTGATAAGCCACGTAGATTAGTCAGGACCATTAGACCAAATCCTAAATATGTCTGTTGAAGTGTTAGTTGTATATGATATGTAGGAAGATGTGAACATAAAATATTAGTTGTATATACCCTGCAATAATAGTTAAATGTGAAGAGTATTTATATAAACATGTAGGTACGTAGAAAAGATAAAGATTATTGGGTCTCTTATAGTTGCAATTTATCTGTCTTTTTTATTTTAATTTGTTATAGTTGTTGTGTTTATTATTTAATATATGTTATTTTTAGTTTTTACAGGGTAAACTCACATCATGAGTTACTAGCTTTTTTTTAATTTTAGAGATTTTTGTACCGTTTTACATATTTAAAGCAACTGAGAATTATAAAGAGATAATCAATTAGTATTCAAATAATTGTGGTATTTTCTCACCCAAAGAGAAACAAACATTTCTCAGCAAATATTTGTTAAACATATCATTGGTATCAAAGCAATGTAGTAGATTTTATGGGCACTAATAAGGAACACATTGAGTAGTTAGAAGATGAGCTACACCGAATGGAGTTGGGCATGATTGATAGGTTGCAACATCTGGAGGACACGCTTAACCGACTTTCTAATATGTTGCTTGCAAATCAGGAGCCTCCAAACTAGGACAACCAACAATGTGAAGGTTAAAAGAGGGGATGACTAATTGTTTCTTCCAAGACTGCACGACTTGAGTCTCCTAGATTTTCAGGAGATGGCCCCAAAGAGTGGTTTAATCATGTGGATCATTTTTTGCATTTCAAAAAATTGTGAGGATTTTGCTTAAGCCCTTTCAAGAATACAACAAGGAGGCTCATTGCGAGATTACCAATAAGAATTTGAGTGGCTAGGCAACCAAGTACGTGGATGGACGCAAAAGGCTCTTGTAAGTACATTTATGTGTTATAAAAACTGAGATTTCAGATGGGATATGCATGTTTAAACCACAAACTTTGAAGGAGGCCATCAGTCTAGCCCGAATGAAGGATGATCAGCTTAGCATATAAAGAAGGTTTATCAGACTAGCACTATCACCATAAAATAGATCTATGCTTTCCTCTCCTAGTTTCAATTGAGCTATCCCAACGATTCCTACCAATCCCATTTGGCACCTCACTTGGGAGGAAATGCAATGATGATAAGATCAGAATTTATGTTTTAATTGCAATGATAGATTTACTGCAGGACATAAATGTCATGAGTTTCGAATCCTATTGTTGGAAGGGTACGATGGCAGTAACACTTTTTTATGTGATAATAAAGGTGAAGACCAACTAGTTCAGGAATTCCGAGACAACCACCAAACTAGAAGTTACACTACATGCGTTGACAGGATAGGTTGCACCTAAGACCATGTGCATCACTGCCAGGATAGGGTCCAACGATGTTATTGCACTAATCGACTGTGGATCGACTCACAACTTCATTAGTGAAAGATTGGTAAATGAATTACGAATACCAGTAGTGCCAACCACAACCTTCACAGTGCGGGCAATGAATGACAAAAAAATAAAATGCTAGGGTGTTTTGAAGAGGTTGGAGTAGACCTGCAAGGCACTCAATTTTTATTAACTCTTTATTCTCTTCCACTTACAAGGTTGGACCTAGTCCTAGGAATTTAATGGTTAGAAATGCTAGGTTTTATGGTTTGCAACTAGAAACAGTTAACCATGAAATTTTGATAGAAGAACCAACTTAGGTGGTTACAAGGAATGGATGATGAAGGTATACAAATTGCATCTATCATTGAATTAACCAAAGCAATTTACCAGAACCATGCCATATTTGCAATCTATCTACAAGTTAGTATTGCGAAGTCATACAACCAGACAACTCATCTTGATATAAAGGCCATTTGGCATGAGTTCTTAGAAATTTTAAAGGAACCGACAGGTCAACCACCCATCAGAGGGGTTGATCATTGCATCTCCCCTAGAGATGGAACCGAACCTATTAATGTTCAGCCATATCATTATGTATACTATCAAAAGGAAGAAATTGAGAAACAAGTTCATAACATGTTAAATTCTGGCCTTATCAGATCAAGTACTAGCCCATTTTCATCACCTATACTGTTGGTAAAGAAAAAAGATGGAACATGGTGTTTTTACACAGATTACAGGGCACTCAATGCTGGAATCGTGAAGGACCGCTTCCCTATTCCTATAGTTGATAATATGTTAGACAAGCTCTATGGTGCTTTATATTTCACCAAGCTTGATCTTCAAGCTGGGTATCACTAAGTATGGTTTAATCCTATGGATATTCCAAAAACTGCTTTTTGCACTCACAACGGACACGATGAATACTTGGTTATGCCATGTGGGTTGTGTAATGCACTTTCTACATTTCAAGCTATCATGAATTCTATATTTCAACCTCATCTTTGAAAATTTATACTAGTTTTCTTCAATGACGTATTAGTCTATAGTTCTATGTGGGACATGCATTTGATGCGTGTAAGGCAGACTTTTAAGATATTATAGCAACAACAATTCTTTGTTAAAACTAGCAAGTGTGCTTTTGGCCAACAAGAGCTGGGGTACTTAGGGCACATAATCATCAATCATGGAGTGAAGGTAGATGAACATAAAATTGCAACAATGGTGGCATGACTATGACCTACTAGTATTTTAGAGCTTCATGGGTTTTTAGGGTTGACAGGATATTACAGGAAGTTTGTAAAAAATTATAGCATTGTGGCGCGGACTCTCAACAATTTCCTTAAAAAGGGCTAATTTGGGTGGCATGAGGAAGTTGAAACTGCCTTGCGCTCAAACAAGCCATGACAACGACACCAATGCTAGCAATGCCCAACTTCAAAGACATCTTCACTATAGAAACTGATGCATTAAGTGATAATATTAACACCATATTAACCTAGCAAGGCAAACCATTTGCATTTATGAGTAAAGCACTTGGGGTGGCAAAAACAATCTTGGTCTACTTATGCTAAAGAGATGCTAGCAATCCTTAAAGCTATACGTTTGTGGAGGCCATATCTGTTAGGCTGAATGTTTTATATTTAGATGGATCAACGCAACCTAAAATTTTTGTTAGAGCAAGTATCACCACATCAGAGTAGCAAAAATAGGTAGCTAAACTCTTAGGTTATGACTGTGAGATCATATACCATCTTGGACGAGAAAATTCTGTTGTCGATGCTCTCTCTCACAAACAAGGTAGTCCTATTCTGCACCATCTTTTTATTTCTCAGGTTACTTTGTGGGAAGAAATTAAACAAGTAGAAAAGAAAAATTTATATATATAGTCCATGAGTTAGGTAGCCGAGGATCAATTACACAGCCACTTTATGTGGCGAAATGTTTTATTTCGTTATAAGAAATGGGTCATCGTCCCTGCAGACTCCATCATATGTGCAAAGCTGCTGCACAAAATGCGTGATACTAAGGTTGACGGCCACTCTAGTGTTCTGTACATATACAAAAAAATGGGGCAATAATTTTATTGGTCAGGAATGCATAAATTGGCCCACGAATATATCAAGAATTGTATGGTGTGCTAGAAAACCAAGTCAGACACATTGGCCCTCATAGGTCTCCTCTAATCACTGCCTATTTCTTGTCAAGTATGGGATGACATTACACTTGATTTCATCAAGCACTTACTTGCTTCCCAGGGCAAGGATACCATTATGGTGGTCATTGATAGGCTTAACAAATCAACTCATTTTCTTCCCTTAAAACATCCTTTTATAACTAAAAGTTTTATAGAGCAATTTGTGGCAGGTGTTATTAAGCTACATGGCATGCCAAAGTCTATAGTCAGCGACTGTGATCCAGTTTTTATGAGCCATTTCTGGCAGGAGTTCTTCAAGATGTTAGGTACAAAATTACAACTCAGCTCCGTATATCATTCACAAACAGCTGGCCAAACCGAGGTTGTCAATCGATGCGTTGAATAATAATTACGATGCTTTGTTCACCAATGGCCAAAAAGGTCGAGCTTCTACTTACTACGGGTAAAATATTGGTATAATACAACAGACCACATCTCAACAAGATGACTTCTTTTTAGGCACTCTATGGCCGACTTTCACCCACTATTCCATCATATAATGAAGGACTATCATCGGTGCATGAAGTGATCCAGCAGTTACAGGACCATGATGAATTACTCCAGCAGTTCAAAGTTAACTTGGCACGCTCAGTTAATAGGATGAAACAAATCATAGATAAAAAAAGAAGAGATGTCTTATTTGATGTTGGTGATTTAGTCCTTCTAAAACTCCATCCATATCACCAACATATAATTTTTAAGTGTTAATACCAGAAACTTGCTAGTTGCTTCTATGAACCCTATGAAATTCTGGAAAAAATTGGATCCATCGCTTACAAACTCCATTTACCAGCAGAGTCACGTATTCATCCAATATTCCATGTCTCTCTACTCAAATGGTATAACTCTAACACAAATGTTAACAACTAAAGCACGAAGATACCATCCTTCAATGATGATGGGAAGTTCTATTAACACCACAAGCGGTTATTGATCATCACTAGATCGAACAAGGCACCTAAATTGTTGAAGAAAGTTTAGTCCACTGGAAATCTTTACCCATTGAGGAAGCAACATGGGTATCCACCAAATAGCTAGGAGAGCTGTTTTTAGATGTGAACCTTGGGGACAAGGTTTTACGTAATAGGGGAGGTATTTTGATTAGTACTTAAAAGTGCATTTTTATCATGGTTTTATATCATCATTTTGCACTTGAAGTATCAATAACTCCTTAACTAAAATATGTTTTATAATAATGTATATAATAATATAAGATACCTATAATTTATGGTAAATGTCTATTTTTAATGCAGGCCTATCACATAAATGAAAGGATTGATTGATGACTTGAAAAACTTAAATTGCAAGGATAAAGAGATGGTCAAACTTAGAGAAGAGATGTCGGTGCAATCCAAACCGGAATACTGTTCGGTAATTGGGTCATATCTGGAGCTACAAATCTCAGATTTAGGTCCAATTTATATGGATGGAAAGGTAAGACATAGGCCTACAACTTTCATATGGAGCCCAAGATCTAAAAAGGCCATTATCAAGTCCAAATTGTAGCAACAACAAAGAAGCACGAATCTGTCTTCCAGCCCGAGCACTGTTCGGTATTTTGGCCATATCTGGAGTTCTAGAAGTCCAAATGAGCTGGATGTTTTACACAAGAAAGCTGAGACAATTGCATACAACTTTCATGTTTACAACTGGCTCAAATTGTGACGTTATCAATGATGTTTTGGGCAGACAAGAGAAGATAAGGATTGTCACCAAGTCAAAAGTTGGCCACCCACTTATCAATTAGTCATCAAATCAATAGTTCCCACTTTTGGCCTATAAAAGGAGGCATTTGCCATGCATTTAGGCATCTTGGTGTTCAGATCAAGATCATGCTCTTCCTTTCTCTCTTTGTATTTTTTGTAATGTTTATGCTTTACTTTCATTAATATCAAGTTTATGCCTTTCATTTCCTTTCCTTTACTTAGTTAACTTTTATGTTCTTATTTTGTTTATTTGTTTTTCTTTCTTTCATTATGTCTAGCTAAGTTAATTATGTCAAGGTGAAAAGGTTACACTAATGGTGGAAGAATAAGTATAGTGTAAACTTAATATGGACCTTAATGTTTGATACTAACATGTTTTATATTTGTTATCTTATTCACTCTTTAATACTTTGCTTGTTAAATGACTAATCTTGATTTATGTTGTATAACACTTGGTACAACAAATGCTTGGCACTTTCATAGCCCATAATGTATGGTATAACCGACACCTGAGCTATGAAAGGAACTTGATTTGTTGTTAACATAAGTTATAATCATGAATGCTTGACAAGATTTACAAGTATTAGCATTAATTGAATAAGATGACTAATGTAATCATGTTAACAATATATAATCTGATTAGAACCTCCTTTGTGTGTGGTTTCCAATTCAATAATAAGAGTTTATACTATACTTGTTTGATATACCATTAGTGGAACCTCTAACCTTGACATTTGTTATTATTATTGTTTAATCCTTACATTAATTTTTCATCTCCAAGTTCTCATCATCATCTTCTTCTTCTCTTTCTTTATTATTATTACTACTACTACTACTACTACTACTACTACTACTACTAGTATTATTATTATTATTATTATTATTATTATTATTATTATTATAGTTGTTGTTGTTATTATTGCTATTATTGTTGCTTATAATTATTGACTATAATTTGTACAATTAACCTCTAGAGCCCAAGATCTAAAAAGGCCATTATCAAGTCCAAATTGTAGCAACAACAAAGAAGCACGAATCTGTCTTCCAGCCCGAGCACTGTTCGGTATTTTGGCCATATCTGGAGTTCTAGAAGTCCAACTGAGCTGAATGTTTTACACAAGAAAGATGAGACAATTGCCTACAACTTTCATGTTGCAACTAGCTCCAATTTTGACGTTATCAATGACATTTGGGGCAGACAAAAGAAGATAAGGATTGTCACCAAGTCAAAAGTTGGCCACCCACTTATCAATTAGTCATCAAATCAATAGTTCCCACTTTTGGCCTATAAAAGGAGGCATTTGCCATGCATTTAGGCATCTTGGTTTCCAGATCAAGATCATGCTCTTCCTTTCTCTCTTTGTATTCTTTGTAATGTTTATGCTTTGCTTTCATTAATATCAAAGTTATGCCTTTCATTTCCTTTCCTTTACTTAGTTAGCTTTTATGTTCTTATTTTGTTTATCTATTTTGCTTTCTTTTATTATGTCTAGCTAAGTTAATTATGTCAAGGTGAAAAGGTTACACTAATGGTGTGAGAATAAGTATAATGTAAACTTAATATGGACCTTAATGTACTAACATGTTTTATATTTGTTATCTTGTTCACTCTTTAATACTTTGCTTGTTAAATGACTAATCTTGATTTATGTTGTATAACACTTGGTACAACAAATGCTTGGCACTTTCATAGCCCATAATGTATGGTATAACCGACACCTGAGCTATGAAAGGAACTTGATTTGTTGTTAACATAAGTTATAATCATGAATGCTTGACAAGATTTACAAGTATTAGCATTAATTGAATAAGATGACTAATGTAATCATGTTAACAATATATAATCTGATTAGAACCTCCTTTGTGTGTGGTTTCCAATTCAATAATAAGAGTTTATACTATACTTGTTTGATATACCATTAGTGGAACCTCTAACCTTGACATTTGTTATTATTATTGTTTAATCCTTACATTAATTTTTCATCTCCAAGTTATCATCATCATCTTCTTCTTATTCTCTTTCTTTATTATTATTATTATTATTACTACTACTACTACTACAACTACTACTACTACTACTACTACTACTAGTATTATTATTATAGTTGTTGTTGTTATTGTTATTGTTGTTGTTATTATTGCTATTATTGTTGCTTATAATTGTTGTCTATAATTTGTACAATTAACCTCCCTGTGGTTTGACCCCGGTCTTGCTGGGTTATTTATTACTTCGACACTCCTGCACTTGGGAGAAGACATCAATCTTTTGGTCGTGTCAAGTTTTTGGCGCCGTTGCCGGAGAGGTAAGTTCTTGTATAAATTATAGTATTTATTTTATTTTCTCTTTTCACTTTTCTTGTATATAACTTTGTTTCTTTTCTTTTGTTTTTTTTATTTTTTTTTCTTCCTCCTTTTGCTTTCTTCTTCTTGTTTTTATTTTATTCCTACACGTGCATGAGAGTGTGGTCACGTACATCAAGTGGTAGACTTTGTAGGATATCCTCATCATTTTCAGAAAATATGGCCGAAGAAGATAATCAATCACTTCAAAATGAGAATAATCAGAATAATCGTGCTAGAACACTTAGAGACCACATGAATCCCACAAGAACAAGTGCACCATCATGCATAGTTTTTCCTCCTGATGCATCTTATTTTAATTTTAAACCCGGTATTATTCAACTTTTACCTTCTTTTCATGGTTTAGAATTGGAAAATCCATACTTGCATTTAAGGGAATTTGAGGAGGTGTGCAACACATATAATAACTTAAATTATAGCATGAACACTATCAGATTAAAGCTTTTTCCTTTTTCATTAAAAGATAAAGCTAAAACATGGCTACAAAATTTAAGACCAGGATCCATTCGTGCTTGGGATGAAATGCAACAACAGTTTTTAAAGAAGTTTTTCCCATCTCATAGAACAAACTCTTTCAAAAGACAAATCACCACTTTCACTCAAAAACCAGGAGAAATATTTTACAAATATTGGGATAGGTATTGAGATTTGCTTAGTACTTGCCCTCATCATGGTTTTGAAACATGAAGATTGGTTTCACATTTCTATAAAGGGTTAACACCTAAAGATAGGCAAATGGTTGAATTGATGTGCAATGGAACTTTTGAAGATAAAGACCCTGATGAAGCAATGGGAGAAGACATCAATCTTTTGGTCGTGTCATATTTATAAGCCATATAGATCAACCAGGGCCATTAGGCCAAATCCCAAGTATGTGTGTTGAAGTGAACGTTAGTTGCATATGGTAGGCGAGAAGATGTGAACATAAACTATTAGTTGCATGTTCTATGCAGCAATAGTTGAACATGATCAGTATCTATATAGACATACAGGTATGCAGAAGAGATAAAGATTGTGCTGAGGAGGAGTGGTTTCTATACAAGACTAGGTCTTTTACTGTTGCGATTTATTTGTCGCTTTTATTTTAGTTTGTTATAGTTGTTGTGCTTATTATTTAGTACGTGTTACTTTCATTTTTTACGGGGTAAACTCACATCGTGAGTTACCAACTTTTCATTAATTTTAAAGATTTATGTACCGGTTTTGCTTATTTAAAGCAACCGAGAATTATAAAGAGGCAATCAATTAGTATTCAAATAATTATGGTACTTTCTCACCTGAAGAGAAACAAACATTTCTTAGTAAATATTTGTTGAACTTATCATACACTAACAATTCTAACCTACTTTATTCAAGTTTTATTCATGGTATATGAGATAACTTGTTAGAAAACTATATATGTTTAAAAGCATATCAAATTGAGAGGTTCACTTTCTCTCATTGACAAGAACAAACATAGTACACGTTAAATCTAGAGGTTCACTTTCTCTTGTTGATAAAACAAACATAGTAAACACACACACACACACATGTGTATGCTCAGATCCAGAGGATAAAAACCTATCCTAACATTCCTCTGAAGTGATCATGAAGGGCAGAAGCATGCTTGATATAACCATGCCAAGTCAGAAGGCGTGGTTCAAAATTGAGGTCGCATTTCACTTCAATCGTGATTAAATTTTTATTTTATTTTTAAATTAATTTTTTTAGTGTTTATTCTATTTTTATATGTTATTTTATAAAATAAAATAAAATATTATTTTAATATATTTTTTAATAAAATATATAAACTTGTTAACCATATACAAGGTTAAGGCTTGAGATGTATCATCACTAATTTAAACTCCTTTTATCCACCTCTCTTTTATTGATCATTGTATTTCTCTCCTTTCTCTGTAGTTTATGCTATTTCCCTTAAATTAGTTCTTTTCTTGTACTCTTGCACCTCATGTCCTTTTATTTCTATCTTTTGTTTTTTTTTTCTCTATTTTTTTCTTTTTCATTGTTTTTTCTCTCTTTTTTCTTATTTTTTTAATCTCTGTTCATGTGGGTTTTTAATATCTTTTTTAAAGACAAGGATGAGTGAACGGTGGTCTCTGGGCTAGTAAGGCTAATAGTGGTTTTGATACCTAGAAGGCAATCACCATCGTTCCTTACAACTCACATTTATCTTTTGTGTCTCTTGCAAGATGGCCAAAAGGACTATACAAACACTCACAATTTTGGCTAGTTTTGGTAGGGTTTCTTGTTGTGTTTTTTAGGTTTTTAAGAGCTAATAATAAGTAGGAAAATGGTCGAAATTGATATGTGAGGGCAAGGCTATATGGTAGGCATGCTGGTTTTCTTAAATGAGGAGTAAAAGGATTAGTACACAAAGGGTTTAAACCCTCTCTCATTGGTCATAGAAATTAGCATTGGAGAAGAAAACACTAGGCGATAGGTCATCCCTTTCTTTACTAAACAATCAAAAGACATGTCATCTCCTTCTTCAATTAGGGATTCTAATTAAAAGAAATGATGTAAACCCCTGTACTAGTGCTAAATAGGAAATCATTGATTGGAAAATGGTAGATTAAGAAGAAGAAATGTTACGATTCGCGATGAAAATCCCTACTAAATTAATTTAAATCTTAGATGAAATAAAGTAATAAATTGATACACGAATTGTTAGCTAGTGATAAATTACATAAATTTATAATCGGGTAAAATAATTAGAAAAAAATGAAAGAGAATTCCAAATAAATTAATCTATGGTTTTACATACAAATAACACTACCCGTCGATATAAGCCTTAGGTTTAATTGCACAATTTTTTAACAAAAAAAAAAGGAAATCTGATGGAAATTTTATTATTATGAATAGTGATGAAAATCCCCAATGAATTAGTTTGAAAATACTTATGATTCAAGTAAATAAAATATGATGCAAATTCATATTTTGACCTAAATTTATCCATTGTTTAGTTTTATGATATCAAATATAATTCTCAATTCAACCATTGGATCAAGCTAAACATTTATGAGAAGTTTCTTAACATATTGTTTCCTCTTAAGTTTAAGTTTTAGATCAATCAAATTCCAAAAAAGCTTTGCAAGAATGTCGGTGATAGAACAAAAATGCATTAAAAAAACAGTGAGTCAATTAGTAATGTTATTGTCATAAATAAATCAAAACTCCCTTTTCTGGTTATTATAGCAATCACCAACCATTAAGATGAGAATAAAGCTTAAATTTTCTCATTTTTCTTTGAAAATTTTGATTTTTTCTTCTAGGTTAATGGTTTAGAAAGTAATTTTAGCTAAGGGAGACCACCTAAGAAAGATAATTTTAGAAAGAAAAAAAACATGTTTGGAAAGTAGAGGATATGAGAGAGAAAGCATTGAAATGGAAGAAAGAAGAAGAGATAGAAGGAAATCTTGTAAACAAATCTTTAAAATTCCTCCAAACTTAATGGTAAAGTGTTCTCGTAACTTGATTCTTTGGTTTTTATATGTTGCAATGAAAAGGGGAAGAAACCTTCAATTTTAAATTATAGGGTTCTTAAGTTTGTAGTATTGTGTGTTAGTACAACGTGAAATTCTAAGTGAATATAGTTGAGGTGGAGATTTTAGAAGGATGTTTGTTTTTCATGTTAGGGTCATGTTAGGGGTAGGATAAGAATGGAAGAATTGTATGAAATCTTGTGAGATTATATGTTAACTTGATGTATATGTGTAAGAAATATGATATGGGATAAGTGTTTGGTTTGATTATGTACATTTGTGTTATAGAACATGTATAGAAGAACATGGTTTTCATGTTATGATAGTGGGGAAAAAGTGTTGTAAATCTATGTGAAATTGTTATTTGGGGTATGTATTATGTTGTGGTATTGAAAAAAAAGAGGTGTAGAATATAGATTGTGTTTAAAATTAGATTAGTGGTTGGTTATGTACATTACATTTTATATGTGTGTGCAAGAAAAATGTAAAGATGAAACCTTAAAAACCTTAAATGTGTAATTATATAATGGCTTGAAGTGGAATTATAGACTAAATATATAGGTTGTATGCATGAAAATTGAGAATTATGTAAATTGTAAAAGTAAACATAATTGCAAAATTATAGAAGTAGAAAAACATGTTCTAATTATATGTGAAATTGGTACTTAGGTTTATGTATGGTATTTTGATATTAAAGGAATGATGTTTGGAATACAAATTTTGGATAGTATGATAAAATTGTTGAATTGAATTGTTGGTTGTGTTTTTAGTATTGAAAGTAACTTGCTTGAAAAATAAATTCTATTATAATTGGTCAAATTATTAGTTTAGTAAATTTTAGAAAATTTTGAAGGTAACCTTAATTGTTTGGTTAAGTTGTGCTATATTGGTATTGTATAAATGTGATGGTGATTGTGAATAAGATTAGATGAAATTATTATAAAAAATAGAGACTTTATGTATACGAGTGATTGTGAATAAGATTAGATGAAATTATTATAAAAAATAGAGACTTTATGTATACGAGTTTAGAAAATTTACATATCAAGTTTAATTGATTTTATGTTAAGTAAGTTATTAATCTAGTTAGATCTTAAAAAGGTTTATTTGAGACTTAAATTAAAAAGAATAGCATGAAAGTAAGTTAACCTAATTTTTTCTAGGAAGTTAGGGATATGAAATGTTAGGATTTATGGGTGGTGTGTATAATGGATTGATATATGTGTTAATATGGAATATATGAGGAATTACGTATGTTTGGATGTGAATTGATTATGGTAGAATGAAATGATATTGATACGACTAAAAGATTGATATCTTCTCTCAAGTGCATAAGTGTCGAAGTAATAAATAACCCGCCAAGACCAAGGTTGAACCACATGGATATTAATTGTACAAATTATAAATAACAACAACAACAACAATAATAGTAGTAATACTAATAATACTAATAATAAGAATAATAAAAGTAATAATATCAATATTAATAGTAATAGTAGTAGTAGTAGTAGTAATAGTAGATGAAGAAGAGAAGAAGAAGAAATTGATGATAACTTTGAGATGGAAGATTAACACAAAGATTAAATAATGATAACAACAAATATCAAGGTTAGAAGATTCACTAATGGTATGTCAAGCAAATATAATATAAAATCTTAATATTCAATTGAAAACCACACACAAAGAAGGTTTCAATCAGATTATAAATTGTTAACATGATTACATTATTTATTTTATTCGATCAATACTAATACTTGTAAATCTCGTCAGGCATTCATGATTATAACTTATGTTAATGACACGACCAAAAGATTGATGTCTTCTCCCAAGTGTAGGAGTGTCGAAGTAATAAATAACCCGGCAAGACGGGGGTTAAACCACAAGGAGGTTAATTATACAAATTATAAATAACAATAATACAATAACAATAACAATAACAATAACAACAATAACAATAATAATAAAAATAATAATAAAAATAATAATAATAGTAGTAGTAGTAGTAGTAGTAGTAGTAGTAATAATAATAATAATAAAGAAAAAGAAGGAGAAGAAGAAGAAGATGATGATGAGAACTTTGAGAAGAAATATTAATGTAACGATTAGACAATGATAATAACAAATGTTAAGGTTAGAGATTCCACTAATGGTATGTCAAACAAGTATAATATAAACTCTTATTATTCAATTGGAAACCACATAGAAAGGAGGTTCCAATCAGATTATATATTGTTAACATTATTACATTAGTCATCTTATTCGATTAATGCTAATACTTGTAAATCTCGTCAAACATTCATGATTATAACTTATGTTAACAACAAATCAAGTTCCTTTCATAGCTCAGGTGTCGGTTATACCATACAGTATGAACTATGAAAATGCCAAGCATTTGTTGTACCAAGTGTTATACAACATAAATCAAGATTAGTCATTTAACAAGCAAAGTATTAAAGAGTGAACAAGATAACAAATATAAAACATGTTAGTATTAAATATTAAAGTACATATTAAGTTTACATTATACTTATTCTTATACCATTAGTATAACCTTTTCACCTTGACATAATAAACTTAGCTAGACATAATGAAAGAAAGAAAAATAAATAAACAAAATAAAAACATAAATAAGATAAGAGTTAACTAAGTAAAGGAAAGGAAATGAAAGGCATAAACTTGATATTAATGAAAGCAACGCATAAACATTACAAAAAATACAAAGAGAGAAAGGAAGAGCATGATCTTGATCTGGACACCAAGATGCCTAAATGCATGGCAAATGCCTCCTTTTATAGGCCAAAATTGAGAACTATTGATTTGATGACTAATTGATGAGTGGGTGACCAACTCTTGACTTGGTGAAAATCCTTATCTTCTATTATCTGCCCAAAACATCATTGAGAACGTCAAAATTAGAGCCACTCAAAAACATGGAAGTTGTAGCCAATTGTCTTAGCTTTCTTATGTAAAACATTAAGCTCATTTGGACTTTTAGAACTCTAGATATGGCCAAACTACTGAACAGTGTTCGGGCTAGAGGACAGATTCGGGCTTCTTTGTTGTTGCTACAATTTGGACTTGCAAATGGTCTTTTTAGATCTTAGGCTCCATATGAAAGTTGTAAGCCTATGTCTTACCTTTCCATCCATATAAAGTAGACCTAAATCTGATAACTATAGCTCTAAATATGACCCAATTACCGAACAGTATTTCGGTTTGGATTGCACCGACATCTCTTTTCTAATTTTGGTCATCTCTTTACCCTTGCAATTTAAGTTCTTAAAGTTGTTGTAACCCATTTTGGGCCCCCATGAAAATAAAAATAAATAATAAATAATTTTAAAAAATGAACAGTGTCATTCTGATACTGTTCCTCTTCCCGCATGCTGCTAGAGCCCCACGCCCCCTGTTTGGAGAACTCATCCGGTGTGCCCTGTAAAGTCGCGCCCATTGGAGACTTCACTCAATGTTCCCCTGCTCCCCATGCACAACGAGGCCTTTCCCGCTCCCCCCTTCACCTATAAATACTGCTTTTAGCAGCTGTACGAAAGGGGGTATTTTGTTTTGAAAGAGAAGAATTATAACCTCTCTCTCTGGTGTCTTTCTCCATCGTTTGAAACAACACTGCCACCAGAAATTGCCCACCTTGCCCTTAGAATCACCGTTTGGAAGAAGAAGTATAGAAGCAAGGTGACTGAACAAGGAGAAGACATAACACAACCACAGCCAGCCGCAACAACACCACCAGGAACAAAGCACGTCCTCTCCACTACCACCAGCTACCACTGTCTTCCTAGTCAACAACAACATAGTTGGGAGTAGAAGGAGAAATGGAAACAAAGGAGAACAGAGCTGAAGAGGAATGTAGAGAAAAAAAGGAAGAAAGGCTGAACACCGCACTTCAAAGGTGAACCACTATCTTAGCTATCCTCCGATCAATAACCGCCATCAACACCTTCATGAAACCGCTGCGGAGAGGGAAGAACATTGTTGATAGAGGGAACAAAAGAAACAAAGAGAAGTAGCAATGCGGAACAGAAGGGAGGAGAAGAATAGTAACCTCTCTCCCTGGTCTCTTTCTCTCCACCGTGTGAAATAGCACCATTTCCGCCACAACACTACCACTGCCAACGCCACCGTCAGGTTATACTCCCTCTCCTCTGTCCATTTTTTGTTCATCTTTATTTACATGCAGAACATGAGCAATTCACATTCTGCAGCAAATGAAATATAATTAGGTGGTTACTGTCTGGAGCACAGTAACCAGCTAATTATAATTCACCGGTTACTATACTCAGCACAGTAACTAGCAACCAGTACATCGGTTACTGTTGTTCCAGGCTGGAATATTAGTCAACCCATGCTGTTGGGCCGAGTCCAGCCCTATAAAAAAGGGGGTCCATTTTATGTTGGGCTAATTTCGACTCAATTTCTTTTGGGTCGGGTCTGGCCCATACAGAAAATTTTCTTCAAAGAATTATTTCAAAGAATCTGTGATTTTTTGTAATTTTGTTACTATATTTTGATTAATATTGATTTGTATTTTTATACTATAAAGATACAAATTCGGTATTAAAATACCTGGTTTTCATCGAGACATCAAAAAAATATAAAAATGAAAAATGTTTTGTTTTCATGCATACAACCAATACCCTAACATGTTTTTTTAACGTTTTTTTCATAAAAAAACAAATATTTGAAGTTTCAAAATGTGTTTTCGCATGGATTTCTTAAACACAACAAAAATTATTTTCTTGTATTTTTGGATTTTACAACATGTTTGTAAATTCCAAAGGGTGTTGGCCAATATTCCAAAAATATAAAAATCTTATTTTTGAGGAATTCATTTATATTCACTATTAATGTTTGGATAAAGAAATCCCAAATGGGTAAATATCCAAAATATTATTAGGAATAATTTGTTATTATTCACTATTAATGTTTGGATAAAGAAATCCCAAAAGGGTAAATATCCAAAATTTATTAGGAATAATTTGTTATTATTCACTACAAATATTTGGATAAAGAAACCCCAAAGGGGTAAATATTCAAAATATTATTGGGAATACTTATCCGCTATAAATATTTAGATAAAGAAACTCCATGTGGTTAATATAAAAGATATTTTTCTAGGAGTAATTCTAAATTTATTTCAAAACAAACATAAACTCCAAGAGATCTGCAACGTCTCTCTTTGCCACTCTATAGACATATCTAACGGTATGATCTGTATTGGCCAAGGGTTCTTTTCCTTAGACTTTAGACTCAAGTTTCGTTCATCAGAGCAGACTTATCTAAGGAAATTGATGGGATTCGAGAACACCAACACCATAGCAACTATACGAAAAACCAAACACTAAGCAGCTTACTTTAGGTAGGGCATACTAAGGGTGTTAAAACCTTCCCTTTACGCAACCAGTCCCTTGCTTTAGAATCTCTAAAAGACCAGTTAGGTTTCCTAGTGACCATAATACAAGGTGGCGACTCCCTTTTCACAAAACAAAAACCCCCACATATTTCCTTGCTATGAGGGAGGGTCGTCGTGGCGCCGAGCTCTCGGGAGGGGACGACAGGATGACGACTCTACTGTTGACCCTTGAACTAAGCTTGATAATTGTTTTTTGGTTGTTATGCCATGTGTTGTTATTTTTTACTATGAATGATGCTTTGTTTAAAAGCTTTAGCATACATCTTTATATCCTGTCATGCACGCTATATTAGATATGGATATAGATTTTATTGCATCCTAGCATGCATCACTTGTATTATTACTATCTTGTTAAGAGCACACAAATTAAACTTTAAGTTAGGTGGGGGACTAGCAGCTTACCTTATGACTTGAGTCAAGGTTTAAGTTTGTGTAAACTCCAACTCTTTATTAAGTGCTTAAACTAGTGGTGATTGGTGTATGTGGCATCCCACTATCTACTGAGCCCCTATATTACCTTTACGAGGGTGATCGCTGGGACAACAAAAGACCCTTTCTAGAGACCAAATAGCAAACCTACCTTATGTCTCATACAAAAGAACTAGAACCTACCATTAGGTTGCATGCTCTATAATATCTTTTGCATCAAAACAAGTCTAAAACCTACAACATCTTGAATTGCGAGACTTGCGAACAAAATGGCCGCCTTTGCTAAATTTTCCATCATAGAATATTGAAAAATTTTAATTGTCACAATTGACTGAAGGAGACTGCCTTAGAAGCGATGCTAAGAAGCTGTCACCAATCAAGAACTTGGATTGCATTATGAATGAGGTGAACAAGTTAATGACTCACTTTCAAAATGTGAATAAGGATGTATTTTTAGGAAAATATAGAGATTTTTTAGGAAATATTACAGTGGTGCGAGCCTTAGTTCATTTTAGAGATCCACACCACCATTGTTTTTCTTGGAAGCACTATATGATTTATTTTCCTTTAAGATTGACAAGATCATCCCCGAACTGTCAAAAGTAGAATCTCTAACTTGAAAAAAAGGTTTTAGGAAAGAATGATATCGGTTTGATGGGACAAGAGAGATTTATTTTCCTTAGAAGGATGCTAAAAATTAAGCTGGAAGAATTCAAGATCAGAACAAGAGAGATTGATTGCCTTGGGCATTTTTGACCTTGTGTTATCCCCAAGCCAAACGAGTGTAGTGAGTTTGGAGGTCCCTGCTACTTATGTAGCGTATAAGAATACACAAATCAATATAGTGGCTTTTAATTTAGCTGAAACCATCATGACACTAAACCATTATAAGAGGACAGGAAAAGAAGCAATGAGATGCTGCACACAATGGATATATTTGGATGGTTAGCCATATCAAAACAAAAAAGGGCTTGTCTTCAATAATTTTTGGTGGTTCACCTAAAGACCTCTGAAATTGGTAGAAGAAGAAGAATGTAGAGATTTAGACAACCAGGTTTGGGTTGACAAATTAGAAGGTTTACTGACACGACTAAAAGGTTGATATCTTCTCCCAAGTGCAGGAGTGTCGAAGTAATGAATAACCCGGCAAGACCGGGGTCGAACCACAGGGAGGTTAATTGTACAAATTATAGACAACAATTATAAGCAACAACAATAGCAATAATAACAACAACAATAACAATAACAACAACAATTATAATAATAATAATAATAATAATAATAGTAGTAGTAGTAGTAGTAGTAGTACTAATAATAATAATAAAGAAAGAGAAGAAGAAGAAGAAGATGATGATAACTTGGAGATGGAAAATTAATGTAAGAATTAAACAATAATAATAACAAATGTCAAGGTTAGAGGTTCCACTAATGGTATATCAAACAAGTATAGTATAAACTCTTATTATTGAATTGGAAACCACACACAAAGGAGGTTCCAATCAGATTATATATTGTTAACATGATTACATTAGTCATCTTATTCAATTAATGCTAATATTTGTAAATCTTGTCAAGCATTCATGATTATAACTTATGTTAACAACAAATCAAGTTCCTTTCATAGCTCAGGTGTCGGTTATACCATACATTATGGGCTATGAAAGTGCCAAGCATTTGTTGTACCAAGTGTTATATAACATAAATCAAGATTAGTTATTTAACAAGCAAAGTATTAAAGAGTGAACAAGATAAAGTGTTGAGTTTTTCTAGATATGACCCAATTACCGAACAGTGTTCCGGTTTGGATCGCACCGACATCTCTTTTCTAAGTTTGGCCATCTCTTTGCCTTTGCAATTTAAGTTCTTAAAGTCATCAATCAATATTCTCAGTTATGTGATAGGCCTGCATTTAAAATGAACATTTACCATAAATTAAAGGTATCTTATATTATTAGATATATTATTATAAAACATGCTTTAGTTAAGGAGTTATTGATACTTCAAGTGCAAAATGATGAAAAAGTGTCAACCAGTACTAATAACGGGTAGGTCACTCGATATTGAGACCACTTTTTAGAAAAAGTGTTGAGTTTTTCTAAAAATCTAACAATGGGCAGGTCACCCGACATTGAGACCACTGTTTAGAAAAAGTATGGAGTTTTTCTAAAAAATTCTTACAACGAGCAGGTCACCCGATATTGAGACCACTTTTTAGAAAAAACGAGGAGTTTTTCTAAAAATCTAACAACGGGCAGGTCACCCGACATTGAGACCACTTTATAGAAAAAAACATGAAGTTTTTCTAAAAATCTAACAACAGGAAGGTCACTCGACATCGAGACCACTTTTTAGAAAAAGTGTGGAGTTTTTCTAAAAATCTAATAACAGGTAGGTCACTCCACATTGAGACCACTTTTTAGAAAAAGCGTGGAGTTTTTCTAAAAATCTAACAACGGGCAGGTCACTCGACATTGAGATCACTTTTTAGAAAAAACGCGAAGTTTTTCTAAAAATCTAACAATGGGTAGGTCACCCGACATTGAGACCACTGTTTAGAAAAAGCATGGAGTTTTTCTAAAAAATTCTTACAACGAGCAGGTCACCCGACATTGAGACCACTTTTTAGAAAAAACATGGAGTTTTTCTAAAAATCTAACAACGGGCAGGTCACCCGACATTGAGACCACTTTTTAGAAAAAAACATGAAGTTTTTCTAAAAATCTAACAACAGGAAGGTCACTCGACATCGAGACCACTTTTTAGAAAAAGTGTGGAGTTTTTCTAGAAATCTAATAACAGGTAGGTCACTCAACATTGAGACCACTTTTTAGAAAAAGCATGGAGATTTTCTAAAAAATCTTACAATGGGTAGGTCACCCGACATTGAGATCACTTATTAGAAAAAACATGTAGTTTTTCTAAAAGATCTTACAACGGGCAGGTCACCTGACATTAAGACCATGTTTTAGAAAAAGCATGGAGTTTTTCTAAAAAATCTAACAACGGACACGTCACCTGACATCGAGACCACCTTTTAGAAAAAACATGGAGTTTTTCTAAAAATCTCTTACAATGGACAGGTCACCCGACATTGAGACCACTGATTAGTACTTAAAAGTGCATTTTTGTCATGGTTTTATATCATCATTTCGCACTTGAAGTATCAATAACTCCTTAACTAAAGCATGTTTTATAATAATATATCTAATAATATAAGATACCTTTAATTTATGGTAAATGCTCATTTTAAATGCAGGCCTATCACATAAATGAAAGGATTGATTGATGACTTTAAGAACTTAAATTGCAAGGATAAAGAGATGGTCAAACTTAGAAAAGAGATGTCGGTGCAATCCAAATCAGAACACTGTTCGGTAATTGGGTCATATCTAGAGCTACAGATCTCAGATTTAGGTCCAATTTATATGGATGGAAAGCTAAGACATAGGCCTACAACTTTCATATGGAGCCTAAGATCTAAAAAGGCCATTATCAAGTCCAAATTGTAGCAACAACAAATAAGCCCGAATCTGTCTTCCAGCCCGAGCACTGTTCGGTATTTTGGCCATATCTGGAGTTCTAGAAGTCCAACTGAGCTGAATGTTTTACACAAGAAAGATGAGACAATTGCCTACAACTTTCATGTTGCAACTAGCTCCAATTTTGACGTTATCAATGACATTTGGGGCAGACAAAAGAAGATAAGGATTGTCACCAAGTCAAAAGTTGGCCACCCACTTATCAATTAGTCATCAAATCAATAGTTCCCACTTTTGGCCTATAAAAGGAGGCATTTGCCATGCATTTAGGCATCTTGGTTTCCAGATCAAGATCATGCTCTTCCTTTCTCTCTTTGTATTCTTTGTAATGTTTATGCTTTGCTTTCATTAATATCAAAGTTATGCCTTTCATTTCCTTTCCTTTACTTAGTTAGCTTTTATGTTCTTATTTTGTTTATCTATTTTGCTTTCTTTTATTATGTCTAGCTAAGTTAATTATGTCAAGGTGAAAAGGTTACACTAATGGTGTGAGAATAAGTATAATGTAAACTTAATATGGACCTTAATGTACTAACATGTTTTATATTTGTTATCTTGTTCACTCTTTAATACTTTGCTTGTTAAATGACTAATCTTGATTTATGTTGTATAACACTTGGTACAACAAATGCTTGGCACTTTCATAGCCCATAATGTATGGTATAACCGACACCTGAGCTATGAAAGGAACTTGATTCGTTGTTAACATAAGTTATAATCATGAATGCTTGACAAGATTTACAAGTATTAGCACTAATTGAATAAGACGACTAATGTAATCATGTTAACAATATATAATCTGATTGGAACCTCCTTTGTGTGTGGTTTCCAATTCAATAATAAGAGTTTATACTATACTTGTTTGATATACCATTAGTGGAACCTCTAACCTTGACATTTGTTATTATTATTGTTTAATCCTTACATTAATTTTCCATCTCCAAGTTCTCATCATCTTCTTCTTCTTCTCTTTCTTTATTATTATTATTATTACTACTACTACTACTACTACTACTACTACTACTATTATTATTATTATTATTATTATTATTATTTTTTATTATTATTATAGTTGTTGTTATTATTATTGCTATTATTGTTGCTTATAATTGTTGACTATAATTTGTACAATTAACCTCCCTGTGGTTCGACCCCGGTCTTGCCGGGTTATTTATTACTTCGACACTCCTGCACTTGGGAGAAGACATCAACCTTTTAGTCGTGTCAAGTTTTTGGCGCCGTTGCCAGGGAGGTAAGTTCTTGTATAAATTATAGTTTTTATTTTATTTTCTCTTTTCACTTTTCTTGTATATAACTTTGTCTCTTTTATTTTGTTTCTCCTTATTTTGTTTTCTTCCTTCTTCTTTTGTTTTCTTCATTTTATTATACTCCAACACGTGCATGAGAGTGTGGTCACGTACATTAAGTGGTAGACTTTGTAGGGTATCCTCATCATTTTCAGAAAATATAGCCGAAGAAGATAATCAATCACTTCATAATGAGAATAATGAGAATAACCGTGCTAGAACACTTAGAGACCACATGAATCCCACAAGAACAAGTGCACCATCATGCATAGTTTTTCCTCTCGATGCATCTCATTTTAATTTTAAACCAGGTATTATTCAACTTTTACCTTCTTTTCATGGCTTAGAATTGGAAAATCCATACTTGCATTTAAGGTGAATTTAAGGAGGTGTGCAACACATATAATAATTTAAATTGTAGCATGAACACCATCAGATTAAAGCTTTTTCCTTTTTCATTAAAAGATAAAGCTAAAACATGGCTACAAAATTTAAGACCAAGATCCATTCGTGCTTGGGATGAAATGTAACAACAGTTTTTAAAGAAGTTTTTCCCATCTCATAGAACAAACTCTTTTAAGAGACAAATCACCACTTTCACTCAAAAACCAGGAGAAACATTTTATCAATGTTGGGATAGGTATCGAGACTTGCTTAGTACTTGCCCTCATCATGGTTTTGAAACATGGAGATTGGTTTCACATTTCTATGAAGGGTTAACACCTAAAGATAAGCAAATGGTTGAATTCATGTGCAATGGAACTTTTGAAGATAAAGACCCTGATGAAGCAATGGAGTACTTAGACTTGTTAGCTGAAAATGCTCAAAATTGGGACACCGCGGGTACATATGAGGCACCGAGTAAAACTCAACCTCATACATCTAATGGAGGTATGTACAACCTTAGGGAAGATCATGACCTTCAAGCCAAGTTTGCATCTTTAGCTAGAAAAGTAGAGGCACTAAAATTGAAAAAGAGTGGTCAATTAAAATCTGTTGAAAACATTATGTGTCAAATCTGTGAAACAAATGAACACTCAACCAATGATTGTCCAACCTTACCTTCTTTTAAGGAATGTCTCCATGAACAAGCCCATGCTTTAAATAGTTTCCAAAGGCCCAACCACAATCCATACTCCCAAACATACAACCCTGGTTGGAGAAATCACCCAAATTTCAGTTGGAAGAGTGAGAACAACAATGCACAAACTTCACAACCACCGTTTCAAGCACACCATAATTACCAAAATTCTCATGGATATGCACCTCCTTATACTCCACCTTCAAGCTATGACCAAACAAAGGAAAGTTAATCACAACTCTGAAATCTTTGAAACTTTCAAACAGGTAAGGATCAATATACCTTTGTTGGATGCTATTAAACAGGTTCCTTCCTATGCTAAATTTTTGAAAGATCTCTGCACTGTGAAGAGGAAACTGAATGTGAAAAAGAAAGCCTTTCTAGCCGAACAAGTAAGTGCTATTCTTCAAAACAATAATGCTTTGAAATATAAAGACCCTGGTTATCCTACAATTTCTTGCTTTATTGGAGACCATAAAATTGAAAAAGCCTTGATCTTGGTGCTAGTGTGAATTTACTTCCATATTCAGTTTTTCAGAGTCTCAATCTAGGTGAGTTAAAACCAACTTCTATATCTCTTTTACTTGCCGATAGATCTGTAAAAGTGCCTAGAGGAATAATTAAAGATGTGTTAGTACAAGTTGATAAATTCATTTATCCTGTGGATTTTATTGTCTTGGACACAGAACCTGTTGAAGCATGTAATTCATTTCCTGTTATTTTAGGACATCCATTTCTTGCAACTTCTAACGCATTGATTAATTGTAGGAATGGACTAATGAAGCTATCATTTGGAAACATGACATTGGAGATGAATATTTTCAACATTTGCAAGCAACCTGGAGATGATAATGATTTACAAGAAGTAGATCATATTGATGAATTAGTTTATGATCAACTTGAATCTACTTTAAGTAAAAATGAATTAGATGAATCTGAAGATTTGCAAATGATTTATTCTAAGGAAGAAATCACGGATCAAAAACGCACCGAAAATGTTGATGCAAATCTTTTGTCAACAGTGACAACAAATTCGACATCTGACATCACACCAATCGATAATTACTTTCCTAACGAATCCTTACTTTCTCTTAGTCCAATGCCTTGGTATGATAAAAATATTAATTTTCTTGCTTTAAGAGATTTGCCAGCTAATTGGAGTACTCAAGACAAAGAAAAGTTTTTGAACGAAGTGAAGAGCTTTTATTGTGATGACCCTAACTTATTCAAATATTGTCCTAATCAAATATTTCAAAGATTCATTCCCGACAATGAGGTAAGTAGTGTCATTAAACTTTGTCATTCTAAAGCCTGTGGAAGCCATTTCTCGTCAAAAAAGATAGCTGCAAAAATCTTTCAAAATGGATTTTATTGGCGCACCATGTTCAAGGACACGCATGCATTCTGCAAAACTTGTGAAAATTGTCAAAAGATTGATACTAGTCAAAAAGTTTTGTTTTATGATTCTCAACTCTATGCATTCCCTAAAGAGCTAAGATTAAGATGGAGCAATCCTTATAGGGCCTGTGATATTGAGAATTCAATGAATGACAATGATTTTAAGGACAATGGACATTGTTTAAAAGCTTACTTTGATAAGTTTCCTAGTGAAAATGAATCAATTGGTTGGAATGATCTTGTAGATAAAGGTTGATTATTTTGTTTTTCTCACATTGTTTTTATGTTTCTTTTTGAGTGATTTTTGCTAGTTTCTCTCATCCCGGTCAAATGGCAGACAACGATACTCCGTGACTTAAGTTGGTTCTTTCAGTTTCCCATAATAACTGATATTTGTGTATATATTTGTGCAATTCTTTGAATCTCTCTTCCAATTCTCATTTGAAAATGGACATTAATCTTGAAAAATTGAAAAAGTATTTTCCCACTCTGCCTCAGAATCCGATCATAAAAATTTACCGTGCTAGATGTGCAAGATTGAGATTATTAATGAATCATGGAATTCTTGAAGATATTCGTTGGTTGATTGAAGCAAAGGTCCGATTATCAGGTGATTCCTCTAACTCCTTCATTTCACACATGCCTGGAACAGGTAAAAGCACTTTTGCAAAGAAACGTCGTGCAAAACGACTAGAAGTCTGTCATCGATGTGCTAGATGGACTTGTAATACACAATGTCGTTCTTTAGGAATGATATCTATAAACCGTGAAGATAAAATACAATTCATTAAGGATGACCTGAGTAAGGAGTCTTTAGATAATCTTCTATTGACTTTTGAGACGCATCCTAGTGGAGATATGCATCGTGTAATTCATGATTTATGGCCACTATTTCATAAAGAACATGATCGACTTAGTCTTGGGAATCTGACTAAAAAAGACCCTGTTTGCCAGTTTTTAAGAAAACTGGATGGGAAGCCTATCCCCGACCCATAGAGGGCGTTTAAGCCGTTCTTGGACGTAAAACCAAGGGAAGATGTGAGCCACAATCACAACTACCTGTACATATACATGCTTTTTCAAAAGTAAATAAATAAACAAATAGAGAGAGAGAGAAAGAGAGAGAGAGTGTGTGAGACTCTAGTTGACTTACATATAGGTGTTATGATTGCCTTTCTAATTTCTCATCTATAAAACCCTCTTTTCCTTCCTTTCATTTCTACTCAACCCATACATTCCACAAATACAGAAGTGTGTAGAAATGGCAAGTTTCTCAGGTCATTAAATAAGAAATATTTGTGTTTTCGGTGGATCTAGTCCTGGGAAAGAAAAGGAGTTTTTAGAATCAGCAAATCATCTTGGTCAGGTGCTAGTTGAGAGAAAGGTTCATTTAGTGTATGGGGGAGGCAGTCTTGGGTTAATGGGAGGTGTGTCAATAGCTGCATTTTTAGGAGGTAGTCAAGTTTTAGGGGTTGTCCCTGAAGCTTTAGCACAAGGGGACATCATTGAAAAAACAATTGGAGAGGAACTTCAGGTCTCTACAATGTCGGCTCGAATGAATGCAATGTTTAACCATGCTGATGCCTTCATTGCTTTACCAGGTGGTCTAGGCATATTGGAAGAGATCTTTCATATTTCCTCTTAGGCTCAACTGCACATTCACCATAAACCCATAGGTTTGTTAAATGTTAATGGTTATTATGATAAATTGTTGTCTTTTCTTGATCATGCTGTGGAACAGGAATTTCTAACATCTTCTGAACGACAAATCATAATCTCTGCTACTACTGCTGAACAATTGATTGACCAACTACAATCTTTCATTCCTGTGATTGATCCTTCCATGAGTCGCATAGATTGGTCATCTAAGGGAAGCTGTAAAAAGTTTAGATTGGATTTGCGCCTTCATTTGTGAATTTTTGTGTCTTTTGGTTTTATTATTGTGTTTTGTTATTTCTTATTTTTGTTTTACTTAGTTAGCTTTTATGTTCTTATTTTGTTTATCTATTTTGCTTTCTTTCATTATGTCTAGCTAAGTTAATTATGTCAAGGTGAAAAGGTTACACTAATGGTGTGAGAATAAGTATAATATAAACTTAATATGGACCTTAATGTTTGATACTAACATGTTTTATATTTGTTATCTTGTTCACTCTTTAATACTTTGCTTGTTAAATGACTAATCTTGATTTATGTTGTATAACACTTGGTACAACAAATGCTTGGCACTTTCATAGCCCATAATGTATGGTATAACCGACACCTGAGCTATGAAAGGAACTTGATTTGTTGTTAACATAAGTTATAATCATGAATGCTTGACAAGATTTACAAGTATTAGCATTAATTGAATAAGATGACTAATGTAATCATGTTAACAATATATAATCTGATTAGAACCTCCTTTGTGTGTGGTTTCCAATTCAATAATAAGAGTTTATACTATACTTGTTTGATATACCATTAGTGGAACCTCTAACCTTGACATTTGTTATTATTATTGTTTAATCCTTACATTAATTTTTCATCTCCAAGTTCTCATCATCATCTTCTTCTTCTCTTTCTTTATTATTATTACTACTACTACTACTACTACTACTACTACTACTACTAGTATTATTATTATTATTATTATTATTATTATTATTATTATTATTATAGTTGTTGTTGTTATTATTGCTATTATTGTTGCTTATAATTATTGACTATAATTTGTACAATTAACCTCCCTGTGGTTCGACCCCGGTCTTGCCGGGTTATTTATTACTTCGACACTCCTGCACTTGGGAGAAGACATCAACCTTTTAGTCGTGTCAACCACCTTTTAGAAAAAGCATGGAGTTTTTCTTAAAGAATCTTACAATTCTTTCCCTTTTTCTTGGGTAGGTCACCCATTACAATGAGACCACACTCACATATTTTTTTAGTTCCAGTTGAATGAGGTCGCCAGATGGGATCTCAGGTGGCTTTGGTTAAATGGAATCGCTAGATGAGATTTCAGGTTGACCGAGTTACACATATTCTTTGGTTTTGGTTAAAAGGGATCGCCAGATGGAATCTAAGGTGGCTTTGGTTAAAGGAAATTGCCAGATGGGATTTCAGGTTGACCAAGTTACATATATTCTTTGGAGTTAGTTAAAAGGGATCGCTAGATGGGATCTCATGTGGCTTTGGTTACAGGGAATCACCAGATGAGATTTCAGGTCGATCGAGTTACACATATTCTTTAGTTTTGGTTAAAAGAGATCGCCAGATGGGATCCTAGGTGGCTTTGGTTAAAGGCAATCGCCATATGGGATTCCAGGTTGATCAAGCTATAAATATAGTTTTTGGTTTTGCTTAAAAGAGTTCATTAGAAGGGATCTCATATTTTAGTTTTGGTTAAAGGAGGTCGTCAAAAGGGATCTCATACTTCAGCTTTGGTTAAAAGGAATAGCCAGATGGGATTCCAAGTTGACCGAGTTGCAAAATAGATTTTTGGTTTTGATTAAAGGAGGTCGTCAGAACACCGATATTAGCTTTGGTTAAAGGGAATTGCCAGATGAGATTCCAGGTTGGCCAAACTACAAAAATAGATTTTTTAAATAAAAGAGATCGCCAAAGGGGATCTCGGATAGAATTCCATGTTAATCAGACCGAAGTTAGAATTCCAATAATTGCTAGATTGAAATCTTGAGATGACTAAGTTTTGATCATAGTTTTTGGGCTAAGGAGGATTGATGTAAAGACAAAGTTTCAGATCGATCAAACCTTGGCAATATTAGTTTTGGAAGATTAGTTTTGTTTATCTTTATAAAACTTACTACACAAAACCCATGCTCCGCAAGTATTATAAAGAGGGGGCATTTGTTGTAACCCATTTTGGGCCCCCCACGAAAATAAAAATAAATAATAAATAATTTTAAAAAATGAACAATGTCATTTTGACACTGTTCCTCTTCCCGCATGCTGCTAGAGCCCTACGCCCCCTGTTTGGAGAACTCACCCGGTGTGCCCTACAAAGCCGTGCCCGTTGGAGACTTCACCTGATGTTCCCCTGCTCCCCATGCATAACGAGGCCTTCCCCGCTCCCCCCTTCGTCTATAAATACTGCTCTTAGCAGCTGTACGAAAGGGGGCATTTTTTTTTTAAAGAGAAGAATTATAACCTCTCTCTCTGGCGTCTTTCTCCACCGTTTGAAATAACACTACAACCAGAAACTGCCCACCTTGCCCTTAGAATCGCCATTTGAATGAAGAAACAGAGAAGCAAGGTGACTGAACAAGGAGAAGATATAACACAACCACAACCAGCCATAACAACACCACCAGACAACCAGCCATAACAACACCACCAGGAACAGAGCACGTCCTCTCCACCACCACCAGCTACCACTATCTTCCTAGTCAACAACAACATAGTTGGGAGTAGAAGGAGAAATGAAAACAGAGGAGAACAGAGTTGAAGAGGAATGTAGAGAAGAAAAGGAACAAAGGCTGAACACCGCACTCCAAAGGCGAACCACTATCTTAGCCATCCTCCGATCAGTAACCGCCACCAACACCTCCATGAAACCGCTGTGGAGAGGGAAGAACGTTGTTGATAGAGGGAACAAAAGAAACAAAGAAAAGTAGCAACGCTTAACAGAAGGGAGGAAAAAAATAGTAACCTCTCTCCATGGTCTCTTTCTCTCCACCGTGTGAAATAGCACCATTTCCGCCACAACACTACCACTGCCAACACCACCGTCAGGTTATCCTCCCTCTCTTCTGTCCATTTTTTGTTCATCTTTATTTATATGCAGAACGTGACCAATTCATGTTCTGCAGCAAATGAAACATAATTAGATGGTTACTGTGTGGAGCACAGTAACCACCTTATTATAATTCACTGGTTACTATGCGTGGTTACTATGCGGAAATATAATTAGGTAGTTACTTGTGTGGAGCACAGTAACCACCTAATTATAATTCACTGGTTATTGTGCTCAGCACAGTAACCAACAACCAGTACATTGGTTACTGTTGTTTCCAGGCTGTAATATTAGTCAACCCATGTTGTTGGGCTGAGTCTAGCCCTATAGAAAGGGGGTTCATTTTATGTTGGGCTGATTTCGACCCAGTTTCTTTTGGTTCGGGTCTAGCCCAGATGAAAAATTTTCTTCAAAGTATTATTTCAAAGAATCTGTGATTTTTTGTAATTTTGTTACTGACACGACTAAAAGGTTGATGTCTTCTCCCAAGTGCAGGAGTGTCGAAGTAATAAATAACCCGGTAAGACCAGGGTCGAACCATAGGGAGGTTAATTGTAAAAATTATAGACAACAATTATAAGCAACAATAATAGCAATAATAACAACAACAATAACAATAACAACAACTATAATAATAATAATAAGAATAATAATAATAGTAGTAGTAGTAGTAGTAGAAGTAGTAGTAGTAGTAGTAGTAGTAGTAGTAGTAGTAAAGAAAGAGAAGAAGAAGAAGATGATGAGAACTTGAAGATGGAAAATTAATGTAAGGATTAAGCAATAATAATAACAAATGTCAAGGTTAGAGGTTCCACTAATGGTATATCAAACAAGTATAGTATAAACTCTTATTATTGAATTGGAAACCACACACAAAGGAGGTTCCAATCAGATTATATATTGTTAACATGATTATATTAGTCATCTTATTCAATTAATGCTAATACTTGTAAATCTCGTCAAGCATTCATGATTATAACTTATGTTAACAACAAATCAAGTTCCTTTCATAGCTCAGGTGTCGGTTATACCATACATTATGGGCTATGAAAGTGCCAAGCATTTGTTGTACCAAGTGTTATACAACATAAATCAAGATTAGTTATTTAACAAGCAAAGTATTAAAGAGTGAACAAGATAACAAATATAAAATATGTTAGTATCAAACATTAAAGTCCATATTAAATTTACACTATACTTATTCTTACACCATTAGTGTAACCTTTTCACCTTGACATAATTAACTTAGCAAGACATAATGAAAGAAAAAAAAAATAAACAAAATAAGAACATAAAAGTTAACTAAGTAAAGGAAATGAAATGAAAGGCATAAACTTAATATTAATGAAAGTAAAGCATAAACATTACAAAAAATACAAAGAGAGAAAGGAAGAGCATGATCTTGATCTGGAAACCAAGATGCCTAAATGCATGGCAAATGCCTCCTTTTATAGGCTAAAATTGGGAACTATTGATTTGATGACTAATTGATAAGTGAGTGGCCAACTTTTGACTTGGTGACAATCCTTATCTTCTCTTGTCTGCCCAAAACGTCATTGATAACGTCAAAAGTGGAGCTAGTTGCAAACATGAAAGTTGTAGGCAATTGTCTCAGCTTTCTTGTGTAAAAACTTCAGCTCATTTGGACTTCTAGAACTCCAGATATGGCCAAAATACCAAACAGTGCTCGGGCTGGAAGACAGATTCGGGCTTCTTTGTTGTTGCTATAATTTGGACTTGATAATGGCTTTTTTAGATCTTGAGCTCCATATAAAAGTTGTAGACCTATGTCTTACCTTTCCATCCATATAAATTGGACCTAAATCTGAGATATATAGCTCTAGATATGACCCAATTACCGAACAGTATTCCGGTTTGGATCGCACCGACATCTCTTTTCTAAGTTTGGCCATCTCTTTGCCTTTGCAATTTACGTTCTTAAAATCATCAATCAATATTCTCAGTTATGTGATAGGCCTGCATTTAAAATGAACATTTACCATAAATTAAAGGTATTTTATATTATTAGATATATTATTATAAAACATGCTTTAGTTAAGGAGTATTGATACTTTAAGTGCAAAATGATGATATAAAACCATGACAAAAATGCACTTTTAAGTACTAATCAGTTACTATATTTTGATTAATATCAATTTGTATTTTTATACTATAAAGATACAAATTCGGTATTAAAATACCTGAATTTCGTCGAGACATCAAAAAAATATAAAAATGAAAAATGTTTTGTTTTCATGCATACTACCAATACCCTAACATGTTTTTTTAACGTTTGTTTTTCATAAAAAAACAAATATTTGAAGTTTCAAAATGTGTTTTCGCATGGATTTCTTAAACACAACAAAAATTATTTTCTTGTATTTTTGGATTTTACAACATGTTTGTAAATTCCAAAGGGTGTTGGCCAATATTCCAAAAATATAAAAATCTTTTTTTTGAGGAATTCATCTATATTCACTATTAATGTTTGGATAAAGAAATCCCAAATGGGTAAATATCCAAAATATTATTAGGAATAATTTGTTATTATTCACTATTAATGTTTGGATAAAGAAATCCCAAAAGGGTAAATATCCAAAATTTATTAGGAATAATTTGTTATTATTCACTACAAATATTTGGATAAAGAAACCCCAAAAGGGTAAATATTCAAAATATTATTGGGAATAATTGTCCACTATAAATATTCAGATAAAGAAACTCCAGGTGGTTAATATAAAAGATATTTTTCTAGGAGTAATTCTAAATTTATTTCAAAACAAACATAAACTCCAAGAGATCTGCAACGTCTCTCTTTACCACTCTATAGACATATCTAAAGGTATGATCTGTATTGGCCAAGGGTTCTTTTCCTTAGACTTTAGACCAAACTTTCGTTCATTAGAGCAGACTTATCTTAGAAAATTAATGGGATTCGAGAACACCAACACCATAGCAACTATACGATAAACCAAACACCAAGCAGCTTACCTTAAGTAGGGCGTACTAGGGGTGTTAAAACCTTCTCTTTATGCAACCAGTCCCTTGCTTTAGAATCACTGAAAGACTAGTTAGGTTTCCTAGTGACCATAATACTAGGTGGCGACTCTCTTTTTACAAAACAAAAACCCCCACATATTTCCCTGCTATGAGGGAGGGTTGTCGTGATGTCGAGCTCTCGGGAGGGTACGAAAAAAGTCATCAATCAATCCTTTCATTTATGTGATAGGTCTGCATTTAAAATGAATATTTACCATAAATTAAAGGTATCTTATATTATTAGATATATTAATATAAAACATCTTTAGTTAAGGAGTTATTGATACTTCAAGTGCAAAATGATGATATAAAACCATGATAAAAATGCACTTTTAAGTACTAATCACACCCCCCAACCAGCTTATTTCTAGTCCCTAGTAATCCAAGCGTTAAAATATAAAACAAATTTGCAAATTCCACAAAGCAAGGTATTCATCATTTAACTTCCATTAATCTATCTAGATAAACAAACTCTCATTAAATGTATATATCTACTCAATACCTTTTAACGAGATATTGATAAACCTTTCTTTTGTGCTCAATGTATCAACACATAATTATGGGGTTTTTCTTGGAAGAATTTTTTTTTTGTTCTAATGTTTAAGGTTAACTTCCTTAGATTGAGATTATTATTTGTGTTTTTTGTCTTTATATATATATATATATACACACACACACACACACATATATAACTTAAAACACCATGCATCTTTAACCCATGTAACGAGCTTTCGGCTAATGACTCCTAGACCAGTTGGTCTTAGGGCATTAGGTGTTGAAACACCCCTACGAGCTTAATAACTCGGGTCGTAGATACTGATATGTAGATAGTGCAATGTTTGATTACCTTAAGCTTTTCTCCTAAACCCAAGTAACAAGCGTTGGGCCAATAACTCCCAAGTCAATTGACTTTAGGGTATTAGGTGTTATAACACCCCTTCGGGCTTAATTGCTTAGGTTAGGGAGGCTACAAAACCAAACTTATCTACATTTTTTTCTTTTTTTTTTCTTTTTTTAATTATATACTATCCCTTTTCCTTAGTTGTTACCTTTAACAAAAGAACATAAATAATATAATAATCCAATATACAACCAACAATCATATGTTAAAGTGTATGTGTGTGTGTAAATTAAGGTTTAAGAATACATGTTAAATAAGTATATGAGCAAAATTAAGTGATAACAATGCGAGAGTTTGTAAACCTGAATATTTCAAGAAGTATTATAATAGACCTTGTTAAGAATGGTTACTAAGATGCGTCTCAAGAGTCACTTTCACAAAAGAGCTCCTTTACTCTATCATCCTAGTAACAACAATTATGCACATGCTTTATGAAATGAAAAATATTTTTTTTTATCAACTACTACCCTCCCCCCCAACCAAAACGAGACATTGTCCTCAATGTTCTAAGGTAAAAAGATAGAGTATAGAAGATATCACCTGAAATAACGAACACTGACAAACCTGAAACACACTGAAACAAAAATAAGAAATAACAAAACACAATAATAAAACCAAAAGACATAAAAATTCACAAATAAAGGCTGAAATCCAATCTAAGCTTTTTACGGCTTTCCTTAGTTGACCAATTTATATGACTTGTGGAGGGATCAATTACAGGAATGAAGGATTGTAGTTGGTCAATTAATTATTCAGTAGTAGCAGTTGAGATTATGATTTGTCATGTAGAAGATGTTAGAAATTCTTGTTCCACAGCATGATCAAGAAGAGACAACAACTTATCATAATAACCATTAACATTTAACAAACCTATGGGTTTATGGTGAATGTGCAGTTGAGCCCAAGAGGAAATATGAAAGATCTCTTCCAATGTGCCTAGACCACCTAGTATAGCAATAAAGGCATCAACATGTTTAAACATTGCATTCATTCAAGCCGACATTGTGGAGACCTGAAGTTCCTCTCCAATTGCTTTTCTAATGATGTCCTTTTATGCGAAAGCTTCGGGGATGACCCCCAAAACTTGACTACCTCCTAAAAATGCAAGTGTTGACACACTTCCCATTAACCCAAGACTGTCTTCCCCATACACTAAATGAATCTTTCTCTCAGCTAGCACTTGACTAAGATGATTTGCTGATTCTAAAAACTTCTTTTCTTTCCCAGGACTAGATCCACCGAAAACACAAATATTTCTTATATGATGACTTGAGGAACTTTCCATTTCTACACACTTCTGTATTTGTTGAATGTATGGGTTGAGTTTTATAGATGAGAAATTAGAAAGGCAATCATAACACCTATATATAGGCCAGTTGGAGTCTCACACACTCTCTCTCTCTCTCTCTCTTTTTATTTATTATTTATCTACTTTTAAAAAAGCATGTGTATATACAGGTAGTGGTGATTGTGGCTCACATCTTCTCTTGGTTTTACGTCCAAGAATGGCTTAAACGCCCTCTATAGGTCGAGGATAGGCTTCCCATCTAGTTTTCTTAAAAATTGGCAAACAGGGTCTTTTGTAGTCAGATTCCCAAGACTAAGTCGATCATGTTCTTTATGAAATAGTGGCCATAAATCATGAATTACACGATGCATATCTCCACTTGGATGCGTCTCAAAAGTCAATAGAAGATTATCTAAAGACTCCTTACTCAGGTCATCCTTAATGAATTGTATTTTATCTTCACGGTTTATAGATATCATTCCTAAAGAATGACATTGTGTATTACAAGTCCATCTAGCACATTGATGATAGACTTTTAGTTGTTTTTCACGATGTTTCTTTGCAAAAGTGCTTTTACCTGTTCTAGGCATATGTGAAATGAAGGAGTTAGAGGACTCACCTGATAATCAGACCGTTGCTTCAATCAACCAGTGAATATCTTTAGGAATTCCATGATTCATTAACAATCTCAATCTTGCACATCTAGTATGGTAAATTTTTGTAATTGCATTCTAAGGCAGAGCGGGAAAATACTTTTTTAATTTTTTAAGATTAGCGTCCATTTTCAAATGAGAATTGGAAGAAAGATTCAAAGAATTGCACACATATATACATAGATATCAGTTATTATGGGAAACTGAAAGAACCGACTTAAGTCACGGAGTACCGTTGTCCGCCATTTGACCGGGGTGAGAGAAACTAGCAAAAATCACTCAAAAAGAAATACAAAAACAATGTGAGAAAAAAAAATCAACCTTTATCTACAAGATCATTCCAACCAGTTGATTCATTTTCACTAGGAAAATTATCAAAGTAAGCTTTCAAACGATGTCCATTTTCCTTAAAAACATTGTCATTCATTGAATTCTCAATATCACAGGCCCTACAAGGATTGCTCCATCTTGATCTTAGCTCTCTAGGGAATGAATAGAGTTGAGAATTATAAAACAAAACTTTTTAACCAATATTACCTTTTTGACAATTTTCACAAGTTTTGCAGAATGCATGCGTGTCCTTGAACATGGTGGGCCAATAAAATCTATTTTTAAAGATTTTTATAGTTGTCTTTTTTTATGAGAAATAACTTCCACATACTTCAGAATGACAAAGTTTAATGACACTACTTACCTTATTGTTGGGAATGAATCTTTGAAATATTTGATCAGAACAATATTTGAATAAGTTAGGGTCATCACAATAAAAGCTCTTCATTTCATTCAAAAACTTTTCTTTGTCTTGAGTACTCCAACTAGCTGGCAAATCTCCTAAAACAAGAAAATTGATATTTTTATCATACCAAGGCATTGGACTAAGAGAAAGTAAGGATTTGTTAGGAAAGTAATCATCGATTGGTGTCATGTTAGATGTCCAATTTACTGTCACTTTTGACAAAAGATCCGCATCAACATTTTTGGTGTGTTTTTCATCTGTGATTTCTTCCTCAAAATAAAGCATTTACAAATCCTCAGATTCATCCAACTCATTTTTACTTCCTCAGTAAATCATTATCATCTCCAGGTTGCTTGCAAATGTTGAAAATATTCATCTCCAATGTCATGTTTCTAAATGACAGCTTCATCAATCCATTCCTATAATTTATCAATGCGTTAGAAGTTGCAAGAAACGGACGTCCTAAAATAACAGGAAATGAATTACATGCTTCAACAGGTTATGTGTTTAAGACAATAAAATCCACAAGATAAATAAATTTATCGACTTGTACTAACACATCTTCAATTATTCCTCTAGGCACTTTTACAGATCGATCGACAAGTAAAAGGGATATAGAAGTTGGTTTTAACTCACCTAGATTAAGACTCTAAAAAACTGAATATGCAAGTAAATTCACACTAGCACCGAGATCAAGTAAGGCTCTTTCAATTTTATACTCTCTAATAAATTAAGAAATTATAGGACAACCAGGGTCTTTATATTTCAAAGCATTATTGTTCTGAAGAATAGTACTTGTTCGGCTAGAAAGACTTTCTTTTTCACATTTAGTTTCCTCTTCACAGTGCACAAATCTTTTAAAAATTTAGCATAGGAAGGAACTTATTTAATAGCATCTAACAAAGGTATATTGATCCTTACCTATTTGAAAATTTCAAAAATTCTAGAGTTGTGATTGACTTTCCTTTGTTTGGTTATGGCATGAGGAAATGGAAGTGCTGGTGATGAATGAGTCATTTCTTTGGAATTTTCAGATTTAACCCCTTCCTTACCCTCAAACATTGACTCATCATCTTTCTCATAAGGTTCAAGAGAGGGTTTTTCAATAACCTTACCACTACGCAGAGTAGTTACTGATTTGACTTGATCCATATGTTGGCTTCCGAAACTACTTGCATTTGCATTGTATTGCCCCTTGGGATTTTATTATGGTTGAGATGGAATCTTACCTTTCTCTTAGAAACTGAGAGAAGATGTTAATTTTGCAAGAGTATCTTTAAAATCTGTCATGTTTTGAGTAAGTTGAGTATTGATTGTCTCTTGCTTTTCAATGAATACATGCAATGATTCCTCAAGATTTCTTCTAGAAGGTGGAGTATAAGGAGGTGCATATCCATGAGAATTTTAGAAATTATGGTGTGCTTGAAACGATGGTTGTGAAGTTTGTGCAGTGTTCTCACTCTTCCAACTGAAATTTGGGTGATTTCTCCAACTAGGGTTGTATGTTTGGGAGTATGGGTTGTGGTTGGCCCTTTGGAAACTGTTTAAAGCATGAGCTTGTTCATGGAGACATTCCTTAAAAGAAGGCAAGGTTGGACAATCGTTGGTTGAGTGTTCATTTGTTTCACAGATTTGACATACAATATTTTCAATAGATTTTAATTGACCACTCTTTTTCAATTCTAGTGCCTCGACTTTTCTAGCTAAAGATGCAAACTTGGCTTAAAGGTCATGATCTTTCTTAAGGTTGTACATAACTCCACTAGATGTATGAGGTTGAGTTTTACTCGGTGCCTCATAGGTACCCGTGGTGTCCCAATTTTGAGCATTTTCAGCTAACAAGTTTAGGTACTCCATTGCTTCATCAGGGTCTTTATCTTTAAAAGTTCCATTGCACATGAATTCAACCATTTGCCTATCTCTAGGTGTTAACCCTTCATAAAAATGTAAAACCATCTCCATGTTTTAAAACCATGATGAGGGCAAGTACTAAGCAAGTCTCAATACCTATCCCAACATTGATAAAATATTTCTCTTGGTTTTTGAGTAAAAATGGTGATTTGTCTTTTGAAAGAGTTTGTTCTATAAGATGGGAAAAACTTCTTCAAAAACTGTTGTTGCATTTCATCCCAAGCACGAATGGATCCTAGTCTTAAATTTTATAGCCATGTTTTAGCTTTATCTTTTAATGAAAAAGGAAAAAGCTTTAATCTGATGGTGTTCATGCTATAATTTAAATTATTATATGTGTTGCAGATCTCCTCAAATTCCCTTAAATGCAAGTATAGATTTTCCAATTCTAAGCCATGAAAAGAAGGTAAAAGTTGAGTAATGCTTGGCTTATTATATGTGTTGCAGATCTCCTCAAAAACTATGCATGATGGTGCACTTGTTCTTGTGGGATTCATGTGGTCTCTAAATGTTCTAGCACAATTATTCTTATTATTCTTATTATGAAGTGATTGATTATCTTCTTCAGCCATATTTTCTGAAAATGATGAGGATACCCTACAAAGTCTACCACTTGATGTACGTGACCATACTCTCATGCACGTGTAGGAATAGAATAAAAGGAAGAAGAAAACAAAAGAAAAAGAAACAAGAGAAAAGAAACAAAGTTATATACAAGAAAAGTAAAAAGAGAAAAAAAAATAACTACTATAATTTATATAAGAATTTACCTCCCCGGCAACGGCGTCAAAAACTTGACATGACCAAAAGATTGATGTCTTCTCCCAAGTGTAGAAGTGTCGAAGTAAAAAATAACCCGGCTAGACTGGGTTCGAAACACAAGGAGGTTAATTGTACAAATTATAAATAACAATAATACAACAACAATAACAATAACAATAACAATAACTGATGTAACCATATTATTCGATAGTTTCACCCATATTTACCTAATGTTTTGTCCATGTTTTATATGTAAAATGCCTTGATATTCTTTGTTTCATGTTTTGAAGGCACTTTTGGATGAAAAATACAAAAAGGAGTAAATTGGAGATAATTGGCAGATTTGATGTTCAGTTGATGTTTTGTGCAGAGCGTGAGTTCTAGAGATCGAAATGAAGTGATTCTAGTGGAACTAAAACGCTAACATCCATACCTTTCTAGAAATGTAATGCAAGAAAAATAAAAAGAGGAAGATCATGGAAATCACATCCTTCAAAGTCAAATCTCGCATTCTACCACTGTGGACCTTTGTCTATTCAAAATTCAATATCTGGAGCTATAGAAGTCCAATTTATGCAAACTCAATTTTGTTGGATTCCTGACTCAAAGGGCTGTAAACGGTCTAAATTTCGTCAAAAAATGATGTCATATGAGGGAGATACGATTTTGAAAAGATGACAACTGAATTCTGCCAACAATCAGGTTTCGTGAAGATTTCATCCAAATTATGTTTTGAAGCTTCCAAACCGTCATCCAAGTTTTTATATCAGCAATTTAGCTTCTCTAAGTCAGAGTTTGAAGATTTCATGCAAGGTTATTTCTCTTTTTTTAGGAAAAATAGTTATTGAAGTACTTAAATGTTAATTGTCAACTTAAGGGAGGACTACTTTGTAAATTAGGAACTAGGGTTTCTTAGCATATAAAAAGAAAGAGAGAGAGGAGAGAAGGGGGCAGCAGCCAGAAGTTAAGAAGCACAAATTCTCTCCTCTACAAACCCAAAAAACCATACTCTCTTCATTCTTTAAGAGTAGTTGTTCAATGGTTATGCAAGGCTAAGCTCTTTTCTTGGTTGCAAGGACACAACAAACCTTCGGATTTCAAGAACCGTGAGATTTATTCTTCCTTTTATTTTCAGTTTATATTATGAATAAGTATGGTTGTTTTCGTATGCATATTTTCTGTGATTGTTGTTGATAATTGCTAGAGCGGAACTCTAAGTTATTATTGTGAACAATTTATTGCTAAATTTGATATCAAAACCAGAGTTGTGATGTATGAACTTGTGAAGCAACTAAGCTTGATAATTGTGGCGGAACTACATTATTAAACTTAGGGAGAACACTCAAATATCTAGTTCTTAGGGCTACCATTGAATTAAATCATTAATGCGGACATTGTGATTGTTTGTTGGTTAAGGTTAGTTATACGACGAATCCGTTAATTAACCAACATTAAAAAAAGATAAAAATTCAGAATATAAATTGTATTTTTGTTTCAAGGATCGGTTCTAATTTTTGTTGGTGGATGTGTGTTTGCAACCAAGTTTTGTTTTCTTGATAAATTTCGAGTTCAATTGATTTTGTTTGCTAGTTTAATTTCTTCCATAGTTTAGATCATTACAAATCAAAACCCCCCAATTGCATAACGTATAGCATAAAAATCTGAACTAAATCTTCCTTGTGGGATCGACCCCTTGCTTGGTCTATACTATCTTGTGTGTTGTGTTTTAAGCTAGGGTAATTAATTTGTGTGACTACGACATCGCAACAAGCATAGAAGTAATTTTAGTTGATTCTTGTGCTTGTACTGTTATTTTTAGTTTCTGTGATTTTTTATTTATATTTTTGAAGAAAAAAAAGAAACGGAATTTTTGCTTGCGGCGGTACTGTTTATTTGCAGTGGCGGTACTATTCAAAATAGAATTGTTTGTGGAATTAGGTGTTGAGTTTTCTGTTCCTGAAGGAAAACGATGTTCTAAACAAGACTAGTAGTATACTACTAGCCCAACCCTATTGAGGCCAAATTCCACTATTTTCTAAGGGTTTTAGGTAGTTTTAGTTTTCTAGCATAGGATTTTCGTACAATTTGCATTGTTTTCGGTCTCTTGTGTGATTGGTTTCTTTTGAGTTTTCTTGATGATTTATACCAGTAACCTGTTCTACTAATCAAATTCAAGTGCATTTGGATCTCAAAATAGAAAAAACTTTACGCAGGTTACACAAGGAAGCTCGCCTCAACACCATGACTATTGCACGACAACAAACACTCAAGGAGCTTGTTGCTCCTAACGTGAAAAATCAGCCACTATGCATAAACATTGACAATAATGTAAACTTTGAGCTCAAATCTGGTTTTATACATTTGTTACCAATATTTAATGGTCTTGCAGGAGAAGATCCTCATACTTATCTCAATGAAGTTGATGAAGAACAAGTTAAGTTGAAAGCTTGGAATACCATGAAAAAGATTTTCCTTGAGAAGTGTTTCCCAGCATCTTGAGTTGCCAACATAAGGAAAGAAATATGTGGGATTCGGCAATCTCATGGAGAGACACTCTCCAAGTATTGGGAAAGATTTGAGCATCATCAAATACCCGATCAACTGCTCATTCAATATTTCTATGAAGGATTGATGCCTACTGACCGTAGTATCATTGATACTGCAAGTGGAGGCGCATTGGTGGATAAGACACCCGAGGCTGCACGCCAATTGATCTCAAACATGGCAGCTAACTCAAAACAGTTTGGCACTCGTGGAGACTTCTCCAACAAACGAGTAAATGAGGTAAATATTTCTAACCTTGAAAATAAAGTTAATGATCTTACTTCTCTTGTGTGTTCTTTGGCTTGTGGAAATGTGCAGCAGGTGAAAGTTTGTAGCATATGCTCCTTACAAGGACATGTTTCGGATATGTGCCCAACAATGCAAGAAGATTACATTGAACAAGCTCATACAATTGATGGAGCATTCAACGGACAGCCCCAGCGTAAATATGATCCCTTTTCCAACACGTACAATCCCGGATGGAGAGATTATCCCAACTTACGCTATGGCAACCCATCCCAACAAGGCAATCAAGGCCGACAATTCCATCCTCATGGATTTCAGCCCCAACAGAATTATCAAGCAAGACAATCCCTTCCATTCACAAACTCCAATGTTACGGGGTCATCATCCAATGATGATCTTCGTGAGATGATGAAAACTTTGACTTCTAATACTATTACCTTGCAACAAAATGTCATGTCTTTTCAACAGGAAACAAGGTCAAGTATTCACAACTTGGAGAAGCAAATGGGGCAAGTAGCTTCAAGTGTAGGGAAATTGGAGGCATAAATGAATGGAAAATTACCCTCCCAAGTATTGAATTCAAAAGAGAATGTTAGTGCGATCATGCTGAGAAGTGGGAAAGAACTTGAAGAGAAAAGGTCAAAAGAAATTGAGATGGAGGAAGAAGAAGAGATAGAAACTGAATTGAGTACAAAGAAGGAACATCATCCTCCTCCACAAACTAAAACATCGACCAACACTCCAAAGGTAACTCCTCACTCAATGAATTTCAGTTTTAAAGCAATTCCACCCTTTCCTGTGAGTTCTTTTAGGTCAAAGAAAGAGGACAAAGAAAAAGAGATTTTAGAGGTTTTCAAAAAAGTAGAACTCAACATTCCTTTGCTTGATGCTATTATATTATTCAATAGTTTCACCCATATTTACCTAATGTTTTGTCCATGTTTTATATGTAAAATGCCTTGATATTCTTTGTTTTATGTTTTGAAGGCACTTTTGGATGAAAATGCAAAAAGGAGTAAATTGGAGATAATTGGCAGATTTGATGTTCAGTTGATGTTTTGTGCAGAGCGTGAGTTCTAGAAATCGAAATGAAGTGATTCCAGTGGAACTAAAAAGCTAACATCCATACCTTTTTATAAATGTAATGCAAGAAAAATAAAAAGAGGAAGATCATGGAAATCACATCCTTCAAAATCAAATCTCGCATTCTGCCACTGTTGACCTTTGTCTATTCAAAATTCAATATCTGGAGCTATAGAAGTCCAATGTATGCAAACTTAATTTTGTTGGATTCCTGACTCAAAGGGCTATAAATGGTCTAAATTTCATCCCAAAATGATGTCATATGAGGGAGATATTATTTTTCAAAGATGACAATTGAATTCTGCCAGCAATCAGGTTTCATGAAGAAATGAGTTCAAATTACTTTTCGAAGCTTCCTAACCGTCATCCAAGTTTTTATATCAGCAATTTAGCTTCTCTAAGTCAGAGTTTGAACATTTCATGCAAGACTATTTCTCGTTTTTTAGGGAAAATAGTTATTGAACTACTTAAATGTCAATTGTCAACTTAAGGGAGGACTACTTTGTAAATTAAGAACTAGGGTTTCTTAGCATATAAAAAGAAAGAAAGAGAAGAGAGAAGGGGGCAGCAGCTAAAAGTTAAGAAACACAAATTCTCTCCTCTACAAACCCAAAAAATCATACTCTCTTCATTCTTTAAGAGTAGTTGTTCAATGGTTATGCAAGGCTAAGCTCTTTTCTTGGTTGGAAGGACACAACAAACCTTCGGATTTCAAGAATCGTGAGATTTATTCTTCCTTTTATTTTTAGTTTATATTATGAATAAGTATGGTTGTTTTCCAATGCATATTTTCTATGATTGTTGTTGATAATTGCTAGAGCGGAACTCTAAGTTATTATTGTGAACAATTTATTGCTAAGTTTGATATCAAAACCGGAGTTGTGATGTATGAACTTGTGAAGCAACTAAGCTTGATAATTGTGGCGAAACTACATTATTAAACTTAGGTAGAACACTCAAATATCTAGTTCTTAGGGCTGCCATTGAACTAAATCATTAATGCAGACATTGTGATTGTTTGTTGGTTAGGGTTAGTTATACGATGGATCCATTAATTAACCAACATTAAGAAAAGATAAAAATTCAGAATATAAATTGTAGTTTTGTTTCAAGGATCGGTTCTAATTTTTGTTGGTGGATGTGTGTTTGCAACCAAGGTTTGTTTTCTTGATAAATTTCGAGTTCAATTGATTTTGTTTGCTAATTTAATTTCTTCCATAGTTTAGATCATTACAAGTCAAAACCCCTCAATTGCATAACTTATAGCATAAAAATCTGAACTAAATCTTCCTTGTGGGATTGACCCCTTGCTTACTCTATACTATCTTGTGTGTTGTGTTTTAAGCTAGGGTAATTAATTTATGTGAGCACGACATCGCAACAATAACAACAACAACAACAACAACAACAACAACAACAACAACAACAACAACAATAATAATAATAATAATAATAATAATAATAATAATAATAATAGTGGTAGTAGTAGTGGTGGTGGTGGTGGTGGTGGTGGTGGTGGTGGTGGTGGTGGTAGTAGTAGTAGTAATAATAATAATAATAATAAAGAAATAGAAGGAGAATAAGAAGAAGAAGATGAGAACTTTGAGAAGAAATATTAATGTAACGATAAAACAATGATAATAACAAATATCAAGGTTAGAGATTCCACTAATGGTATGTCAAACAAGTATAATATAAACTCTTATTATTCAATTGAAAACCACACATAAAGGAGGTTCCAATTAGATTATAGATTGTTAACATGATTGCATTAGTCATCTTATTCGATTAATACTAATACTTGTAAATCTCGTCAAACATTCATGATTATAACTTATGTTAACAACAAATCAAGTTCCTTTCATAGCTTAGGTATCGGTTATACCATACAGTATGAACTATGAAAGTGCCAAGCATTTGTTGTACCAAGTGTTATACAACATAAATCAAGATTAGTCATTTAACAAGCAAAGTATTAAAGAGTGAACAAGATAACAAATATAAAACATGTTGGTATTAAACATTAAAGTCCATATTAAGTTTACATTATACTTATTCTTACACCATTAGTGTAACCTTTTCATCTTGACATAATAAACTTAGCTAGACATAATGAAAGAAAGAAAAATAAATAAACAAAATAAGAACATAAATAAGATAAAAGTTAATTAAGTAAAGGAAAGGAAATGAAAAACATAAACTTGATATTAATGAAAGCAAAGCATAAATATTACAAAAAATACAAAGAGAGAAAGGAAGAGCATGGTCTTGATCTGGACACCAAGATGTCTAACTGCATGGCAAATGCCTCCTTTTATAGGCTAAAATTGGAAACTATTGATATGATGACTAATTGATGAGTGGGTGGCTAACTCTTGACTTGGTGACAATCCTTATCTTCTCTTTCTGCCCAAAATTGAAACCACTTAAAAACATGAAAGTTGTAGGCAAGTGTCTCAGCTTTCTTGTGTAACAATGTCAGCTTATTTGGACTTCTAGAACTCTAGATATGGCTAAAATACTGAACAGTGTTCGGGCTGGAGGACAAATTCAGGCTTCTTTGTTGTTCCTACAATGTGGACTTGCAAATGACCTTTTTAGATCTTGGGCTCCATATGAAAGTTGTAGGCCTATGTCTTACCTTTCCATCCATATAAAGTAGACCTAAATCTGAGATCTATAGCTCCAGATATGACCTAATTATGAAACAGTATTCTGATTTGGATTGCACTGACATCTCTTTTCTAATTTTGGTTATCTCTTTGCCCTTGCAATTTAGGTTCTTAAAGTCATCAATCAATCCTTTCATTTATGTGATAGGCCTGCATTTAAAATGAACATTTACCATAAATTAAAGGTATCTTATATTATTAGATATATTATTATAAAACATACTTTAGTTAAGGAGTTATTGATACTTCAAGTGCAAAATGATGATATAAAACCATGATAAAAATGCAGTTTTAAGTACTAATCAGTTAACAACAAATCAAGTTTCTTTCATAGAGCTCAGGTGCCGGTTGTACCTTACAGTATATGCTATGAAAGTGCCAAGTATTTGATGTACCAAGTGTTATACAACATAAATCTAGATTAGTCATTTAACAAGTAAAGTATTAGAGTGTGAACAAGATAACAAATACAAAACATGTTAGTATCAAACATTAAAGTCTATATTAAGTTTACACTATACTTATTCTTACACCATTAGTACAACCTTTTCACCTTGACATAATAAACTTAGCTAAACATAATGAAAGAAATAAAAATAAATAAACAAAATTAAAGCATAAATAAGATAAAAGTTAACTAAGGAAAAGAAATGAAAGGCATAAACTTTATATTAATGAAAACAAAACCTAAACATTACAAAAATACAAAGAGAGAAAGCAAAAGCATGATCTTGATCTGGAGACTAAGATGCTTAAATGCATGACAAATGCCTCCTTTTATAGGCCAAAATTGGAAACTATTGATTTGATGACTAATTGATGAGTGGGTGGCCAATTCTTAACTTGGTGACAATGCTTATCTTCTCTTATCTGCCCAAAACATCATTGATAACGTCAAAATTAGAACCACTTGAAACATGAAAGTTGTAGGAAATTATATCAGCTTTTTAGGGTAAAACATTAGGATTATTTGGACTTCTAGAACTCGTGATATGGGTTAAACACTGAATAGTACTCGGGCTGGAGGATAGATTCAGACTTCTTTGTTGTTGTTACAATTTGGACTTGAAAATGACCTTTTTAAATCTTGAGCTCCAATGAAAGTTGTAGTCCTATGTCTTACCTTTTCATCCATATAAAGTAGACCTATATTCGAGATTTACAACTTTAGATATGACCCAATTACCAAACAGTGTTCCAGTTTTAACTACATCGACTTCTCTTTTCTAAGTTTAGCCATCTCCTTGTCCTTTCAATTTCAGTTCTTAAATTCATCAATCAATCCTTTCATTTATGTGACAGGTCTGCATTTAAAATGAACATTTACCATAAATTAAAAGTATCTTATATTATTAGATATGTTATTATAAAACATGCTTTAGTTAAGGAGTTATTGATACTTCAAATGCAAAATGATGATATAAAACCTTGATAAAAATACACTTTTAAGTACTAATTAGATATGTAACTAAGAATTTTGTTATGTGAGGTATGAGTATTCTATGTTTAAATATAAATACATAATATGAAATTATTAAATTGATATGAATATATGCAATTGGATGTGTTTAAGGGTAATTTAAGATTGTAGAAAATTATATGTTCAAAAGTAAGGAAATATTATGAAATAAATTGTATGTATAGAATTTTGATGAAAATGTGTGAGACTGATGTTTTAAACAACGTTAAAAATGTTTGGTGATGGGGTTGAAAGGTTATAAGTTAGTTTGTTTTCAATTTTTGTTATACATGGTTGAACAAAAATCAATTCTGAAGATAGATGAATTGAAACTCTTGGTTTGATGATGAAAGTTTGTGCTAATTGATGAGGTGTGAGTTAAAGTTATTAAAACTTATGATTATTGTATAACTAGATAATTATGACCATGTTTTTGGAAAATTTAGGATTTTGAAATCCTAAGTTTGATGTGGTTAAGAAGTATATTTACTAAAGATTTGGATAATTTATATAGTTGCAATGTTTTGAGTGTTTAAATTTGAGTGTGAAAGGAAAATGATTGATTATAAGAAATGAAAAATTTAATTATATGAGTGTGAGAAATTTCATTATTGAATATAATTAGGATGTATGAAGATTTTTATGATTAAATTTTAAATTAATGGTGTGAATATTAATTTTCATTGGTTGAGAGTTGTAGAAAAAACATATAGTATGAGACGTGACTTTTCAAGAGCTTATGTGCTAGGAGTTTAAGGTGAAAGTCATCCTCTTGTCTTTTTAATTATTTTAGATGATTTCATAAGTGTTAGTTTTGTATAAAAATGTTATTTGTGTTGAGTATAATTGCTTATCATGAGATATCATGCCTATAAGGCATGAAATTGTATGTGATTTGTAATTATATCTATGTAATTTATGATTGATCGTAATGATAATAGCATAGATAAGTTTTGTAATTGGTGTAATAATGATAGTTTTTTTTTTATAATTTGAAATTATCAGAACAATGAACATTTATTTGACATCCACATGCAAATGGTAATCAATTGCAACATCTATAAACAATGAATAAAGTTTAATACACCATATTGGTGGATATGATAAAATGATTTATGCCAAATGTTTAGATAAGGGCTATAAAACTTAAATAAAGTCAGCTATTTAGAAAGAATTATAAAATTTAAATGAGCCAACTATTTTAATGGGGGTTATAACATTTAAATAAAGTTAGTTATTTGAACGAGAATTATAAAATTTAAATGAGCTAGTTGTTTGGATGGAGGTTATAAAAGTTAAATAAAGTCTATTGTTTAGAAAGGGACTATAAAATTTAAATGAAGTAAGTTGTTTGGACGGGACTGGTATTAAAATAAATGTTGTGTGAGTTATGCATGAGGAAATAAATACATGTTAAGTGAAAAGTATGCCTACGAGGCATATAAAAATAATATAAAAAAAATATGATTTCATGACTAGAAATTTAATATTTTGCAAATTAAGTGGATTGCAATAATAGAATGTAAAATAAGAGCATTAAATTGACCACAACAGTGGAATTTAATATGTGAGAATTAAATGAATTGCAGTAATAAAATTTAATACATGAAATTAAAATTAACTATGATCGTGGGAATGAACCACAACAATGAAATGTAATATAAGAAAATTAAATTTATTGCAAAAAGTAAATTTAATATGTGAAGTTTGATTAAACAACAAAAACAAAATTTAATAAATAAAATTTGAATATGGTGTTAACACGATTAAAAAGTTGATTTTTTACTCCAATACAGGAGTATAAAAGTAATAAATAACCCGACAAGATCGGAATTGAATTATAAGGAGGTTAACTATATAAATTATAAATAATATATATTTTTTAATAAAGAGTTAAAGAGATCTTTAAAATATGAGATTAATGTGAGGATTAAATAATAATAAAAATAGATGTTAAGATTAGAGGATCCACTCATGTTATTGGAAATAAGTATAGTATAAACTCTTTTTATTACTCAACTAGAAACTACATACAAATGAGGTTCCACTCGAATAATTTATCCTTAATAGTTCATTATAAATTTTTAACATGATCATATTAATTATTTTATTTTAGTAACACCACACTTTTAATTATTTTCAGAAATTCATGATGCCAATTTATGTTAACAACAAATTAAGTTTCTCTCATAACAACGATGTTAGCCAAAGACTATGAAGGATCAAATATTTATTGTATCAAGTGTTATACAATATAAATCTAAATTAATTATTTAACAATCAAGGTATTAAGAATTAGTAAGATAAAAAGATAAGATGTTTTAATAACAAACTTTTTTGGAAATAAATATTAAAGTTTATGTTGATTTTATATTATATATATTCTAATACCATTAGTGAAACCTTTTCAATTTGATATAATTAATTTAGATAGACATAATAAAGAAGAACAACATAAATAAATAAGATAAGAACATGATTATTATAGAAGTTAACTAAGAGTAGTAAAGAAAATGAAAAGCATTAATAAGAGATTAATGAAAATAGAACATGAAATAAAACTTAAATATTATAAAGAGAGAAAGCAAGAAAATGATCTTGATCTTATCTTTTCACCCACCCAATTAGATGTCATTTGGCTTTCTAGAACTTCGTTTATGGGTAAACTTCTGAGCAGTGTTTAGGTTAGATTATAGGACAGATTCTGACTTCTTTTTTGTGGCCAAACTTTGAATTTGAAAATGATAGATTTGGGTCTTCCTCTCTTTATGAAAGATAAGGCTCATGTCTTAAGTTTCCAAAACAATAAACCAAACATCAATCCAAGGTCCATTACACTAGATATGATCAAATGACTGAATGATATTTCAATTTGATCTAATATCTCTTTTCTAAGTTTAACCCTTTTTTTATACTTTCACTTTTAATAGTTATTCATATCAATAAATCTTTTGAATTTTGAGATATGTCTACATTTAAAATTAATATTTACAATAAATTAAAGCTATTTTGTATTATCAAACTTGCTATTATAAAACATGTTTAACTTAAGAAATTTAATGATACTTCAAATACAATATGATAATATAAAGTCATAATAAAAATACATTTTTATATATTAATCAAGTGTCAAATAAATACAATGTGAAATGAAATATGGTATATATTAATTAAATGGTGGAATGAAATGTGGTATTGAATAAATATGATGTGAAATAAAATATGATATGGATTACATGTATAGTTGAATAAAATAGAATATAAAATAACATTTTTGAAAAATAAAATATGACATAGATGAAGAAAATGACCCCACAAGTATAATTAGATAAGGAAAAACTCATCAATCGATGAAGTGAAAGAAATATATCAGAATTATGGTATTAACCAAATTTTTTAATAAACTTCATAAAATATGGCTAAGTGATTAGTTGAAATGGACAATTGTATATTAAATTCATGTTTTATGCTTTTATGTATTTTGACACACGCATTTTTATCATTTTGTGTATCTGGACATGGTGTTCTTGATGTTCATCATTTATTTTATTTTGGGGAAAAAAATTATACAAGTAATTAATTAATGTTATGACATAAATCATTATATGTAATTAATCTAGTGATAATATATGAATTGCATTAATAATATATAATAAATAAAAAATATTGAAAAGAAGGTTTTAATAATTTTTTATAAATTTTTTTGTATATATTTTTAACCAATAAAATTCTAAAATTGGATTGATTATGGAACTAAGGACATCTAATGCCCAAAAAGACTAAAATATAAGGACCTAATTTTCCAAATTAAAACCACAAAAGTATTTTTTTTATAATAAAAATCGATAGTCAATGGACTCTAGTGTCGTTAAGCCATTAACTATTTTCATTGCAATTAATAGAGGATGATGTTTTGCCTGTCATGTGCAAAGAAGAAGAAGGAAACAAAAGGCACGATTCCTTTTCCACTTTTTTCTTGTTTCATTTTTAGTGTTCGTATTTTTTATGATATATAGACGACAAGCGTCTCACATACTTGACTTAAGATTAATTAGATGAAAAACCAAGTTTAGGGAGGTTTGTCACCTTTGAAATTTTAAAAAAATGGCAAGCTGTTTACTTTGAGGCTAAATCCTGTTTTATGATTAATCAAAATTAATAAATAAATTGTTAATATAATTAAAATATTTATTTTTTAATTAAAGAAATAGACATGACGTGATTGCAAGAAAAAATTAACAAATTTCTTGTACTGGTAGTCAATGGACGCAATTTGTTTTAAAATCCGATAATAATAATAATAACATAAAAAACACATGTACTTTGGGGATAATTATCCTTTGACTGTGACAATTTAACTCTGTCATAACAAGAAACGAACTTGGATCAGGCTGTTCTTGCACATCTTTTCATAATTTCACTTTACCTTTAAGGCTCTTAAATAAAGAATCCAAGAGGAAAGGTTATTTTAGCAGATGCATGAATTTAAAACAAAAAAGATTTTCTTACTAATTGAGAGAGGAAGAAAACAGGGATAGCATTAATTACAATTTTATGGGGCTGTGGATAGACAAGAGCAGAACAGCAAAACGGTCTTTTTACTCTCTGGGGAGCGTTTTGTTGGTGAAATATTTTTGGTAAAGTAAAAAGACAGTATCTTCAGCACAAAGGAAAGGAGAGAAGGGATGGGGAGAGTGAAACTACAGCTGAGGAAAATTGAGAATAAAACAAATAGGCATATCACGTTTGCCAAAAGGAAAAGTGGCCTTGCCAAGAAAGCTCATGAACTCTCTACACTATGTGATGTAGAGATCGCTGTGATCATTTTTTCTCCAGCCGGAAAACTCATTCTTTTTGATGCAAAGAAAAGGTATTGTAAGCAATATGTCACCACTCAATTTTTACCTTTTAAAAAGGTTTAAAGATTTTGATTGATTTATACACTAATTGGGGATAAAATTCTAGATATGTAATTTAATTTTTAAATAATTATTTCACCATCTAATAACTTTCTTTGTTATTGCTGATTATTCTTGATTTTTGATTTTATGCAGGCTAGAAAAAATCCTCGAGAGTTATTTAAATCTTCCTGAGAAACAACGAGGACGGTATAAAATTTCTTTTCGAGTGTTTAATTTAAAGTGTATAAATATAATAGAATTTTAATTAGATCAAGCCCCTGTGATGATAATATATTAGAATTTTAAAGAAATAAATCCAAACAAACTTGTTTGACTCATCTCGATGACATTATTCAAAATACATTTATTTTTAGAAAAAATAATTATTTTTGGCACATGAGGTGAGTTGATATAAAAAATTGTCTATATATATATATATATATATATATATATATATATATATATATTAGAGGATAAGAAAGCAGAAGAGTCTTTTTTTTTTTCAGATTGTGTGAAATTATTTCATGAACCTTCTAAATAAATTTCAATAGAGTTTATTAATCCTTTTCGTGGGTAAAATAATTGGAGTTACTCATTTTATTTCTTGTTTTCTATGCTAATTAATCGATATTATCTATATATGTAAACCTATGAGTAATGTTTCTTTCTCTCTTTGCTTTTTTTTTTTTTTAAGGTATGCTTTACTACTAAAGCCTTTTAAGAAACCTAACTATTGTTACAAAGTTAACTAAATATTAACAGATACTAGATAATTACTAGGACAAGTCAAAAAATATTACGAAGATAGATTAAAAGTCTTATAAAAATGTTTTTAAAAAACAATTACGTACTAGGATTGAATTTTTAGGAAACCTAACTATTGAAAATGCTTAATTACTAGAATTTATTTTTATCAATGTTATTTTTGCTATTGCATGAAAGTCTTGTGACAGAATAAACATGAAATGCTGATTAATTATCCATGTGATTTTGCATTTCTTCTACAACACTCTATTGCGAAGATTGCATAACGAAGAGGTAATTTTCGTGTGATTTATGTCAACATTTTAAATTCATGAATTTGCATGAAAATGATAAAAATTACAAATGTAAATACATGCAGTTGGTCCAGCGGATCTCTAATCAAATGAGTCTTGAAGCTCATATTCACAGTCACTTTAGCATGTTTGGGTTTGTTCTCTTCTTTGCTAATTATTATTCAAATTTATTGATGTATTTATTTTGGTGATTGATGTTGTAATTACCATTCACTTTATTTATTTATTCTTCATTAAAAATGACAGAAAAAAGAGTAGTGAATCTGACTTAGAGGTATGTATATGTACTAACTAATTATTATATTTTCAATTTCTTGTTTTTTCACTTCAAAGATAAATTAAGAAATCTCCTGGAATTGCAGGAAATCGAAAACAAAATACTCCTATGCAATTCTGAATCGGAAAACATTGAGAGACAAATAAGGTATGTGAATAACAATACTATTTCAGAAGAAAACAATAAAAAAAATAAATGTTAGGAAAAGTATTAAAATGGTAATATACAAGCCAATCATCTACTCTATTTACTTATCTAACTATTTATATTCACATTTCTAAAACTTGGAATTCTACATAACCATTGTTTTGCATAAAAAACGATAGCTTTAGTCTCCAAATGAATCTCTATAATCATCATTATTGAAACTAGATGTTATACTTGAATGAAAATTGATTTAATTTGAGGTCATCTTACATGTACTCCAAGCTTTACCTAGAACAATTTCTCATCTATTCCTTAGCATAAAAGCTACCCTATCAGCCTCTTTAACATCCACCACAGATACATCATAACTAAATTTGATTAGTTCATTCTCCATCTATATTACTGCTTAATTTTATGACCTAAAACAATAATTGAATATTGCAAATTTCTTATTTATGAAACAAGTGTACACTTATAATAGCCTCAAGTCTCTGAATGCCTAAAAAGTTATAGTTAGTAGACTTTGGACACGTTTTTTTTAAGATAAAGCCATTCTTGGACTTCTAGATATGCTAGAAAGGAAAAGAAATATGAGTACTTATTTTTTCCACTCACTTTTTAATCACTTGTTGCAACTTCTCTCACCAATCAACTATAAAGTAGAAACCCACCAAATTTGAAGTGTATCCTAGTTGATTTGTAAAAAAGTTATTTTTGATGATCATACATAAAGAGAATGTATTTCACATATTCAATATTTAAACCATAAAAATCATAACATAAAGGACTGTATATGTCAAAAATAAATATTAACAAGTCAACTACGTAATAATAATAGTTATTCACTGTTAAATAAGAATTTTTTTTTCTAAATTGATCATAAAAAATAAGATCAATTAGGTTTATGAAGAATCTAAATTGACTAGGAAATATAGGGAGTGATTGCCTACGAAATCTAGAAGTCATGATTGATCAGAAAAGCTAGAAGATATGATTGATCAAGAAAAGACAAGTGACTACAAAGATAAGAGTTTATATGATTGACTATAACCTCAAATCCTATTTAGAACAAGAGTCTTTAATTGATTAAACTAGAAAGTAGTACAATTTAGTTAGGGTTCGTATGATTGTCACGTAAGGAACATGCAAGAATTTTAATTGTATTAAAATTCAATGTATAAAATCCTTATCTATTATAAATAGTTTGTATAAGGCTAAAAATTATAGTTTAAATAGGATTTAATAGCTAAAATAATATAAAAATTCCATGTATTTATATCCTTTTTAGTTTTTATCTTTCTTTTACAACTTTCTCATTTTTTGTTTAGATTACTTTATCTATATTTTTTTACTTCTAATCTCTTAAAATAAAGTAGGGATCTTACTCTTCATTTGATTTACAATGTTGTTATCAACCTCTATTTAGAATTTAGCTCCTAAATATAATTTCTCCTTGTTAGAGGGAAGAATTATAGAACAAATAACATAATTGATTTAGATTATCTAAATAATTAATAAATTAGCACACCTAGTGAGATTTTTTATTATTATCTTAACAAATTACACCATGAAAAGTTAATTGATTAGCATAACCTATTTGTTAATACAATAATAGATTAGTTATCATACTACCTAAAATATAATCTAGTAAAAGCATCATCATTATTATTAATAAACAATTAATACATGCAACTAACATAGGCCAATTACTACTTAGCCATAAAGAATTTGACAATTAATTGCAAAATAGGGATCAATTGAGTAGCCTTAATTAGACATACCACATGATCGTTCTCCATTATATAACTCTTTCGAACAACAAGGAGTTCCATATAGACATAGTTATAGTGCTCAAATATAGTCCATAACTCTACTACCACCCCAAATATTGTTTTATGCACTATTTTGTAGAGAATATAATGATGTCTCTACACCTTTATCAGAACCTCACACATATCTTTTTCTAGGGATTGATGATATTGTTTGGTGGTTACAACCATTATGATTAAACTCTAGTCAGCCATTAATGACTCGTTTTGAAGGATCATCATTTTATCAACAAATAAACTTACCTATTTTTAAATTAATAGTTATCTAATTAGACATGAAAAAAACAACAATTATAACTTAGCATAATAGGATTATGATATTTAATATAAGCAAACAATTAATGTTTAATTAGCTTAATTAGTTTCAGAATGAGTTAAGATAGAACTCATCTTTTATTCAAACACTAAAGGGTACGTACTACGATATTTTAAAAAAACAAACCCTTTAATTATAATGTATGAAAGTTTCTAAACCCATATTGGAAAACATAATCCTTTATAGGAAACACAGACACAACTCTATCAATGTTGGAGCATTATCACACACATTATGCCAACTACTTTATAGAAGTACATGTAGTCGTAGGTCAATTACATGGCCTAATAGCTTGATCTACAAACAACCTAATATATGCTTGGCAATATAATACCTAATGTGATACTTTTTAGCAATGTAATGTTAATTCTTTTGTACCTTAATGATTCATTATTGACTAGTAACCAAGGAGAAAGATTAACATGATTAAATTGACCAACTCTTATAAGATATAAGGCTAGAAATTTGATCCAAAACAAGGTTTGCATACCATCATCCATACCTTGAGAGAGTAAACAAGCTCTATATATTTTCTAAAAGAAATGTAGTTGTTAAATTTAAATAGTTCTTTAGGGAAGACAATACATTAATAAGAGAATATGTCATTGAATTCAATAATTAATATAACAATAATGTTGTCAAGCCCTTCATAAAACTAAGTGTATTTGATAATTCATTAATAAAAACTATCTTTCATTGGTTCTCTACACTGCCACCAAATTCCATCAATAATTAGGGAGAAATGCTCATTTTCATAAAAACTTTTATGTAGTAAAACTAGAGATAACATTAGCTTACATGAATAAGATTACTCAAAATCTAGAAAAATACCTAAAACGTTATGTAGCTCATTTTAGAGCTCTCAAAATAAAGTGCACTGCAACTATAATAAAGTAAGAGAGCTTCAATTTAATTATGGAAGAGATAGAATATAATATCAAAAAAAGATTTGTTGGAACCAGATATACTAATATCTACACTCTTATAAATGGTGTTGGTTGACATGAAAAGATGTTAGGTAAAGGAGAGAAAAAAAATCAGCAAGAGGAACTTAATTAATAACCTATTTGAATAAGGTTATAAAGGACCATTCATTGATTGACTTGGATTTTGATAAAGAGTTTGAGAAAGATCAACAACAACTAATTTAGATTGTAGAACTCAATAAAGAAAGATTGTTTAAGATTGTTGTAATAAAAAAGCTTAAATAGGCTAAAAAGCTTGGTAGTGAAGAAAAAAAAGTTACCACAATGACTAATAGGGGGTAAAAAATATCTTTTGATATAACAAAAACCAAAGAAATATTTAGCTAGTTAATTTTTCGGGTGTAAATCAAGCTCCTTAACAATCACATAATCCTTAGTGTTGAATAGTTTAAAGCAATAAATATTGCAAATGACATGACTATGGAGACATGACATCAATAGTTATATTGTCTTCAAGTATTAGTTTCATAAGGCATCAGAGGATTGTCATAATTTCTTCTTGAAAAAGAAAAAGAAGATGAATAATGACCATTTTCCTAAGGTGACAATAAAAGTAACTACTCCAATCCTAAAAAGACTCAATGGTAAAGAGAAATTATATAAAATAGATCTTGATATCTAAACAAATGTAACCATTACATAAAAACAACACTAGAAGTTGGTACCTAATCAAAGGATCAACCTAGATATAACAAGAATTATATGACTCCAAACATGTGTTAGTTGTGCTTAAAGCCTAATATTTAGGTGATATGACTAAAAGATTGATATCTTCTTCCAAGTGCAAGAGTGTCGAAGAAATAAATAAACCGACAAGATCTACGTCGAATCATAAGGAGGTTAACTATACAATAATAATAATAATAATAATAAGTTAAAGAGAATTTTGAGAAGTGAGATTAATATGAGGATTAAATAATGATAAAAACAAATGTTAAGGTTAGAGGATCCATTAATGGTATTAAAAATAAATATAATATAAACTCTTTTTATTACTCAACTAGAAACCACACACAAAGAAAGTTCTTATCAGATGATTTGTCATTAATAGCTCATTATAAATTGTTAACATGATCATATTAATTATTTTATTTAAGTAAGACCAAACTTTTAAATATTATCAGGAATTTATGACGCTAACTTATGTTAACAACAAATCAACTTCCTTTCATAACACAAGTATAGGTTATACCATACAATTGGTTATGAAAATATCAAACATTTGTTGTACCAAGTGTTTTACAATATAAATCTAGAATAAACATTTAACAGCAAAGTATTAATAATTAATAAGATAAAAATGATAAGATATGTTGATAGCAAATTGTTTATAATATAATAATTAAAGTCTATATTGAGTTTATATTATACTTATCTTAACACCATTAGCAAAATCTTTTCACCTAGACATAATAAACTTAACTCAACATAATAAATAAGAGAAACACATTACAAAAATATAAAGAAAAAAAACAAGAACATGATGTTGATATGAAAAATCAAAATACTTAAATATATGGGAAATTTCTGCTTATATAGGCCAAAATTCAGAACTATTGATTTGATGACTAATTATTGAGTGGATGACTACCTCTTGACATCATGACAATTCTTATCTTCTTATTCGAATAAAATATCATTGATAATATCATAATTTAAACAGATAGGCTTTATGAAAGTTCTGGAAAATTGTCTTAACTTTCCAACAAAAAAATAAAATCAGTACATTTGAACTTCTAGAACTAGAAATATGGGCTCAACACCGAACAGTATCTAGGCTATAGGATAAATTTCAACTTTTTTGTTTTTGTTATTATTTGAACTAGAAAATGACACTTTTAAATCCTGAATTCCTCATGAAAGTTTTAGGCTTTTAACTTAGCTTTCCATACATATAAATCAGATCTAAATTCAAGTTCTACAACTTTAATTATGATGCAATAACCGAATGATGCTTTAGTTTGGACTGAACCAATATCTTTTTTCTAAACTTAACCCTTTCTTTTTCTTCTCAATTTCAGTAATTCAATTCATCAATCAATCCTTTGATTTATATAGTAGATCAATATTTAAGATAAATATTTATCATAAATTAAATATATCTTATATTATTAAACATATTATTATAAAATATGCTCTAGTTAAGGAGTTATTAATACTTCAAGTGAAAAATAATTATATAAAACCTTAATAAAAATATATTTTTAAGTACTACTCATTATGCTCGATTTCATTTATTATGATAGACTACGTGGAGTAAATTTATAAATAAACATTTTATTTTAGTTTTTAACCTATCTTTAATAATACCTAGAAGCACTAACTTAAATATTGTATGAAAATTGAAGTGTTATAAATACTAAAATCGTATGCATTTATATCCTTCAATTCACCTGAATTCTCACCAAAATCCCCATTCTTTGTTTTTTTAGCTTAAACAATGCTTAAGTCTTATTTTCTAGTACAAACAATCTTTGTATGATGTTTTTTTTTTGTTGGATTAGGTTAGCATAAGTTAAAGCATTTCTTAAATAATTTTAAAATGATAAACACTACATTATTTTTTTCTTAAACAATGTGTCCTTAATGTTTCATCATTTGCTTATTTTTCTATTGATCTCATTAATGACACTTTTTAAGATTTATTCTTTGTCAAGAATTTCATATTTCAATAGCAAAGTCTTTATTTAGAAAAAAAAACATCTTTCTCCATAAAGATAGTTTTTTAATATCAAATTTCATCCCCATTGTTTAATGCATGTTGTTCAACAAAAATGGTAGGAAAAGAAAATCAATATGTAGATTGTGCTTGATAGTTTGATTTTTATGGTGTCAAAACATATCTCAATATTGAGTTGATATTTGATTTTACAAAAAAAATCTTATTTTATTATTTGCAATAATTAAAAATACAGGGACTTGAATTGAAATGGAGAAAAGAATATATAGCATTTTTTGTTATTTGAAATATAATTAGCTAAATAAAATAAAAACATCATTGTTTAGATAAATATATGAACAACTCAAAATTTTTCTTCATTTATCATCAAATATCTAATGTACTAATTTGAATTTATTTTCATAATATAATATAATTTTTGGTTTCTTCATTATAATAAGGATGTGAATTTTTAGTTAAGTATTACCTTGTGTTTGAACTAAATAAATAATTTGATAACAAATTGTATAAGAAAATTTAGAGCATTTATTATCCTGATTGCATTGTTACAATTCTTAGAAATATAAAGTGGACAAACAAATTATTCTTTATAATAGTAGAAAAGCCTTGAAAAAATTAAAAAGTTAGCCCTATGATTCTCCATCTAGTTTTTGTTTCCATCTTAATTGCAAATGTTTTAATAGATCTCTATCTTAATAAAAAATTGAAATAGATCTCTATCTTAATAAAAAAAAATTGAAATAGATCTACTAAAAATTGAAACAAAAAATGGACAAACAAATTCTTCATCTGAATTGAAAAGTTAAAAAATTGAAGAGTTTTTTAATAGATCTTTATTTTTATTGGTTCATTTACATCCAAAGATCATAAAACTAAGATAATTGAGAAATTCTAATTAAAAAAAGATCTTTACTTAGATGTTGTAGATGGAAACTATAACATAAAAAAGGAGCTGGTTATTTAGAATGATTAAATTCATGTGAACTTCCTTGTCTTTTTGTTAAATTTTTTTTTGATAAAATGTCAAATCCTTCACTTAAATATAAAATAGAGAAATGGAAGCCAACAATCCCTTAGGTATTCTTGGCATTTGAATATCATAAAAATTCATCTTGTGTTTTCATTCTTCACCAAAGTATCAATACATTTTGCTTAGCTGGTCAATGTCATCTGTAATAGTGATGTTAGATCATATAAAATAGAATTTGAAGAAGTCATTACTAGAATAAATAAGGGGTAGAGGTTTGGAGTTTTTGATTCATTTCTCTACTAAGTTCATGTGATTAATGTTGTCAGGATTGAAGTTTTTATTAAAAAAAAAATAGGTGTGTTGCCCATTAATTGTAAAGCTAATAAATTAATTCTAATTTAACCATTGTAGATTGTGAAATCCTAAATGTTATGCCTAAGGAGTAAAGCATATGTTGTTTTAGATTGAACTGATTGGAAGAAAATTAGACACATCATGCTCAAGAATTTTAGGATGAATAATGTCTCTTTCCATGTCATATTTGATTAATTTGATTGTTTGATTTTAGTATAAATATGACAAGAGAAATATTTTTTTTATTTCAGAAATAAAGTAATACGATGGTATTGTTTACATCAAATAAAAACATATACATATCAATAGTATAAGAACAATGATTTTTCATGATAATGTAAAGGAAATAAAGTTATCGATCAAATGCAATGGAATCAATTATGTTGAAATAGTCTTGATCAAACAATTAGGAAAATAGTTGACTATGAGTTATGATCGACTAAGAAAAAGAGATTGATCATGAGAGATTTAATATACATATAAAACTAGAAAGTTTGGTTTTAATCATAATGAAAGTTCTAATTAGAATAATGGACAAGAAGTCACATATTAGCTTTGGATTATATAGGTATCAATAAAGCAAACGTTTTATTTATATGAGGATTTAATAAAAGTTTTTTTATTGATTACCATTATTTGTATAGGATAAGAGTTATATATGTTGATAATATTTAAACTTTATATCATTACAAAGAGGGTCATATAATTATTATAAATGATGACCAACCTATATATGTAATTTAAATTCAATTCTTCTCTTTACAACTTTATTATTTTCTTGATTGCTTTTATTTTTTACAAGTACTCTTTATTTCTTTTTCCTCTAAATATGTGTTTGATTCTTTACGTGGTAGTAAAAAAAAACAAATAATTTTTTTAAGATTCAAGGTTTAATATCCCAACACTCTACTTGATTTTGTTATCTTCACTCAAAATTAAATTCTTAATTGTATTTTTATCGTTGAAAGAAAAAGAAGAAGAAGAAAACAGTTTAATTGATCCAAGAATATCTGAACAAGCAATAAGCACAATTAAAACATTACAAAAAATTATTTTATTAGCAACAAAAATAGTATGATTTTCAATAACAATGTTGTTCGAGATAGCCTTCAATTTAATTGAGAGAGGGTCTCAGAGATAACCTCATAAACAAACTTGCATATGTTGAATGGTCTCTATTGGTAAAATCTTTGGGCTCTCAACTTTGAGTTTAGTAGAACTCTTATTTCAAAAAGAAAACTTTGAATAACCTTCATCACCTCTGGACCTATTACATCCTAACAATTTTGAAAGAAGTAATCCATCTGCTCTACAAGTCTTTAAAGAGCCCAATCTAAATGCAACTTTATCTTTCAAAACAGGAGTTAATAGCCTAAAAACTCATTTCTTCTGTAAAGTTATTGGTTGGTACTAGCAATACAGCAGCCAATAATTTTCTTGTCATCAATTCATTGTTAAAACAACACTAATTTACAAGGAATCTTTTAAAGAATTTAATTGTTCTATGCGATGATTTACCTTTTTATGCAATAATTTAATCCAATTTAGGACATTAAAAATGGTTTTAATTTGCAGGTGCTTCGTGGGGGGTCCAAATTTCTTCAAGACAATGAGTGAGGTTGAATTTCATGAAGAGATATTGAAAAAGGCATTGAAATGTGTCCGAAATCGCAAGGTATAAAATTCAGCCTTTTGTATATGATATGACTACTTGAATGCCAATCCTAAATGCTCATATTTTAGTTACAAACTAGTTATTGTGTTCTTACTACACTGCATAAATGATTCACAATTAATTTCTAATAGAAAACAAGATTAAATCTACATTGTAGATATGATTTTTGATGTTATAAAGTTTATTAATTAATAAATGATAAAAAATGATGTATGTATTTATTATAATAAATTCAAAAATAAATAGACCTATAAATTGTAAAATGAGTTATAAAAGTTAATAAAAGATTAAAATTAAAAGTTGATCTTCCTTGCAAGAAAAATAAATAAATGCATATACAAAGTACATAAATAACTAGACCATTTTCAAAGTTAAAATTTATTTAATATTACTGCAACTAAAATAATTATTTGAAAGATTTTTAAGAAACTTTCTTATCAAAGACAAATTTATTGACATAAATATAACTTTTTTTCATTGGCTGAATTCCTATTCTCTCCTCTCCCATGAGCTTTCTTCAACATCCAAAGACATAGAGTGAGGAAAATGAAGTTTTGAGATCAAAATATGAACATTGGGATCATTGAACTCCTTTTTCATTGAATATGCATAAGAACATTTTTAATATTTTTTCTTTTGCATATAGTATATAATAATTAAAAAAGAAATTTCTAAGATTCTCATAAAAATCTATAATACTATTTAACAACTATGAAAAAATTGAATACTAATCTAAATATCATATTAAGTATTTTATTTATAGTTCATTTCAAAAAAATCTAAAAAAAAACTATAATGAAAGGGTAGATGCTTGGGATTAGGAGATTAGGTTGTGTACATTGCATAACAAAAAACAAGTTTGTGAAATAAACAGAAACAACATATAATTTTTATCGAATAAAATCACCATACAAAAACTTTAATTAAAAATTTTATTACTAAATATTTATTTTTAGGTTTATTTCTATCAGAGGTTTACAACATCTTATATAACAAAAAAGAAACAACCTAATGAAATTGAGAAATCCAAAAATAAAAAAAAAAAACAAGAAAACTAGCTTAAACAAAACATTAAAACCCCAATTTATAAATTTTCCTGGCTATTACAGTTCTTTCTTAATAGTAGGTCTATAGAATTCCTCAAAAAATTTGAGCGTGATCTAATAATTAAAATAAAAATTATAAGTTTTTTCATCAAACTAGTCACCCTATATGATTCACACTTTTTTATGAATTTAGTTTTCTCCCAACAACCAATAAATATCCTTGCAAGGTTATACATGTAACCTATTTTTTGTATAGCAATAACTAACTGATCAAAACTGCTTGCATTAGACTAGCATGCTTAGACCTGCTAGGCTATATAATTTTTTTATTTTTTTTAATGTTTAATGATAGACATTATCATCCAATGGTTTAGGTTCTAAGAGGTGGTTGAAAAGTCATGTTTTGAATTTAAAAACTTATTTTTCAATTTATTTTCACTTGAAAATACTATAATGATCTCAATAAACTTATTATCAATGTCAATACACCATTTAATTAGTTGAAAGATACAAAATTAAGCTAAATCAAAAAATCATTTTTAAAATTTATTCTACTTTTTTCCACCAAGATAAAAATTCATAATAACTCAATAACACTCTTCTTGTCAAGAGAACTCATTATATAACAAGATCATCTTTTTTAGTATGAAAATAATGATTTTAAGGACCATAGAAGTAAAAAAGAAATCTTTTGGAATGAAAATGACGTTTTCCAAACTAAAATTAAAAAATCCCTGTTATTTGTTTTATGTTTATAAAATGAAATCTTATTTTATTAAATTGTCCTCCAATGTAACTCTAAAATCTTCCCAAACACCTTGTAACAAACGATGCAAGTGTTTGAGGAAAAGACAGCAGCAAGTTAGCGGTTAATAACATAACTAGACACTGTATTTATTTATTTTAAACAGTCACTTATTGTACTTATCATATCTCTCTGTATTTAATTTTTAATTATGATTTCGTATTTAATTCTATACAATCAAATCTTATCAATTCCTAACTTTGAGGAAGCATAGCTGTAAGACTTTCTATAATTGTCTTTCAATCATCCTTACAGTACAATCAGATATTTGGCAGCAAGTTTTCGACGTAAAAAAGTACAATTTATTGTAATTATAGGTGTTTCCCCTAATTAATCTGTAGATCATTATTATGAATTGTGAAAATAACAAATATCATTCTTAAATTATTGAATTAAATAAGGCCCGCTAGTAATCATGCTTTGTTGTGGTATTCAGAGAGCATTTCTTCAAGAAATTGCAAATGACACAGGCGGCGTGATGGGAAGTTCAAGCCATAGCTTCAATGGGCCTCAACAAATTGTTCCCTCAAGCCTGGTGATGGATGTTGCAGATCGCTGTAATGGAGTTGAAACCTTGTATGAGTTTAATTATTGACCCAAATTAATATAGCTAGAAGCTTAGTAACTTGCATATCATGATAATGTGCCTCTTTTAAAGTTTTTCTTGGTTTAGCCATGAACATATTATCAAAATCTTAGAATTCCCTTGGTTTTGACTGCAGCAATCAACCTCAAACGTTGGCTGGAATCATGCAATCACCAGGAATGCTCCAAGGCTATGCATTCCCTTCCAACAATATCCAGAATAATGGGGACAGTAGTTCTAATGTCTTCATGCCCAACGACTCTGACTTGAATGCCAGCTTCTCTCAAGGAAAGAACATCACTGAACAGGTGCTCTTTTTGCTTCCATAATTATCTCGTACATTCGATTATTACTATTGCTTATAAATTGTTGAAGATCACGTAGTTAGTCAAAGAAATCTACTCCATGTCGGGAAGTGGAAGTACCAATGCAGTGCAAAGCAGTGCAGGTGATCCAGCTATGAGTTGTTTTGCTGCATTTTCACGCCATGATCCCTGTGGCAGCGGTCCTTTTCCTTTTTGATGCCGAAAGAATTATGTCCAAGATGAAAGAGAAAACACAATCATCCTCGAAACGGACGAAGATGGTGGTGCTTGCCTATAATACTTTAGAACATTTATGTTGATCATAAGGCATCTTTCAAATTAGCTTCCATATAACACTTTTATGCGACAATGGATCGTTTCAGAACTTTATGAGTTTGTGCTTAGACCTTGAACAACCATGGCAATATTTCAAAGATTTACCTTTAACAATTAATATAAATTTATTTTTAAGATTTATTTAATAATTTTTTAAATCAAATAGTTTTTTTATAATTTAATTGTTTTATACCATGCTGGGCTGCTGGCCTCATTGTGTTTTGGTTGTTGTAGTTTAGTCAAATTAAAGTAAAAAGAATAGATTAGAGAGTCAAGTTAGTTTAAATGCTTTTTCATGGTTTCTTTTTATTTACATGGAGGAAGTTACTTACTTTTAGGAGGTTGGTGATGATTATTTTTTAAAATATTTTTATTTAAAAATATATATTTTTATTTTTAAAAAATTAATTTTAAATATAAATACTTCATGAAAAAAAATTATTTAATATAAATAATTTTTAAATTTTTTTAACAAAAACAAGTTAAACTGCACCAAACACATCCCAAACATGTCACTTCACCCTAACTTTTTAAATAAAAGACATTTAGGTAAATATCCAATTGACACATCCATGTAAAAAAAAAACTCGGTACAGAAATTACATTTTATTATTATTATTATTCGTTGGAGGTTCACAGAATCTTATTTATGATAGGGGTAGTTTCTCCTCACTACAAACAAAAAACTAGAATTACTGAGAATCAAACGTCATTTTAATAGTAATAAAAAAAATTAAAAGAAACAGAAAGCTTTTTAATACACAATCACTAGCACATTGTACGTTGATGTGTGAGAGCGTGATTTTAAATGTTTATACACGTCATCTTGCATAGATTTTAAACGTTTATACATGTCATCTTGCATAGATTATCCCTCCTCATATAACATTCACTTTTTATTGAATAGTTTTTTTTATTCTTCTTTTCTTTCTTTATTTTTTTAAATTTAATTTATAATTTTTTTATTTTAATTTTACTTTTAAATATTAATTTTATTTGGAATAGAGTTTAATATTTTTTTAATTTAATTTTTATAACACTATTTTAAAATCATCACCTGCATTGTGTGTTTAATAACACTATTTTAAGATTTTTTTTAATTTTATTTTTTAATATTATATTAATTTAAAATTATTTTCCTGATTTATTTTAATTTATTTTTTATAAAATTATTTTTATTTCATAACTCTAGCAATAAAAATAAAAATTTACTTGTAGTTGACTTGATTTATTTTTTATGTTATTTAATTAATTTTTTATTTTATTTTTTAATATTGATTTAATTAAAAATTTAATTATATAATTTATTTTAATTTAATTATTTTAAATTTATAACTTGCTATATATTTAACATGTTAACTTTAATACATACTATGAGGTTGAATTGCTTCAAGTGTTGTTCTTTTTATCGCAAACTGGACGTACAATATTTTTTGGTTTTGTTATACTGCGTGAGATCCTTTATTAAAGGGAAGTGAAGTCAGTTTTATGTACTAACGTCTGCCTTAATTAAGATTGAATGGAACTTATGTAAACTATATATATATATATATATATATATATATATATATATATATATATATATATATATATATAAAACAAGGTGAATGAGAGAATTGAAAGAGAGAGTGACGGGGTCTCACCAAAAGCTTAATTATTGATATTTAGTATGAGTGTAAATCAATACACCTGGCTCAATTTAAATAAATAGAGTATTGAGATATTTATAAAGTATTAAAAATATTTTTTTCTCAATATCATCGAAATTGTTGAATAAAAAGTATTTTGGTAAGCAAAATACAATGATTAAAGTAAAATCCAGCGAAATGTTACTCCATCCCTTATGTTATTGGGAAAGGGACAGTTTTGAAATCTACTCAATTATTAATGAATGATTGATATATATATATATATATATACACACACACACATAATCGATCAACTTAATTGCTTAATTGTTCATTTAGATTGTTTTTCATACACTGCAATAATGGCTTCTATTGAACTGTATATATATATATTATTATCTTGAATTCAGTAATTTTTTATTTTTTATAGATCAGTGAGTTGGGATATCCGATTTGTTTGTAAAAGCTGGGTCTTATATATTGATTCTGTCTATGACTGCCCACTCTGATAGTCTCAAGAATAGTGTATACGGTGGATATCGAGGATCGATCCACCATAAAAGAACCCATGAAATGCATGCTTCCAAACAAGAAAGTTTAAACCTCAGTAACTAGTAGTTAACAACAACAAAACAGGGATAATGATAATTATTATTATTAGGAGTATTATTAATTATATGGCTATAAGAGATCAGGAATATCTAGCACGTGCACTAAAATCCATGCACAAAAAGGCTACAAATATATCCAAAAAAAAAAAAAACACCAAATCGAATCGCGATATCGAAGATAGGAAACAAGTGCTGTTCACGACTAACTGTTTCTTAACGTTTTTTCTTCAACTTTAATTAGTAATAATGGAAATGAAAAAGGAAGAGAAAAGGCACCGTGGATAAACAAGCATCAAATGGACACTTACATCATGCGCAGTGCATATTATGCGAACTTATTACACAAACACAAACACACACTTTCCCTGCACAAAATCAAAAGGAAACCACTGGTAAAACAGACACTTTCAAAAGCTAAACAAAATAAAACACTGTCACAGGACTCCCTTCTCCCATGGAAGGAAAGACGAAGAGATCCCTTTTTGGTCGGTAGTCCAATTCTCGATTCTCATGCACTCAACTATGTCTTTCTGGGGTCCAATGCGGCGCAGATGGACTGAAATGCTTGGACACCACTCTAAAGTCAAGCAATTCCATGATAGGAGTGAAGCTAACACACCTTGGTACCTTGTACTGATTAATAGATGCACCCCTTGAAATTGCATAATCCATCAGCTCTTCAAAAGTTCCGTTCTTTACCACCCTTATCTCTAGTGGTCCAATAGAGTTATCAGCAACTCGACTTTGTCTATAAACTGAATTCAGTGACTCTTCCATGGCTAGACAACATTGGTTCAAAACCTCCTCAGTTGGCGAATTAGCTGGATCTTTAACGAGCAACTCCCAATAAATCACATAGTGACCTGGAATTATTTTGGTATCTGCATAACTAGTGTACTCAACAACGCTAGTGTTGAACTCACGTAACAACAAGGATGCATTTTCAATGGCCTTTTGCAACTCAGCCTCATCGGTCTTGTCCGACTCGATGCTCAATAGGACATTCTTTCTCCTCACAAATCGAAACTGTGGAGCCTTGTTGTAGAACCCAGTGACTAAAAGGATATCACCTACTCGGTACCGATTGAGGCCCGAATAAGTAGTGATCACAAGTTCGTATTCCTTGCCAACTTCAAGATCAGCAAGGTCCAGGAGACGAGGAGGTGATTCACGAGAGAAGGCCGGAGCTGAGGGATCGTGAGGCAAAAACTCAAAGTAACCCATGTTTGGCATCATCGTATAAGAAACCTCTGATGGTTTGCTCATCGGCCTCAGGTTAAGCCCAAAAAAACACTCAGATGAAGCATACATAGTGCAAGGCTTTGGCAAGCCACCACTATAGTAATCCAGAGTGGGAATGTATTGAGCCATAGCTCCAGTGACAATCACATCAAGATATTTCGTGTTGGGCCAAATTCTAGTGATAATACGTTCCCAATTTTCGTCTGAGCACTCTTTGGTGATGAACTCAGCAAGTTCTTGGTTAGGTTTCAGGATTTTGGCCATACATTCTCTTATTGAAGGGTTCGTAACTTTAGGGTTTAAGCTGCCAGTGGAGATATCATTGGCAAGCTCTTTCCAGTTGAGTTGAAGGAATCGAATGGCTCTAAGAAGGCCAGATGCAAACACAGCACCAACCCGAAGCACTTCCTCTCGCATAATCAGGCCACACAACATTTGAGAGTACATACTCTGGAAGGAATCTACACATAGAATTGTCTCGTTGGGGCTTGTGATAACATTATAAGGGTCATAGGGTCTGGTTTTGAATTGTTTGCTCTTGTAGTAGCTAGTGAGCACTGGACGTGCCACTAGCCCACCAGGAGTTTTTGCTTCCGCCTTGATAAAATAGAAGTAAAGACCCTTTCCTTTGTCCAAACCCGGTACATAGCTACCATAAACGGAAAGATTTATCAACAGAAAATATATCGCATGACATGGTTTCAAAGAAATAAAGCACAAAGAACACGCATGGCATCTTCACCAAAAGCAAGAGAATGATAATACTCACAGGTTCATGACAGGCATGAGAAGACTGTACAATAGCTGACGACGATCCATTTCTTCTTCAATTGTTGGCATCAATTTCCTTTCACCAGCAGAAGTACCAGAGCTGCCAAACCATGCACCCACAATTTCAAACTCAAGAATTCTAATTAAAACACAAAAACTAATAAAATGAAGAGTCTATTTAACAAAAGACTTGCATGTCTTGGTACCTGGTTAGGAACTCAGAAATAGGATGAGAGGACAAGATGGGAGACTTGTCACCATTAGCAATACGTTGGATCTCAGGTTGAAGATCCTCATAGGTAACCATAGGAATTTTGGACTTGAAACTATCCCTATCAGTAGCTCCGTTGAGATGGTATTTTTGAAGATATTCAGTCTCAGCATTGCTGGTGAGTATTTCTTTCAGAACCCTCTCTTGCACTAGGTCTACATTTGCTGTCATATCTTCAATAAACTGAAGAGCTTTAGCATCTTTTTCGCATGCAGGAGGACCTAGCCGTGATGACAATAATGACTCAATAGCCATAGATGGAGAGAGATTTCAAAAGATGAAGAGCTAGCTAGGAATAGAGGAGGAAGAGTTGTGAATTGTTTTGTAGAAGAAATGGCGTGCGCATGTGGTGAATATATAGGAGGAAAGATTGAGGTAGGGTTTTGATTATTTACGTAGCCGGCCGGATCTAAGAGAGGTGTTTTGGAGGGACGTTGATGGATTGGCCTTGTTAGAAAAACAATTAAATATTTTTGTCTGAAGAGACTGTCTGGGTAAAGCGGGGACATGTGGGGACCACAAAACGTCACCTTTTCTCTTTATGATCAGACAAGGTGGGCTCCACATGTCTTGCCATGTCAATATGGTATTGTTTGGGCCTTGGCGTCACCCAGACCACGCGGCACTTTTATTGCTGGTTTGTTGGTCTAGACAGTGATGCCTGCCGGCTTAACATTACCATCTTGACACGGCTTGACCTGGGCGTGTTGTTTTTTACCTCTTTATACCCTTTTATTTTTATTTGACAATTTATCAGAGTATTTTCTGGTGGATTTCTGTACCCATTAATGATTTTAAACATACATTCCATTTGTAGAAGATATATTCTAAAATGCTTCATAAAGTTTGTTAATGTCTGACTTTAAAATTTGGAATTAAAAAAAAATTAAGGAATTCAACAAGGATCTTTATTTAATCAAATTCACCACTTGGTTAATTAATAATATTTATTAGTTGCCAAGGTTTTTTAAACCTTCCGAGCACGCTATGTTATAATATTAATTACTTGGTGATTTTACAGATTTATTATGATGTACTACATAGATTTTATCCCTGATTTAGTAATTTTCAAGTTAATTTCTACCATGCTATTTAACTCTCTCTCTCTGTCTCTCTATATATATATATATATCCCCTGGATCATTAATTGAAATTAATATGGAAATGAGTCATTTCGAGCTATTCCATTACATGCGTATCCAACTCAATTATGTTGAGATGCAAATTACAAAAAGATTATCAATATATAAGAAAAGGAAAAGCTTACATGGTGCAGTGATCACGTGGATGGGATATGATGTTTGAGTGATTATGCTTTAGTTTTTGTGATTTGATCTTCTTTGTGCTATTACAGGTTTTGAGTGTGGAAACGGAGTGGGTGAGTTTCTGCATTGTTTTTGCGCTACATATGCAAGCCATTGCCTCTTCACCATCATCTTTTGGGACTGATTAGAATATAATAGTTTAAATAAACCAGGATTAGAGACTAAACAATATGGTGATTATGTTTTATTGTCAGATAACGACGTTGACATCAAGAGAATCCTAAGGGAGACAAAGAAATATTCATTTGATTAATTTAGAAAAAGAGCGAGGCTCAGAGCCACAAGCTATAGGTCACAATTGATAGAGCTCTGATTGGAGAGAGCAAATCTTATTTTTCTTCTATTAAAGTCTTATATATATATATGGCATTTACTTTGTTTTATAAGAAACTAATCATCTAAGATTCATACAATCTTCAATTTGTATGAAGATTAGCATATAAATTTGTTTGAAAATCATTTCTTTCATATTTGTATATAATCCTCATTTTTCTTGAGATAAATGTAAACGCATATAAAATTAAATATGCATTTCCACATCCATTGGTCAAATATCAAGAAGTAATAATTTCTTGCGCCATCAAGCATGCAGTACCCGCTTGATTTCAATTTTTCTTATCATATAGAATGCAGTGAGAATTCATTGAATTTTGTCTATCGATCATATTTGCTTTGTTATAAGGAAAGAAATATCTTTAACAAATTATATGCAGTTCTAAATTGAAAAACATTGAGAGACAAATAAGTATGTAACAAGTAATACTATTTCTTAAGAACAAAAATAACTAGAAAATTTATTAGCAGCAAAAAAGTTTTTTTAACCTAAGATAAATATTTATTAAAGGCAAGTTAAACAAAAATCAAAACTACAACAAGACAGTTGTACTTAAGTGAAGAAGACTCCATGGACTCAGGAAGATGTAATTTTATGCAATCATAACGTTTCATTTTATTAATGTCATGTTGGCTAATCCGTGTAATATATATGATAATTGTGAATAACTAGATATAGATTTATTCATATAAAAAGCCTAGAATAATTGTTCATGGACTACTAGAACAAAAATATTTTTTTAAAAAAATTATATTCATACTAGATGACCAGCTTGACAAGAAAAAAAATCATTATTTTTAATTTAATTATTAAATTGTAATTAAATTTTAAAAGATATTTTGATAGGTTTATTTTTACAGGAAGTTAATTGTAACTAGTCAAAGCTATAGAGGCCTATTAATTAGGAGAATTCTGAACAAATTGGTTAATAAACTTGATTTATATATTAGAATCCCACCTTTTATCAAACTTAAACTGTTTTTGTACATGCAATAGCATTCACTTCTAACAAAATTGATATGCAATCAGAATCAAGTTCATTGAGATTTTAAAGCTTATAATTTTGATAAAGTTTCTCTTATTGATTGGTGCCAGGAATTAATCCAAATGTTCTCTAATTTTAACATTTTAATTTTGAAGAGATTTCAATTAAAACCTATAAAATTAAAATCTTTTCAAAGATAGTAATTAACTAATATGATGTAATTAAGTCGATGTGCTTATTGAGAGTCATGAGCACCTAAAAGCAAGCCTTAGTTTTACTTAAAAGACTATTTTATGCATAAGTTAGCAAAGTTATTAGAAGAAATGAAGCTTTAAAGGTTGTGATATATATTTGTGTTTATAGAGAGAGATGAAGAGATAAGAATGCTAAAAATAAGACATTGTATTCTACCTTACCTCATAGTTCATGGATATTTATATATTTATAAGTCATACCAACTTGCTTAGTGATAAGGTCAAAATAAAGAATAAAGTGTGACATTGAGTTAATAGCAATCATTAGGATTTATAAAACCTAAAGGTCGGTGATGTAATATTGAGTAAGAAGGATCTTTTTACAGTAAGCCACCCACTAGGTATAAGCTTGCCTAATGTAATTTCATGGATTTAATTATAAAAAGGAGATATGAGAGCATTTAATACTAAATATCAATTGTATAAAAGCTAGGTGGATATACTCAAATTTGAACATGTTATGTCTGACCTTAATTGTCTCTAAGATAAGCATGCTAAGATTCCTTACTTTATTGACCTGGATCTTAAACCCATCTTGAAGATCAAAGGTTTGTATAATGTTTTGGTAAATTAGGTCTCTTAGGAGTCATGCAACCTTGATTAGATTTTTTAGGATTCATGACATTCCATTTGGTTCTAGTGATGTGTTGGTTCATGTAAGATAATGGGGTTTGATAAGGGATGTTATTCCTATCTAAGTTTGGTGGGTTTAAGAGTAAATCCTAGTGATATGACTAAAAGATGAATATCTTATATCAAGTGTAAGAGTATTAAAGTAATAAATAACCTTGCAAAATCATAGTCGAACCATAAAAAGGTTAACTGTATAAATTATAAATAACAACAATAACAATAATAATAAGTTAAAAAGGATTTTGAGATTATAAGATTAATGTGAGGATTAAACAATGATATAAATAAATATCAAGGTTAGAGGGTTTACTAATGGTATTTCAAACAAGCATAGTATAAACTGTTTTTTTTTTTGCTCAACTGGAAACCGCATATAAAAGAGGTTTCAATCGGATTATAAATTGTTAATATAATTACAACAGTTATCTTATTTGAACAATGTTAATACTTGTAAATGTTGTCAAATATTCATGATTATAACTTATATTAATAACAAATTAGGTTCCTTTCATAGCACAAGTGTCAATTATACTATACGGTTGGCTATGAAAGTACCACATATTTATTGTACCAAGGGTTATACAATATAAATCTAGATTAACCATTTAACAAGCAAAGTATTAAAAATAAATAAAATAACAAATAAAAAACATGTTATTATCAAACATTAAAGTCCATGTTGAGTTTATATTATACTTATTCTTATACCATTAGTGTACTTTTATCACTTTGACATGATAAACTTAACTAAATATAATGAAGTAGAGAAACATAAATATAATATAAGTAAACTAAGTAAAAGAAAGGAAATGAAAAGCATAAACAAAATATTAATATAAGCAAAACTTAAGCTTTACAACAAGAAAGAGAACAAGAATATGACCTTCATATGAAAACCAAGATGCCTAAATGCATGACAAATGCCTCTTTTTATAGGCCAAAATTTAAAACTATTGATTTATTGACTAATTATTGAGTAGGTGGCCACATCTTAACTTGGTGACAATCCTTATCTTTTTGTCTGAGCAAAACATCATTGCTAACATCAGAATTTAAACAAATTGTTTTCATGAAAGTTCAAGAAAATTATCTCAACTTTTCAACAAAAAAATATTAAGGTCATTTGGACTTCTTAAACTTGAGATATGGGCTAAATACTAAACAATATATGGGTTGCAGGATAGATTCAGACTTCTCCGTTATTGCTATAATTTGAACTTGAAAATGGTATTTTTGAATCTTGCAATCTCATGAAATTTTTAGCCCTATGTCTTAGTGATTAGTACTTAAAAGTGTATTTTTATCATGGTTTTATATCATCATTTTGCACTTGAAGTATCAATAACTCCTTAACTAAAGCATGTTTTATAATAATATATCTAATAATATAAGATACCTTTAATTTATGGTAAATGTTTATTTTAAATGCAGGCCTATCACATAAATAAAAATATTGATTGATGACTTTAAGAACTTAAATTGCAAGGATAAAGAGATGGTCAAACTTAGAGAAGAGATGTCGGTGCAATCCAAACCGAAACACTGTTCGGTAATTAGGTCATATCTGGAGCTACAGATCTCAGATTTAGGTCCAATTTATATGGATAGAAAGGTAAGACATAGGCCTACAACTTTTATATGGAGCCCAAGATCTAAAAAGGCCATTATCAAGTCCAAATTATAGCAACAACAAAGAAGCCCGAATCTGTCTTCCAGCCCGAGCACTATTCGGTATTTTGGCCATATCTGGAGTTCTAGAAGTCTAAATGAGCTGAATTGTTTACACAAGAAAGCTGAGACAATTGCCTACAACTTTCATGTTTATAACTGGCTCCAATTTTGACGTTATCAATGACGTTTTGGGCAGACAAGAGAAGATAAGGATTGTCACCAAGTCAAAAGTTGGCCACCCACTTATCAATTAGTCATCAAATCAATAGTTCCCAATTTTGGCCTATAAAAGGAGGCATTTGCCATGCATTTAGGCATCTTGGTTTCCAGATCAAGATCATGCTCTTCCTTTCTCTCTTTGTATTTTTTGTAATGTTTATGCTTTGCTTTCATTAATATCAAGTTTATGCCTTTCATTTCCTTTCCTTTACTTAGTTAACTTTTATGTTCTTATTTTGTTTATTTGTTTTCCTTTCTTTCATTATGTCTAGCTAAGTTAATTATGTCAAGGTGAAAAGGTTACACTAATGGTGGAAGAATAAGTATAGTGTAAACTTAATATGGACCTTAATGTTTGATACTAACATGTTTTATATTTGTTATCTTGTTCACTCTTTAATACTTTGCTTGTTAAATGACTAATCTTGATTTATGTTGTATAACACTTGGTACAACAAATGCTTGGCACTTTCATGGCCCATAATGTATGGTATAACCGACACCTGAGCTATGAAAGGAACTTGATTTGTTGTTAACATAAGTTATAATCATGAATGCTTGACGAGATTTACAAGTATTAGCATTAATTGAATAAGATGACTAATGTAATCATGTTAACAATATATAATCTGATTGAAACCTCCTTTGTGTGTGGTTTCCAATTCAATAATAAGAGTTTATACTATATTTGTTTGATATACCATTAGTGGAACCTCTAACCTTGACATTTGTTATTATTATTGATTAATCCTTACATTAATTTTCCATCTTCAAGTTATCATCATCATCTTCTTCTTCTCTTTCTTTATTATTATTATTATTATTATTATTACTACTACTACTACTACTACTATTATTATTATTATTATTATTATTATTACTATTATTATTATAGTTGTTGTTCTTATTGTTATTGTTGTTGTTATTATTGCTATTATTGTTGTTTATAATTGTTGTCTATAATTTGTACAATTAACCTCCCTGTGGTTCGACCCCGGTCTTGCCGGATTATTTATTACTTCGACACTCCTGCACTTGGGAGAAGACATCAACCTTTTAGTCGTGTCAAGTTTTTAGCGCCGTTGCCGGGGAGGTAAGTCCTTGTATAAATTATAATATTTATTTTATTTTCTCTTTTCACTTTTCTTGTATATAACTTTATTTCTTTTCACTTGTTTCTTCTTCTTTTGTTTTCTTCTTCTTTTTATTCTGTTCCTACACGTGCATGAGAGTGTGGTCACGTACATCAAGTGGTAGACTTTGTAGGGTATCCTCATTATTTTCAGAAAATATGGCCGAAGAAGATAATCAATCACTTCATAATGAAAATAATGAGAATAACCGTGCTAGAACACTTAGAGACCACATGAATCCCACAAGAACAAGTGCACCATCATGCATAGTTTTTCCTCCCGATGCATCTCATTTTAATTTTAAACCAGGTATTATTCAACTTTTACCTTCTTTTCATGGTTTAGAATTGGAAAATCCATACTTGCATTTAAGGGAATTTGAGGAGGTGTGCAACACATATAACAACTTAAATTGTAGCATGAACACTATCAGATTAAAGCTTTTTCCTTTTTCATTAAAAGATAAAGCTAAAACATGGCTACAAAATTTGAGACCAGGATCCATTCGTGCTTGGGATGAAATGCAACAACAATTTTTAAAGAAGTTTTTCCCATCTCATAGAACAAACTCTTTTAAGAGACAAATCACCACTTTCACTCAAAAACCAGGAGAAACATTTTACCAATGTTGGGATAGGTATCGCGACTTGCTTAGTACTTGCCCTTATCATGGTTTTGAAACATGGAGATTGGTTTCACATTTCTATGAAGGGTTAACACCTAAAGATAGGCAAATGGTTGAATTGATGTGCAATGGAACTTTTGAAGATAAAGACCCTGATGAAGCAATGGAGTACTTAGACTTGTTAGCTAAAAATGCTCAAAATTGGGACACCGCGGGTACATATGAGGCACCGAGTAAAACTCAACCTCATACATCTAGTGGAGGTATGTACAACCTTAGGGAAGATCATGACCTTCAAGCCAAATTTGCATCTTTAGCTAGAAAAATCGAGGCACTAGAATTGAAAAAGAGTGGTCAATTAAACTCTGTTGAAAACATTATGTGTCAAATCTGTGAAACAAATGAACACTCAACCAATAACTGTCCAACCTTGCCTTCTTTTAAGAAATGTCTCCATGAACAAGCTCATGCTTTAAATAGTTTCCAAAGGCCCAACCATAACCCATACTCACAAACATACAATCCTGGTTGGAGAAATCACCTGAATTTCAGTTGGAAGAGTGACAATGCACAAACTTCACCACCACAGTTCCAAGCACACCATAATTTCCAAAATTATCATGGATATGCACCTCCTTATGCTCCATCTCCTACAAGAAAGTTTGAGGAAACTTTGTATGCATTCATTGAAAAGCAAGAGACAATCAACACTCAACTTGCTCAAAACATGACAGATTTTAAAGATACTCTTGCAAAATTAACATCTGCTCTCAGTTTCCAAGAGAAAGGTAAGTTTCCATCTCAACCACAACAAAATCCTAAGAGGCAATACAATGCAAATGCAAGTAGTTCTAGAAGCCAACACATGGATCAAGTCAAATCAGTCACTACTCTACGCAGTGGTAAGGTTATTAAAAAACCCTCTCTTGAACCTTATGAGAAAGATGATGAGTCAATTTCTAAGGGAAAGGAAGGGGTTGAATCTGAAAATTGCAAAGAAACGACTGATTCTCCGCCAGCACTTCCATTTTCTCATGCCATGACCAATCAGGAAGAAATCGAGGATGAAAAAGGCATCGAAAAGGTTGATGCGAATCTTTTATCAAAAGTGACAACAGATTCGACACCCGACATCACACCAATCGATGATTACTTTCCTGATGAATCTCTACTTTCTCTTAATTCAATGCCTTGGTTTGCTAAAAATATCAATTTTCTTGCTTCAGGATTTTTGCCAACTCATTGGAGTATTGAAGACAAAAGAAAATTTTTGAGCAACGAGCAAAATTTTTATTGGGATGACCCTTACTTATTCAATTATTGTCCTTATCAAATATTTCAAAAATTCATTCTCGACAATGAGGTAAGTAATTTCATTAAATTTTGTTACTCTAAGGCATGTGGGGATCATTTCTCATCAAAAAAGAGGATTGTAGAAATCTTACAAAGTGAATTTTACTGGCCCATCATATTCAAGGAGTCAGATGCATTCCGCAAAAACTGTGAAAATTTTCAGAAGGTGGGATTTATTTCAAAACACAGAGAGTCTATAGATAATCTTCTATTGACTCTTAAGTCTCATCATAGTCGAGATAAGCATCGTGTAATTCATGACTTATGAACCCATTTTCATAAAGAACATACTTGACTTAGTCTTGGGAATCTGACTAAAAAAGACCCTGTTTGCCAGTTTTTAAGAAAACTGGATGGGAAGCCTATCCCCGACCCATTGAGGGCGTTTAAGCTATTCTTGGACGTAAAACCAAGGGAAGATGTGAGCCACATTCACAATTGTGATTTGAATTTTTTTTGTTTGTAAAAACTTGCGTCTTTTGGTTTTATTATTGTGTTTTGTTATTTCTTATTTTTGTTTTAGTGTGTTTCAGGTTTTGTCAGTATTCGTTATTTCAGGTGATATCTTCTATACTCTATCTTTCTACCTTAGAACATTGAGGACAATGTCTTATTTTGGTTGGGGGGAGAGGGTAGTAGTTGATTAAAAAAAAAAATTGTTTTTCATTTCATAAAGCATGTGCATAATTGTTGTTACTAGGATGGCAGAGTAAAGGAGTTCTTTTGTTAAAGTGACTCTTGAGACGCATCTTAATAACCATTCTTAACAAGGTCTATTATAATACTTCCTGAAATATTTAGATTTACAAACTCTCGCAATGTTATCACTTAATTCTGCTCGTATACTTATTTAACATGTATTCTTAAACCTTAATTTACACACACACACTTTAACATATGATTGTGGGTTGCATATTGGATTATTACATTATTTATGTTCTTTTGTTAAAGGTAACAACTAAGGGAAAGGGATTGTATATAATTAAGCAAAAAAAAAAAAACATGAAAAACAAGAAAAAAGAAAAAAAAAGAAAAAAATGATGATAATAAAAAAGTAGATAAGTTTGGTTTCGTAGCCTCCCTAACCTAAGCAATTAAGCCCGAAGGGGTGTTTTAACACCTAATACCCTAAAGTCAACTGACTTGAGAGCTATTGGCCCAACGCTTGTTACATGGGTTGAGGAGAAAAGCTTAAGGGAATCAAACATTGCACTATCTACATATCAGTATCTACGACCCGAGTTACTAAGCTCGTAGGGGTGTCTTAACACCTAATGCCCTAAGACCAACTGGTCTGGGAGTCATTAGCTGAAAGCTCGTTACATGGGTTAAAGATGCATGATGTTTTTAAATTATATGTATATTTTTTTTTTAAAAAAAAGACAAAAATACTAATCCCAACCCAAGGAAGTTAACCTTAAACATTAGAACAAAAATTTTGTTTTCTTTCAAAAAAAGCCCCATAATTATATGTTGATACATTGAGCACAAAAGAAAGGTTTATTAATATCTTGTTAAGAGGTATTGAGCAGATATATAAATTTAATGAGAATTTGTTTATCTGGATAGATTAATGGAAGTTAAATGATGAATACCTTGCTTTGTGAAATTTGCAAATTGTTTTAACGCTTTGATTACTAGGGACTAGTAATAAGCTGGTTGAGGGGTGTGATTAGTATTTAAAAGTTTATTTTTATCATGGTTTTATATCATCATTTTGCACTTGAAGTATCAATAACTCCGTAACTAAAACATGTTTTATAATAATGTATCTAATAATATAAGATACCTATAATTTGTGGTAAATATCTATTTTTAATGCAGGCCTATCACATAAATGAAAGGATTGATTGATGACTTGAAGAACTTAAATTGCAAGGATAAAGAGATGGTCAAACTTAGAGAAGAGATGTCGGTGCAATCCAAACCGGAATACTGTTCGGTAATTGGGTCATATCTGGAGCTATAGATCTCAGATTTAGGTCCAATTTATATGGATGGAAAGGTAAGACATAGGCCTACAACTTTTATATGGAGCCCAAGATCTAAAAAGGCCATTATCAAGTCCAAATTGTAGCAACAACAAAGAAGCCCGAATCTGTCTTCCAGCCCGAGCACTATTCGGTATTTTGGCCATATCTGGAGTTCTAGAAGTCTAAATGAGCTGAATTGTTTACACAAGAAAGCTGAGACAATTGCCTACAACTTTCATGTTTACAACTGGCTCCAATTTTGACGTTATCAATGACGTTTTGGGCAGACAAGAGAAGATAAGGATTGTCACCAAGTCAAAAGTTGGCCACCCACTTATCAATTAGTCATCAAATCAATAGTTTCCAATTTTGGCCTATAAAAGGAGGCATTTGCCATGCATTTAGGCATCTTGGTTTCCAGATCAAGATCATGCTCTTCCTTTCTCTCTTTGTATTTTTTGTAATGTTTATGCTTTGCTTTCATTAATATCAAGTTTATGCCTTTCATTTCCTTTCCTTTACTTAGTTAACTTTTATGTTCTTATTTTGTTTATTTGTTTTCCTTTCTTTCATTATGTCTAGCTAAGTTAATTATGTCAAGGTGAAAAGGTTACACTAATGGTGGAAGAATAAGTATAGTGTAAACTTAATATGGACCTTAATGTTTGATACTAACATGTTTTATATTTGTTATCTTGTTCACTCTTTAATACTTTGCTTGTTAAATGACTAATCTTGATTTATGTTGTATAACACTTGGTACAACAAATGCTTGGCACTTTCATGGCCCATAATGTATGGTATAACCGACACCTGAGCTATGAAAGGAACTTGATTTGTTGTTAACATAAGTTATAATCATGAATGCTTGACGAGATTTACAAGTATTAGCATTAATTGAATAAGATGACTAATGTAATCATGTTAACAATATATAATCTGATTGAAACCTCCTTTGTGTGTGGTTTCCAATTCAATAATAAGAGTTTATACTATATTTGTTTGATATACCATTAGTGGAACCTCTAACCTTGACATTTGTTATTATTATTGATTAATCCTTACATTAATTTTCCATCTTCAAGTTATCATCATCTTCTTCTTCTTCTCTTTCTTTATTATTATTATTATTATTATTACTACTACTACTACTACTACTACTACTACTACTACTACTACTATTATTATTATTATTACTATTATTATTATAGTTGTTGTTCTTATTGTTATTGTTGTTGTTATTATTGCTATTATTGTTGTTTATAATTGTTGTCTATAATTTGTACAATTAACCTCCCTGTGGTTCGACCCCGGTCTTGCCGGGTTATTTATTACTTCGACACTCCTGTACTTGGGAGAAGACATCAACCTTTTAGTCGTGTCACTTAGCTTTTCATTTATATAGAGCAGGCCTAAATTCAAGTTTTACAACTCCAGTTATGATCCAATAATCGAATAATGTTCTAGTTTGGACTGAACTAACTTCTCTTTTCTAAGCTTAGCCCTCTCTTTGTCTTCTCAATTCAATAGTTGAACTCATCAATCAATCCCTTGATTTATGCGATAAGCCTGCATTTAAGATGAATATTTACTATAAATTAAATGTGTATTATATTATTAAACATGATATTATAAAAACATGCTCTAGTTAAGGAGTTATTGATACTTCAAGTGTAAAATGATGATATAAAATCTTGATAAAAATACACTTTTAAATACTAATCATTACAATTCTGGATCATGCTCATAAATTGGATTTTTGTTCATTTCTATGTGTGTTCTCCTCCCATCTTGTTTATAATTGTCATGACCTTACTTCTCAATGTATTTATGTTTCTTGTCATGTTTCCTTTTATAAAAAAGTTTTTTTCATTTGAAAAATCTTAACAAATAGCACATATATCCACCACTCACCAGCTGATATTCCTACAACTCACTTGCCTAATTTTCTTTATTATTTAGTTTTTCACTCCCCTCCATCTGCAGCCTCTTTACCATATTGCCTACAACTTCTACACCTATTAACAAATGTTATGGCTTGGCACGATGTTAAGAAAAATAAAATTCAAGCGCTTAGTTCCAACGATAATCGGTCTTTAGTTCATTTTCATTCTTTAATATATTTTTTTGGTAGTTATTGGATATATAAAATCAAGCATTATGTATATGGTAGCATTAAACATTATGAGGCTTAGTTGGTTGCTACAAGCTTACTTAACAAGAAAGTATTGATTATTCATAGATTTTTAGTCTTATTATCAAGCAAGCCACTATTAAGATGATTTTCTCCATTGTCGTTTCCCGTGGTTGGGAAACTAATCAATTGGATATCTATAATACCTTTCTCAATGGGACCCTTAATGAAAAGGCATACATACAACAACTTTCAAGTTTTGGTGATTTTACTCTTTTCTCTCATGTGTGTTGGTTGCATAAGTCTTTATATGGCTTGAAACAAGCTCCTCAGGTATGATACACTCACTTAAATGATTATCTTTTCTCTATTGGATTTCATGCTTTTAAGGTTGACACTTTATTATTTATATTGTCTATGGGTGCTGATATTTTTCATTTACTTGTTTATATTGATAATATTTTGCTTATTGGAAGCAATTCAACATTGCTTCACCAATTGATACAGTTGTTGAGCTCCAAGTTTATGCTTCGAGATTTAGGCGTTTATTATTTTTTTGGGATTGAGGTTCATCTTACTAGTATAAGACTTATGCTATGATAAGATACATATATATTTGACATTCTCCATCATGTAAGTATGTGTTCTTATAAACCTATCGATACTTATTTTTTCTACTTGCGAGGTTATTGTGGTGCCTAATTGCTTGTTTTTTATCCTATTCAAGTTCTTTAAATTGTTAGTGCTCTTCAATATCTTAATTTTATGAGATCGAATATTTATTTTGCTATTAATAAGGTTTGTCAGTTAATGCATGCTTTTACAGATGCATATTGGGTTGCTGTTAAATGCATTCTATGTTATCTTAAGACTATTGTTCTTTTTTACTTACATATCACCTGTAGTTCTTTCTTTGCTTGACATGCTTTTACAGATACTAATTAGGTTGGTAGTTGATTAGTACTTAAAAGTGTATTTTTATCTAAGTTTTATATCATCATTTTGCACTTGAAGTATCAATAACTCCTTAACTAAAACATATTTTATAATAACATATCTAACAATATAAGATACCTTTAATTTATAGTAAATATTCATTTTAAATGCAGGTCTATCACATAAATGAATGGATTGATTGATGAGTTTAAGAACTGAAATTGAAAAGACAAAGAGATGACCAAACTTAGAAAATAGATGTTGGTGCAGACCAAACTAGAATACTATTCGGTAATTGGGTCATATCTAGAGTTATAGATCTCGGATTTAGGTATACTTTATATGGATGAAAAGATAAGACATAGGCCTATAACTTGCATATGGAGCTCAAGATTTAAAAAGGTCATTTTCAAGTCCAAATTGCAGCAACAACAAAGAAGTCTAAATATATCCTGCAGCTCGAATATTGTTCAGTGTCTAACCCATATTTAAAGTTCTAGAATTTCAAATGACCGTCATTTTTTTTCCTAGAAATCTGAGATAATTTCCTATAACTTTCATGTTTTCAAGTGGTTCCAATTCTAACATTATCAATTATATTTTAGGTAGACAAAAGAAGATAAGGATTGTCACCAAGTCAAGAGTTGGTCACTCACTCATCAATTAGTTATCAAATCAATGGTTTCTAATTTTGAACTATAAAAGAAGGCATTTGCCATGCATTTAGGCATTTTGGTATCTAGATCAAAATCATGCTCTTTCTTTCTCTCTTTATATTTTTGTAATGCTTAAGTTTTGCTTTTATTAATATTGAGTTTATGCCTTTCAATTCCTTTCCTTTACTTAGTTAAATTTCATTTTATTTATGTTCTTATTTTGTTTTTTTATTTTTATTTCTTTTATTATGTTTAACTAAGTTTATTATGTCAAGGTGAAAAGGTTATACTAATGGGGTAAGAATAAGTATAGTGTAAACTTAATATGAATTTTAATGTTTGATACTAACATGTTTTATATTTGTTATCTTGTTCACTTTTTAATACTTTACTTGTTAAATATCTAATCTAGATTTATGTTGTATAACACTTGGTACAACATATACTTGGCACTCTCATAGCCCATACTACATGATATAACCGACACCTAAGCTATAAAAGAAACTTGATTTATTATTAACATATGTCATAATCATGAATGTCCGATAATATTTATAAGTATTAGCATTAATTGAATAAGATAATTAATGTAATCACGTTAATAATTTATAATCTGATTAGAACCTCCTTTGTGTGTGGTTTTCAATTGAATAATAATAGTTTATACTATACTTGTTTGACATATCATTAATGGATCCTCTAATCTTGACATTTGTTGTTATCATTGTTTAATATTTACGTTAATCTTCCATCTCAAAGTTCTCATTAACTTCTTTTTCTTCTTCTTCTTTCTTACTACTACTACTACTACTACTATTATTATTATTATTATTATTATTATTATTATTATTATTATTATTATTATTGATATAATTGTTACTTTTGTTATTATTATTGTTGTTGTATTATTGTTATCTATAATTTATATAATTAATCTCCTTGTGGTTTGACCTCATTCTTGCTAGGTTATTTATTACTTTGACATTCCTGCACTTGAAAGAAGATATGAATCTTTTGGTCGTGTCAGTAGTTTTGATGATTGTAAGTATACAGGTAGCTATCTTGTTTTCTTTAGTAATACCCTGATTTCTTAGAAATAAAGCAAACACTGTATAGTTGCTCATTCTTCTACTGAAGCTGACTATAAAGCCTTAGCTAATGGCACTGATAAAGTTATATGGCTTCAGTATTTATTCTCTAATCTATATATTACACCTACTTCTATGCTTATGATATGGTGTGATAATCTGAGTGTTATTTATTTATCTGTGAATCTTATCTTTCATGTTTGTACTAAACATATTGAGGTCGATTATCATTTTATACATGATAGGATTACTAAGAAGGACATTTAGATTCATTTTATTTCTTCTAAGAATCAACTTGTTGATGTTCTTACTAAGCCACTTCCTAATGGTTCTTTAACTACTCTTGAGTTGAAACTTCAGGGTGACACTCCTCCTCCCTCAGTTTTAGAGGTTATATTATAATAAATTGCATAATATAGGTTGTATACAATTAGAAAAGGTTGATAGGCTTACTCTTGTATTTAGATATCTATAATAACTATTGTACATTGCCATATATATAAAAATAAAAAATATTAGCTAACTAATTAGTTAAACCTTTTATATTTTAAGCTAATATATTTATCATGTTATTAGAATGCCTCTTTAATTTTTTAGCCATTAAATTATAATTAAATTTCTATTTAAATAATATTAATGTTTTAAAATAAAATTATAACACGTGAGGTTTAATAACTTGTTCATATTATTTCAAGAGAAACTTGGTTTTTGTGATAGAGGGGTGTGGTGATATCAATAGTGATAGAAATTATGTATATATGCGTATTTTAATCAAAGCATAAATTAAATTAAGCATGTATTTCCATCAATCGAAAAGACAAAATCTGAAGGATGAATAATAATGTTTTTCAATGAAAAACTATATACATTGAAAAAAAGTTGTTCCCCGTCCGTCAAGTTTTTATATATATCTGTGAATTTGTGAGCGAATCAACATAAAGACTTGGTGTGTTAATAAATGTAATATTCATTGGGTCACACCATATGATTAAGTCATATTTTGTAACAAAATGCACATGAGACATTGACCTCTCAACCACCACCTTTATGGCTAATCTAAATTACAATAGATCGATGTTGAGATGCAAATCTTTATTTATTTAAAAGATGTATATATTTTGAAAAATGATTAATGAACAGTCCGATCCTTAATATAGTTAATTAATCCAGGGGTAATATTATAGCTAGCTAGGCATTCATTGCCGTAGAAGTTTCAGTTGAAAAAACGTAACCATTCGGATTAAATAAATTAATGGAGTCCATGAAGTTCTTCTTCCCACACATATCCATTACACTAGTCTCTTGTTATGAGATGCTGCGGCATAAAACTAATCTTGTCAACCCTTCTCGATGGCTCACGTAATTGAACTTTTACTTTCTTGATTGCAAGCAGGGAAACATGGTCAAGTTTGTTTGGCAGGATTACTGTTCACCTTAATTTCCTCGCAGTTTGGTGGTCTCAAGAAACTATGTATGTTTAATTGACAATTATTCCATCATGTCGGAAAGAACCGTGAACACGCAAAAGCATGGAATTCCAAGTTGGTTTAACCTTCTTTTTTTTTCAAGGTTTGTAATTAATCTAACCTCGTATATTTGATTGCATTCTATTAGATTTTCATAGTAAGAAATAATAGAAACGCATCACGTGACTTGTGTTTTTTTAATTTTAATAGTGAAAATCTGAAGAAAAAAAATTAGAGACATGACAACTTTTGAAAGATGGATTAGAGTAAATTAACAAATTCGTGAATGTATAACAACACATGGAGACTAGAGTGGTGTTTCCCTACTGTTTTCGGGGAAAATAAGAGTTAGTTGAGATAAATGTGATATGTTTCATTTTTATTTTTGAAATGAATTAAATTGATTCTAAAATAATTTTATTTTGATATTTTTATCTTCATATTCTCAATTAACTCTACGATCAAAGTTATCTGTCCTTGTTAATTAGAAGCAAAAGCTGGAGGCTGGGTTACTTGACCCTTCAAGGTGGAGACAGATGATCTTTGTTAGAAAGCTACAAGTTTATACGTATGTACAGATGTTTTTCTATATATATATATATATATATATATAAAGCCGCAAATATCAAGATGATCTCTGATTATCATGATCCTCCTGTCCGAGTCAAAACTTCAAAATCACGATTCTATTTGTGGAGTACAGTTGGTGATCACGTAATTGAGTACGCAATAGATGCAAAGCATCACCCGTTACTCTAGCAAGCTGACAACCATGTAGCCTGTTGAACATTGTACATTGGTCCACCTTTTCTTCTTTTTTTTCAGTGTAGGCTGTAGGAGTACAGCGTACTTAACGAAAAGATTCCCACCCCAAATGATTTGAGAGATTGCATCGAAACCTTTCTATGTTATCTTCTGCACACTAGTATATGCATTATTGTAATTCACCTCCAGCACCGATACAATCAGCTTGAGATAACTATAAAAATAATAAATAATAATTGGAGAATATATATATATATATATATATATATATATATATATATATATATATATATATACTCGGAACCCAATAATTAAAGTATAAATATCTATATTCTTTTACACAACAATAAATAATATGTGGAGAGTGAATATAAAAATAAAAAATTTGATGGATAAATACCCATTATCATCTTTATTTCTGCTGTTAATCTTTTATAATACACGAGTAAACTCTTTGGTATTACATTTACCATCGCTTCAACAACAATATAAGTTTTACGATTAGCTTGAACAAATATGGTTAAGTTTGAATAGTTTACGTATCTGAGATCTTCATAGCAGGTTCAATTATCTAGCTAAATATTGTTTCTATGTTTGTGTGCTGCTTAGATATCTATCTGGATTGGTTCTACTTATGCAATAATTATTGTTATTTGCAGTAGTTTGTTCTGTTCATTTTCTTGATCAATTAGGTTGTTTATATATATAAATATACTACCGTGTTGATGAATGTGTCTTTTAATATGCTGTGGGATAAAAAATTATGTTATTTAAGATGCTTACTAGATATTAAAATGAAAGTAGAAAAAACAATTCTATTTTAGGTGGATACTCTCTCTTCAATTTTCTGCTTTCTTCATTTAGTTCATCATATAGACGATAGTCAGTAAAGATGAGAATAACTTGAGCCATTTTCAATGATTTTTGAATAAATTCCAGTTATGTTGGATCTGGAAGGACAGAAAGAGGAGGGTTATTCAAGTTGTCTATAGTTAAAAGCCGAATAGTCCTTACAATGAAAAAACTAAAAATAAAAATCTATTTTCATTAATTTAGCCATGGAAACTGTATGGATATACTACTGATATAGAAACTGCGGAACAATGTTCAACTAACGTGCCCGCTGAAATAAAATTGGTCTCTTAATTAGCTAGAAGGGTGAACTTTTTCGTTTTTTAGTTCATGATTCATGCACTTTGGCTTTTAAATGGCTACATCAAATGAAGGTTTTCAATTCCTGCATGCCATGGTGTTTTTGCCTGTTCATATAAGGCAGATTTAAAGACATTTGCCTTGCTGATCCATCCCTCCAAGAGGCCTTGTGGCAATTCTTCTTTCCTTTTATGTGTTAAGACACGTTCACGCATGCATTGATTTCATTCCACATCCCTCCCTCCCTCCCTCTCCATTTCTCCCTCCCCCTAAAACTAGTACATGGAAAAATTGAATTAATTGTTGCCGGGAAAAAGATACTAATATAATTAAATTTACACTCCACGTGTATCAATTCTTTTTTATCTTTGTACAATTAAAATAGAATTAAATAATAAAAAAAATAAAAATTAATTATACATGTCACACATCTATAGCATCACAACTATCGGCGAACATAATATAGCAATCATAATATTGAAGAAAAATTATTTTTAATAAGGAGGTCTTTATTTTATTAGGTAAAAAACATAATTATTCTAATGTCAATACAAAAATAAAAATAAATTATTTTTTATTTAATATAAAGAATATACTTTACGTATATATTCATAATCTCATATTAAATTAATTATTTTGGTATTTTTGAAATGTAGGCCAAAATTGTTTATAATTTTACAAACTTGTTGTAAAGTTCAGGTAAAAATATTTTAAAATTTTAAAATAAATGCTATTTTTTTTTTTTACAATTTTTGGCCATATAAAAGGAAAAGAAAAGGAAATAGACTTTTTTTTTACCGAATGAACTCGACTAGGTTAAGCTGAAATTTTTGGTTTGACCATAAACGGATCTAAAAATCTTGGATTGACCTAAAAATAAAGCCAGAGTAAATAAAAGATTAAACACCTAAAAAAACATAAAAACTCAAAAATTCTTGAACGAAACGGATCAAACACAAAAAAGCAATAAACATGAACCCAACAACATGGGTTTGAATGGTCAAAACGGAGGCACATAAATGTTAGAAATCATGCAAGGATCAATAATTTAGCATCCAATCACTTTAATTTTTACTTAAACGTCACGAGTTTTGTCAAAATAGGTTTCAGTTCAAAACCAAAACTATTGGATTAAAAGTCATTGAAATCATGTTACTGACACAAATAAATACTTGATTTTTTGTTAATCGTGCATAAGAAAGGATCCTGAGCAAATAAATAAAACAAAACTAGTGAAAATCATGTAGTTAGGCAGTGTTCTTGGGAAAAACACGAATAACAAATGAAGAACATTCAACTTGAACATAACAATATAGCTCTCAAACCAAACTAGATATGAACAAACTGAAGGCACATGCATGTAGGAAATCATGCAAGAATCAACAATCAATTATCTATTCACTTCAATTATTAATGAATCATCACAATTTAGCCAAAATGAGTTTTAGTTCAAAACTACAACACTAGTATTAAAAACCATTTAAACATGTTATTAATACAAATAAACATTAAATTATTGGTTAATTATACATCAAAAAGGTTTATATGCAAAGAAATGAATCAAAATTGATTCAAATCAAGTGGGTAAGACAGTGTTCTTTCTAAAAATATGAAGAACATTGCCTATAAACCCAACCACTACCCAGAAAATTAACTAAGCAACCAGCCACTATCAACCCTAGGAATTGGTATGTTTTACCTTTAAAATATGTTTTCTTATCCAAACAAGTCACCTTAACATAAACAAGCATGTTTGAATCTAAAAAATTAACAATAAACATCCTTGCTTTAAACATCCATAACTCCAACTAAACCAAAGCTTAAGACAACATTTATATATCAAAAAGAGAATTTAAACAACAATTTAAATACATTAAGAACATAAAGAAAACTTTAAAATAACTTCATGAAACAGAAATCATAACAACAAAGAGGTAAATGCAATATTGCTTGTTATGCATTCAAAACTCTTTTCTTATGCTTGCAACTATAAACATTAAACAAAATAAGAAAACAATAAAAGCAGGCCATAAATGACCTGATTTTGGGTCTACAATGTATACCTAAAACAACTACTCTCTTTTGGCTTTTCTTTAGAAAGTTTTTCCTCCCACAAGTTTACATAGTTTTAGGAAAACTTTGTTTTTACTCTTAAATCTCCAACCTTATATTTCTTATTGTTACTACCCACTTTTTTTTCCTATCTTTTTTTTCTTTCCCTTTTTTCTCCTCTTGGGTTTTGAAAGGTCTTGAATTCATTTCTGATCTCTTGATCCTAAGATAAGTGTTATGAACCATTAATAAGGACTAATAAGGAGCTTTTATATGTGAACACATAAAAACCAAGTGATTTTTGTAAGATAGTTATATTATCATGGATAATTGAGTTGCCTACTTTCAATGTTTTGTTGGAGCAATTTTAATGTCAACATCCCCTAAGACCACCTAAAGTTGGTAGAGAAGATGCACAACTATCATTTAAATCAACCTTACTTAATTTAGAGGTCTGTAGCACCACATTCAGGCGTTTGAGTTACTAACTCGATTAACCAAAATTGTTAGGGTTGACAAGGTTGCTCACTTTTGAGGCTTTTTCAGATCAATTATGACAATATCGTCACTTGGAACTAGTTACATTTGGTAAATGAGGCACAAAACTTTCTTTGGAATTCAACTTTGCTCAATTTAGTGGTCAATAACTCTAGATTCTTCATCTTTTACTTATGTTTCCCTTGACCCTATATTCTTGTTTTGGTTGCTAATGGTAGTTCTATGCTCTTAGTAGGTGTTGATTATGTTGTTACACCTCACTTCTCTTTCTCTAATATTTATCTTATTTTGAAACTCAAGTTAAATCTTACTTCTGTTAGTTAGTTATGTGATTCTAGTGATTATTTAGTCATTTTTTCCTCTCTTTTTTTTACCATGTACAAGATTTGAAATCTCGGAAGTTAATAGGAACATGTTGTAGGGAGAATGAATTATATATTGTGGATGAGTTAAAAGTGCTAATTGTTGTTTCTATTTCTACTTCTAGTGTTAATTTGTCTTCTTTTCATTAGAGTCCTTTCTCTTTTAGTTTTTATTTATGAAATTATCGTCTAGGTCATATTTTCTCTTCTCGTTTGAGATTTCTTGGCATCCATAGCAGCTTTAGAAAATTTGCAAACTTGTAATATTTCTTATTGTAATGGGTGTAAATTGGTGAAATTATCTGTTTTTTCTTTGAATCAAAGTAGTTTTATTTCTTTTTCACTATTTGACTTGATTTATTCTAATGTATGGGGACCTTCTCATGTTTTTATAAAAGAAAGGTCTTGATATTATATTTTTTTTTATTGATAATCATACTCATTATTGTTGAGTTTATTTAGTGAAACATTGTTTTGAATTCTTTGACATATATACAGCCTTTCAAACTCTTGTCAAAACTTAACATTTTACTATTATCAAATATTTTAGAAGTGATTTGAGTAGAGAATATATCTTTAATAATTTTTATGAGTTGTTTGCTAAAAAAAACATATGCACATTTTTAAAACTACCTGTTCTCTCTTATTTCTCATATTCCTAATGTGTTTTAGGGAGAAACTATTCTTACTATTGTAAGTTTGATTAATACAATTTCATCTTCTCATATTTCAAGTTTTTCTCCTTTCAAAAAGTTAAATTAATATGCTCATGTTTATTCCTCCTTTAGAGTTTTTGGTTATACTTGTTTCGTTCTTCATCCTCATATAGAAAATAGTAAGTTATCCTTTCAATATGCTATTTGTGACTTTCTTAGTTATGGTAAAAGTAAAAAGAGATATTGTTGGTTTGATCCAATAACTCAGAAACTTTATGTGTCTCGTCATATTATCTCTCGAGCATATACCATTATTTTCTATTCTATCCACAACTCATAACTTGACTAGATCTGATCTTATTCATATAGATTATTTTCTTGAAGATTCTGATAGTTTATCATCTCAAGTTCCTAGTACCTCAAATACATCTCCTCGTGTTCAACAAATTCATATTGATCATTCTAAAAGTACTGACACTTTACTCTCTAGTACACCTTGCTTGACCGCTTTTTATGATCGACTTGTTTTAACTTGCAAGTGCACGAGTGTGCGATGTAGCAATTAACTCGATAAGATCGAGGTCATATCCACAGAGAGCTAGATCTGGAAATTAAGCTAGGTAACAAAAAAAAACTCAAGAGAAATTAAATCAACAATAACTTGGTTGAAAATAATTGATGGATTTGTTTTCAAAGATGAAAAAGTGTAAATAGATTTTAAATGACAAGAAAAAGTAAGTCTTGGTCCAAATCAATTTTAATAGTGATGTATTGGTGATTTCTTCAACATATATAAGATAACTCAACCTAATATCAATGATGGTGATATTAGATCGGAAGATATTACAATGAAGTTTAAAAAGATGAAGATTGATTATTGCTTAAGAATGAACAAGTACTTTCATATTAAGTAAGACATTGAATCAAGCAATCTCTATACCAAAACTAAAGTTTGTGTATAAAAATTAAAGATTATAACATTACCTAAATGATTTCTAAAATTTCATTGCAATAATAAATCATTCATGAAGAAAATGAGAAGATAAACATTAAGATTCATTCATATCCTAAAGAACTCACCTCAATCACCATTATCCTTGATTTGGATCCAAGAAAGAGTTTAGCCAACCATGATTATATATAAGAACACTTCAATAAACATGAAATAACTTGAATCAAACTGAAATAATAAGTTTTACAAACTAAAGAATCAAAATCTATAAAGAAGAACACAATACAATTTCAGAAAAAATTCAGACACAAATCTGACTCTAACTTTGGACAGCAATTTGACCCTCTTAGAAGCTTTTTTTCAAGATGTCTATTAGAGACATATTTATAGGAAATTCTGTCACCTTTCCAGATCATTAAATAATAGCTCATTTGGACACCTGAGTCAAAAGGTATGGGTAAAACACCGAAAGGTGTTCTGAAAAATCAAATCAGGACAGCTTTGCAACCACTTTGGTGCACGTTTTTCTTTCTCATTTATGAGTTGTTTTCTTCTTCTTTTTGACCTAAAATAATGTAAAAATATCCCCTCCAACTTTCCATCTATGTGCTTGCCTTCTTGGATCAATGGATTACCCAAAATAAATCAATTGTTATTTATTGTGTGGACATGTAAGATCATAGATTGTGTTTAGGCTGATTTGAAGGTTGATTTGAGGTTGATTTAGGGCTGATTTTGGGTTTAATTTGAGCATCAAATAAGTATACAAATGTACTTATTATTTGGGCTAAGATTGACATTGAAACCTTGAGTGTTTATTGGTTGAAGATTGCACACAACATAAGGCAAGTTTGGGCTTGAAATAGATCATATGATATTCTTTTCTAGAATTGGAATAGAATTGATTTTTAGGATAAATTTGGAGCACTTATTTGAACCAAGATTTGCTTCAATCTTCAACTAAATTTCTCTTCAATTCTTTGTTCTAAATTCCGATGTTGAATTTCCTAAATTAATTCATTTAAGCTGCAAAAACCTATCAAAACATTAAAACAAACTTCATTACTAAAAAGCACATCAATTATTATAAAAGAAACCAAATAAAAACAATAAATACATATATAAAATAAGAGACTTAATGACACTTTTGATGCACAATCACACCTGAAGCTTCATTCTTCTTTGTAATCCTTCAAACTTTGTTGAGATTATGGATCTACCTCTATGTCAATCCATACTTATTTGTAAATCTATAAAGTTACCAGATTTTGCTTATTCTTGTTATTCTTCATCATGTACTTCCTTTTTAGTTTCTATTCATTGTCTCTCCAAGCCTTCTTCCTATAAAATGACAAATCTTGATCCTTTTTTTGTAGTAAGCTATGGATGAGAAACTTTCTGCTTTGCATTACACAAATACTTGGGATTGGTTCCTCTAGTTTTTAGTAAAAGTGTTGTAGGTTATCGTTAAGTGTATAAGATCAAAACTAATTTTGATAGGTCTATTAAATGATATAAAGTTAAATTAGTTGCAAAAGGATATTCTCAATAGTATGGTATGGTGACACGACTAAAAGATTGATGTCTTCTCCCAAGTGCAGGAGTGTCGAAGTAATAAATAACCCGGCAAGACCGGGGTCGAACCACAGGGAGGTTAATTGTACAAATTATAATAACAATAATATAACAACAATAACAATAAGAATAACAACAATAGTAATAGTAATAATAATATTATTAATAGTAGTAGTAGTAGTAGTAGTAATAGTAGTAGTAATAATAATAATAATAATAATAATAATAATAATAAAGAAAGAGAAGAAGAAGAAGATGATGAGAACTTGGAAATGGATAATTAATGTAAGGATTAAACAATAATAATAACAAATGTCAAGGTTAGAGGTTCCACTAATGGTATATCAAACAAGTATAATATAAAGTCTTATTATTCAATTGGAAACCACACATAAAGGAGGTTCCAATCAGATTATATATTGTTAACATGATTACATTAGTCATCTTATTCAATTAATGCTAATACTTGTAAATCTCGTCAAGCATTCATGATTATAACTGATGTTAACAACAAATCAAGTTCCTTTCATAGCTCAGGTGTCGGTTATACCATACATTATGGGCTATGAAAGTGCCAAGCATTTGTTGTACCAAGTGTTATACAACATAAATCAAGATTAGTCATTTAACAAGCAAAGTATTAAAGAGTGAACAAGATAACAAATATAAAACATGTTAGTATCAAACATTAAAGTCCATATTGAGTTTACATTATACTTATTCTTACACCATTAGTGTAACCTTTTCACCTTGACATAATTAACTTAGCTAGACATAATGAAAGAAAGAAAAATAAATAAACAAGATAAGAACATAAAAGCTAACTAAGTAAAGGAAAGGAAATGAAAAGCATAAACTTAATATTAATGAAAGCAAAGCATAAACATTACAAAAAATACAAAGAGAGAAAGGAAGAGCATGATCTTGATCTGAACACCAAGATGCCTAAATGCATGGCAAATGCCTCCTTTTATAGGCCAAAATTGGGAACTATTGATTTGATGACTAATTGATAAGTGGGTGGCCAACTTTTGACTTGGTGACAATCCTTATCTTCTCTTGTCTGCCCAAAACGTCATTGATAACGTCCAAACTGGAGCAATTGTCTCAGCTTTCGTGTGTAAAAAATTCAGCTCATTTGGACTTCTAGAACTCCAGATATGGCCAAAATACCGAACAGTGCTCGGGCTGAAAGACAGATTCGGGCTTCTTTGTTGTTGCTACAATTTGGACTTGATAATGGCCTTTTTAGATCTTGGGCTCCATATGAAAGTTGTAGACCTATGTCTTACCTTTCCATCCATATAAATTGGACCTAAATATGAGCTCTGTAGCTCCAGATATGACCCAATTACCGAACAGTGTTTCGGTTTGGATTGCACCGACATCTCTTCTCTAAGTTTGACCATCTCTTTATCCTTGCAATTTAAGTTCTTCAAGTCATCAATCAATCCTTTCATTTATGTGATAGGCCTGCATTAAAAATAGACATTTACCAGAAATTATAGGTATCTTATATTATTAGATACATTATTATAATATATATTTTAGTTACGAAGTTATTAATACTTCAAGTGCAAAATGATGATATAAAACCATGATAAAAATGCACTTTTAAGTACTAATCACACCCCCCAACCAGCTTATTACTAGTCCCTAGTAATCAAAGCGTTAACACAATTTGCAAATTTCACAAAGCAAGGTATTCATTATTTAACTTCCATTAATCTATCCAGATAAACAAACTCTCATTAAATTTATATATCTGCTCAATACCACTTAACAAGATATTAATAAACCTTTTTTTTATGCTCAATGTATCAACACATAATTATAGGGCTTTTCTTGGAAGAAAACAAAATTTTTGTTCTAATATTTAAGGTTAACTTCCTTGGGATGAGATTATTATTTTTGTCTTTTTTTTTTTACTTCTTTTTTTTTTCTTTTTTTTTTTAAAGTGTATATACATATAATTTAAAAACATCATGCATCTTTAACCCATGTAACGAGCTTTCAGCTAATGACTCCTAGACCAGTTGGTCTTAGGGCATTAGGTGTTAAGACACCCCTACGAGCTTAGTAACTCGGGTCGCAGATACTGATATGTAGATAGTGCAATGTTTGATTCCCTTAAGCTTTTCTCCTCAACCCATGTAACAAGCGTTGGGCCAATAGCTCCCAAGTCAGTTGACTTTAGGGTATTAGGTGTTAAAACACCCCTTCGGGCTTAATTGCTTAGGTTAGGGAGGCTACGAAACCAAACTTATCTACATTTTTATTATCATCATTTTTTTTCTTTTTCTTTTTCTTTTTTTTCATGTTTTTTTCTTTTTTTCTTTTTAATTATATACAATCTCTTTCCCTTAGTTGTTACCTTTAACAAAAGAACATAAATAATGTAATAATCCAATATGCAACCCACAATCATATGTTAAAGTGTGTGTGTGTAAATTAAGGTTTAAGAATACATGTTAAATAAGTATATGAGCAGAATTAAGCGGTAACAATACGAGAGTTTGTAAACCTGAATATTTCAGGAAGTATTATAATAGACCTTGTTAAGAATGGTTACTAAGATGCGTCTCAAGAGTCACTTTAACAAAAGAACTCCTTTACTCTGCCATCCTAGTAACAACAATTATGCATATGCTTTATGAAATGAAAAACAATTTTTTTTTATCAACTACTACCCTCTTCCCCCAACCAAAACGAGACATTGTCCTCAATGTTCTAAGGTAGAAAGATAGAGTATAGAAGATATCACCTGAAATAATGAACATTAACAAACCTGAAACACACTAAAACAAAAATAAGAAATGACAAAACACAAATATTATGCTATTAATAAAAAGAAAAGACACAAATTTTTACAAGCTAAGACTCAAATCGCAGTTGTGATTGTGGCTCACATCTTCCCTTGGTTTTACGTCCAAGAACGGCTTAAACGCCCTCTATGGGTCGGGGATAGGCTTCCCATCCAGTTTTCTTAAAAACTGGCAAACAGGGTTTTTTTTTTTAGTCAGATTCCCAAGACTATGCTAAGCATGTTCTTTATGAAAATGGGTTCCTAAGTTATGAATTGCACGATGCTTATCTTGACTATGATGAGACTTAAGAGTCAATAGAAGATTATCTAAAGACTCTCTGTGTTTTGAAATAAATCCCACCTTTTGATAATTTTCACAGTTTTTGCAAAATGCATGTGACTCCTTGAATATGGTTGGCCAGGAAAATCCACTTTGTAAGATTTCTACAATCCTCTTTTTTGAAGAGAAATGATCCCTACATGCCTTAGTGTGACAAAATTTAATGAAATTACTTACCTCATTGTCGAAAATGCATTTTTGAAATATTTGATCAGGACAATAATTGAATAAGTAAGGGTCATCCCAACAAAAATTTTGCTCGTTGCTCAAAAATTTTCTTTTGTCTTCAATACTCCAGTGAGCTGGGAAAAATCCTGAAGCAAGAAAATTGATATTTTTAGCAAACCAAGGCATTGAATTAAGAGAAAGTAGAGATTCATCAAGAAAGTAATCATCGATTAATGTGATGTCGGGTGTCGAATCTGTTGTCACTTTTGATAAAAGATTCGCATAAACCTTTTCGATGCCTTTTTCATCCTCGATTTCTTCCTGATTGGTCATGGCATGAGAAAATGGAAGTGCTGGCGGAGAATCAGTCGTTTCTTTGCAATTTTCAGATTCAACCCCTTCCTTTCCCTTAGAAATTGACTCATCATCTTTCTCATAAGGTTCAAGAGAGGGTTTTTCAATAACCTTACCACTGCGTAGAGTAGTGACTGATTTGACTTGATCCATGTGTTGGCTTCTGGAACTACTTGCATTTGCATTGTATTGCCCCTTAGGATTTTGTTGTGTTTGAGATGGAAACTTACCTTTCTCTTGGAAACTGAGAGCAGATGTTAATTTAGCAAGAGTATCTTTAAAATCTGTCATGTTTTGAGCAAGTTGAGTATTGATTGTCTCTTGCTTTTCAATGAATGCATGCAATGTTTCCTCAAGATTTCTTCTAGGAGGTGGAGCATAAGGAGGTGCATATCCATGAGAATTTTGGAAATTGTGGTGTGCTTGAAATGGTGGTTGTGAAGTTTGTGCATTGTTGTTCTCACTCTTCCAACTAAAATTTGGGTGATTTCTCCAACCAGGGTTGTATGTTTGGGAGTATGGGTTGTGGTTGGCTCTTTGGAAACTATTTAAAGCATGAGCTTGTTCATGGAGACATTCCTTAAAAGAAGGCAAGGTTGGACAATCGTTGGTTGAGTGTTCATTTGTTTCACAGATTTGACACACAATGTTTTCAATAGATTTTAATTGACCACTATTTTTCAATTCTAGTGCCTCAACTTTTCTAGCTAAAGATGCAAATTTGGCTTGAAGGTCATGATCTTCCCTAAGGTTGTACATACATCCACTAGATGTATGAGGTTGAGTTTTACTCGGTGCCTCATAAGTACCCGCGGTGTCCCAATTTTGAGCATTTTCAGCTAACAAGTCTAAGTACTCCATTGCTTCATTAGGGTCTTTATCTTTAAAAGTTCCATTGCACATCAATTCAACCATTTGCCTATCTTTAGGTGTTAACCCTTCATAGAAATATGAAACAAATCTCCATGTTTCAAAACCATGATGAGGGCAAGTACTAAGCAAGTCTCGATACGTATCCCAACATTGGTAAAATGTTTCTCCTGGTTTTTGAGTGAAAGTGGTGATTTGTCTCTTGAAAGAGTTTGTTCTATGAGATGGGAAAAACTTCTTTAAAAATTGTTGTTGCATTTCATCCCAAGCACGAATGGATCCTGGTCTCAAATTTTGTAGCCATGTTTTAGCTTTATCTTTTAATGAAAAAGGAAAAAGCTTTAATCTGATGGTGTTCATGCTACAATTTAAATTATTATATGTGTTGCAGAGCTCCTCAAATTCCCTTAAATGCAAGTATGGATTTTCCAATTCTAAACCATGAAAAGAAGGTAAAAGTTGAATAATGCCTGGTTTAAAATTAAAATGAGATGCATCGGGAGGAAAAACTATGCATGATGGTGCACTTGTTCTTGTGGGATTCATATGATCTCTAAGTGTTCTAGCACGGTTATTCTCATTATTTTCATTATGAAGTGATTGATTATCTTCTTCGGCCATATTTTCTGAAAATGATGAGGATATCCTACAAAGTCTACCACTTGATGTACGTGACCACACTCTCATGCACGTGTAGGAATAAAATAAAATAAAAAGAAGAAGAAAGCAAAAGAAGGAGGAAGAAAACAAAATAAAAAGAAACAAAAGAAAAGAAACAAAGTTATATACAAGAAAAGTGAAAAGAGAAAGTAAAATAAATACTATAATTTATACAAGAACTTACCTCCCCAGCAACGGGGCCAAAAACTTGACACGACTAAAAGATTGATGTTTTCTCCCAAGTGCAGGAGTGTCGAAGTAATAAATAACCCGGCAAGACCGGGGTCGAACCACAGGGAGGTTAATTGTACAAATTATAATAACAATAATATAACAACAATAACAATAAGAATAACAACAATAGTAATAGTAATAATAATATTATTAATAGTAGTAGTAGTAGTAGTAGTAGTAATAGTAGTAGTAATAATAATAATAATAATAATAATAATAAAGAAAGAGAAGAAGAAGAAGTTGATGAGAACTTGGAAATGGATAATTAATGTAAGGATTAAACAATAATAATAACAAATGTCAAGGTTAGAGGTTCCACTAATGGTATATCAAACAAGTATAATATAAAGTCTTATTATTCAATTGGAAACCACACATAAAGGAGGTTCCAATCAGATTATATATTGTTAACATGATTACATTAGTCATCTTATTCAATTAATGCTAATACTTGTAAATCTCGTCAAGCATTCATGATTATAACTGATGTTAACAACAAATCAAGTTCCTTTCATAGCTCAGGTGTCGGTTATACCATACATTATGGGCTATGAAAGTGCCAAGCATTTGTTGTACCAAGTGTTATACAACATAAATCAAGATTAGTCATTTAACAAGCAAAGTATTAAAGAGTGAACAAGATAACAAATATAAAACATGTTAGTATCAAACATTAAAGTCCATATTGAGTTTACATTATACTTATTCTTACACCATTAGTGTAACCTTTTCACCTTGACATAATTAACTTAGCTAGACATAATGAAAGAAAGAAAAATAAATAAACAAGATAAGAACATAAAAGCTAACTAAGTAAAGGAAAGGAAATGAAAAGCATAAACTTAATATTAATGAAAGCAAAGCATAAACATTACAAAAAATACAAAGAGAGAAAGGAAGAGCATGATCTTGATCTGAACACCAAGATGCCTAAATGCATGGCAAATGCCTCCTTTTATAGGCCAAAATTGGGAACTATTGATTTGATGACTAATTGATAAGTGGGTGGCCAACTTTTGACTTGGTGACAATCCTTATCTTCTCTTGTCTGCCCAAAACGTCATTGATAACGTCCAAACTGGAGCAATTGTCTCAGCTTTCGTGTGTAAAAAATTCAGCTCATTTGGACTTCTAGAACTCCAGATATGGCCAAAATACCGAACAGTGCTCGGGCTGGAAGACAGATTCGGGCTTCTTTGTTGTTGCTACAATTTGGACTTGATAATGGCCTTTTTAGATCTTGGGCTCCATATGAAAGTTGTAGGCCTATGTCTTACCTTTCCATCCATATAAATTGGACCTAAATATGAGCTCTGTAGCTCCAGATATGACCCAATTACCGAACAGTGTTCCGGTTTGGATTGCACCGACATCTCTTCTCTAAGTTTGACCATCTCTTTATCCTTGCAATTTAAGTTCTTCAAGTCATCAATCAATCCTTTCATTTATGTGATAGGCCTGCATTAAAAATAGACATTTACCACAAATTATAGGTATCTTATATTATTAGATACATTATTATAATATATATTTTAGTTACGAAGTTATTAATACTTCAAGTGCAAAATGATGATATAAAACCATGATAAAAATGCACTTTTAAGTACTAATCATATGGATTATGAGGAGTCATTTTTCTTTATTGTGAAAATTACTATTTGTACTTTTATTATCGTAGCTTCGATTTGTTAATGACATATTTCTTAACTTGATGTTAGACATACCTTCTTCAATGGAGATATTCAAGAAGAAGTTTATATGACACACTTTTCTAGTGTTTCACATGACTCTAGGTATGTTTATAAGCTTAAGAAAGAGGGATATAGTCTTGAACAAGGACCTCATGGTTGGTTTAAGAAATTTCTATTGTGATCTTTTTTCTTGGATTTATTTCTAGTAATCATGATTCTGCTCTTTTTATTATATGCATTAATATAGATCATATCATTTTTGCTTTATATGTTAATGATAAGATTATTACTAATGATGACATTGATGGTATTTTAGTTTCGAAAATAGAGTTAGCAAGATAGTTTGAGATGAAGGATTTGGGTTATCTTTGATATTTTCTAGGTATTGAGGTAGCTTACTCACCTAGAGGTTACTGACACGACTAAAAGATTGACGTCTTCTCCCAAGTGCAGGAGTGTCGAAGTAATAAATAACCCGACAAGACCGAGGTCGAACCACAAGGAGGTTAATTGTATAAATTATAAATAACAATAATACTACAACAATAACAATAAAAATAACAACAATAGTAATAATAATAATAATAATAATAATAATAATAGTAGTAGTAGTAATAGTAGTAGTAGTAGTAGTAGTAGTAGTAGTAGTAGTAGTAGTAATAATAATGAAGAAAGAGAAGAAGAAGAAGATGATGATGATGAGAACTTTGAGATGAAATATTAATGTAACAATTAAACAATGATAATAACAAATGTCAAGGTTAGAGATTCCACTAATGGTATGTCAAACAAGTATAATATAAACTCTTATTATTCAATTAGAAACCACAGATAAAAGAGGTTCCAATGAGATTATAAATTGTTAACATCATTATATTAGTCATCTTATTCGATTAATGCTAATACTTGTAAATCTCGTCAAGCATTCATGATTATAACTTATGTTAACAACAAATCAAGTTCCTTTGATAGCTCAGGTGTCGGTTATACCATACAGTATGGGTTATTAAAATGCCAAGCATTTGTTGTACCAAGTGTTATACAACATAAATCAAGATCAGTCATTTAACAAGCAAAATATTAAAGAGTGAACAAGATAACAAATATAAAACATGTTAGTATCAAACATTAAGGTCCATATTAAGTTTAAACTATACTTATTCTGACACCATTAGTGTAACCTTTTCACCTTGACATAATTAATTTAGCTAGACATAATGAAAGAAATAAAAATAGATAAACAAAATAAGAACATAAAAGTTAACTAAGTAAAGGAAAGGAAATAAAAGGCATAAACTTAATATTAATGAAAGCAAAGCATAATCATTACAAAAAATACAAAGAGAGAAAGGAAGAAGATGATCTTGATCTGGACAGCAAGATGCCTAAATGCATGGCAAATGCCTCCTTTTATAGGTCAAAATTGGGAACTATTGATTTGATGACTAATTGATAAGTGGGTGGCCAACTTTTGACTTCGTGACAATCCTTATCTTCTCTTGTCTGCCCAAAACGTCATTGATAACGTCAAAATTGGAGTCAGGGAAAAACATGAAAGTTGTAGGTAATTGTCTCAGATTTCTTGTGTAAAACATTCAGCTCATTTGGACTTCTAGAACTCCATATATGGCCAAAATACCGAACAGTGCTCGGGCTGAAAGATAGATTCGGGCTTCTTTGTTGTTGCTACAATTTGGACTTGCAAATGGCCTTTTTAGATCTTGGGCTCTATATGAAAGTTGTAGGCCTATGTCTTACCTTTCCATCCATATAAATTGGACCTAAATCTAAGATCTGTAGCTCCAGATATGACCCAATTACCGAACAGTGTTCCGGTTTGGATTGCACCGACATCTCTTTTCTATGTTTGACCATCTCTTTGCCTTTGCAATTTAAGTTCTTAAAGTCATCAATCAATATTTTCATTTATGTGATAGGCCTGCATTTAAAATGAACATTTACCATAAATTAAAGGTATCTTATATTATTAGATATATTATTATAAAACATGCTTTAGTTAAGGAGTTATTGATACTTCAAGTGCAAAATGATGATATAAAACCATGATAAAAATGCACTTTTAAGTACTAATCAGTTACCTTCTTTCTCAATCAAAATATGTTGCAAATATTCTTGAACGGGCTATACTTATTGATAATAAGATTGTAGATACTTCATTTGAGGTTAACGCAAGATATTTTTCTTTTGATAGTTTACCTTTATTAGATCCAACTTTATACTATATTATTGTTGAGAGCTTGTATATCGCATTATTACTCCTCTAGATATTGCTTATGTTGTTCATGTTGTCAGTTAGTTTGTTGATTCTTCTACTACCATTCATTAGGCAGCTTTTCTTTGTATTTTGTAATATGTTTAGGGAACAATTTTTTAGAACCTTTTACTTTCATCCACTTTTGCCTTAGAGCTGCGTGCATACTTTAATACTGATCATGACAATGATCCAACATATTGCAAGTCTGTTATTGGTTCCTATATATTTTTCAGTGATTTTTTTATTTCTTAAAAGAGAAAGAAATAATTTATTATTTCTCAATCTTTAACTAGAATAGAATATCATGCTATGACATTTACTACCATAGAAATTGTGTGGTTATGTTGGTTACTTACGGATATTGGAGTCTCCCTTTCTCATCGTACTTCTATGTAATGTGACAACCAAAATTATATTCAGATTGTCTACAACTAAGTTTTTCATGAATGAACTAAGTATATTGAGATTGATTGTCATCTTACTCATCATTATCTCAAGCATAACGCCATTACTTTATCTTTTGTTTCTTCTTTTTTGCAGACTATAGATTTCTTCACCAAGTTACATTCTATTTCCTGTTTTTGTTTTCTAGTTGATAAACTTTCAATACTTGTAGCTGTCACATTGTGAGTTTTAGGAGAGATGTTAAGAAATATATTTATTTTGTTTTATTCATTAAGGGTAGAATAATATTTTAAGTTTAGCTTATATATCTTTATATTTAGATTAAAAGAAGAACTTTATAATAAAATGATCTATGAAACCCTAACTTCCTCTTCTTTTATGTTCATATATATTTTTTATTTAATTTTGGATTATTTAACTATAATCAAAATAAATGCATGCATGTAATGATATTACTGTACCTATTCCTTTATTTAATAAGTTACAAATAAGAAATTTAAAAACAAATCACTAAACATCATTATTTGAATCTCTACTAAATAATCAAGAATGAATATGCCTATAAGTATTAAAATTATGTAATATCATAACAATGAATTGTATTAATAATAATATAACAATTTTATTCATTAAAAAAATCCAATTATCATTATGTATGATATTAAAAAAATAAAAAAATTTTTAATCAAGATGACATGTGTCAGGTTGAAGACTCTTCACATGTCACTACATTTTTGTGGTAAAAAAAATAATCCCAATTAGCAATATACATGTTAGGTGTTAGAAACATTACATCTCACGTATACCTCGTTTGTTGTATCTTCTTCCATAGCTTGAAACCTGTCATGATTATAATATATATTATTTACATCTAAAATGTCAAATATTACATGGATTTTTGCTTTTTTTAAAATTATTACTGCATTGATTTCTCTCTTCTTCTTTTTTAGTTTTATGATACCTTGTTAGTGCATTTATTGTAATAATTAAAAGTCATTACATTCATAACTAATAAGAAATAATAATTTAAAAAACAGAACATCAATGATGAATTAAATCACCTCATAGAAAAAAAAATAAAAAGGATAAAAGAAAGAAGCAAAACATTCCCATAAGTAAGCATCACTCCTTCGTTGTTTGTTTCGAAACATGTTATGATCCTAGAAGACAAAAAAAGAAAAAGAAAAAAGGAATAAGAAGAGCAAGACATACTTTCATCCATTAGTGATATAGCACACATTATGAACTTGTAAAAATGAAGGTAAAATACTGTGATATATTTTCATCAATCAAAGAACTTAATTAAAAGATTATAAAGGTGTAATAAGATATCAATTCAATTCACATTCTGTAATATTTTTTTAAAACAAATTAAATAATCTTAGGTTTACTTGGTATTTGACACTAGTAATATAAAAATTGATGGTAAAAAATCATTTTAACAATAAAAATAAAAATAAAAATAAAAGATTGAATGAAAATAAAAATTATAAAAATCATATAAATCTAGCTATTATAGAATTTCTAGTTAAGATATATTTGGAAACGGGTACAAACAATATTTTAAAATATTTTTGTTTAAAATAAAAATTTTATATTTATAAATTATTTTAATATATTGTTATTAAAAGTAATTTTAATATATTTTTAAATAAAAATATTTTCAATAATCAACGTACAATGTGAATATGACTGAGCATATATTTCCACATATGTCGGGGAGATGAATCGCATCCACCGTTTGATTCATAAAGAGATGCTTATCGATAAAGATGAAAGCTATATGTTTGCTTATATTCAGGAAAGAAATGATGATAGAGTACAGGAATATCTACAACGTGATACAGTGTCAAATCAAGAAAGACATGCCAGGGCAAATACATCGCACCCCAGACATAGTCAAAGTGCATGCGTTCGCCTGTAATTTTCAACACCTGTACCTTCCCTACCTTCTTTCTCGCATTCCTTGTGGTCCAATCTTACAGCTATATCAAAGATGTTGTTTTTTTTATTTATTATTAATATAAGTATTTAAGTTAATTTATGCACCCTAAATTTAAATTAATTTTAAAACCTGTTTAATTAAGCTATATATTTTAAAATTAATAATTTTGTATATTGTAATTTAACGAGTTGTATAAATTAAGTATTAATAAAAAGGAAACTGAATATATATATATATATATATATATATAATTTGATTAGAAAGGTACTTTTGAGTTGGTGTATGCATTAATCAAAACCAATAAAACTTATTTTCATACAATATATCAGGAATTTTTTATTTTTTTATTAATATAAATATTTTAACTAGTTTTGCACCTCTTAATTAATTTTAGAGTTTTTACTTTAAGATTTATAAGATTTAAATAATATTTTTTAAAAATTAAATTTAAAATTTGATTAGTTAAATTATATTTTTTAAAATTAATAATTTTGTGTATTTTAATTTAACAAGTTATATAAATTAGGTATAAATAGGAAAAAGTTTTTTTTTCATATATATAATTTGATTTTAAGGGTACTCTTGAGTTAGTGTATACATTAATCAAAACCAATAAAACTTATTTTCATACGATATTAAGAATTCACCATGAATTTAGTCAAGAAAAAAATTAATAAATTATTCTAACTGCTGATTTTAAAATTTAAATTTAGATAATTAAAGAATGAATCAAACCTCCTAAATAATCAGGCCACCTCCTTAAAGTTAGAAAAACTGCCCTCTACATGTAATATTAATTTCCTGCCATGCATGCCAATAATTTGCATCTGTAACATGTCGCGAGTCTTGTAAACACATTACCATGCGTTCAAGAATAATTTTCGATGAGGGATAGCTAGAGTTCTAGGGCATGCCATGCCACTCACGGACATCAGGTAGAATTATATCATTTTACTACCGCACGAAATTAGTAGGCAGCATCTGTAGGTCTCGAGGTTTGGCTAACGACTCGATTTTCTACATGAAATATGTCTTGTCTTTCTTGATATTTTAAGGATGATTGAAAATGTGGCAAGGGTAGCTTTATAAAATACTTTTAAATTTTAAATTATTTATTTTTTATTTTTTAAAATTTATTTTTAATATCAACATATCAAAACTTATAAAAATACTAAAAAAATAATTTAAAACAAGAATAATATTTAATTTTTTATTAAAAAAAATTACAACTCAATACTTCCTGTACCTCCATCATCTTTCAATTAAGCTAGGATAAGCTACGGTCCCTTTTGCTTTTGTGATCTGATCGACTGCAATTTCAAAGAAAATGTGTGGCTCCCCATAGGGCATCTAGAAGAACTAAACACTCCACAAAAATGAGCTCTGTGGAGGTATTTAGTGTTTTAGAAAGTGAATTTGACTCTTTTTTTTTTGGTATAGAAGAAATTCTCGGAATCTAAAGTTTTACATTTTTTTAATAATAAATGCCCTAGTCAATGATGGATATTATCATGCAAAACAACATTAAATCTTTCGTTTTTAAAATTAATTAGGTAGCCAAGGGGAAAGAAAATTGGAAAAAACATGGAACAGAAAAGAGATTTTAATTTCTTGGAAGATTCATTCCTTCTCTTCCAGGATGGACCACTACCACGGGAGAGAGTAAAGTTTTGTATACTAGTCTTTAAACTATCATATCGTCCCTATGAATTAAGCTAATACCCTCTTTGTCAATTTGACAACTTTGTTTGATTATATGACTACGGCGACACCATCCTCTAGGTATTAATTTCAACATTGTATATTATGTACAACGTTGAGAACAAAGAACTTTGACAAATGCATTGGGAATTCGACAAATGCATTGATTCAGTCCAAATGGAACAGCAAACTAGGAGGAGACGTGGAGTAGTTTGCGTCGTTAGCTGGTACAAGTAATCATAGGCGACTGGAAATGAAAAGCAAATCAGGAACACATTTAACAATTTTATCGATGAACCAATTCATTGGTGTAAGATTGTCACTTTATTAATAATTTTTTTATCGATTAAATCTCCAATGAAAAGAATATGTCGGCATAATATTTGGTAATTTTATATTCTGTAAGTAAAAAAAAAACAAACCGATAGTTTTACATGTAAAAAAGGTATACCAAAAATAAATTCTTACTAAAACTCTACCAATGAAAATATATTTTTGGTGATAATGGCACATAAAATACATATTTTTCAATTTTTACTAAAATGTGATGGATTGTATCGGTTAGTATATATGTTAGTGAATATGGTATTTTTAGTAAATATTTCTCAATTTTCAGTAAAATATCGATGGAATATTTTCGTCTGTGAAGATGTCAGTTATTGTGGTATTTCTAGTAAATATTTTTCAACTCTTTGTAAAATACTGACGGAAACATTCCATCTGGAAATTCTTTGGTGATTTTTAAAAAAAATTAAAAATATATAGAATAAATTATATAAATTAATAGTAAAAAAACCAATTATGCAAATAAAATTGTATTAAACATAAAAAATATAAAAATAAAGTTAAATAATATTCATCAAAATATTTATTAAAAATTTAATGTGTTTCCAAAAAAACATTAAACTTGAATAATGCCAGAGTTGGAGGAGGTGGTGGTGGAGGTTCGTCATTCCTAGGATGAAACGACTAAAAAGAAGATGCACATGTATCATCCATTTATAATGTAATTTTCATGACCATTTGGTAGAGTTGTTCATAATTCATTGAAAGTTGCTCGTTTTTTTCTGTGAGATAAGTCATGTGTTACTGCAAAGCTATGATCTCGTTAAATTGGGTGCTTGATATTGTTTGGGAGCTCCTAGTAGTTGAAACACAATGGGTCACTAATAAGTTTTTGGTCGTAGTGTTGAAGAGCCCGTACACTCGATTTTTATCGGATCCACTAAATGATCCTAACTTCATCCACAAATCCTTATTGAAATCTAAATGGGTCAAAGGATTGTCCCCATATCTCTCCCTCAACTAGCTATATAAGTCTCTTGAAAATGAAAAAAGAAATCATCATATTCAATTCAAGAAAAATAATAACTTATGAAGAAATCATCATATTCAATTCAAGAAAAATAATAACTTACGAAATAAAATGGTTAGACGAATATTACATGAAGTGTTGTTGCGATGTCACGATCACATAAATTAATTACCCTAACTTAAAATGTAACACACAAGATAGTATAGAGTAAGAAAATGGTTGATCCTACGAGGAAGATTTTGTTTAGATTTTTATGCTATAAGTTATACAATTTGGGGGGGTTGATTTGTGATGATGTAAAATATAAAAGAAATTAAACTAGCCAACAAAATCAAGTAAAACTGAAATTTATCAAGAAAACAAACTTTGATCACAAGTACACATCCACCAACGGAAATTAGAACTGATCCTTAAAACAAAACTACAATTTTTATTCTGAATTTTTATCTTTTCTTAACATTAGTTAATTAATGTATCCGCCGTATAACTAACTATAATCAACAAACAATCACAATGTCTGCATTAATGATTTAATTTAATGGCAGCCTTAAGAACTAAATATTTGAGTGTTTTCCCTAAGTTTAATAATGTAGTTCTACCACAATTATTAAGTTTAGTTGCTTCACAAGTTCATATATCATAACTCTGCTTTTGATATTAAACTTAGCAAGAAATTATTTACAAGAATAATTTAGAGTCTACTCTAGTAATTATCAACAATCATAGAAAATATGCATAGGAAAACAATTATACTTATTCATAATATAAACTAAAAATAAAATAAAAAAGAATAAATCTCACGGTTCTTGAAATCCAAAGGTTTGTTGTGTCATTGCAACTAAGAAAATGAGCTTAGTCTTGTATATTTATAGAACAACTACTTTTAAAGATAGAAGAAAGTATTATTTATGGTTTGTAGAGAGGAGAGTTTGTGTTTCTTCACTTTTGACTGTTGCCCCATTTATTCCCTATCTTCCTTCTCTCTTTCTTTTTATATGCTAAGAAACCCTAGTTTCTATTTTACAAAATAGTCCTCCCTTAAGTTAACAGTTTATATTTAAGTACTTCAATAACTATTTTCCTAAAATGAAGAATTAGTCTTACATGAAATCTTCAAGCTTTAACTTAGAGGAGTTAAATTATTGAAATAAAAACTTGGATATCGGTTTAGAAGCCTCAAAACATGATTTAGACTCGTTTCTACACAAAACTTATTTGTTGGTAGAATTCAGTTGTTATGTTTGAAAAATCATATCTCCCTCATATGACATTTTGTTTGGCTAAAATTTGGAGTGTTTGTAGAAATTTAAGTCAGAAATCCAAAACAATTAAGTTTGCATCAATTGAACTTCTATAGCTTCAGGTATTGAATTTTTAATGGACAAAGGTCAATAGTGGTAGAATACGAGATTTGAATTTGAAAGATGTGATTTCCATGATCTTTCTCTTTTAATTTTTCTTGCATTAAATTTCTAGAAAGGTATGGATGTTAGCTTTTTAGTTCCACTCGAATCATTTCATTTCAACCTCTAGAACTCACGTTCTGCACAAAACATCAACTGAACGTCAAATCTATCAATTACCTCCAATTTACTCCTTTGTTGCATCTTTCATCCATAAGTGCCTTCAAAATATAAAATAAAGAATATCAAAGTATTTTATATATAAAATATGGACAGAACATTAGGTAGATGTGGGGTGAAACTATCAAATAATATAGTTACATCAAATACCCCCACACTTAGCCCTTGTTTGTCTTTGAGAAAGAATAAATAAAATAATGGTAAAAATAACTATGATCAACCTCATAATCTCCCATTAATATCCAAGAATAAAAGCATTATAAATAAGAATACAATCAATAAGGATAAAGAGTATAAATTTTCATGAATTCATTTATATGCAAACTTCAAAACTGAATTAATTGTCGGGATTTAAATGAAATCTATGTCATGCCAAAGTGATAGGTCCTCTCATTGATATACACTCCAACACTCATGTGTTTAGGGTTTATATATTTGAATCTCTCAAATTCAATCAATGAATATATTCTATCATTAGCTTGCTCTTCAATCTTATCTCCATTACTAACATATTACAAGCATTGCATGTATCAAAAGATCTTATTTTTCGGTTGTAATGAGGCTAAGGTTAAGGTGAGGAAAAAGAAAGTAAAAAGAATGGTTCAAACCAAAGAAAGTAAAGCATTCTGAAAAAAAAAGTATATTTCAAACAAAATATTCCATCAAAGCACATAAATTTTTCATCTTTAATATCAATGCTTAACTCTTTTTGATTTTAAGCTCTTTCAAAGTAAAATCTTGAAAATATAAAGGAACACATTTTTTTTCATTTCATTGTTTTTTTTTCACCTTTAATAACTTTGATCATATTCTCATAAAGCATCACTTATTTCTTTTCACATAATTTCCAACCATAATTTCATGAGATATCATAAGTATATGCTCTACTAATCCTTGGCTAGGGGAAAAGAAAAACATATGTAAAGTTAAGGCTTATACATGGATAAGGTAAAGAAAAGATAAACAAGCTCAAAAGGATCTCACTAAGGATAATGTGTTTTAGGTTGGCTTTTTGGTTTAAGTGATTAAAACTGCTAATGCCTTTATTATCTTCATATATATTTGTAATGGAATATAATCTCAATAAGATATGAAGCAAGTTCTAGAGATACATATTATTAAAAGAATGCACACTCAAAGAATGTAATGTTGAAAGCTTAAAAGCTTACATTGGTATAACACTATAAAGTCAACATGGCATATTTTTAAAGTCAATCCCTAAACCAATTAAACCTTAAAATTTGCATGCATACTCCTTCATTTGATTTATATCTTTATCTATCTTAATTAATTCTCATACATAATACTCATATTCTCAAAAACCAATGGAGTTAAAAAGATCAAACATAAATTTTTCTTTTTTACAGAACAACAAAGAAAACTAAAATAAGAAAACCAAAATTCTCTTAATACCCCCACACTTAAAACACAACATTATCCTCAATGTTAAAATAAAAGCAAAGGAACATAAGAGAATAACAGAAATTAAATTAAAATGTAAAAAAAAAGATAAGGAAAAAGAAAGCAAATCCGATTTCTTTTTCTTTTTGTGTTGGGTTGCCTCTCAGTAAGCGCTTTTATTATATATCATTGGCTTGACATGTGGCATACTCATTCTTCATAGATTGGTTCAGCTAACTCTATAGAAGTAGCGAGTTCTGTCGTCTAACCTTCATAGAAAGGTTTCATATAATGCCTATTGACCTTGAGTACTTTTTTAGTTTCTAAACTTGTAATTTCAACTACACCATAAGAAAAAATATTAGAAACAACAAAAGGTCTAATCCAACAAGAGCGCAATTTTCTAGGAAAAATTTTCAAACACAAATGATAAAGAAGGACTTTGTCTCCAACATAAAACTCCTTTCTTGTAAGCATTTAGTCATGGAGATTCTTAGTCTTGTCTTTGTTAATCCTTGCATTCTCGTAAGCATCATTTCAAATTTCTTCCAACTCTTGCAGTTGCAGTTTTCTTGCAATTCCAGCAGCATCATAATCCATGTTACATTGTTTAATGGCCCAAAAAGCTTTGTATTCAAGCTCCACTGGTAGATCACATGCTTTCCCATAAATCATTATATAAGGTGACATCCCTATAGGTGATTTGTAAGCAGTCCGATAAGCCCAAAGTGCATCACCAAGTCATAGACTCCAATCTCGCCGGTTAGGTTTCACTATCTTCTCCAAAATAAACTTGATTTCTCGATTTGAAATTTTAGCTTGGCCATTTGTTTGAGGATGATATGTTATGGAAGTTTGATGAGTCATATGATATTTACGTAGCAATGCTTTCATGGAATGATTGTAGAAATGAGTGCCACAATTACTAATGACAGCTTTAGGTATGCCAAACCTGTCAAATATGTGAGTCTTGATAAAATCTAAAACAACCTTAGCATCGTTAGTTCATGTGGTTTTCACCTCAATCTATTTGGACAAATAATCAATAGCAAGAAACATATAAAGATTTCCAAAAGAATAGGGAAATTGACCTATAAAATCAATACCCCAAACATAAAAAATTTCACTTACAAGAATATTTGTTAAAGGCATTTGATTCTTGTGATTGATATTACCTGTTCTTTGGCATTTCTCACATGATTTGCAAAAATAATATGCATCCTTAAAAATAGAAGGCCAATAAAAACCACTTTCAAGTACCTTATGGACTGTTTTTTTTTTCTCTAAAATGCCCACCACAAGAATGAGAATGACAAAAAGTAAGAATGGAATGAAATTCATCTTATGGTACACATCTCCTAACTACTTGATCCCAAAAATAATATTTAGCATCAGCTCGTAACTTGTACTTTTAGGATGTAAACAAACTTGGAGGATGTTCTTTGATGATTAAATAGTTCACCAAATCTGCATACCAGGGTCTTGTAGAGGAATGTAGCACATACAACCATTCATCATAGAATGTTTCTCTTATTGTTTCGGTTGGTATATCCTCGGTTCTTAGCCGACTCAAGTGATCAGCCACATGGTTTTCGACACCTTTTTTTTCTTTGATCTCAAGATCAAATTCTTGCAAAAACAAGATCCACCTAATCAATCTTAGTTTGGACTCCTTTTTCTTCAAAAGATACCTTAAAGTTGCATGGTTAGTAAAAACAATGAATTTATACCAAGAAGATATGACATGAATTTTTCAAGAGCAAACACCACTACAAATAGTACTTTTCAGTTATATGGTAATTGCATTGCGCTCCGTCCAATATGCTAGAAGTGATTAGTACTTAAAAGTGCATTTTTATCAAGGTTTTATATCATCATTTTGCACTTGAAGCATCAATAACTCCTTAACTAAAGCATGTTTTATAATAATATATCTAATAATATAAGATACCTTTAATTTATGGTAAATATTTATTTTAAATGCAGGCCTATCACATAAATGAAAGGATTGATTGATGACTTTAAGAACTTAAATTGCAAGGGCAAAGAGATGACCAAACTTAGAAAAGAGATGCTAGTGCAGTTCAAACCAGAACACTTTTTGGTAATTGGGTCATATCTAAAGCTGTAGATCTTAGATTTAGGTCCAATTTATATGGATGAAAAGGTAACACATAGGCCTATAACTTTTATATGGAGCCTAAGATCTAAAAAGGTCATTTTCTAGTCTAAATTATAGCAACAACAAAGAAGCCTGAATCTGTCTTCCAGCCTGAGCAATGTTCAGTATTTGACCCATATATGGAGTTCTAGAAGTCAAAATAAATTGAATGTTTTATACAATAAAGTTGAGACAATTTCCTACAACTTTCTTGTTTTCAAGTGGCTCCAATTTCGACGTTATCAATGACGTTTTGGGCAGACAAGAGAAGATAAGGATTGTCACCAAGTCAAGAGTTGGTCACCCACTCATTAATTAGTCATCAAATCAATAGTTCCCAATTTTGGCCTATAAAAGGAGGCATTTGCCATGCATTTATGCATGTTGGTCTGCAGATCAAGATCATGCTTTTGTTTTCTCTCTCTGTATTTTTTGTAGTGTTTATGTTTTGTTTTCATTAATATCAAGTTTATGCCTTTCATTTCCTTTCCTTTACTTAGTTAACTTTTATCTTATTTATGTTCTTATTTTGTTTATCTATTTTTCGTCCTTTCATTATGTCTAGCTAAGTTTATTATGTCAAGGTGAAAAGGTTACACTAATGGTGTAAGAATAAGTATAGTATAAACTTAATATGGACTTTAATGTTTGATACTAACATGTTTTATATTTGTTATCTTGTTCACTCTTTAATACTTTGCTTGTTAAATGACTAATCTTGATTTATATTATATAACGCTTGGTACAACAAATACTTGGAACATCAAATACTTCATACTTGGCACTCTCATAGCCCATATTGTATGGTATAACCAACACCTGAGCTATGAAAGGAACTTGATTTGTTGTTAACATAAGTTATAATCATGAATGCTTGACGAGATTTACAAGTACTACCATTAATTGAATAAGATGACTAATGTACTCATGTTAACAATCTATAATCTGATTGAAACCTTCTTTGTGTGTAATTTCCAATTGAATAATAAAAAATTATATTATACTTGTTTGACATACCATTAGTGGATCCTCTAACCTTGACATTTATTATTATCGTTGTTAAATCTTTACATTAATATTTCATCTCAAAGTTCTCATCTTCTTCTTCTTCTTCTTCTTCTTTTTCTTTATTATTATTATTATTATTATTATTATTATTATTATTATTACTATTATTGTTGTAGTTGTTATTGTTACTATTGTTATTGTTTATAATTGTTGTTCATAATTTATACAATTAATCTCCCTATAGTTCGACCCCGGTTTTGCCAGATTATTTATTACTTCGACACTCCTGCACTTAGGAAAAGACATCAATCTTGTAGTCGTGTCAAGTTTTTTGGCACCGTTGCCGGGGAGGTAAGTTTTGTATAAATTATAGTTTTTATTTTATTTTATTTTTTCACTTTTCTTGTATATAACTTTGTTTCTTTTTTCTTGTTTCTTTTTCTTTTGTTTTCTTTTTCCTTTTATTATATTCCTACACGTGCATGAGAGTGTGGTCACGTATATAAAGTGGTAGACTTTGTAGGGTATCCTCATCATTTTCAAAAAATATGGCCGAAGAAGATAATCATTTACTTCATAATGAGAATAATGAGAATAACCGTGCTAAAACACTTAGAGACCACATGAATCCCACAAGAACAAGTGCATCATCATACATAGTTTTTCCTCTCGATGCATCTCATTTTAATTTTAAACCAGACATTATTCAACTTTTACCTTCTTTTCATGGCTTAGAATTGAAAAATCCATACTTGCATTTAAGGGAATTTGAGAAGGTCTGCAACACATATAATAATTTAAATTGTAGCATGAACACCATCAAATTAAAGCTTTTTTTTTTTTCATTAGAAGATAAAGTTAAAACATGGCTACAAAATTTGAGACTAGGATCCATTCGTGCTTGGGATGAAATGCAATAACAGTTTTTAAAGAAGTTTTTCCCATCTTATAGAACAAACTCTTTCAAAAGACAAATCACCACTTTCACTCAAAAACCAGGAGAAACATTTTACCAATGTTGGGATAGGTATCGAAACTTACTTAGTGCTTGCCCTCATCATGATTTTGAAACATGGAGATTGGTTTCACATTTTTATAAAGGGTTAACACGTAGAGATAGACAAATGGTTGAATTGATGTGCAATGAAACTTTTGAAGATAAAGACCCTGATGAAACAATAAAGTACTTAGACTTGTTAGCTGAAAATGCTCAAAATTGGGACACCGCGGGTACTTATGAGGCACCAAGTAAAACTCAACCTCATATATCTAGTGGAGGTATGTACAACCTTAGGGAAGATGATGACCTTCAAGCCAAGTTTGAATCTTTAGTTAGAAAAGTCGAGGCACTAGAATTGAAAAAAAGTGGTCAATTAAAATCTGTTGAAAACATTGTGTGTCAAATATGTGAAACAAATGAACATTCAACCAATAATTGTCCAACCTTGCCTTCTTTTAAGGAATGTCTCCATGAACAAGCTCATGCTTTAAATAGTTTCCAAAGAGCCAACCACAACCCATACTCACAAACATACAACCTGGTTGGAGAAATCACCTAAATTTTAGTTGGAAGAGTGAGAACAACAATGCACAAACTTCACAACCACCGTTTCAAGCACACCATAATTTCCAAAATTCTCATGGATATGCACCTCTTTATGCTCCACCTCCTATAAGAAATTCTAAGGAAACTTTATATGTATTTATTGAAAAGCAAGAGACAATTAACACTTAACTTGCTCAAAGCATAACAGATTTTAAAGATACTCTTGCAAAATTCACATCTACTCTCAGTTTTTAAGAGAAAGGTAAGTTTCCATCTCAACCATAGCAAAATCCCAAAGGGCAATACAATGCAAATGCAGGTAGTTCTGGAAGTCAACACATGGATCAAGTCAAATCAGTCATCACTCTTGAACCTTGTAAGAAAGATGATGAGTCAATCTCTAAGGGTAAGGAAGGAGTTGAATCTGAATATTGCAAGGAAAAGACTGATTCTCTGCCAGCACTTCCATTTCATCATGCCATGACTAATCAGGAAGAAATTGAGGATGAAAAACGCACTGAAAATGTTGATGCGAATCTTTTATCAAAAGTGACAACAGATCCGACACCTGACATCACGCCAATCGAAGATTACTTTCTTGATGAATCTCTACTTTCTCTTAGTTTAATGTCTTGTTATGCTAAAAATATCAATTTTCTTGCTTAAGGATTTTTATCAACTCACTAGAGTACCGAAGACAAAAGAAGGATTTTGAGCAACGTGCAAAAATTTTATTAGGATGACTCTTACTTATTCAATTATTGTCCTGATCAAATATTTCAAATATGCATTCCTGATAATAAGGTAAGTAATGTCATTAAATTTTATCACTCTAAGGCATGTGAGGATCATTTCTCATCAAAAAAGAGAACTGTAGAAATCTTACAAAGTTGATTTTACTAGCCCACCATATTCAAGGAATCACATGCATTCCGCAAAACCTATGAAAATTATCAAAAAATGGGATTTATTTGAAAACATAGAAAGTCTTTAGATAATCTTCTATTGACTCTCAAATCTCATCATAGTAGAGATAAGCATCGTGCAATTCATGATTTATGGTCTCATTTCCATAAAGAACATGATCAACTTAGTTTTGGGAATCTGACTAAAAAAGACCCTGTTTGCTAGTTTTTAAGATAATTGGATGAGAAGTCTATCCCCCACCCATAAAGGGTGTTTAAGTCGTTCTTGGACGTAAAATCAAAGGAAGATGTGAGCCACAATCACAACTACCTATACATACACATGATTTTTTAAAAATAAATAAATAAATAAAGAGAGTGTGTGTGTGTGTGTGTGTGAGACTCCAGTTGGCCTATACATAGGTGGTATGATTGCCCTTTTAATTTCTCATCTATAAAATCCTCTCTTCCTTCCCTTCATTTCTACTCAACCCATACATTCAACAAATATAGAAGTGTGTAGAAATGGCAAGTTCCTCAAGTCATCATGACACAACCAAAAGATTGATGTCTTCTCCCAAGTGCAGGAGTGTCGAAGTAATAAATAACCCGGCAAGACTGGGGTCGAACCACAGGGAGGTTAATTGTACAAATTATAAATAACAATAATACAACAACAACAACAACAACAATAACAATAACAACAACAATAATAATAACAATAATAACAATAATAACAATAATAACAATAATAATAATAATAATACTAGTAGTAGTAGTAGTAGTAGTAGTAGTAGTAGTAATAATAAAGAAAGAGAAGAAGAAGAAGAAGATGAGAACTTGGAGATGGAAAATTAATGTAAGGATTAAACAATAATAATAACAAATGTCAAGGCTAGAGGTTCCACTAATGGTATATCAAACAAGTATAGTATAAACTCTTATTATTGAATTGGAAACCACACACAAAGGAGGTTCCAATTAGATTATATATTGTTAACATGATTACATTAGTCATCTTATTCAATTAATGCTAATACTTGTAAATCTCGTCAAGCATTCATGATTATAACTTATGTTAACAACAAATCAAGTTCCTTTCATAGCTCAGGTGTCGGTTATACCATACATTATGGGCTATGAAAGTGCCAAGCATTTGTTGTACCAAGTGTTATACAACATAAATCAAGATTATTCATTTAACAAGCAAAGTATTAAAGAGTGAACAAGATAACAAATATAAAACATGTTAGTATCAAACATTAAAGTCCATATTAAGTTTACATTATACTTATTCTCACACCATTAGTGCAACCTTTTCACCTTGACATAATCAACTTAGCTAGACATAATGAAAGAAAGGAAAATAAATAAACAAAATAAGAACATAAAAGTTAACTAAGTAAAGGAAAGGAAATGAAAAGCATAAACTTAATATCAATGAAAGCAAAGCATAAACATTACAAAAAAATACAAAGAGAGAAAGGAAGAGCATGATCTTGATCTGGAAACCAAGATGCCTAAATGCATGGCAAATGCCTCCTTTTATAGGCCAAAATTGGTAACTATTGATTTGATGACTAATTGATAAGTGGGTGGCCAACTTTTGACTTGGTGACAATCTTTATCTTCTCTTGTCTGCCCAAAACGTTATTGATAACGTCAAAATTAGAGCCAGTTGCAAACATAAATGTTGTAGGCAATTGTCTCAGCTATCTTGTGTAAACAATTCAGCTCATTTGGACTTCTATAACTCCATATATGGCCAAAATACCGAACAGTGCTCGGGCTAGAAGACAGATTCGGGCGTCTTTGTTGTTGCTACAATTTGGACTTGATAATGGCCTTTTTAGATCTTGGGCTCCATATGAAAGTTGTAGGCCTATGTCTTACCTTTCCATCCATATAAATTGGACCTAAATCTGAGATCTGTAGCTCCAGATATGACCCAATTACTGAACAGTGTTCCGGTTTGGATTGCACCGACATCTCTTTTCTAAGTTTGATCATCTCTTTGCCTTTGCAATTTAAGTTCTTAAAGTCATCAATCAATATTTTCATTTATGTGATAGGCCTGCATTTAAAATAAACATTTACCATAAATTAAAGGTATCTTATATTATTAGATATATTATTATAAAACATGCTTTAGTTAAGGAGTTATTGATACTTCAAGTGCAAAATGATGATATAAAACCATGATAAAAATGCACTTTTAAGTACTAATCACATCACATAAGAAATATTTGTGTTTTTGGTGGATCTAGTCTAGGGAAATAAAATGAGTTTTTAGAATCAGTAAATCATCTTATTCAGGTGCTAGCTGAGAGAAAAATTCATTTAGTGTATGGGGGAGGCAGTCTTGGGTTAATGAGAGGTGTATCAAGAGCTGCATTTTTAGAAGGCAGTCAAATTTTAGGGGTTACCCCCGAAGCTTTGGCACAAGGGGATGTCATTGGAAAAACAATTAGAGATGAACTTCAGGTCTCCACAATGTCGGCTCGAATGAATGCAATGTTTAACCATGTTGATGCCTTCATTGCTTTACCAGGTGGTTTACCATGTTGATGCCTTCATTGCTTTACCAGGTGGTTTAGGCACATTGGAAGAGATCTTTCATATTTCCTCTTGGGCCCAACTGCACATTCACCAAAAACCCATAGGTTTTTATCATGGTTTTATATCATGATTTTTCACTTGAAGTATCAATAACTCCTTAACTAAAGCATGTTTTATAATAATATATCTAATAATATAAGATACCTTTAATTTATGGTAAATGTTCATTTTAAATGCAGACCTATCACATAAATGAAAGTATTGATTAATGACTTTAAGAACTTAAATTTCAAGGGCAAAGAGATGACCAAAATTAGAAAACAGATGTCGGTGCAATCCAAACTGGAACACTGTTCGGTAATTGGGTCATATCTAGAGCTATAGATCTCAGATTTAGGTCTACTTTATATGGATGGAAAGGTAAAGACATAGGTCTACAACTTTCATTGGAGCCCAACATCTAAAAAGGTCATTTTCAAGTTCAAATTGTAGCAACAACAAAGAAGCCCGAATCTGTCGTCCAACTCGAGAACTGTTCAGTATTTTGGCCATATCAGGAGTTCTAAAAGTCCAAATGAGCTGAATTGTTTACACAAGAAAGCAAACACAATTTCCTACAACTTTCATGTTTTTGAGTGGCTCCAATTTTGACGTTATAAATGATGTTTTAGACAGACAAGAGAAGATAAGGATTGTTACCAAGTCAAGAGTTGGTCACTCACTCATCAATTAGTCATCAAATCAATAGTTTCCAATTTTGGCCTATAAAAGGAGGCATTTGCCATGCATTTAGGCATCTTGGTCTCCAGATCAACATCATGCTCTTTCTTTCTTTCTTTGTATTTTTTGTAATGTTTATGTTTTGCTTTCATTAATACAAAGTTTATGCCTTTTATTTCCTTTCCTTTACTAAGTTAACTTTTATCTTATTTATGTTCTTTTTTTTCTTTCTTTCATTATGTCTAGCTAAGTTAATTATGTCAAGGTGAAAAGGTTACACTAATGGTGTAAGAATAAGTATAGTGTAAACTTAATATGGACTTTAATGGTTGATACTAACATGTTTTGTATTTGTTATCTTTTTCACTCTTTAATACTTTGCTTGTTAAATGACTAATCTTGATTTATGTTATATAACACTTGGTACAACAAATGCTTGGCACTTTCATAGGCCATACTATATGGTATAACCGACACCTAAGCTATGAAAGGAACTTGATTTGTTGTTAGCATAAGTTATAATCATGAATGCTTAACGAGATTTACAAGTACTAGCATTAATTGAATAAGATGACTAATGTAATCATGTTAACAATATATAATCTGATTGGAACCTCCTTTGTGTATAGTTTCCAATTGAATAATAAGAGTTTATACTATACTTGTTTGACATACCATTAGTGGAACCTCTAACATTGACATTTGTTATTATCATTGTTTAATCTTTACATTGATATTCCATCTCAAACTTCTTATCTTCTTCTTCTTCTTCTTCTTCTTTTTTTCTTTATTATTATTATTATTATCATTATTATTATTGTTATTATAATTATTATTATTACAATTATTATTATTGTTGTTGTATTATTTTTATTTATATTTTGTATAATTAACCTCCCTATGGTTCGACCTTGGTCTTGCCAGGTTATTTATTAGTTTGACACTCCTACACTTGGAAGAAGACATCAATCTTTTAGTCATGTCAGCTGTAGATCTCAGATTTAGGTCCAATTTATATGGATGGAAAGCTAAGACATAAGCCTACAACTTTCATATGGAGCCCAAGATCTAAAAAGACCATTTTCAAGTCCAAATTATAGCAAAAACACAGAAACCTAAATTTGTCTTCTAGCCTGAACACTGTTCAGTATTTGGCCCATATCTGGAGTTCTAGAAGTAGAAATGAGTGAAGTTTTTACACAAGAAAGCTGAGACAATTTCCTACAACTTTCATGTTTTCAAGTGGCTCCAATTTTGACATTATCAATGATGTTTTGAGCAGACAAGAGAAGATAAGGATTGTTACCAAGTCAAGAGTTGGTTACCCACTCATTAATTAGTCATCAAATCAATAGTTTTTAATTTTGGCCTATAAAAAGAGGCATTTGCCATGCATTTAGGCATCTTGGTCTCCAAATCAAGATCATCCTTTTACTTTCTCTCTTTGTATTTTTTGTAATGTTTATGCTTTAGTTTCATTAATATCAAGTTTATGCCTTTCATTTCCTTTCCTTTACTACTGGTGTAAGAATAAGTATAGTATAAACTTAATATGGACTTTAATGTTTGATACTTAGTTAACTTTTATGTTCTTATTTTGTTTATCTATTTTGCTTTCTTTCATTATGTCTAGCTAAGTTGATTATGTTAAGGTGAAAAGGTTACACTAATGGTGTGAGAATAAGTATAATGTAAACTTAATATGGACTTTAATGTTTGATACTAACATGTTTTATATTTGTTATCTTGTTCACTCTTTAATACTTTGCTTGTTAAATGACTAATCTTGATTTATGTTGTATAACACTTGGTACAACAAATGCTTGGCACTTTCATAGCCCATACTGTATGGTATAACCGACACCTGAGCTATGAAAGGAACTTGATTTGTTGTTAACATATGTTATAATCATGAATGCTTGATGAAATTTACAAGTATTAGCATTAATTGAATAAGATAACTAATGTAATCATGTTAACAATCTATAATCTGATTGGAACCTCCTTTGTGTGTGGTTTCCAATTAAATAATAAGAGTTTATACTATACTTCTTTGACATACCATTAGTAGATCCTCTAACCTTGATATTTATTGTTATTGTTGTTAAATTTTTACATTAATATTTCATCTCAAAGTTCTCATCTTCTTCTTTTTCTTTATTATTATTATCATTATTATTATTATTATTATTATTAGTATTAGTATTACTACTACTACTACTACTACTAGTGTTATTATTATTATTTATTATTATTATCATTATTATTATTATTATTATTATTATTATTATTATTATTATTATTATTATTATTATTATTGCTGTTATTATTACTATTCTTGTTGTTGTTGTTATTGTTACTATTGTTGTTGTTTATAATTGTTATTTATAATTTGTTCAATTAACCTCCCTATGGTTCAACCTCGGTCTTGCCGAGTTATTTATTATTGCGGCACTCCTGCACTTGGGAGAAAAGATTAATCTTTTAGTCGTGTTAAGAATTATAGGCAATAACATGCAAATTCTTCCCTATTCTTTGCCCAAATACAGCGCCTACTACATAGTCACTTGCATCACACTATCTCAAAAGGCTCATCCCAGTTTGGTGGTTGGATTATAGGGGCAAATATGACACGTCTCTTAAACTCATCATGAGCATCTTTATATGTTTGGTCAAACACAAAATCCATTTTTTTTTTGCTAATAGTCTGCATAAGGGTGGTGTAATATTTGAGAAATCTTTGATAAAACATTGATAGAAACCTGCATGGCCTAGAAAAGAACAAACTTCCCTCACTCATGAGGGGTAAGGCAATGATGAAATAACATCTATCTTAGCTTTATTAACCTCTAATTCACGTGAAGACACAACATGCCCAAGAACTATTCTTTATTCTACCATAAAATAACACTTTTCATAGTTCAAGACAAGGTTAGTTTCAATACACCTTTTTAGGATCAAAAAATAAATTTTCTAGACATTTATCAAAAGAATCACCATACACAGTGAAATCATCCATAAAAACCTCAATTATTCTTTCAATATAGTTAGAAAAAATACTCATCATACATCTTTCAATATAGTTAGAAAGGCATTCTCCTATATGTATATGTACTAAATGGACATGTAAATATAGTCTTTTCTTGATCTTCAAGATTAATAACAATTTGATTGTATCCACTATATCCATCAAGAAAGTAATAAAAACACTTACCTGTTAGGCATTCAAGCATTTGATCCATGAATGGTAATGCGAAATGATCTTTGCATGTAGAAAGATTGAGCTTTCTGTAATCAACACACATTCTCCATCCACTTGAGATGTAAATAGAAATGAGTTCATCATTTTTATTTTTCACCAATGTGATTCCGGTCTTTTTGGGCACCACATGGATTGGTGCAATCCATTTACTATTAGTGATAGGGTAAATGACTCCTGCATCTAACCATTTTAAAATTTCAGCTTTCACTACCTCTATCATAGGCGGGGTCAACCTCCTTTGCATTTCTCTTATTGGTTTCACATTGTCCTCCAATAGTATGTGATGTATACACATTAAGGGACTAATGCCCTTGATGTCGGCCAATGTCCATCCAATGGTCATCTTGTGATCACATAACAACTTCACAAGTTTTTCCTCTTGCGTATTTGTCAAACCTTTTACGATCATAAGAGGAAGTGTATTGTTGTCACCAATGAATACATACTTCAAATTATCGGGCAAAGGTGTTAATTCTAACTCAGGGGCTTGTAAAATAGATGGCAAAAGCTTTTTATGTGAGAATACTAAATCAACAAAGACATTACCATGCGGAACGGTTTGCAAAGCTTGTAAGGCCAATACTTATTCGTGCATGTTTTGGGGAACATACACGTGCCTCTCCATCTCTTTTATCTTGGTGAAATCATAGCCAAAGCTCAAAGTTATGCTTAATCCATCTTCATAATCAAAATCACAAACTTGCTGCACACATTTATCAATTTGGTCATAGCATGTGATAGAATAAACATTGTTATAAGGATATTTCATTGCATCATGAAAATTGAATTCAATTTTTTCATCTCCTATCTCCATAGACAAGGTATCCTTACCACAATCAATCTTTGTGTTGGCAGTTTTCAAGAATGGTCTCCCAAACAATATAGGAGTGCTGGTTGATGAATCACAAGAATCATGTTCTATATCAAGAATATAAAAGTCACATGGAATAACCAAACTATCAATCTTGATTAGGACATCTTCTATCACACCAAGTGGGTAAACAAAACTACGATCCACAAGTTGTATTAAAATACAAGTTTTATTCAAAGGCTCTAGACTAAAAGAATCATAAACATGTTTAGGCATAACACTAATGGATGCACCTAAATCATATAAAACGCTTTTAAAACTAGCATTACTAATAACATATGGGATAGTAAATGCACCTGGGTCTTTTTGTTTTAAAGGTAGATTCTTTTGAACAACGGCAGATACAACTTCACCCATACTTATCGTTTCATGACCTTTTAGTTTGAAAGCTCTCTTGGTAGTAGTACATAGCTCCTTCAAGAATTTTGCATACTTGGAAATTTGCTTGATAGCATCAAGCAAAGGAATGTTTAGTTCCACTTTCTTGAAAACCTCTGAGATCTCTTTTTCTTTATCTTTTTTCTTTGACCTGGAAAAACTCAAAGGAAAGGGTGGAATTGTTTTAAAACTAGAATTCATTGAGTGAGGAGTTACCTTTGGAGTGTTGATCATTGTTTCAATTTGGAAAGGAGAAGGATGATGTATCTTTTTTAGACTCAATTCGGTTTATATCTCCTTTTCTTTCTCCATCTCAATTTTTTTCAACCTTTGCTCTTCAAGTTCTTTTCCATTTTGCAACATGATTACACTAACATTCTTTTTTGGATTTAATGCTTGGGAGGGCAACTTTCTATTTATTTATGCTTCCAATTTCCCTACACTTGAAGCTACTTGCCCCATTTGCTTTTCCAAGTTGTGAATACTTGACCTTGTTTCCTGTTAAAAAGATATGATATTTTGTTGCAAGGTAACAGTATTAGAAGCCAAAGTTTTCATCATCTCACAAAGATCATCATTGGATGACAACCCCATAACATTGGAGTTTGTGAATGGAGAGGGTTGTCTTGCTTGATAATTCTATTGGGGATGAAATCCATGAGGATGAAACTATCAACCTTGAATACCTTGTTAGGATGGGTTGTTGTAGCGTAAGTCGGGATGATCTCTCCATCCAGGATTATACATATTGGAAAAAGGATCATATTTACGCTAAGGTTGTCCATTGAATGCTCCATCAACTACATTAACTTGTTCAATGTAATCTTCTATCATTGTTGGGCACGTATTCGAAGCATGTCCTTATAAGGAGCATATGCTACAAACTTTCACATGTTGTACATTTCCACAGGCCAAAGAACGCACAAGAGAAGTAAGATCATTAAATTTATTTTCAAGATTAGAAATACTTACCTCATTTACTCGTTTGTTAGAGAAATCTCCACTAGTGCCAAACTATTTTGAGTTGGCTGCCATGTTTGAGATCAATTGGCGTGTAGCCTCGGGTGTTTTATCCACCAATATGCCTTTACTTTCAGCATCAATGATATTACGATCAATAAACATCAATCCTTTACAAAAATATTAAATGAGCAGCTAATTAGATATTTGATGATAAGGGCATTGGATGCATAGTTACTCAAATCTTTCCCAATACTCGGAGGGTGTCTCTTGACACGACTAAAAGGTTGATGTCTTCTCCCAAGTGCAGGAGTGTCGAAGTAATAAATAACCCGGCAAGACCGGGGTCGAACCACAGGGAGGTTAATTGTACAAATTATAGATAACAATTATAAACAACAATAACAACAACAATAATAGTAGTAGTAGTAATAATAATAATAATAGTAGTAGTAGTAGTAGTAGTAGTAGTAATAAAGAAAGAGAAGAAGAAGAAGATGATAAGAACTTGAAGATGGAAAATTAATGTAAGGATTAAACAATAATAATAACAAATGTCAAGGTTAGAGGTTCCACTAATGGTATATCAAACAAATATAGTATAAACTCTTATTATTGAATTGGAAACCACACACAAAGGAGGTTCCAATCAGATTATATATTGTTAACATGATTACATTAGTCATCTTATTCAATCAATGCTAATACTTGTAAATCTCGTCAAGCATTCATGATTATAACTTATGTTAACAACAAATCAAGTTCCTTTCATAGCTCAGGTGTCGGTTATACCATACATTATGGGCTATGAAAGTGCCAAGCATTTGTTGTACCAAGTGTTATACAACATAAATCAAGATTAGTCATTTAACAAGCAAAGTATTAAAGAGTGAACAAGATAACAAATATAAAACATGTTAGTATCAAACATTAAAGTCCATATTAAGTTTACATTATACTTATTCTCACACCATTAGTGGAACCTTTTCACCTTGACATAATTAACTTAGTTAGACATAATAAAAGAAAGAAAAATAGATAAATAAAATAACAACATAAAAGTTAACTAAGTAAAGGAAAGGAAATGAAAGGCATAAACTTGATATTAATGAAAGCAAAGCATAAACATTACAAAAAATACAAAGAGAGAAAGGAAGAGCATGATCTTGATCTGGAAACCAAGATGCCTAAATGCATGGCAAATGCCTCCTTTTATAGGCCAAAATTGGGAACTATTGATTTGATGACTAATTGATAAGTGGGTGGCCAACTTTTGACTTGGTGACAATCCTTATCTTCTCTTGTCTGCCCAAAACGTCATTGATAACATCAAACTTAGAGCCAGTTGTAACATGAACATTGTAGAAAATTGTCTCAGCTTTCTTGTGTAAAAAATTCAGCTCATTTGGACTTCTATAACTCCATATATGGCCAAAATACCGAACAGTGCTCGGGCTGGAAGACAGATTCGGGCGTCTTTGTTGTTGCTACAATTTGGACTTGATAATGGCCTTTTTAGATCTTGGGCTCCATATGAAAGTTGTAGGCCTATGTCTTACCTTTCCATTCATATAAATTGGACCTAAATCTGAGATCTGTAGCTCCAGATATGACCCAATTACCGAACAGTGTTCCGGTTTGAATTGCACCGACATCTCTTCTCTAAGTTTGACCATCTCTTTATCCTTGCAATTTAAGTTCTTCAAGTCATCAATCAATCCTTTTATTTATGTGATAGGCCTGCATTAAAAATAGACATTTACCACAAATTATAGGTATCTTATATTATTAGATACATTATTATAAAATATATTTTAGTTAAGGAGTTATTGATACTTCAAGTGCAAAATGATGATATAAAACCATGATAAAAATGCACTTTTAAGTACTAATCACACCCCTCAACCAGCTTATTACTAGTCCCTAGTAATCAAAGCATTACAACAATTTGCAAATTTCACAAAGCAAGGTATTCATCATTTAACTTCCATTAATCTATCCAGATAAAAAAACTCTCATTAAATTTATATATCTACTCAATACCTCTTAACAAGATATTAATAAACCTTTCTTTTGTGCTCAATATATCAACACATAATTATGGGGCTTTTCTTGGAAGAAAACAAAATTTTTATTCTAATGTTTAAGGTTAACTTCCTTGGGTTGGGATTACTATTTTAATCTTTTTTTTTCGTTTTTTTTTAAATCTATATACATATAATTTAAAAACATCATGCATCTTTAACCCATGTAACGAGCTTTCAGCTAATGACTCCCAGACCAGTTGGTCTTAGGGCATTAGGTGTTAAGACACCCCTACGAGCTTAGTAACTCGAGTCGCAGATACTGATATGTAGATAGTGCAATGTTTGATTCCCTTAAGCTTTTCTCCTCAACCCATGTAACAAGCGTTAGGCCAATAGCTCCCAAGTCAGTTGACTTTAGGGTATTAGGTGTTAAAACACCCCTTCGGGCTTAATTGCTTAGGTTAGGGAGGCTACAAAACCAAACTTATCTACATTTTTATTATCATCAATTTTTTTCTTTTTTTTTCATGTTTTTTTTTTTAATTATATACAATCCCTTTCCCTTAGTTGTTACCTTTAACAAAAGAACATAAATAATGTAATAATCCAATATGCAACCCACAATCATATGTTAAAGTGTGTGTGTGTAAATTAAGGTTTAAGAATACATGTTAAATAAGTATATGAGCAGAATTAAGTGGTAACAATACGAGAGTTTGTAAACCTGAATATTTCAGGAAGTATTATAATAGACCTTGTTAAGAATGGTTACTAAGATGCGTCTCAAGAGTCACTTTAACAAAAGAACTCCTTTACTCTGCCATCCTAGTAACAACAATTATGCACATGCTTTATGAAATGAAAAACAATTTTTTTTTTATCAACTACTACCCTCTCCCCCCAACCAAAACGAGACATTGTCCTCAATGTTCTAAGGTAGAAAGAGTATAGAAGATATCACCTGAAATAATGAACACTGACAAACCTGAAACACACTGAAACAAATATAAGAAACAATAAAACACAATAATAAAACCAAAAAACACAAGTTTTTAGAAACAAAAAATTCAAATCGCAGTTTGTGATTGTGGCTCACATCTTCCCTTGGTTTTACGTCCAAGAACAGCTTAAACGCCTTCAATGGGTCGGGGATAGGCTTCCCATCCAGTTTTCTTAAAAACTGGCAAACAGGGTCTTTTTTAGTCAGATTCCCAAGACTAAGTCGATCATGTTCTTTATGAAATAGTGGCCATAAATCATGAATTACACGATGCACATCTCCACTAGGATGCGTCTCAAGAGTCAATAGAAGATTATCTAAAGACTCCTTACTCAGGCCATCCTTAATGAATTGTATTTTATCTTCACGGTTTATAGATACCATTCCTAAAGAACGACATTGTGTATTACAAGTCCATCTAGCACATCGATGACAAACTTTGAGTCGTTTTGCACGACGCTTCTTTGCAAAAGTACTTTTACCTGTTCCAGGCATGTGTGAAATAAAGAAATTAGAGAACTCACCTGATAATCGGACCTTTGCTTCAATCAACCAACGAATATCTTCAGGAATTCCATGATTCATTAACAATCTTAATCTTACACATCTAGCACGGTAAATTTTTGTAATCTCATTCTGAGGTAGAGTGGGAAAATACTTTTTCAATTTTTCAAGATTAGTGTCCATTTCCAAATGAGAATTGGAAGAGAGCTTCAAAGAATTGCACAAATATATACACCGATATCAGTTATTGTGGGAAACTGAAAGAACCGACTTAAGTCACGGAGTACCGTTGTCCGCCATTTGACCGGGGTGAGAGAAACTAGCAAAAATCACTAAAAAAGAAACACAAAAACAATGTGAGAAAAAATAATCAACCTTTATCTACAAAATCATTCAAACCAGTTGATTCGTTTTCATTAAGAAAATTATCAAAGTGAGCTTTCAAACGATGTCCATTTTCCTTAAAATCATTGTCATTCATTGAATTCTCAATATCACAGGCCCCTTAAGGATTGCTCCATCTTGGTCTTAGCTCTCTAGGGACTGCATAGAGTTGAGAATCATAAAACAAAACTTTTTGACCAGTATCAATCTTTTGACAATTTTCACAAGTTTTGCAGAATGCATGCGTGTCCTTGAACATGGTAGGCCAATAAAATCCATTTTGAAAGATTTTTGCAATTGTCTTTTTTGACGAGAAATAACTTCCACATGCTTCAGAATGACAAAGTTTAATGACACTACTTACCTCATTGTCGGGAATGAATCTTTGAAATATTTGATCAGGACAATATTTGAATAAGGTAGGGTCATCACAATAAAAATTCTTCACTTCGTTCAAAAACTTTTCTTTATCTTGGGTACTCCAATCAGCTGGCAAATCTCCTAAAGAAAGAAAATTGATATTTTTATTATACCAAGGCATTGGACTAAGAGAAAGTAAGGATTCGTTAGGAAAGTAATCATCCATTGATGTGATGTCAGATGTCGAATCTGTTGTCACTGTTGACAAAAGATTCGCATCAACATTTTCGGTGCTTGTTTCATCCGTGATTTCTTCCTCAGAATAAACCATTTGCAAATCTTCAGTTTCATCCAATTCATTTTTACTTAAAGTAGATTCAAATTGATCATAAACTAATTCATCAATATGATCTACTTCTTGTAAATCATTATCATCTCCGGGTTGCTTGCAAATGTTGAAAATATTCATCTCCAATGTCATGTTTCCAAATGATAGCTTCATCAATCCATTCCTACAATTAATCAATGCGTTAGAGGTTGCAAGAAACGGACGTCCTAAAATAACAGGAAATGAATTACATGCTTCAATAGGTTCTGTGTCCAAGACAATAAAATCCACAGGATAAATGAATTTATCGACTTGTACTAACACATCTTCAATTATTCCTCTAGGCACTTTTACAGATCTATCGGCAAGTAAAAGAGATATAGAAGTTGGTTTTAACTCACCTAGATTGAGACTCTGAAAGACTGAATATGGAAGTAAATTCACACTAGCACCAAGATCAAGTAAGGCTTTTTCAATTTTATGGTCTCCAATAAAGCAAGAAATTGTAGGACAACCAGGGTCTTTATATTTCAAAGCATTATTGTTTTGAAGAATGGCACTTACTTGTTCAGCTAGAAAGACTTTCTTTTTCACATTCAGTTTCCTCTTCATAGTGCATAGATCTTTTAAAAATTTAGCATAGGAAGGAACCTGTTTAATAGCATCCAGCAAAGGTATATTGATCCTTACTTGTTTGAAAATTTCAAAGATTTCAGAGTTGTGATTAACTTTCCTTTGTTTGGTCATGGCTTGAGGAAATGGAAGTGCTGGCAGTGAATCAGTCGTTTCTTTGCAATTTTCAGATTCAACCCCTTCCTTACCGTCAGAGATTGACTCATCATCTTTCTCATAAGGTTCAAGAGAGGGTTTTTCAATAACCTTACCGCTGCACAAAGTAGTGACTGATTTGACTTGATCCATGTGTTGGCTTCTATAACTACTTACATTTGCATTGTATTGCCCCTTGAGATTTTGCTGTGGTTGAGATGGAAACTTACCTTGCTCTTGAAAACTGAGAGCAGATGTGAATTTTGCAAGAGTGTCTTTAAAATCTGTTATGCTTTGAGTAAGTTGAGTGTTGATTGTCTCTTGCTTTTCAATGAATGCATACAAAGTTTTCTCAAAATTACTTCTAAGAGGTGGAGCATAAAAAGGTGCATATCCATAAGAATTTTGGAAATTATGGTGTGCTTGAAACTGTTGTTGTGAAGTTTGTGCATTGTTGTTCTCACTCTTCCAACTGAAATTTGGGTGATTCCTCCAACCAGGGTTGTATATTTGGGAGTATGGGTTGTGGTTGGCCTTTTGAAAACTGTTTAAAGCATGGGCTTGTTCATGGAGACATTCCTTAAAAGAAGGCATGGTTAGAGAGTTACTAGTTGAGTGTTCATTTGTTTCACAGATTTGACACACAATGTTTTCAATAGATTTAAATTGACCACTCTTTTTCAATTCTAGTGCCTCGACTTTTCTAGCTAAAGATGCAAACTTGACTTGAAGGTCATGATCTTCCCTAAGGTTGTACATACCTCCACTAGATGTATGAGGTTGAGTTTTACTCGGTGCCTCATAAGTACCCGCGGTGTCCCAATTTTGAGCATTTTCAGCTAACAAGTCTAAGTACTCCATTGCTTCATCAGGGTCTTTATCTTCAAAAGTTCCATTGCACATCAATTCAACCATTTGCCTATCTTTAGGTGTTAACCCTTCATAGAAATGTGAAACCAATCTCCATGTTTCAAAACCATGATGAGGGCAAGTACTAAGCAAGTCTCGATACCTATCCCAACATTTATAAAATGTTTCTCCTGGTTTTTGAGTGAAAGTGGTGATTTGTCTCTTAAAAGAGTTTGTTCTATGAGATGGGAAAAACTTCTTTAAAAACTATTGTTGCATTTCATCCCAAACACGAATGGATCCAGGTCTCAAATTTTGTAGCCATGTTTTAGCTTTATCTTTTAATGAAAAAGGAAAAAGTTTTAATCTGATGGTGTTCATGCTACAATTTAAGTTATTATATGTGTTGCACACCTCCTCAAATTCCCTTAAATGCAAGTATGGATTTTCCAATTCTAAGCTGTGAAATGAAGGTAAAAGTTGAATAATGTCTGGCTTAAAATTAAAATGAGATGCATCGGGAGGAAAAACTATGCATGATGGTGCACTTATTCTTGTGAGATTCATGTGGTCTCTAAGTGTTCTAGCACGGTTATTCTCATTATTCTCATTTTGAAGTGATTGATTATCTTCTTCGGCCATATTTTCTGAAAATGATGAGGATATCCTACAAAGTCTACCACTTGATGTACGTGACCACACTCTCATGCACGTGTAGGAATAAAATAAAAAAGAAGAAAAAAGCAAAAGAAGGAGGAAGAAAACAAAATAAAAAGAAACAAAAGAAAAGAAACAAAGTTATATACAAGAAAGGTGAAAAGAGAAAATAAAATAAATACTATAATTTATACAAGAACTTACCTCCCCGGCAACGGCGCCAAAAACTTGACACGACTAAAAGGTTGATGTCTTCTCCCAAGTGCAGGAGTGTCGAAGTAATAAATAACCCGGCAAGACCGGGGTCGAACCACAGGGAGGTTAATTGTACAAATTATATACAACAATTATAAACAACAATAACAACAACAATAATAGTAGTAGTAGTAATAATAATAATAATAGTAGTAGTAGTAGTAGTAGTAGTAGTAGTAGTAATAAAGAAAGAGAAGAAGAAGAAGATGATGAGAACTTGAAGATGGAAAATTAATGTAAGGATTAAACAATAATAATAACAAATGTCAAGGTTAGAGGTTCCACTAATGGTATATCAAACAAATATAGTATAAACTCTTATTATTGAATTGGAAACCACACACAAAGGAGGTTCCAATCAGATTATATATTGTTAACATGATTACATTAGTCATCTTATTCAATCAATGCTAATACTTGTAAATCTCGTCAAGCATTCATGATTATAACTTATGTTAACAACAAATCAAGTTCCTTTCATAGCTCAGGTGTCGGTTATACCATACATTATGGGCTATAAAAGTGCCAAGCATTTGTTGTACCAAGTGTTATACAACATAAATCAAGATTAGTCATTTAACAAGCAAAGTATTAAAGAGTGAACAAGATAACAAATATAAAACATGTTAGTATCAAACATTAAAGTCCATATTAAGTTTACATTATACTTATTCTCACACCATTAGTGTAACCTTTTCACCTTGACATAATTAACTTAGCTAGACATAATGAAAGAAAGAAAAATAGATAAATAAAATAACAACATAAAAGTTAACTAAGTAAAGGAAGGGAAATGAAAGGCATAAACTTGATATTAATGAAAGCAAAGCATAAACATTACAAAAAATACAAAGAGAGAAAGGAAGAGCATGATCATGATCTGGAAACCAAGATGCCTAAATGCATGGCAAATGCCTCCTTTTATAGGCCAAAATTGGGAACTATTGATTTGATGACTAATTGATAAGTGGGTGGCCAACTTTTGACTTGGTGACAATCCTTATCTTCTCTTATCTGCCCAAAACGTCATTGATAACGTCAAACTTGGAGCCAGTTGTAAACATGAACGTTGTAGAAAATTGTCTCAGCTTTCTTGTGTAAAAAATTCAGCTCATTTGGACTTCTATAACTCCAGATATGGCCAAAATACCGAACAGTGCTCAGGCTAGAAGACAGATTTGGGCTTCTTTGTTGTTGCTACAATTTGGACTTGATAATGGCCTTTTTTTATCTTGGGCTCCATATGAAAGTTGTAGGCCTATGTCTTACCTTTCCATCCATATAAATTGGACCTAAATCTGAGATCTGTAGCTCCAGATATGACTCAATTATCGAACAGTGTTCCGGTTTGGATTGCACCGACATCTCTTCTCTAAGTTTGACCATCTCTTTATCCTTGCAATTTAAGTTCTTCAAGTCATCAATCAATCCTTTCATTTATGTGATAGGCCTGCATTAAAAATAGATATTTACCATAAATTATAGGTATCTTATATTATTAGATACATTATTATAAAACATATTTTAGTTAAGGAGTTATTGATACTTCAAGTGCAAAATGATGATATAAAACCATGATAAAAATACACTTTTAAGTACTAATCATCTCTCCATGAGATTTTTAAATCCCACATATTTCTTTTCTTATATTGGCAACTCGAGATGCTGGAAAATGCTTTCCAAGGAAGATCTTTTTTATTACATTCGAAGTTCTAATTGAACCTGGGAGAATGGAGAAAAGTCATGCCTTTGCTGCCCTTTTTAAAAAGAAAAGAAAAGCTTTCAACTTAACCTGTTCTTCATCAACTCTGTTCACTTTCATGCCAACACAAACCATATGGAACTCCTTAAGATGAGTATGAGGATCTTCTCCTACAAGACCATTAAATGTTAGTAGCAAATGTATAAAACTAAATTTGAGCTCAAAGTTTATATTATTGTCAATGTTTATGCATAGTGGCTGATTTTCCATGTTAGGAGCAACAAGCTCCTTAAGTGGTTGTTGTCATGCAATAGTCATGGTATTGAGGTGAGCTTCCTTTCATAACCTGTGTAAAGTTTTTTCTATTTCAAGATCTAACTGCACTTGACTTTGATTAGTAAAATAGGTTATTGGCATAAATCATCAAGAAAACTCAAAAGAAACCAACCATATAAAAGATCAAAAACAATATGAATTGTATAAAAATCCTACGATAGAAAACTAAAACTACCTAAAAACCCTAGAAAACAGTGGAATTTCGCCTCAATAGGGTGGGGCTAGTGGTGGTAGTTTTGTTCAGAACGTCGTTTCTCTTCAAGAAATAAAAGGTTGAAACCCAATGACACGACCAAAAGATTAATGTCTTCTCCTAAGTGCAGGAGTGTTGAAGTAATAAATAACCCGACAAGATCGGGATTGAACCACAAGGAAGTTAATTGTATAAATTATAGATAACAATAATACAACAACAACAATAACAATAACAGTAGTAGTAGTAGTAGTAGTAATAGTAGTAGTAGTAGTAGTAGTAATAGTAGTAAAAGAAGAAGGAGAAGAAGAAGAAGAAGAAGTTGATGAGAATGATTAGTACTTAAAAGTGCATTTTTATCAAGATTTTATATTATCATTTTACACTTGAAGTATAATAACTCCTTAATTAAAGCATGTTTTATAATAACATATTGAATAATATAACATACCTTTAATTTATGGTAAATATTCATTTTAAATACAAGCCTATCATATAAATCAAAGGATTGATTGATGAATTTAAGAACTGAAATTGAAAGGATTAAGAGATAGTCAAACTTAGAAAAGAGATGTTGGTGTAGTCCAAACCGGAATACTATTCGGTAAGTGGGTCATATCTAGAGCTGTAGATCTCCAATTTAGGTCTACTTTATATGGATGAAAAGGTAAAACATAGGCCTACAACTTTCATATGAAGCTCAAGATTTAAAAAGGTTATTTTCAAGTTCAAATTGTAGCAACAACAAAGAAGTTTGAATCTGTCCTCCAACCCGAGCACTGTTTAGTGTTTGGCCCATATCTAGAGTTCTAGAAGTCCAAATGACCTCAATTGTTTACTCAAGAAGCTAAGACAATTTCTTACAACTTTCATGTTTTTAAATGATTTCAATTTTGATGTTATCAATGATGTTTGGGTAGACAAGAGAAGATAAATATTGTCACCAAGTCAAGAGTTGGTCACCCAGTCAAGAGTTGGTCACCCACTCATCAATTAGTCATCAAATCAATAGTTTCTAATTTTGGCCTATAAAAAGAGGCATTTGCCATGCATTTAGGCATCTTGGTTTCCAGATCAAGATCATGCTCTTACTTTCTCTCTTTGTATTTTTTGTAATGTTTATGCTTTGCTTTCATTACTATCAAGTTTATACCTTTCATTTACTTAGTTAACTTTTATCTTATTCATGTTCTTATCTTGTTTATTTATATTTCTCTTTTTCATTATGTTTAGCTAAGTTTATTATGTTAAGGTGAAAAGGTTACCTTAATGGTGTAAGAATAAGTATAGTGTAAACTCAACATGGACTTTAATGTTTGATACTAATATTTTTTGTATTTGTTATCTTATTCACTCTTAATACTTTGCTTGTTAAATGGTTAATCTAGACTTATGTTATATAGCACTTGGTACAACAAATACTTAGCATTTCATAGCCCAACCGTATGGTATAACCTATACATGAGCTATAAAAGTAACTTGATTTATTGTTAGCATAAGTTATAATCATGAATACGTGACAACATTTACAAGTGTTAGCATTATTCGAATAAGATAACTAATGTACTTATGTTAAAAATTTATAATCTGATTGGAACCTCCTTTGTATGTGGTTTCCATTTAAGTAATAAGAGTTTATACTATACTTATTTGAAATACAATTAGTGGATCCTCTAACCTTGACATTCGTTGTTATCATTATTTAATCCTTACATTGATCTTCTATCTCAAAGTTCTCATCAACTTCTTCTTCTTCTATTACCATTATTATTAATATTATTAATACTACTACTACTACTTCTGTTACTATTACTATTACTATTATTATTACTATTGTTGTTGTTGTTGTTGTTGTATTGCTGTTATTTATAATTTATATAATTAACCTCCTTGTAATTCGACACTAGTCTTGTCGGGTTATTTATTACTTCAACACTTCTATACTTGAAAGAAGACATCAATCTTTTGGTCATGTCAAGAATAATGATAATAATTGAGTTAGAACATTTAAAGACCACATGAATCCTATAATAATAACTACACCATCCTATATAGTTTTTCTTGTTGATGCATCTCACTTTAATTCTAAGCTAGACATTATTCAACTTCTACCAACTTTTCATGGTTTAGATATAGAAAATTCGTACTTGTATTTTAGAGAATTTAAAGAAGTTTGTAACACTTATAATGACTAAAATTATAGCATAAACACGTTAGATTAAAGTGTTTTCCTTTTTCTTTAAAGGATAAAGCTAAAACATGGCTACAAAATCTTAGGTTAGGATCCATTCGTACTTAGGATGAAATGAAACAATAATTTTTGAAGAAATTTTTTTCTTCTCATAAAACAAACTCTTTCAGAAAACAAATCACCACATTCACTCAAAAGTCAAGAGAAAGATTTTACCATTGTTGGGATAAGTATAAATATTTTCTTAATACATGTCTTTATCATGGTTTTGAAACATGGAGATTGATTTCAAATTTTTATGAAGGGTTAATACCTAAAGATGGACAAATAATAAAATTGATGTGCAATGAAACTTTTAAAGATAAAGACTCTGATGAAACAATAGAATACATGGACTTCTTAGCTAAAAATGCATAGAGTTATGACATTACAAACACTAATGAGACACCAGTAAAACTCAACCTTATACATTTAGTGGAGGTATGTACAACTCACATGACCAAAAGATTGATATCTTCTTCTAAGTGTAGGAGTGTCGAAGTAATAAATAACCTAGCAAGACCGAGGTCAAACCACAGGAAGGTTAATTGTACAAATTATAAATAACAATAATACAATAACAACAACAATAACAATAATAATAATAAAGAAAAAGAAGATGAGAACTTTAAGATGGAATATTAATGTAAGGATTAAACAATGATAATAACAAATGTCAAGGTTAGAGGTTCCACTAATGGTATGTCAAACAAGTATAGTATAAACTCTTATTATTCAAAGGACTAATTCATTTTATGTCAGCTATGGTCCATCCTAATGCATTTTTGTGCATTTTTAGAGTTTGTAATAGCTTACCTTGATGATGTGCATTAAGTTTGGAAGAGATTATTACCGAAAAAGTTTCATTTACTCTCAAAAATGAGTATTTGAGATTAAATGGCAACTGACACGACTAAAAGATTGATGTCTTCTCCCAAGTGCAGGAGTGTCGAAGTAATAAATAACCCGGCAAGACCGGGGTCAAACCACAGGGAGGTTAATTGTACAAATTATAGACAACAATTAAAAGCAACAATAATAGCAATAATAACAACAACAATAACAATAACAACAACAACTATAATAATAATAGTAGTAGTAGTAGTAGTAGTAGTAATAGTAGTACTAGTAATAATAATAATAATAAAGAAAGAGAAGAAGAAGAAGATGATGAGAACTTGGAGATGGAAAATTAATGTAAGGATTAAACAATAATAATAACAAATGTCAAGGTTAGAGGTTCCACTAATGGTATATCAAACAAGTATAGTATAAACTCTTATTATTGAATTGGAAACCACACACAAAGGAGGTTCCAATCAGATTATATATTGTTAACATGATTACATTAGTCATCTTATTCCATTAATGCTAATACTTGTAAATCTCGTCAAGCATTCATGATTATAACATATGTTAACAACAAATCAAGTTCCTTTCATAGCTCAGGTGTTGGTTATACCATACAGTATGGGCTATGAAAGTGCCAAGCATTTGTTGTACCAAGTGTTATACAACATAAATCAAGATTAGTCATTTAACAAGCAAAGTATTAAAGAGTGAACAAGATAACAAATATAAAACATGTTAGTATCAAACATTAAAGTCCATATTAAGTTTACATTATACTTATTCTCACACCATTAGTGTAACCTTTTCACCTTGACATAATCAACTTAGCTAGACATAATGAAAGAAAGCAAAATAGATAAACAAAATAAGAACATAAAAGTTAACTAAGTAAAGGAAAGGAAATGAAAGGCATAAACTTGATATTAATGAAAGCAAAGCATAAACATTACAAAGAATACAAAGAGAGAAAGGAAGAGAATGATCTTGATCTGAACACCAAGATGCCTAAATGCATGGCAAATGCCTCCTTTTATTGGCCAAAATTGGTAACTATTGATTTGATGACTAATTGATAAGTGGGTGGCTAACTTTTGACTTGGTGACAATCCTTATCTTCTCTTGTCTACTCAAAATGTCATTGATAACGTCAAAATTAGAGCCAGTTGAAAACATGAAAGTTGTAGGTAATTGTCTCAGCTTTCTTGTGTAAAACGTTCAGCTCATTTAGACTTCTAGAACTCCAGATATGGCCAAAATACTGAACAGTGCTCGGGCTGGAAGACAGATTCGGGCTTCTTTGTTGTTGATATAATTTGGACTTGATAATGGCCTTTTTAGATCTTGGGCTCCATATGAAAGTTGTAGACCTATGTCTTACCTTTCCATCCATATAAATTGGACCTAAATCTGAGATCTGTAGCTCCAGATATGGCCCAATTACCGAACAGTGTTCCGGTTTGGATTGCACTGACATCTCTTTTCTAAGTTTGACCATCTCTTTGCCCTTGCAATTTCAGTTCTGAAAGTCATCAATCAATCCTTTCATTTATGTGATAGGTCTGCATTTAAAATGAACATTTACCATAAATTAAAGGTATCTTATATTATTAGATATATTATTATAAAACATGCGTTAGTTAAGGAGTTATTGATACTTCAAGTGCAAAATGATGATATAAAACCATGATAAAAATGCATTTTTAAGTACTAATCAGCAACGGCTTCAAATCACGTTTAGGTGGTTGAACACTTGAAGGTATGAACTTAATTAATCGTGGTGACAATTCCTCAATTTATGGTCTACAATTACTTGCCTTTGATTCTTCCTAAAAATAAACCATTTGCAAATCATCAGATTCATCAATCTTAATTTCACTAGAAGTGGTTTCAAATTGATCATGAATTAATTTTTCAGTAAATTTCACTTCCTATAAATCATTATCATCTCCAGGTTACTTGCAAATGTTGAAAATGTTCATCTCCAATGTCATGTTTCCAAATGATAGCTTCATCAGTCCATGCCTACAATTAATCAATACTTTTGAAGTTGCAAGAAACGGACGTCCTAAAATAACAGGAAATGAATTACATACTTCAATAGGTTGTGTGTCCAAGATAATAAAATCCACAGGATAAATGAATTTATCGACTTGTACTAACACATCTTCAATTATTCCTCTAGGCACTTTTACAGATCTATCGGCAAGTAAAAGAGTTATAGAAGATGGTTTTCACTCACTTGAATTGAGACTCTGAAAAACTGAATATGGAAGTAAATTTACACTAGCACCAAGATCAAGTAAGGCTCTTTCAATTTTATGATATCCAATAAAGCAATAAATTATAAGACAACCAAGGTCTTTATAATTCAAAGCACTATTGTTCTGAAGAATGACACTTGTTTGGCTAAAAAGGTTTTCTTTTTCACATTCAGTTTCCTCTTCACAGTACATAGATCTTTCAAAACTTTAGCATAAGAAGGAATATGTTTAACAGCATCCAGCAAAGGTATATTGATTCTTACCTGTTTGAAAGTTTTAAAGATTTTAGAGTTATGATTGATTTTTTTTTGTTTGGTTATGGCATGAGGAAATCGAAGCGCTAGTGGGGAATCAGTCTTTTCTTTACAAATTATAGATTCAACCCCTTTCTTACCCTCAGAGATTGACTGATCATCTTTCTCACAAGGTTCAAGAGTGGGTTTTTCAATAACCTTACCACTGCAAAGAGTAGTGACTGATTTAACTTGATACATGTGTTGGCTTCTGAAACTACTTTCATTTGCATTGTATTGCCCTTTGGAATTTTGTTGTAGTTGAGATGAAAACTTACCTTTCTCTTGGAAACTAAGAGCAGATGTTAATTTTACAAGAGTATCTTTGAAATTTGTCATGTTTTGAGCAAGTTGAGTATTGATTGTCTCTTGCTTTTCAATCAATGTATGCAATATTTTCTCAAAATTTCGTTTAGGAGGTGGAGCATAAGAAGGTGCATATCCATGAGAATTTTGGAAACTATGGTGTGTTTGAAACGGTGGTTGTGAAGTTTGTACATTGTTATTATCACTCTTCCAACTGAAATTTGGGTATTTCTCCAACCAAGGTTGTATGTTTATGAGTATGGGTTGTGGTTGGCCCTTTGAAAACTGTTTAAAGCATGGGCTTGTTCATGGAGACATCCCTTAACAGAAGGCAAGGTTAGACAGTTACTAGTTAAGTGTTCATTTGTTTCATATATTTGACACACAATGTTTCTAATAAATTTTAATTGATCATTCTTTCTCAATTCTATTGTCTCGACTTTTCTAGCGAAAGATGCAAACTTAGCTTGGAGGTCATGATCTTCTCTAAGGTTATACATGCCTCCACTAGATGTATGACGTTAAGTTTTACTAGGTGCCTCATAAGTACCCACGGTGTCCTAATTTTGAGCATTTTCAGCTAATAAGTCTAAGTACTCTATTGCTTTATGAGGGTCTTTACCTTCAAAAGTTTCATTGCACATCAATACAACCATTTGCCTATCTCTAGGTGTTAACCCTTCATAAAATGGTGAAACCAATCTCCATGTTTCAAAACCATGATGAGGGCAATTATTTAACAAGTCTCGATACCTATCCCAACATTGGTAAAATGTTTATCGTAGTTTTTGAGTGAAAGTAGTGATTTGTCTTTTGAAAGAGTTTGTTCTATGAGATAGAAAAAACTTCTTTAAAAACTGTTGTTGCGTTTCATCCCAAGCACGAATGGATCCTCATCTCAAATTTTATAGTCATGTTTTATCTTTATCTTTTAATGAAAAAGAAAAAAAAGCTTTAATCTAATGGTGTTTATACTATAATTTGAATCATTATATGTGTTACAAACCTCCTCAAATTCCCGTAAATGCAAGTATGGATTTTCCAATTCTAAGCCATGGAAAGAAGGTAAAAGTTAAATAATATCTAGCTTAAAATTAAAATAAGATGCATCAATAGAAAAAACTATGCATCATGGTGCACTTATTCTTGTGGGATTCATGTGGTTTCTAAGTGTTCTAACATGGTTATTCTCATTATTCTCATTATTCTCATTATGAAGTGATTGATTATCTTCTTCTGCTATATTTTCTGAAAATGATGAGGAAACCCTAGACAGTTTACCTCTTGATGTACGTGACCACACTCTCATATACGTGTAGAAATAGAATAAAAAGAAGAAGAAATAAAAGAAAAGAAACAAAGTTATATACAAAAAAAATGTGAAAAGAGAAAATAAAATAAATATTATAATTTGTACAAGAACTTACCTCCCTGGCAAAGGCGTCAAAAACTTGACAGGATCAAAAGATTGATGTCTTCTCCCAAGTGCAAGACTGTCGAAGTAATAAATAACTCGACAATACTAGGGTCGAACCACAGGGAAGTTAATTGTACAAATTATAAATAACAATAATACAACAACAATAACAACAACAACAACAACAACAATTATAATAATAATACTAGTAGTAGTAGTAGTAGTAGTAGTAGTAGTAGTAACAACAACAACAACAACAACAACAAAGAAAAAGAAGGAAAAGATGAAAAAGATGATGAGAGCTTTGAGATGAAATATTAATATAAGGATTAAACAATGATAATACATTAGTCATCTTATTCGATTAATGCTAATACTTTTAAATCTCGTCAAGCATTCATGATTATAACTTATGTTAATAACAAATCAAGTTCTTTTCATAGCTCAAGTGTCGGTTATACCATACAGTATGAACTATAAAAGTGTCAAGCATTTGTTGTACCAAATGTTATACAACATAAATCAAGATTAGTCATTTAACAAGCAAAGTATTAAAGAGTGAACAAGATAACAAATACAAAACATGTTAGTATCAAACATTAAAGTCCATATTAAGTTTACACTATACTTATTCTTACACCATTAGTGTAACCATTTCACCTTGACATAATAAACTTAGCTAAACATAATAAAAAAAAGAAAAATAAATAAAAAAATAAGAACATAAATAAGAAAGAGTTAATTAAGTAAAGGAAAGGAAATAAAAGGCATAAACTTGATATTAATGAAAACAAAGCATAAACATTACAAAAAATACAAATAGAGAAAGTAAAAGCATGATCTTAATCTGAAAACCAAGATGCCTAAATGCATGGCAAATATCTCCTTTTATAGGTCAAAATTGAGAACTATTGATTTGATGACTAATTGATGAGTAGGTGATCAACTCTTGACTTGGTGACAATCCTTATCTTCTCTAATCTACCCAAAACATCATTGATAACATCATAATTGGAGCCACTTGAAAACATGAAAGTTGTAGTAAATTTTCTCAGCTTTCTTGTGTAAACAATAACCTGTTATTTGGACTTCTAGAACTCCAGATATGGGTCAAACACTAAATAGTGCTCGTGCTAGAAGATAAATTCGGACTTCTTTATTGTTGCTACAATTTGGACTTGAAAATGACCTCTTTAGATCTTGGACTCCATATGAAAGTTGTAGGCTTATGTCTTAAAGTAGACTTAAATCTATGATCTACAGCTCCAGATATGACCCAATTACCGAACAGTATTCTGGTTTGGATTACACTGGTATCTCTTTTCTAAGTTTGGTCATCTCTTTGTCTTTTCAATTTCAGTTATTAAATTCATCAATCAATCATTTCATTTATATGATAGACCTATATTTAAAATGAACATTTACCAGAAATTAAAGGTGTCTTATATTATTAGATACGTTATTATAAAACATGTTTTAGTTAAGGAGTTATTGATACTTCAAGTGCAAAATGATAATATAAAACCTTGATAAAAATACACTTTTAAGTACTAATCAACAACTTTAGGTAATATCATGATCTTCAAGCTAAATTTGCATATTTAGCTAAAAAAATTGAGGTAATTGAATAGAAAAGGAGTGGTCAATTAAAATTTGTTCAAGAAATTGTATGTCAAATCTGCAAAACTAATGAACACTCAACCAATGATAGTCCAACTTTGCCTTCTTTTGAAGAATATCTCCATGAACAAGTCAATGCTTTAAACAGTTTTCAATGAGCAAATCATGATCCATACTCACAAACATAAAACACTGGTTAGAGAAATCATCTAAATTTCAGTTAGAAGACTGGTAACAATAATGCATAAACTTCACAGCCACTACTTCAAGCACATTATAATTTTTAAAATTCTCATGAATATGCAACTCCTTATGTTCTCCCTCCTAGAACACTAATGTGATGCATTAACCCTATAGACCTACTGTCTATATTGCCATTGATTTTAGCTAATTCTTTCATGCATGTGTTTGACATAGAAATAAGTATAAACATACTCTATTCAAATGTCCTTTTTTCATCTTCTATAGTAGAAATATCATTAGACACCGTTGATAATGAATCCTCTGGTGCTTTCAATGTTTAATAAGGCAATTGCCAAATCATTAGACTCGGTTTATTCTATTGACTTTCTTAACTTATTTTTCTAATTTAGTTTATTTTGTTTTCCAAAACATGATTATTTTGTTTTGTTAGTAAATAAACATTGGTCTCTACTTAAGGCAAAGTATCTTTAAGAGACTTTATGGTTTTATATGACTCCATAGGTTTGCTAATTTGAAATGCAATATCTTATCTTACTTTTACTAGTTCAACTTCCATAGAAACTCTTCTTAGTTAAGCCTTTTATCTCTCTTCGGTGTTTATAGAAATATCATTTTTAATAGTGAAATAATATTTTATTTTTGTAACTCATGCTTTAAGTTCTCAAATTTTGAATTCTTCTAGAAGCTTTTATAAAACATTAATTCTTGATCTACGATATATAAAAAACTGTATTTTTTCAAGCACTTCAATAGGAATAGAAGTATCAAGAGAAAAAATTGCTTTCTTCTTTCATCTTTCCAGAGCATTTATTTATAACTATGGATAAATCATAATTATTATAATAAACTTTAAGATTACCTATTGTTATTCTAGATTAACCTAACATCTGCCAAAAGTAAAGCACTTAATCGAACAATCTTATTTTATACAAAATTCTTCACTTCAATAAACTCTTTTAGCAAATCATTTATTTAACCCTTTGCTTGGTTAACTATAGGGGATTGAAAATCCCTAATTTTGAACTTTAAAGGTTTATATAATTTTGAATAGAAATGCAAAATTGTGTAATTATTGGTTAATTATGGACTTGATGATATGAATGAGAATCAAATTGAGGAAATTAAAAATTGATCATGGAATTTGAAACATTAGAATGGTTAGTCATGGTTTTGATTTTTTAGGGATTTAGAAATTTGACTAAAGTGGGTTGATTTTTTTATGTTTTATTGATATTAGGGATATTTTAAATTAGTTGTGAATATTATAATGTGAATTGCTAAGAATTTACTTACTGTTGGTATATTTTTGAATAGTAAAAATGTGGAAATTGGTGAATTTTGTAAGTTTTGGTGTTTAAATTATATTGTTGTGCTTCAATTAGATTGGTATGATTTCTAGTGTGTTATTCTTAATTGTAATTCATTTGGAATAAGTTGCTTGGGTAATAATTTATGTTTGTAAAATGTGGGGAAATGGAAGTATAGAAATTAGTGGAATTGTACAAGTGTTGGTGTTTAATTGATGTTGTTATGCTTAAATTAGATTGGTAGATGATGGTAGTGTGTTATGCTTGATTATGATTCATGTGAAATAAGATGTTTAGGTATCGGTTTATCTTGTTAAATGTGGGAAAATAAAATTTTAAAAATTGATGGAATTATGTTTAATTATGATTGTGATTCATGTGAAATAAAATGTTTAGATATTGGGTTATGTTTTATAAATATTAAAAGATGGAAGTATAAGAATTGGTAGATTTGTGTAAATATTTAGGTTTTACAATGATGTTGTGAAATTTAAAAATTAATTGCAAGATTGGTAAGTTCATAAAATGAGAAAGTGAATATATATATATATATCTGTGTGTGTGTGGGCGAGCACGTGTGTGCATATGTGTTTGTGTGTGTTAGATGCATAATGATAGTAAGGAATGCGGAATTGTATGTTAAATGTAAGTTGAAACTATAAAAAAATACAAAATTATACTTTTTTACTACATAAACCTTTCTTAAATCCTGTAGATACTAAGTCATTATCTCTTGTGATCAAATATATCAAAGTTGTACCTAGCTTATTCATATACCAAAAACTTGAATATATTTGTACTTGCACCTATATTTAAATTTAAAATTACATTTTCTTTCATTTTCAACTAAAACAAACAAGACAAATGATTAGTACTTTAAAATGTATTTTTATCAAGGTTTTATATCATTATTTTGCACTTGAAGTATCAATAACTCCTTAAGTAGATCATGTTTTATAATAACATATCTAATAATATAAGATACCTTTAATTTATGGTAAATATTCATCTTAAATACAGGCCTATCACATAAATGAAAGGATTAATTGATAAGTTTAAGCACTAAAAGTGAAAAGGCAAAAAAAGAGTTAAGTTTAGAAAAGAGATACTAGTTCAGTCCAAATTAGAACATTGTTCAGTCATTGGGTCATATCTATAGCTGTAGAACTTGGATTTGGATATGCTCTATATGGATGAAAAACTAAGGCATAGGCCTAAAACTTTTATGAAGTTCAAATTCAAAAAGATGATTTTCAAGTTCAAATTATAGCAACAACGAAGAAGTCAAAATCTGTCTTACAACCCAGACACTATTCAATGTTAAGCCTATATCTCGAGTTTTAGAAGTCTAAATGACCTTATTTGTTTTGTTTAGAAAGCTAAGATAATTTTTTAGAACTTTCATAAAGACAAACGATTCAAATTCTAATGTTAACAATGATATTTTGTTCAGATAAAAAGATAAGGATTGTCACCAAGTCAAAATGAGGTCACCCACTCAACAATTAGTTAATAAATCAATAGTTTTAAATTTTAGCCTATAAAATGAGGCATTTGTCATGCATTTAGGCATCTTGGTTTACAGATCAAGATCATATTTTTGCTCTTTTTCTTTATATTTTTGTAATATTTAAGTTTTACTTTCATTAATCTCTTATTTATAGCTTTTATTTCCTTTTCTTTACTTAGTTAACTTATATCTTATTTATGTTCTTATCTTATTTATTTATATTTCTTTTTTTTATTATGTTTAGCTAAGTTTATTATGTTAAGGTGAAAAGAGTACACTAATAGTGTAAGAATAAGTATATTATAAACTCAATATAGACTTTAATGCTTATATCCTAAATAACTTGCGATTAACATGTCTTATTATTTTTATCTTATTAATTCTTAATACCTTACTTGTTAAATTATTAGTTTAGATTTGTATTGTATAACACTTGGTACAACAAATGCTTGACACTTTCATAGCTCAACCGTATGCTATAATCTACACCTGTGCTATGAAAGAAACTTAATTTGTTCTTAACATAAGTTATCATGAATTCCTAACAGTATTTAAAAATTTAATGTTAATTAAATAAGATAATTAATATGGTAATGTTAACAATTTATAATGAGTTATTAATGACAAATCATCTAATTGGAAGCTTCTTTGTGTGTGATTTCCACTTGAGCAATAAAAAGAGTTTATACTATACATATTTGAAATACCATTAGTAGATCCTCTAACCTTAACAATTGTTTTATCCTTGTTTAATCCTTACATTAATCTTACATATCATAGTCCTCTTCAACTCATCATCATCATCATTATCATTATTTATAATTTATATAGTTAACCTTCATATGGTTTGACTTCAGTTTTGTCAGGTTATTTATTACTTCGATACTTTTACACTTGAAAAAAAACATCAATCATTGATCGTGTCAAGAAGCATTTCAAATCTCCCACTCCATATTGCCACTCTTACCTTATAAATGATACATATTTTACATTGTCTTGCTTGAACCATATGGTATATTAAACTTTCAGAATTCAAATTTCTTGGTCTATTCTATGTTACTCTAAATGGCTACTATCTTCTTTTATATAAATAAATCTCTTCTTATATATTTTAAAAGTTTGTTGCAATCATTGAGCTAAAAAATTCATATTCATATATAATTCTTACATTAATCTTACATTTCAAAGTTCTTTTCAACTCCTCCTCATCATCATCATTATTATTACTATTTAGAATTTATATAGTTAACCTCTCTATGGTTTGATCTCAGTCTTGCCAGGTTATTTATTAATTCAACACTCTTGCTGATTGGTATTTAAAAGTGCATTTTTATCAAGGTTTTATATCATCATTTTGCACTTGAAGTATCAATAACTCCTTAACTAAAGCATATTTTATAATAACGTATCTAATAATATAAGATACATTTAATTTATGGTAAATGTTCATTTTAAATACAGGTCTATCACATAAATAAAAGGATTAATTGATGAATTTAAGAACTGAAATTGAAAGGACAAAGAGATGGTCAAACTTAAAAAAGAAATGTCGGTGCAATCCAAACCGAAACACTATTTTGTAATTGGATCATATCTGAAGTTGTAGATCTTATATTTAAGTCTACTTTATATGGATGGAAAGGTAATACGTAGGCCTACAACTTTCATATGGAGCCTAAGACTCAAAAAGATCATTTTCAAGTTCAAATTAGAGCAACAACAAAGAAGTCTGAATCTGTCTTCCAGCCCGAGCATTGTTCAGTGTTTGGTCCATATCTAGAGTTCTAAAAATCCAAATGACCTCAATGTTTTACACAAGAAAGCTGAGATACTTTTCTACAACTTTTATGTTTTCAAGTAGCTCTAATTTTGACGTTATCAATGACATTTTGGGTAGACAAGAGAAGATAAGGATTGTCACCAAGTCAAGAGTTGGTCACTCACTCATCAAGTAGTCATCAAATCAATAGTTTCCAATTTTGGCCTACAAAAGGAGGCATTTGCCATGCATTTAGGCATCTTGGTCTCCAAATCAAGATCATGCTTTTAATTTCTCTCTTTGTATTTTTTTTGTAATGTTTATGCTTTGCTTTCATTAATATCAAGTTTATGTCTTTCATTTCCTTTCATTTACTTAGTTAACTTTTATCTTATTTATTGTCTTATTTTGTTTATTTATTTTTCTTTCTTTCATTATGTTTAGCTAAGTTTATTATGTTAAGGTGAAAAGGTTACACTAATGGTGTAAGAATAAGTATAGTGTAAATTTAATATGGACTTTAATGTTTGATACTCACATAATGGTGTAAGAATAAGTATAGTGTAAATTTAATATGGACTTTAATGTTTGATACTCACATATTTTATATTTGTTATCTTATTCACTTTTTAATACTTTACGTGTTAAATGACTAATCTTGATTTATGTTGTATAACACTTGGTACAACAAATGTTTGGCACTTTCATAGGCCATACTATATGGTATAACCAACACCTGAGCTATGAAAGAAACTTGATTTGTTGTTAACATAAGTTATAATCATGAATGCTTGATGAGATTTACAAGTATTAGCATTAATCGAATAAAATGACTAATGTAATCATGTTAACAATCTATAATCAGATTGGAATCTCCTTTGTGTGTGGTTTCCAATTGAGTAATAAGAGTTTATATTATACTTGTTTGATATACCATTAGTGGAACCTCTAACCTTGACATTTGTTATTATTATTGTTTAATCCTTACATTAATATTTCATCTCAAAGTTTTCATCATCTTCTTCTTCTTCTCCTTCTTTTTCTTTATTATTATTATTATTATTATTATTATTATTACTATTACTACTACTACTACTACTACTACTACTACTACTATTACTATTATTATTATTGCTATTGTTATTGTTATTACTATTATTATTGTTATTGTTGTTATTGTTATTGTTATTGTTATTGTTATTGTTATTGTTATTGTTATTGTTATTTATAATTTGTACAATTAACTTTCCTGTGATTCAACCCCGGTCTTGCAGGGTTATTTATTACTTCGGCACTCCTGCACTTGGAAGAAGACATCAATCTTTTAGTCGTGTCACCTGCACTTAAGAGAAGACATTAATCTTTGATTATGTCAATAAGCATTTCAAATCTCCCACTCCATATTATCACTCTTACCTTATAAATGATATATATTTTACATTGTCTTGCTTGAAACATATGGTATATTAAACTTTTAAAATTCAAATTTCTTGGTCCATTCTATGTTACTTTAAATGGCTACTAGTCTTCTTTTATATAAATAAACCTCTTCTTATCTATTTTATAAGTTTGTTGCAATTATTGAGCTAAAAAATTCATATTTTTACATAATTATCTCGTTTCTACTTTGAACTTATTTTTCATTATTCTCACACACATTAATTGCACTTAAACTTCACCTAAAAAAAGTTAGAGTACACCTACTAATAAGAAGAGATTTCATTTTATAATATTTTTTGTGATGGTATATTATTTTCACTCTTTTAAAGTGAAATTTATTGTTAAAATATAAATAAAATTATAACTATTTGAATTTTAGTTGTAAGCTTTTATAAGAGCTCATATAGGTTTTTAGTCTATATCAATGAAAAAGGGTTAGTTGGTTTCAATCTTTTCATGTGAAAAAAAAATTGATGGTATGATCTTAAGCTCAAAATTAGTGTGTTATAAAGGTTTGAATCTTGATTCTATAAAATGATTCATTGGAAGATGTGGTTTATCCCATAAAAATAGAATGTAAGTGATAGTACAAGTTCAAGCTTATCACTTAGGAAATGAAGTAGGCGTATTTGTGTTGAGCTAGTATAAAATTCATTTTTATGCTATTTCTTATATTTATAATTTTTTCAACCATTAATAACTTGTTGAGTTGAACTAATGGGCATCAACAAGCCACTGTCGTGTGTGTATTCTAAAATAGTTGAGGTCGTGTGCTTATGGGTGTTATTGTGTTATTTGTGGTTACTTAGAACAAATCAAATCATTTGAGATTAGTTAATTCACCTTCTTTCGTAGATGCTTCCGGCTTTCAGCTTAATTTGAGAATGAGATTATGCTTTTTGAAACACCACTTTTACATGCATTTGTCTAGGCTTGCATTGGCCGAAAGCCCAGATAGGTATGCTGGGCATAAGATTTTTTTAAAAAAAAAAAAAGCCCACCAAACTAGAATTTTTATATTTAGGATATAGATTTTTTTAATTTAAAGTCAATTAAGAATAAATATTAAAACATTAATGGCAAGTTGAAAAGAAAAAAAAATATATATGATAAACCATAAACGAGGTTATATATATATAATTGTATTGATTATAACAACAACGAAAAAAAATATTAATAGAATGAATTAAATTATTAAAATGGCAAATATTAGAACGCTTTTACTACCAGTATATAAGACTATTATAGTGCATGAAACCAAATCTAGTCATAATTATAATTTAATTAACTATTTATTAAATTTAATTATAGTTTAGAGTTATTTTCATCAATGTTTCATAGAGTATTTTAAAAATATCATATATTTGTTAAAAACCTAAAATATTAAATAAAAAAATTTTCTTTTCTTTTATAATGAAATAGAGAAAAGAAAAGAAACATAGTTTGATGGAAAATATAAACATTAAAAGAAGGAAATCAGTTGTTAATGTATTGATTAATTACTATTTTAATACTATAGGGACTAATTAATTATTCTTAATAAACTACAAGGACTATGAAAAATTGAGTGACCAATGTTAGAGTACGGTTCAACTTGAACGAACGGATATGTTCATCTCAAAAAGAACAACAATTCAGTTCAGCCATTCCGCTGCTGATTAATAATTTCGCGAACATCCTGAATAAGCTTGTTAAGCCACCGTGACTACAAGAAAACGGACAATTCCATGTCCTCTACCACTATCTTCACTACTCCACCACCACCACCACACGCCAACATAACCCGCTCCTCCACCATTCTGCACAACCCTCCACCAGAAAAAATCGCAATTTTAATCGACAAATCCAAATCCTTAAACCATCTCAACCAAATCCACGCCTTTCTCTACCGCCACAATCTCCATGACCACCCAATCCTCAACTTCAAGCTTCAACGTTCTTACTCCTCTCTGGGTCACTTAAACCTCTCTCTTGCACTGTTTAACAAAACCCAAAACCCCAATGTCTTTTTTTATACTTCTATTATTCATGCCCACACTATTCACAATCTACATCACCTAGCACTTCTTTTCTATGTCCAAATGTTGAGTCAAAATGTATTCCCTAATGCGTTTACTTTCTCATCGATATTGAAGTCATGCCCGATTGAACCTGCAAAATTGATACATGGGCAAGCAATAAAATTTGGGTTTGATGCAGAATTGTATGTGAGGACTTGTCTTGTTGACGTATATGCAAGAGGAGGCGATGTTGTTTCTGCGCGTACGCTGTTTGATGCAATGCCTGAGAAGAGTTTAGTTTCGTTGACAGCGATGATTACTTGTTATGCCAAGTATGGGATGATTGATGAGGCAAGAGTGTTGTTTGATGGGCTGGAAGAGAGGGATGCCATTTGTTGGAACGTTATGATTGATGGGTACGCGCAACATGGATTGCCTAATGAAGGATTGCTGTTGTTTAGAAAAATGTTGAATGCCAAAGTGAGACCGAACGAAGTTACTGTGTTGGCTGTTCTTTCTGCTTGTGGGCAAACTGGGGCTTTGGAGACAGGAAGGTGGGTTCATTCATATATTGAGAATAATGGGATTGGGATTAATGTTCGAGTAGGTACGTCTTTGATTGATATGTATAGTAAATGTGGGAGTTTGGAGGATGCGCGGTTGGTTTTTGAGAGGATCAGTAACAAGGATGTTGTTGCTTGGAATTCGATGGTTGTTGGTTATGCAATGCACGGATTTAGCCAAGATGCTCTGCGGTTGTTTAAAGAGATGTGTATGATCGGATACCAGCCTACAGATATAACGTTTATTGGTGTTTTAAATGCTTGTGGTCATGCTGGTTTGGTCAGTGAAGGATGGAAATTTTTCTATTCAATGAAAGATGAGCATGGGATTGAACCCAAGGTTGAGCATTATGGGTGTATGGTAAATCTTCTTGGCCGTGCTGGGTATTTAGAAGAAGCATATGAACTTGTTAAGAACATGGAGATTGAGCAGGATCCCGTATTGTGGGGAACTCTGCTTGGGGCTTGCAGGCTCCATGGCAACATTGCCCTGGGAGAGCAAATAGCGGAGTATCTTGTTAGCCAGAATCTTGCAAATTCGGGGACTTATGTTCTTCTTTCTAACATTTATGCAGCAGCTGGCAATTGGGAAGGTGTGGCGAGGGTGAGGACCTTGATGAAAGAGAGTGGGTTTGAGAAGGAGCCTGGTTGTAGCTCGATTGAAGTGAATAACAAGGTGCATGAGTTTTTGGCTGGAGATTTGAGACATCCGAGGAGCAAAGAGATCTATGAAATGTTGGAGGAGATAAATGGCTGGCTTAAAACTCATGGTTATACCCCACAGACAGATATTGTATTACATGACTTGGAGGATGCGCAAAAGGAGCAGTCACTTGGGGTTCACAGTGAGAAACTTGCCCTTGCTTTTGGGCTTCTAATAACCAAGCCAGGCACTGCAATAAAGATCGTAAAGAATCTAAGGGTCTGCGCGGATTGTCATGCTGTGACAAAGTTGATTTCAAAGATCACCGGACGCAAGATTGTAATGAGGGATCGAAACCGTTTCCACCACTTTGTAGATGGCTTGTGTTCTTGTGGAGACTATTGGTAAATTGTACATCTAGCCTGGGATTGTGGATAAATTTGTGATCCTGTATTGCCGCATAAGCAGTTATTTGTAAGAAATGTTTTCCAGGCCATCATCAGCTCACTGTTTTAATGTACCTGAATATTTCCACAAATGCCTTTCATATTGAGATCAGATGCGGTTCTCGTTGGCAAACGGGAATACATACCAGCCTTGGTAGCAGCACTGCAAGTCTTCGATATACAGCATGCCTACTATACAAGTGCCAATTTCTTTTATGTTTATAGAAAGAAACGACAATTATTCCATTAGTGAATGTGAGGGTGCTGGTGCGCACACCAGATGTTCTTCAGTTCTGGGCAGGATATGAAAAAGTGGACAACCGAAATTTCGGAAAGATGGATGCTTCATAAGAAATAGTAATGTAAACGAAGCTAAAAAGGATCCAGTGCAAACAATTCTGTACATATTTGTTCCCGAACCACGGCCTACAGAGCAGATGACTAGCTAACAATTGGCTGGGGAGATTCACTTACGACTTGCAGCAATCTTTGAATTCCAAATTAGTAACACCTATAACTACCAAAAAAAATAAAATGAAAAACCTACCAAATGGAAGAACTTTTCACATCCCCATAGAAGGAAAGCTCACTTCCGCGGGAAACTGAAGACCAGCTAAATAGAATGCTACCACAAGCTCCTAGAAATCCCAGCCGATCCTAGCACCTCACTAGTTTTCACATTCTGAAATCTAAAACACAAACTGTATTGTTGGCAAAACAGGCAGCAATTTTATCACCTTCCTTGTTCCAACAAACTTCAAATATTCCCCCGTTGCCAGCATATGTTTTCACAATCTTTCCTTCCCTCAATGACCAAATGTTGATGCATCTATCCAGAGATCCACTTGCCAGGTATTCTCCATTAGGACTAAATGCAACCGAATACACAGGCTCCCTGGAAATTCAATTAAAAGACATTCATCAATAATAGCTACAAATAGGGCAGTAACAATTTGATTAATCATAAATTCAATTATCTGTTCAATGACAGGATAACAGAACGAAAATGCATTCCTCTTTAACTAGAGCAGTCCTGAAATTCCAGGGACTAAAGCAAGAGAGGATTGCAGATCCATCTGACACTGATCAAGCCAAACTCAACAAGTATCAGTTAAGTATTTGATGTTAATAAAAAAGAAAAGAGGTCGGGAGAAAATTGGAGCAGAAGTCAAGAATTTTCAAAAGAAAATAACAGGTTGATATCACAGGATGTCAGATTTCAGAGCAATGAATTAAGATAAACTTCAAATATTGGCTCATTTAATCTTCAAGCATTCAAATACCTAGAAGCTGATAATGAAACTAATTTTTTTTCTCCTGATCCTTCAATATGAAGAGAGAAAAGGTTAAGTGTATACCTGTGTCCATTCAAACTGCAGAGAAGTTTCCCAAATTCCACGTCCCATAACTTCACTGTCGAGTCAAATGATGCACTATAAAGAAAGCAGAACCGCATAATATCAGAAAGAAAACATAAAACAATTCATCAAAGTTGACCTGAATCATACAATGTGATACAAGAACTTGATGTTTCATGATCCTATACAAAACTGGGATTAAGACTGATGATTTCTTGAAAATTAGCAAGACAGATGTCAGACAGTAACCAGAACTACTTAATTTGTACTGCACAGACACCAATAACATTTAAGTTCAAAGCAGTAGTTTACCTAGCCAGCACTAATGGCTGGTTGGGATTGTTTGTACCAGGTCCCGTAGGGCTCCATCTGATAGTATAAATCTCCTGCAACACGATTAATAAAGATTCATGGTAGCAATCCAATGTGATATATAAAGAGAATGCATCAACACCAACAAATCTTCAACTGCAAAAATAAAAGGTAGGCGGTACCTTAGAATGTTCCCTTAGATCATGAACATACTTCTCCTGCTTCATGCTCCATATCTGCAGTACAATTTCATCAGTTGCCAACCACGAAAATAGCAAGCTAACAAGAAATGAAATAGGACTTAAAAGGGCTCATAAGCAATGATAAATCAAGGGATTATGTTTAAAATAAAAGCTCAGAGATTAGTGTAGGGCATTCATGAGTCATAAATGAACAAATATAACACCTGAAAACTAAAATGTAAATCAGTGAATAGATGACATAAAAAAAGGCACAGATAATAACCTTAGCACTGATATCATCAGAGCAAGATGCCAACCATGAACCTGTAGGATCCCACTTGACACAATTAACCTCGCCCTGAAATTGCAAAAAGTGACAAATATAAGCAGCATGAAAAGCTTTGATTGTTGCTCAAGAAAAATTCATTTGACTGCAAAGCTTTAAGTTGAATACTGCAGTTATAACCCAGTCCATAAATAGCATCATCAAGTTTTCTATGTAGCCCAGAGAACCACAACAGTGCAACCTGGTGGTTCATCAGATTAGGCATCCAGGTTAATTAAATAACAATGCTAGTCAATCCTTGATTTGAAGTATGAAATTATTCTATATTTATTTATTTTAACAGATTGGTGGCTTCCTACTAAATTAATCAGACTTGGTCTCGCATTGCCCCATTGATAATATCATACACACACAAGGTTCGGTTGTGGATTCTCAGCCCGTCTAGAATCTGACCCAATTGTTTTTTTTTAAAAAAAAAAAAAAACTCCCAGCTTACTTGAGATATAAAAAGGCTCTGACTATATTACTTTGGGCATGTTTGAGTGGAATAGCATGAACAATATGCAATTGTAGAAAGATAGTACAAACCTGATGTCCAGCAAAAGTTTTAATAGGGCGCGTCTCTCCAACTTTGCATACATATATCATATTGTCAGTGGAGCTTGTTGCAAATGAAACATTATTGCGCCAGTCAACATCAAGTGTAGGACCTAAAACAAATACCAATATGAAAGCAAATGTAACAATAATCAGTGATTTCTTTTTTCTGACAAAAGATTACTGATTCTAGCAATTTAAGAGCAATTTAAAACCTGAATGAAACTCAAACTGCTGTTTCCATTCCTCAGCCCTCACATCCCACACAATTGCTGTTTTATCACAGCTTCCAGTTAGCAGATAATCCCCCTTCTTGTTCCACTTCAAAGTAAATATGGGTCCTTTATGCTTACTCAATGTAGTCTTTAGTTCACCTGGACAAGGGAAAAGATTCAGAAGATAAGCCAGAGTTCCAAATTGCACAGAAAATCTGAAGTAAAAGCACAATTTCAATCAACAACAGAATAATAACACATGCACATATGTGTGTACACCTAATTTTATGAAAAGCACTGCTGTATTGGTTTGTCTAAGTGACAAGTTGATAGTGGCACACTTGTGTTAACATACCCTACCCTTAAGAGTGAGAAATGAACACAAGAAAAGATATCTGAGCTCCCTTTGTTGTTTATTTTTTACATATATGACTTGCTGCTCACTTTCAGCCTGAAATAGAAGGGAATGAAACAGATCATTTGAAATATCTTACCGTCTGTAGTCCAAATCCTTGCCTGCCCATCATAAGAGCCAGTTGCAAGTAATGTTCCCTCACCCTGTACAATAGGAGGCAAACTAGTGATGAGTACTTGTGAGGAAAATAGATTAATTTGACATGTAAAATTTTCTTGATCCTGCAACAAAGGAAACAATTTTCATCACACCCTGCCTATCAGCTTCAGTTTGAGCCCATTTGAAGTTGAGTAAATGACTTGCAATGTTAAGCTTCCTTTTTTCCTTCTCCATTGAAATTACATAATATGATGCACAGTCATATGCCCATCGGAATCAACATAGCTAGCCTAATTCTCAACATAGCCAACATAATTCTTGTCAACTCACGCTATTTATTTCCTTGGGACATTTTGTTTAACATGAACCATGTGGTCATATGCAGGTCATTTTTTTTCTTGTAAAGCCTCCATTATGTTAAGAGGGGGAAAGAAAAAAAGAGGAATACCTCAAGAGGTATATTCTTATGACATGAAAATCTTTATGAAGAGTAAATTCATAAGGCAACAATATGAAGAAACATTAGAATTACTATTCTCGACAATCAAAGCCTTTAAGAGAACTCACATTCCAATCAAGTGTTGTCACATCTTTGCTTTTCTCATTTGTCCTTCCCTTTACATGCTTCAATACTAGCACATTTAAAGGACCATTCTGAGCAACTGACCTAGAGGTCCCCTCAGCTATTGTCCAAATTCGTGCCGTGGAATCTCCAGAACTAGAAATTATGATAAAAAGAGTGGTGTGAGATGAAGGGTAAGGAAAGGAGAACCAACAATTTTCTTAGGCTATTATAGATGCCGTCCAATATTACAAGTAATCTGCAACTTTAAGAAAGGTTACATTACATATGCTTGCATAATGTCCAGTAAACCCTGTTACCACTGAAGGCCATTAGTTTTGGCACTATCAAAGTAGAAAAATCAAATGGGCAATCTATATACCATCATATCCTCCCATATTGAAATAGAATGTCATAGTGAAATCAAATACCAATTGAAACAGCAAAACTCATAAAGACACTAGATAAAGCAGCACATATACTCACAAGCGAACTGAGGGCAAAGAAAATCTCTGCAGTGGATATGATACACTTCTTTTAAGACAAGAAACTTAAATGATTTGCTCTTATTTTTTCCAAATTGTCCAGCATGTGTATCCTTCACTTAAAAATAATGTAACACATTGTATCAAATCTAAAAGATTATTTAAACTTACTTCATTTCCTTGGTGAAATTAGTTTTACCTATTTGAGGATTATATATCCAATTACCAATAAAACATTCAACCTGACATACTTTATATTTACAGAAGAATAATAACCTTGCATAGCCTGTTATGTTTAAATAATGCTCTGTTGCTAATAAAGTTAACATAATGACATATCTCATAGAGCAACTTTCACCAAATAACAGAAAACTAAGAATCAAGATACAATAAGTTTTGGCATATAAATCAGAGTTGCAAACACAGTATTATCAACAAAAGAAGTGTCTCAGCCAAAAATTACTGACCCTGATGCAAGAAGTGATCCTGTTGGACTCCATGCACAAGCACAAACCTGAAAAGAAGCACATGGCAAATGGAGAAAACAAAAAACAAGATATTAATATAAAAAGCAAAAAGGATGGCAAATGTTCCAACCTCAGAAGTATGTCCTTCCAAAATCATCACATCAGAACTAGGAATTTCACATGTCTGAGATGTTGATGCTGTAGAAATATCCATTGGCTCTGGTCCTACTAAATAATAGATTTTCACATTTTAGGAAATATATAACATGAAGGTGAGAAAACGAGGCAGAGAAAGGGAGTAAGAATGCAATATGTTCACTAATTATTCAAGAAAATAACAGAAAACTGAAAATTAATAATCACTTATCCATGTCCACTATATAACTAACATTTCACCACATTCCAAGGGAAAAAGGAAACCAAAATGACTTTCAACAGTAGCCTCACCATCCCGACATTGTGGCAGCATAGAACCCTAGACTATGGTAAAGCAGTGAAATAAAATTGTAAGTGAAGATAATCTATATTAGAGCTTGAGCTTAAAAAAACTAGGAAAAGAACAAAGAACAGTAGTATATACAAGAAAGGTCTTAAAATTTAGCCATGGCAGTGTTGTCACAAGATGCATATGCACTCACCTTGGAGGCATGAGGTGAGAATAAGGTGCCTTGAAAACCTCAAATAAGATGTTAAGATAAAATTCAAAAACTAAAAACAGCAAAGGGACATAAAAATAAATAAAAAAAGCATAGGAGTGAAATTGCCTTCAGAAATTCCATTTTCTTCATGCTTATTTTCTGCATCAGTAATCATTCTGCTATCAGTGTTATCCTCATGCTGCTTGTCTCGCTCTTTTTCCCTTTCTAACCTCTCTCTATCCTTTTCATTCTCCTTTTCCCTTTCATGTCTTTCCTTCTCTCTCACTCGTGCACGTTCTCTTTCATGTTCCCTTTCGAACTCTTTGTCTTTGTCTTTGTCTTTGTCTTTGTCTTTGTCTTTGTCTCTGTCTTTTTCTTTCTCCTTCTCTCCATCCTTGCGCAAATTTTTTTTCTTCTCTTGTATTATCTGCCGCAATTGATTCACATCTTTTGTGATAAGATCCAAAGGTTGCAAAAATGAGAAATCTTCATCTACATCTGCATCACTCTGGCAAGCTTGAAACAAACCTTGATCAATATAAATCCCAAAGCATGTAAAGCAAAAAATGCTAAACAAACACTAATTTAAAAACCAAAAAATCAGAGAACAAAAGATTTAAACATGCTAACATTACTCAAATTCGCTTCCATTTCCAAGTACTGAAGCCCCTTTTGTACAAAAGTAATGAGAGCACCAGGTGGAACCATATTGCCATCTATGGTGCATTTGTTAATTCCTGCCTCATATCCTAACACAAAAGCTGAATGCGTAAAACCTGCAGGAACATAAAAAAATCTCAAAAACTAATCTTTAAATTCACAGTGGTATCTCATGACCCTTTGCCTTCTATCATTACCCAATGTCACTGCTAAAAACAATAACTACCAGAACACATTTACTATTTTGTTTTTCTTCCGCCGAAAACTCAAAAAAAATTAAAAGATTTCTTCCAGAAGTATGGCCTAATGGAGGCTTTCGATTGCATTTAAATCAAATCCCTTAGAATTAAAAATGTCATTCAAGGCGGCCCAATCTTTTTCATAAATTTCAAATTGCATCTCCATACTTCATTTAAATTTCATATTGTAAATCCAGGCAACCAATCAGTATACAAGCTTTTCATGTTCTTAACAAAGTACAAAAATATTTAAATAAAATTAAACAAGACTAGAAGAAACAAGTTCACAGATCTACAAGCTCAGGCTCCTTTTTAGTGGAAAATACAGAACAAAACCCCGAAATTACAGATTCTGAACATAGCATGACTTAAAAATTCTAAATAATTACATTTAAAACCAAACTCTAAAAGCAAAACCCTAACCTTCGTTATTTCACAAAAAAATAAGAATAAAAGCAAAAATATAAACCCTAAATTGCATGAAAACGTAAAAAGGTAAACCGAACCTGATTCTTGAAGGTAACGGAAAACGAGGTAATTCAATTCGACGGACGTGATTGAAGTCATTGTAACAAAAGTCGCTGGAATTAACGACTGTGATTATAGCTCATATAAATCATATGGGCTAGAGAGAAGGCTGAGAGGCAGCGCCGGTGGAAATGAGGGAGACGGAGGAGCTCTGGAACTGAAAAACCGTTTATGTTATGAAGCGAGAGTTTCTGCGTTGCTATATGATAATTGTTTTGGGGAAACCTTAATTTAGTCCCATATTTATATTATAATTATCAATTGATTCCCACAAACTCTCACATTTATCAATTAAGTCCTAAACGTTTCAAAACATTTTCAATCAAGTCTTTTTGTTAATATTTGTCAACATTTTTGTGTAATTTTCTTCAAGCTAACGTTGTTTGAGTACATAAATATGCATACCAGATTGAAAATATTAAATTTAATTATTTTTTCATCAAATTGATTTAGATTGACATCATTTTTGCACATACATTATGCAAATTAAATTTAAGTTATTAAACAAACTAAAAAGGGACACGATTGAGAAATATAGGGAATGTGTAGGAAGCTTGGGATGTAATTGATAATTTGGCCTTGACTGAGGTTTTCCCTTTTTCCCAATTTGACATCTAAACAATGGGCTTCAAAGTGATGGGTTGATGGATTACTTAAGCCATGTGCCCGACCCAATCTGATTTCACTGTACAGTTTTGTATCCCTGCATTTTCCATTTTATCATATTCTAATCTTCTTATAATTTTCAGCACAAAACTAGTTTTTTTTTTTTTCACCGGGTGTCATATTTGAAATATATTTTTTAAAACATCATCTTGATAATTTTATTTAAATATAATTTGCTCTAACTTTTTTAAAAAAATATATAATAAATAAAAACACACACATTATATATACCAAATAAGAGATAAAGATACAATATGTGGTACTGAAAATGATTTTTAGATTGGGTTACAAGTTTTCAGTTGATATACTGAATTTGTATAAAGAACAAAAAAGCAAACAAATGAAAATCAATTTCTAATGTGAATGAACAAAGCAAGACTAACAATATTAGGATTCTTGATCAAACATATAGCATACTTAAATGTGTAGAAATATCAATTTTGCAATAATATAAATTGAAATCTTACTTAAATATATAAGGAAATCAATACAAGAGATATGGTGACAGAGAAGAATGGATATATGTTCTAAAAGAGAGTAATATTTTCTTAAGAAAATGATAGTCTGCATTTTGAGGGTTTAGAAGTTTTCTTTTATACATGAGCTGTCATAGAAGAGGTTAAATTGGCTTTTTGAAAAGCCAAGAGATTCCTCCAGAACCCATGTGTCATTGCTTGTCATGATTGGGTGACGACAAAATGGAAATTGCCTATGTTTTTTTATGAGAGTTTTGTTTATTGTCTTCTTAACACTAACACTTGATTTGTCTATTTGTAGCATCAGGTAATATTTATAGAAAAAAAAAACTAAAACAATGGGCCTTAAAACAAAGAAACTCAAAATGGTAGAGTCTAAAGATATGGGTTCTAAACAGATGAGCCTAAAATACTTTTTTTTTTAATGTCTCTTGATAGGTGGTAGAATGTTAAAGCAATCATCTTTATTATCATCTCCAAGTAAAATGGCAAGAGATTTCAAGTTAGATGAGTTGAATTGGGACAATATTGTTTTGGGGTCTTGTGTTTGTATAATTTATTGTACTATTTGAAGGTATTCTTTCTCAATTCTAATAGAGACAAAGAGAGCTTCCGTTTAGGCCTTCCGGGCTAGAAATTTTGATTAATGATGATAATCAATGATGGGAGCTATTTGATGCTTTTATAACCATTTTGTAACGACTAATTTGGAACTTTTGCATTCGGTTACAAAGGAATTCCACCATTTGATTTTGAATTTATGAACAAGTACTAGATGTCTGTTTTGGAGATTGTAATTATAGAACCATGAACATACCCATGAAACAAAAAACTTTATATAGAAAAATAAGAAGGGAAGGAAACTTCCTTTCAAAAGGAGTTAATTGAAAATTATCTTTAAAATGAAGGTAAATGTTTTCAACTAGAGGATGTTCTTTGAGGTAGTCAACATGACAGCCAAGATAGTCCCACTATTGGAGGAACCAGAGGGGGAGGTTTGTAGTATTTATAACATTATGGAAGTAGAAAAGCCAAGAATGACTATGGTTTTGATTTTATAAGAAGAAGACATTGAATCATATCTGTTGGTAATCCCAATATGTATATGAGGTATTGAAATCTTGGAAGTTTATACAGAGGTGTATGGGGAATGAGAGAGGTTAATGTAAGGGTTGTCCCCAATCTTTAGGATGGAAAACTATGTGAATGATGTATATGGAATATGCTGGTTTAGTATGATTTAAATGAAGTTTGAAGTGTTTGAACTTAACAGAGTTTGTAATATTAAGGATAGCCATATAGTACGATTATGGTTTAGCTAAATTCCAAGGTTTATGGTACCAACTTGGAGGAAAGATTTTTGAAGCAATAATGGAAGGGTTTTCATGATAAAATCCTTCTTTTATAGTTAAAATATTTTAAAAATTAGTTTTGAAAATATATTTGGATTTGGTTTTTGAAAAACTGGTTTGTGTAGGTGGTAAAGAAATGAGGGTTTTTGAAGCATAAATGTCTCCTCAAGGTTTTGAATTAGGTTTAGAAATAGTACTTGTTTGTGATTTCAAGTCACTAGAGGCCTATTAGGACATCTTTTTGTAATGCTAGAAGTAATTCTAATGATTGGATATTGTATCAACCTATTGTTAAATTGTGTTTGATTGTACTTGTGATGAACTTCGTCTTCTTCAATGACTACCTCATACCAAGATCTAATAGACTTGGCAACTAGGATGGCTGAAGACATGAGTTTGCAGAAGACTTTAGGCTCTCTAGTTTTGTAAGCTAGATTTGAGGAGCTTTCCTCTTATCTTTGGATTTTGCTTTAAGAGGCATCAGGACCTGTTTTGAAAGAATTTACGGGTTAGGAAATAAGGGATGGAATTTGAATCTCCCTTAATATACACAATATCAAAATAAAAAATGCTTAAAATAGCTTATCATCAGGTAAAAATCTGTTTTGAAGCAAGATTTTGAACATCTTGTTATAAAACTTGTTTTGTAGATTTGCAATCAACAAGTAAAAGGAATTTTTAATTTAATAAATCACTTTAAAATTTTGTAATATAAAGAATAACTGAAAGAATCTTCTTTTTAATAGTGGAGTAATTTTTATAACAGTCATTCCAATGGGTAGATGTATACTAGAGTATTTGTTCATTGTTATCTTGTACTTGTTTAAGAATCTCACCATATCCTAGGTTGAAGGCATTAGTCTCTACAATTTTAGGAGCTAATGGGTTGGCTAAATTGAGGAGTGGAATTGTTTGGACTTGTTTCTTAATTTGTTTGATGAGGTTGGAATGGAGGTCAGACCAAGAAATGAGGTTGGTTTTTAACCTATTATGTAAGGGTTTGGTAAGACGATTAATGTTGGGGTAATAGTCTAAAACGTAATTAAGACTGCCTAAAAATCTTTGCAATTGGGTTTTATTAGTAATTTTATTAGGGAACTTATTTGTAAAGGTTAAAGATCTCTCTATCGGTGTTACAGTACCGTAGCAGATATAATGACCTAGGAAATAGACACGGGTTTGAAATAGAGAAAAATAATTATAAACAACTAAACCATTTTGTTTTGCAATATGAAAGAATGCATACTTATATTTAAAATGTTGATCTATGGAAAGTTAAAAAATAAATACATTATCAATGTAAACAATGCAGAATTTTAAATGTATATTGAAAATGTCATTCATGATGCGTTGAAATTCAGATGGTGCATTTTTTTAAGCCAAAAGGCATGACATTTTGTTCATATTAGCCAAAAGGAACCATGAAAATAGTTTTGTCTCTATCCTTAGGATCAATCTGAATTTGCCAAAATCCAAATTTCATATCAAATTTAGAAAATATAAATGTAGAATGCAATTTTTACAATAAATATTTTTTGTTGGGGATTAGATATCTAATCCATTTTAAAGTAGAATTTAAAATTGTGTAATTGGTCACAAGTCTAGGTGTAACTCTTTCAATTTCAAAATTTTTATTAACATAGAAGGGTGTACACGACCACGGTGATCAAGACTTTTGGGTAAGACCTTTGGTCTCGAGATCTCAGATTTCAAGCCTGCAATTCTGTTCTAAATCAGCGTTCATTTGGATAGATTTTGCTTTTATAGGTATATGTTTTTTTTTTTAAAAAGTATCTTTATATGGAAGATCAATAATGTGTTGTTTTCTTTTTCAGAAAGTGTTAGGTAAGTTTGAACAGATCTATTATTCAATCTTACATTGTAAATTAATGATTTTCTTTTGTAAATCATATCGATAGAATTGTTTTCCATGAATTAATGCATTAATATGATGGGTTTGTATGGAACATGCTTTAATCAAATTCAAATTTCTAGTCTTAGATTTTTCTAGGAATAGGAAAACAAGTTTGATGTTATTGATTATAAAGCTAATACAAAAATGTGGTTGATATGGAGTGATCATGTCAATAAAAGGAGGGCCAAGAATGATGGTATGATTAATATCTTTTATAACAACAAAAAATGTTTTAAGAGAAATGTCTTTATTGAAAACAAAGGCTTGAGTTTTGCTTGCAATATGCAATTTTAAATTGTTAGTAGTAGAGAGTTATTCAGAGATATTTTGTAAAAATTATTTTGGAACTATTCCCTCCTTAATATAGTTTAAATATGCAACTTGTCAAATAGGGTAATAGTATCTAGTTGGAAATCTTCTGAAAAAAGTTAGCGTAATTTTAATCAAATATTTTTTGAAGATATTTAGGTTAAGACATTCAAGAAATTATCTAAAATATACTCAATGTTTGTAAATGCATAGGGTAATGAATAAGATTCAATGGTTTGATCTTCTAGTTTAGACTTAGTGTTAGACTGACTCTCAATTTTAAACAAAAGGTATTATAGCATGGCAGAGTCTTTCTATTGGGCTTGTTTTAGGGTTTGTAATTCAGATTTAAGAATTTTAATCTTAAAATGCAATTATGGGATTATGAATGTGGTTTTGGATTTTTTCTTGCTAAGGATTTTTGTAAGGTTATAGGTATTATTACTGATAGGGTAATATAGAGTGGTTTGAACGGTTAGATGGAGGTGCTCTGGTTGGTTGAAATCTTTCCATAGCCTATCTAGATAGGTCTTTTGAAGTTGAGGATCATCAAGTCTTTTGATTGCCTTAAGAATGAATTCTTGGTCTTGAATTAAGACGTTAATTTGTTTGGAATTTGTAGAGGTATCTGAAGTAGTATTGCTTGTTGCTATTTCATTAATTTGAAATTCTTCTTCAGAAATATTTAAAAGAGATGGGTCCGTGTTTGGTACATTTCATTTCCCATTTTAAATGTTTTTGGAGTTTGAGATCTTGATAGATATTAAGGCCTTATTTTTGGGTGAAGCTTACAAGTTCACTATATGTAAGTTGCTTATATGGTATGGTATTGGTTATAAAGGTATCTTTGATTTTGTTTCTGACCTTTTCTCCTAAGAAAATAGATAAGCTTGCAAGGAATTTTTCTTTCCAAAAAGGCTGATTTGAAACTTCTCAAAGCATGACCTAGGTAAGGAAGGTGTTTTTGTACCATTGAAAGTCACTTAGCTTCTCACACTTAAGATTGAAAAGGAGTTTGACATTTTTGTCTTTCAAGTGGGAAGGGTTTCCGATAAAATATAAGAAAATTATAAGAATAAGAGTTTACATAAGATCTTGGATAGTGTTTCCAGATGGGTCAAGGATGAGTGTTTAGTCTTCATATGTTTGGAAGGAGTTTAGGATACATAGGTGGTCAATTTTAGTGATTGGTAATCACACTATCCTTTTAATTGGCCAAAGAAACCAGTAATAAGCAATTCAATAATAGTTTTTTCCAGGGTTCCTATTTGGGTTTTGTAAGCATTAGTTGTCATGATCATCTATTAAAAGGTGTTAAAGATGTTGTATTTTGATATTCTATCTATGTTCCATTCATAGAGGGTAGATGCATTATATTTATGTTGGCTAATGATAGGTAGTTCAATAGATATGAAAACGTCTGTGGCAATGGTTGTTTTTGGAGTTTGCCAAGTTAGTTTGTTTAATTGAAGAGGTTGGTTTGGAGAAATATCTTTTTGCTTAGGACTATTTTGTAGGGTATTAACTTGATTTATAGATGTAGAAGTGTTAGTTGTTTGTGGTGTGTCTAGAATAGTTAAGGATGAACTGTCAAGGTGTTATAAATGTGTTTTGATGGCTTTTAAGAAAATCTATATGGTTTTCTTGAATTTGTGTTTGGCTTATTTTTGTATATTTATAATATAATCTATATTTTGAAAACTAGTAGAAGAGATATCAGATGTAGATTTTTCTAAGATGATTTGTATGATAAAGGATATTTGATAATAGAAGGGACTTTAAAAATTCTTTCCAAATTGATTGTACTGGAAAAAGAAGAGTCTTCTAAGAATCTGAAACTTGTAGAGTGTTTGATGGAAAGATAATTTGACTTTTTCATCTATGTATTGGGTAATGTTTTTTATTTGGACATTAGATTGTGGTGGTTGGGGTAATTCTGGTTGTGTCGCTCCTTCAAGTATCTAATCTTTTAGAAGGGATATATTTTTTTATTGGATTGCTTTTGGGACAACAATGTTTGAACAAGATAAATTTATTTGTAAAAGGAGTGTTTCTCCTTTTTGAGATTGAAATTTGTGTTTGCTGGTAAAGATTAAAAACATGGCTTTATAGTGGATTTTGAATATGAGAGCAATATGAATTGATCCTTCTAGCATATCATAGGTATGAGTTTTTTTATATATAATAGCATACTTTGTAAAATATTTTTGTCTTTGAGAAATATAGTTTATTTTGGATATCAGTTAAATGAAATCGTGTCTTTTAAACCAAATAGTTGTAAAACCAAATTAATAATGAAAGATATATTTACTTTTTTGTCTTTATTTTTATTTTTTTTCAATATTGGATTTTTGATTAAAAGAAATATTAGATATTTTTCTTTCAATTATATCCGTAACATTTGATTTATTTTGAACTAGTATTCATGATATATTTCAATTTCATTTATATAGGATTATTTGGGTATTAAATAACTATCACAATATCTTCTTTTGTTGTTTTTATAAGTTTGTCACAGTTATATAATTTAAATTGCAAATTTAAAAAATTAACTTGAGTTAATCTAAATTAACTTAATATTTTGTTTAAAAAAGAAGATTATCTTGATTTGTTTAAAAAAAACAAATAATATTATTACTAGTCATTTTAGTTGCCATAACATAATTAACCTAGTTTTTTCTAAATATATTATTGTTATTACTATACAATTATTACTACCATCATCTTCTTTTAATTTTTTATCATCACTACTAGTAATCTTTATTATTTTTATTGGTACCATCATTGGTGACATTATTTTTATTATTATTATTCATTTTCATCTTAAAAACTAGAAATTTAAAATTATGAATTTCATTTTATTTCCTTGTTATTATTTTGTAATTGGTATTAAAATTAAAATATCATTCAAATTCCTTAATTTCCATTTTCATTCCTTTATTATTATTATCATTACAGACCTTTCATTTCTTTTAACTAAATGACACCTAAGTCTTATAATTAGTGGTCCATTTTCAATCTTTTATATTTATTTGATGTGGAATAGTTTCTCTAACAATCTTATAACCCATTTTGTGGTGATGTCAAGTGACTTCAAATCTGTAATATCAAACCTTAAAGAGACTTATGAACAACTCATTTATTATTATATTTTTAAAGTATTGTTTAAAAAAATATTTTTTAAAATTAATTTTTTAATATTTTTATATCATTTTATTATACTAATACAAAAAATAATTTAAAAAAAAATAAAAAAATTATTTTGATAAATTTTGGAGAGAAAATTCTATTTGTTTTAATTATTTTAGTTAGAATTTAATTTGATTTAATTTTTATATCAATTTGGTTTATATTTTTTTATTGTTAAATTTTTTCTCTAATTTTTTTCTTAATTAATTTTTTTACTTATGAGATTTGATTTTTATTATATTGATCACAATTTATTTTATTTGAAATAATTGATGAAACTGGATTTTTTAATTTTTAATTTTTAATTTATTAAATTCATTCTTGACTCTTTTAATTATTATTTATTTTATTTAAAAAAATTATGAAATTAATTTTTTTTGATTAATTATCCATCAATTTTCTTACATATCAAATTTCGTATCCACCTATTTTTTTTTTATGGAAACCACCTAAAAAAAACTAATTTTCAAACGGTTCTTGATTATTGAGTAATAAGTTTGCAGTTATGATGTTACTTTGTCTGGATAAATTTTAAGATTTTCAATTAAATAATTCAATAATGGTTTGTAATGGATCTATTATTATTATTATTATTATTATTATTATTATTATTATTATATGATAATTAAGGCCATGAAAAATAATTTTTTGAAAATAATTTTTTTAAAACTTTTCTAAATTTTGTTTATTATTAAAAAAATTGATCAATAAAAAATACTTTTCAATAAAACAAATTTGCTTGATTTTCATAAAAATATTTTCTTTTTATTTTTGATATAAAATAATTTTTAAGAGTTTTGAAAAATTAAAAAATATTTTTTTATTTATTAATTATTTTAAATTATGTCCTCAATATTTTAATTATTATATATTTTATTTTGATTTTTTTATTTTATCCCTAACAATTTAGTATAATTTGATTTTTATATTAGCTTGATCCTTTTTTTTATTATTTACTTTTTCCCTTATCCTTGTCTTAATTGAAAATTTTAATCTATCAAATTCAGTCTCCATTCTTTTAATTGTATTTATTTTATTTAAAATAATTTATACAATATTTTTTTAATTTCATCATTTTTCAACTATTTTTATTTATCAGATTTGGTTTCTATTATTTTAATTATTATTTATTTTATTTGAAATAATTTATAAAATTATATTTTTTTTCAATTTAATTCTTCTTTAATTATTTTTATTTATTAGATTTGATCCTCATTATTTTAATAAATTATTTTTCAATTTATTTTCATGATAAAGTTAAATAGTAAAAAAACTCATTTTTATGGCACTATTAAATATATAAAAAATTATTTTTTATAAAAACTACTTTTAAGAAATAAAATACGCCTAAATTTACGTATTCACTAGCATATACGTCAAAAGCTTTTCCTTTCTTTTCTCTTTTTTCCATATAAAAGGCTATTTTTGGTTTCTATGCTCACTAATATAGGCTATATTTAGGAATGTACTGTAAATTATATTTTTTTTTTAACATTTTAAAAAAAATTAGCTAAAATTTTGTTATTATTTTAATGTTTTTAAAGAGTTTTGATACATTGATATAAAAAATAATTTTTAAAAAATAAAAAAATTTATTTTAATATATTTATAAATAAAAAATATTTTAAATTGTAATCACTACTATAATCCCAAACATACAAATAATATAAAAAGTCCATATATATTTCCATAAAAATCATCAAGTAAAGGAGTCAAGACTTGATAACATAGGTTTCATTCATTTACTTTTATGTACTAATGATTTTATTTGTGTTTATTTTGATCAAATCAAACCTTGGTTATTAAATCTGGTCTGACTTGATGGGTCAATCGTATACCTGGTCACTTGTTGGCTGGACCGATTATGGTTTAATAAAAATAATTTTTTAAAAAAAACTTTATTTTAATATATTTATAAACAAAAACATTTTAAACTGTAATCACTACTATAATCTCAAACATATAAATAATATAGAAAGTCCCTGCATATTCCTATAAAAATCATCAGGTAGAGGATTCAAGACTTGATATCATAGGTTTTATTCATTTACTTTTCTATTCTAATAATTTTATTTGTGTTTATTTTGATTATATTAGAACCTAGTTATTAAATCTAGCTTGACTTGACGGGTCAACCTGGGACCTAGTCACCTGATGGCTAGACCGGTCTGGAAATAATTAAAAATAATAAAAATTTTATTTTGATGTATTTATAAACAAAATTTTTTTTAAATCATGATCACTACCATAATCCCAAACATACAAATAATATAGAAAGTCCGTGCACATTCCCAAAAAATTCATCAAGTAGAGGAGTCGATACTTGATAGCATATGTTGTATTCATCTACCGCACTAATAATTTTATTTGTGTTTATTTTGATCAATTTAGACCCTAATTATTAAATCCAACTTGACTTAATAAGTCAACCCATGATTTGGTGGCTGGATAGGTTCGGGTTTAATAAAAGATTGGCCGAAGCAACAACCGGGCAAAACCCTAGCGACCAGATAGGTCGACCTATAACCTAGGCGAACCTGGACGAGACCTAGTATTTTTTTTTCAAATGTGAAATTTAAAATCCATTAGTATGTATACTTTATGTTTCCAAGAAAAAAAATTATATTTTTTCAATGTGAGATAAAAAAAAATTTTGTTTAAAAATTTCAACTTAAAAGGATAATTTAATATCCTTTTAATATGAGATTTGAAACGCTTTCATATATATACTCTATATTTTTAAGAAAAATGTTATATTTTATCAGTAGAGGATTTGAAATCTACTAATATATATACTTTATATTAAAAAAATATTATTTTTTCCATATGAGATAAAAAAATTTTTTTATTTAAATACTTTTTAATGTGAGATATTTTTTAAAATATTCTTTTAAATTTTATTATTTACAATATATATAGCTTATATTTACATGGATTGTTTTCTAAATTTTTTCATATGAAATATTAAAATTTTAAATATATATTTTTTAATTTTTCCAGGTGGATTCGGACTGAACCATAAAACCTAGGATCCTATTCCTTGGCCAAGTCAACCTCGAATTAGGTTTAATAACTATGAATCTGACAACGCTGCTTGCAATAAATCCAAAATTTCTGTTTATAGTCTGTAATGCAAAAATACAAAAATATTAATTAGGACACTCAATCAAGATTAAGCAAGGAAGCTGCAGTCATGGAAGGTTACAAGACTGTTTGTTTAGGAGGTTGTATCTGTGTTTTATTTAAAACACAGGTACAACATTTTTAATAATAAAAAAATACAGTTTATTGTTCATGGAATCCATTGGAATATGTGTTTGTAATGCATGGTGAAAGAAAGCAGCGCTGGGCTGCTTTTGTGGAGAGTGCATCACTCTCCGCTATTCATTTAAGTGAACAATGGAGTCATTTTATTTTTCCAGCTAGACCCGATTCAGTTTAAAGCATTGAACCGAGTTCGACCTAGAAAAATAATATTCTTTTTATTTTTAATTATATTTTATTAAAAAATTAGTATTTAATATTATTCAATGACACTACATAAATCATATGAAGACCGCTTAATGACATAATATTTGTAAAATTTGATCACAATTCCAATTTTATTCCTAATAATATTCAACCTGGTGTTGGTGCGTGTTTAAAAAATTAAAAAAACTGTAGTTTTTGTCAGATGTATTTCATGAATGATAGAGTTGTAGATAGTTTAATAGAATAATAATTTTTTTTATATAAAATATTATTTATTTTATGATGTAATAGCAATACTTAAATCTACAATATTTAAATTAAAAATCATCAATATAAATATATATTTTTTTAAAATTATTTTATAACCTCAATTTAAAAAAATACTATTAACCAAACATATTAAATTATTTTTTCCAATTTTTATTTCAATAATAATTTTAACTTAACATATATAAATATCAAATCATCATCAATTAAAACTACTTTTTATAAAATATTTAACATATATAAATATCAAATCAATATTAATTAAAACTATTTTTTATAAAATATATTTTTTAAAATAATAAATCGTCTGAAATTACTCTTAGGCAAACATCTTGCTTATAACCACACCACCACCTTGCTTATAACCAAACCACCTTACCGCAAGCTCCATACGGTGATCATTGGCGCAACCTACGCCACATTGGTGCTATGGAGATTTTCTCCACTCATTGTATTAACAAGTTTGTAAGCATTCGAAAAGACGAAATCAAGCAGCTTTTCATCAAACTTTCACATAATTCACTTCAAAACTTTGGTAAGGTAGAGTTAAAATCAATGTTTCAAGAGCTAACGTTTAATATTATGATGAGAATGGTCGCAGGGAAGAGGTATTATGGGGATGATGTGACTGATGAAGAAGAGGCACGGCAGTTAGGGAAATAATGACGAAGGATGTAACTTTTGCTGGGGCATCGAATGCAGCGAATTTATCGCCCATATTGAATTGGATAGATGGTGGTGACTTTGAAAAGACAGTGATAAGACTTAGCAAGAGAATGGACATGTTCTTATAAGGGTTGGTTGTTGAACATAAAAGGAAAGAGGAGGATTTACATAGTATGAACAACATGGGTGGCGGCCTTTTATTTTTGTAACATGATTAAAAATTTAATAATTTAATATTTTTTAAAGTATAAGGTTATCAAAATAATAAATGACTTGATATAATTAAGATTGAACTATAAAAAAATTAATTATATAAATTATAAATAATATAATAATAATAATAATAATAATAACAATAATAATAACAACAACAACAATGATGATGATGATAATAATAATAATAATAATAATAAAGAAAAAAAAAAGAAAAAGAAGTTGATGAAAATTTTGATATGAAAAATCAATATAAAGGTTAAACAATTATAACAACAAATGTAAAAATTTAGAGCATTCATTAATGGTATGTCAAATAAGTATAATATAAACTCTTATTATTCAATTGAAAATCACACACAAAAGAGGTTCCAATCAGATTATAAATTGTTAACATGATTATGTTAGTTATCTTATTCAAATAATGATAATACTTGTAAATGTTATCAGACATTCATAATTATAACTTATGTTAACAACAAATAAATTTTTTTTCATAACACAAGTGTAGATTATACCTTACGGTTGAGCTATGAAAATATCTAGTATTTGTTGTACCAAATGTTATACAACATAAATCTAGATTAGTCATTTAACAAGTAAAATATTAAAGAGTGAACAAGATAACAAATACAAAACATGTTAATATCAAACATTAAAGTCCATATTGAGTTTATATTATACTTATTCTTACACTATTAGTGTAACCTTTTCACTTTAACATAATAAACTTAGCTAAACATAATAAAAGAGAGAAACATAAATAAACAGGATAAGAACATAAATAAGATAAAAGTTAACTAAGTAAAGAAAAGGAAATGAAAGGCATAAACAAGATACTGATGAAAATAAAACTTAAGCATTATGAAAATATAAAGAGAGAAAGCAAGAGTATGATCTTGATCTAGAGACCAAGATGTCTAAATGTAAGACATGACAAATACCTCTTTTTATAAGCTAAAATTGAAAACTATTGATTTAATGACTAATTGATGAGTGGGTGACCAACTCTTAACTTGGTGACAATTCTTATCTTCTCTTGTTTGCTCAAAATATTATTGATAACATCATAATTGAAACCACTTAAATGAAAGTTATAGGAAATTGTCTTAGTTTTCTAGGAAAAAAAAATGGAGGTCATTTGAACTTTTAGAACTCCAATTATAGGCCAAATACTGAATAGTATTCGGGTTGTAGGACAGATTTAGACTTCTTTATTTTTGCTACAATTTAGAATTGAAAATGAACTTTTTAAATCTTGGTCTCTAATGAAAGTTATAAGCCAATGTCTTATCTTTCCATTTATATAAAGTAAACCTAAATTTGAGATCTACAGCTCTAAATGTGACCCAATTAACAAACAGTGTTCCGGTTTGAATTGCATCAGCATCTCTTTCCTAAGTTTGGCCATCTCTTTGTCATTTCAATTTCAGTTTTTAAACTCATCAATCAATCCTTTTATTTTTGTGATAGACTTACATTTAAAATGAATATTTACCATAAATTAAAGGTATCTTATATTATTAGATGTGTTATTATAAAAGATATTTTAGTTAAGAAGTTATTAATACTTTAAGTGCAAAATGATGATATAAAACCTTAATAAAAATACACTTTTAAGTACTAATCACTCTGTAAATCACACAACCCGAGTATTATATAAATGAGACTATCAAAGGCCTTGTACTGGTTAGTATACTCCCTATCTTAATTTCTAAATTTTGCAAGGCAAGTTGGAAATTGCAAGTGATGTGTGAGAAAATGTTCTAGCATTTTTTTTTCTTTACACAATTTATAGGTAATTAAAATATTATTTCTTTTAAAGTAAAGGTACTTACCATTATTTCTTTTTGAGAATAGTACTTAAGAATTATTAAAATCAAATAAACTTAATTTATTGCATTAATTATACAAAAGATTGATACCTTATCTTCGTCTTCATGTATATCAATGGATTCAGTCTAATGAAAATTAGTTATGTAAAGTAAAAGAAAAAATGATGCACTGAAATTTAAATCTACTTTCATATTTGTATGAAAATAAGATATAATACACCCACACACACTAAATAAGTATTTTATTTTCTTATATAATATTTTTTTTCTTTATCTCATTAGTTTGTAAAAAATAAAAAGTAAAGAAAATTCATTATGATTTTACATTGAAATTATATTTATGGTAAATTAAGGTTTATATTAACAAATTGGAGGAAATTGATATGAAATCTTTTAATCATCATTAATATAATTAATTTTTAATAGATAGATACATATGTACATAGATGGTAACATTATCTACTTTAAATTACTTTAAAGGTTAAACAACAACAACAACAATAACAACTACAATGATAATGATGATGCTTGGCTAACTTCATGACCCAACTTTTAGCTATTAATCCGAAACCAGTGAATCCAAATGAGAGGTATCCCCAGTGGTCTGTGTATTTAGCACAAAATAAGGTTTTTTGGGTTCTATTTATTTTTACATTTTAAAAGTGTTTTTTAAAAAAATTAATTTTTTTATTTTTTTTCTTTGCTTCAAATTAATATTTTTTTTATTTTTTAGATCATTTTGGTACGCTAGTATAAAAAATAATTTAAAAAAATAAAAAAAAAATATTATTTTGATATATTTCTGAGTGATAAACAACCACAACTACATTTCCAAACATGCTCTTCTAATTTATTCTTTCTTTCTTTTTTATTAATTTTGAATGAGAGTTGAGAGAGCTAATATATATATATATATATATATATATATATATATATATATATAAGATTTTAGCAATATGTTTTATAAAAAAAGATGGTTCAAGAAGGACTCACGAGTTTAAATTTTCAAGACAAAAACACATTATAGTGAAGGCATGTTAGGATTGGCGGTGTGTCAAGTCCCAGGAAAGCTAAGACTGACGCTAGTTGACCTAGACATAATTAGGCTTGGCATCTCGGGAACGCTGGGTTTGACGTGAGCTAGACTAAAACACTATTAAGCTTAGTAGTGTGTTAAGGCTCAAGTATGCCCAAGTGAATGCACATCCTTTCTTGGCATGACCAAGGTAGTGGGATAATATGGTTCTGGTGAATATTTGAGACTTTAGGTACTTGGACTTGATATTTAGACATGCCTAAGATAACACGAGTTTGGTGAACATGCTAGATTCAAGGAACATGGATGCAGTGGGCCAAGTCTAATAACTACTATCTTTCCTCAACACGGTTAAAAAAATAAATATCCTCCTTTTGCACATCTAAGGAAATGTCACCCTCCTTCGGCACCATACTAAGCCCTCTGAGCTCCCAAAAGCCCAACTGACAAAGATAGTCTATTTATAAGCATGTCTAAGGGAATAGGTATGCCTAGGGGAATGTTTATAGCCCTTATCAGTAGAGGGTTTCTTCTTTGTCCAACTGCATATTGAAAACTCAAGTCCCTAAGGACTATTTTCCTATGAAAATGAGTTTGAGCAGCTATGATGGCTTGATCGCTCCAAGAGAGCATGCACATTTTTATCAAGATTTTATATCATCATTTTGTACTTAAAACATCAACAACTCCTTAACGAGAGCATGTTTTATAATATCATGTCTAATAGTGTAAGATACCTTTAATTTATGGTAAATGTTCATCTTCAATGAAGGTTTATTGATTAGTATTTAAAAGTGCATTTTTATCAATGTTCTATATCATCATTTTGCACTTGAAGTATCAATAACTCCTTAACTAAAACATGTTTTATAATAAGATATCTAATAATATAAGATACCTTTAATTTGTGGTAAATGTTCATTTTAAATGCAGGCCTATCACATAAATAAAAAGATTGATTGATGAATTTAAAAATTGAAATTGAAAGAATAAAGAGATGGCCAAACTTATAAAAGAGATGTCCGTGCAAAACCACAACACTGTTTGGTAATTGGGTCATATCTAGAGCTATAGATCTCAGATTTAGGTTTACTTTATATGGATGGAAAGGTAAGATATGGTCCTATAACTTTTATATGAAGCTCAAGATCTAAAAATATCATTTTCAAGTCCAAATTATAGCAACAACAAAGAAGCTTGAATCTGTCCTCCAGCCCGAGCACTATTTAGTAGTTTGGCCATTTCTGCAGTTCTAGAAGTCAAAATGAGCTGAATGTTTTACACAAGAAAGCTGAGACAATTGTTTACAACTTTCATGTTTTCAAGTGGCTCTAATATTGACGTTATCAATGACGTTTTGGGCAGACAAAAGAAGATAAGGATTGTCACCAAGTCAAGAGTTGGTCATCAAATCAATAGTTCTGAATTTTGGCCTATAAAAGGAGGCATTTGCCATGCATTTAGGCATCTTGGTCTCTAGATCAAGATCATGCTCTTGCTTTCTCTTTTTGTGTTTTTTTTTTGTAATGTTTATGCTTTGTTTTCATTAATATCAAGTTTATGCCTTTCATTTCCTTTCATTTACTTAGTTAACTCTTATCTTATTTATGTTCTTATTTTGTTTATTCATTTTTCTTTCTTTAATTATGTTTACCTAAGTTTATTATGTCAAGGTGAAAAGGTTACACTAATGGTGTAAGAATAAGTATAGTGTAAACTTAATATGGACTTTAATGTTTGATACTAACATGTTTTGTATTTGTTATCTTGTTCACTCTTTAATATTTTGTTTGTTAAATGACTAATCTTGATTTATGTTGTATAACACTTGGTACAACAAATGCTTGGCACTTTCATAGCGCATATTTTATGGTATAACCGACACCTAAGCTATGAAAGGAACTTGATTTGTTGTTAACATAAGTTATAATAATGAATGCTTGACGAGATTTACAAGTATTAGCATTAATTGAATAAGATGAATAATGTAATCATGTTAACAATCTATAATCTAATTGGAACCTCCTCTGTGTGTGGTTTCCAATTGAATAATAAGAGTTTATACTATACTTGTTTGACATACCATTAGTGGATCCTCTAACCTTGACATTGTTTGTTATCATTGTTTAATCCCTACGTTAATTTTTCATTTCAAAGTTCTCATCAACTTATCTTTTTCTCCTCCTTCTTCTTTTTCTTTATTATTATTATTATTATTATTATTATTATTATTATTATTACTACTACTCTACTACCACCACCACCACCACCACTACTTATTATTATTTGTTGTTGTTGTTGTTGTTGTTGTATTCTTGTTATTTTTAATTTTAATTTGTACAATTAACGTCCCTGTGGTTCGACCTCGGTCTTGTCGGGTTATTTATTACTTCGATACTCCTACACTTAGGAGAAGACATCAATCTTTTGGTCGTGTCATAGTGCAATGTTTAATTCTCTGAAGCTTTTCTTCTCAACACATGTAACAAACATTGGGCCAATAGTTCCCAAGTCAATTGACTTTAAGGTATTAGGTGTTAAAACACCCCTTCGAGTTTAATTACTTAGGTTAGGGAGGCTACAAAACCAAACTTATCTATATTTTTATTATCATTATTTTTATGTTTTTTTTTTGTTTTTGCAAATTATATACTAATACTATCCCTTTCCCTTAATTGTTACCTTTAATAAAAAAATATAAATAATATAATAATCCAATGTACAACCCACAATCATATGTTAAAGTGTGTGTGTGTGAAAATTATGGTTTAAGAATACATATTAAATAAGTACATGACAGAATTAAGTGATAATAATGCGAGAGTTTGTAGACCTAAATATTTCAAGAAGTATTTTGATAGACCTTGTTATGAATATTGCAAATAACCATTGAAAAATATTAACCAAGATACGTCTTAAGAGTCAATAAAATTTCTCCTTACTCTACCATCTTAGCAACAATAATTTGGAAATGGTTCATAAAAAAGAAAATACAGTTGGTTTTTTTTTTAATATCAATTACTACCCTCTTGCCCCAACCAAAATGAGACATTGTCCTTAATGTTCTATGGTAGAAAGATAGAGTATAAAAGACATCACCTGAAACACTGACTATTGATAAACCTAAAACACACTTAAACAAATATAAGAAACAACAAAATACAAATATTATGCTTTATTAATAAAACCAAAATATATAAATTTTTACAAACTAAGACTTAGATCAAAGTTATGATTATGGCTCACATCGTCCTTTGGTTTTACATCTAAAAACGGCTTAAACACCCTCTATGAGTTGGGGATACTTCTCATCTAGTTTTCTTAAAAACTGGCAAATAGAGTTTTTTTTTTAGTTAGATTCCAAGACTATGCCAAACATGTTCTTTATAAAAATAGGTTCATAAGTCATGAATTGCACGATGCAAATCTCTATTATGATAAGACTTAAGAGTCAATAAAAGATTATCTAAAGACTCTTTGTGTTTTGAAATAAATCCCATCTTTTGATAATTTTTATAAGTTTTGCAGAATACATGTGAAACCTTGAACATGGTAGGCTAATAAAATCCACTTTGTAAGATTTTTACAATTATTTTCTTTGATGAGAAATGACTCCACATGCCTCAGAGTGACAAAGTTTCATGACACTACTTATCTCATTGTCAGGAATGCAACTCTGAAATATTTGATCATGACAATATTTGAATAAGTAATGGTCATCCCAATAAAAAAATTATACGTCGCTCAAAAACTTTGTTTTGTCTTGGTTATCCAAATGAGTTGGCAAAAATCCTAAAGTAAAAAAATTGATATTTTCAGCAATCTAAGACACTGAACTACGAGAAAATAAAGATTTAACAAAAAAGTAATCATCAATTGGTGTGATGTCGAATGTTGAATCTATTGCTAATTTTGACAAATTATCCATGAGAACATTTTCGGTGCCTTTTTCATCCTTGATTTCTTCCGATTTGAAAGTTTCAAAAATTTCACAATCATGATTAACTTCCCTTTGTTTGATCATGGCATGAGAAAATGAAAGTATAGATGTGGAATCAGTCTTTTTCTTGTAATATTCAGATTAAATTCGTTCCCTACCCTTAGATATTAACTCATCATCTTTCTCACATGGTTCAAGAGTGGGTTTTTCAATAACCTTACCACTACGAAGAGTGATGACCGATTTGACTTGATTTATGTGTTGATTTCCAGAACTACTTGCATTTGCATTGTATTGCCCATTGAGATTTTACTGTGGTTGAGATGTAAACTTACCATTCTCTTGAAAATTGAAAGCAGATGTGAATTTTGCAAGAGTATCTTCAAAATCTGTTGTGCTTTGAGCAAGTTAAGTATTGATTGTCTCTTGTTTTTCAATGAATGCATACAAAGTTTTCTTAAAATTTCTTCTAGGAGGTGGAGCATAAGGAGGTGCATATGACACGACCAAAAGATTGATGTCTTCTCCCAAGTGCAGGAGTGTTGAAGTAATAAATAACCCGGCAAGACCGGGGTCGAACCACAGGAATAACAACAACAACAATAGTAGTAATAATAATAATAATAATAATAATAATAATAATAATAATAATAATAATAATAATAATACTAGTAGTAGTAGTAGTAGTAGTAGTAGTAATAAAGAAAGAGAAGAAGAAGAAGATGATGATGATGAGAACTTTAAGATGAAATATTAATGTAACAATTAAACAATGATAATAACAAATGTCAAGGTTAGAGATTCCACTAATGGTATGTCAAACAAGTATAATATAAACTCTTATTATTCAATTGGAAACCACACATAAAGAAGGTTCCAATTGAATTATAGATTGTTAACATGATTACATTAGTCATCTTATTCAATTAATGCTAATACTTGTAAATCTCGTCAAGCATTCATGATTATAACTTATGTTAACAACAAATCAAGTTCCTTTCATAGCTCAGGTGTCGGTTATATCATACAATATGGGCTATGAAAGTGCCAAGTATTTGTTGTACCAAGTGTTATACAACATAAATCAAGATTAGTCATTTAACAAGCAAAGTATTAAAGAGTGAACAAGATAACAAATATAAAACATGTTAGTATCAAACATTAAAGTCCATATTAAGTTTACATTATACTTATTCTCACACCATTAGTGTAACCTTTTCACCTTGACATAATTAACTTAGCTAGACATAATGAAAGAAAGAAAAATAGATAAACAAAATAAGAACATAAAAGCTAACTAAGCAAAGGAAAGGAAATGAAAGGCATAAACTTGATATTATTGAAAGCAAAGCATAAATATTACAAAGAATACAAAGAGAGAAAGGAAGAGCATGATCTTGATTTGGAAACCAAGATGCCTAAATGCATGGCAAATGCCTCCTTTTATAGGCTAAAATTGGGAACTATTGATTTGATGACTAATTGATAAGTGGGTGGCCAACTTTTGACTTGGTGATAATCCTTATCTTCTCTTGTCTGCCCAAAACATCATTGATAACGTCACAATTGGAGCCAGGTGAAAACATGAAAGTTGTAGGCAATTGTCTCAGCCTTCTTGTGTAAAAAATTCAGCTCTTTGGACTTCTAGAACTCCAGATATGGCCAAAATACCGAACAGTGCTCGGGCTGGAAGACAAATTCGGGCTTCTTTGTTGTTGCTACAATTTGGACTTGCAAATGGCCTTTTTAGATCTTGGGCTCCATATGAAAGTTGTAGGCCTATATCTTACCTTTCCATCCATATAAATTGGACCTAAATCTGAGATCTGTAGCTCCAGATATGACCCAATTACCTAATAGTGTTCCGGTTTGGATTGCACCAACATCTCTTTTCTAAGTTTGACCATCTCTTTGCCTTTGCAATTTAAGTTCTTAAAGTCATCAATCAATATTTTCATTTATGTGATAGGCCTCCATTTAAAATGAATATTTACCATAAATTAAAGGTATCTTATATTATTAGATATATTATTATAAAACATGCTTTAGTTAAGGAGTTATTGATACTTCAAGTGCAAAATGATGATATAAAACCATGATAAAAATGCACTTTTAAGTACTAATCACACCCCTCAACCAGCTTATTACTAGTCCCTAGTAATCAAAGCGTTAAAACAATTTGCAAATTTCACAAAGCAAGGTATTCATCATTTAACTTCCATTAATCTATCCAGATAAACAAACTCTCATTAAATTTATATATCTGCTCAATACCTCTTAATAAGATATTAATAAACCTTTCTTTTGTGCTCAATATATCAACACATAATTATGGGGCTTTTCTTGGAAGAAAACAAAATTTTTGATTTAATGTTTAAGGTTAACTTCCTTGGGTTGGGATTATTATTTTTGTCTTTTTTTTTCTTTCTTTTTTTTTTAAAAAAAATCTATATACATATAATTTAAAAACATCATGCATCTTTAACCCATGTAACGAGCTTTCAGCCAATGACTCCCAGACCAGTTGGTCTTAGGGCATTAGGTGTTAAGACACCCCTACGAGTTTAGTAACTCGGGTCGCAGATACTGAAATGTAGATAGTACCATTTTTTATTCCCTTAAGCTTTTCTCCTCAACCCATGTAACAAGCGTTGGGCCAATAGCTCCCAAGTCAGTTGACTTTAGGGTATTAGGTGTTAAAACACCCCTTCGAGCTTAATTGCTTAGGTTAGGGAGGCTACAAAACCAAACTTATCTACATTTTTATTATCATCATTTTTTTTCTTTTTTTTCATGTTTTTATTTTTTTAATTATATACAATTCCTTTCCCTTAGTTGTTACCTTTAACAAAAGAACATAAATAATGTAATAATCCAACATGCAACCTACAATCATATGTTAAAGTGTGTTTATGTAAATTAAGGTTTAAGAATACATGTTAAATAAGTATATGAGCAGAATTAAGTGGTAACAATACGAGAGTTTGTAAACCTGAATATTTCAGGAAGTATTATAATAGACCTTGTTAAGAATGGTTGCTAAGATGCGTCTCAAGAGTCACTTTAACAAAAGAACTCCTTTACTCTACCATCTTAGTAACAACAATTATGCATATGCTTTATGAAATGAAAAATAATTTTTTTTTTTATCAACTACTACCCTCTCCCCCTAACCAAAACGAGACATTGTCCTCAATGTTCTAAGGTAGAAAGATAGAGTATAAAAGATATCACCTGAAATAACGAACACTGACAAAACCTGAAACACACTAAAATAAAAATAAGAAATAACAAAACACAATAATAAAACCAAAAGACACAAAAATTCACAAATGAAGGCTCAAATCCAATCTAAGCTTTTTACGGCTTCCCGTAGATGACCAATTTATGCGACTCATGGAAGGATCAATCACAGGAATGAAAGATTGTAGTTGGTCAATCAATTGTTCAGCAATAGTAGCAGATTATGATTTGTCGTGCAGAAGATGTTAGAAATTCCTGTTCCACAGCATGATCAAGAAAAGACAACAACTTATCATAATAACCATTAACATTTAACAAACCTATGGGTTTATGGTGAATGTGCAATTGAGCCCAAGAGGAAATATGAAAGATCTCTTCCAATGTGCCTAGACCACCTGGTAAAGCAATGAAGGCATCAACATGGTTAAACATTGCATTCATTCGAGCCGACATTGTGGAGACCTGAAGTTCCTCTCCAATTGTTTTTCTAATGATGTCCCCTTGTGCCAAAGCTTCAGGGATGACTCCTAAAACTTGACTACCTTCTAAAAATACAGCTATTGACACACCTCCCATTAACCCAAGACTGCCTCCCCCATAAACTAAATGAAGCTTTCTCTCAGCTAGCACCTGACCAAGATGATTTGCTGATTCTAAAAACTCCTTTTCTTTCCCAGGACTAGATCCACCGAAAACAAAAATATTTCTTATTTGATGACTTGAGGAACTTGCCATTTTTACACACTTCTGTATTTGTTGAATGTATGGGTTGAGTAGAAATGAAAGGAAGGAAAAGAGGGTTTTATAGATGAGAAATTAGAAAGGCAATCATAACACCTATATGTAGGCCAGCTGGAGTCTCACACACTCTCTCTCTTTTTATTTATTTACTTTTGAAAAAAGCATGTGTATGTACAGGTAGTTGTGATTGTGGCTCACATCTTCCCTTGGTTTTACGTCCAAGAACGACTTAAACGCCCTCTGTGGGTCGGGGATAGGCTTTCCATCCAGTTTTCTTAAAAAATGGCAAACAGGGTCTTTTTTAGTCAGATTCCCAAGACTAAGTCGATCATGTTCTTTATGAAATAGTGGCCATAAATCATGAATTGCACGATGCACATCTCCACTAGGATACGTCTCAAGAGTCAATAGAAGATTATCTAAAGACTCCTTACTTAGTCCATCCTTAATGAATTGTATTTTATCTTAAAGGTCTATAGATACCATTCCTAAAGAATGACATTGTGTATTATAAGTCCATCTAGCACATCGATGACAGACTTCTAGTCGTTTTGCACGACGCTTCTTTGCAAAAGTGCTTTTACCTGCTCCAGGCATGTGTGAAATAAAGAAATTAGAGGACTCACCTGATAATCGGACCTTTGCTTCAATCAACCAGCGAATATCTTCAGGAATTCCATGATTCATTAACAATCTCAATCTTGCACATCTAGCACAGTAAATTTTTGTAATCGCATTCTGAGGCAGAGCGGGAAAATACTTTTTCAATTTTTCAAGATTAGTGTCAATTTTCAAATGAGAATTGGAAGAGAGATTCGAAAAATTGCACAGATATATACACAGATATCAGTAATTGTGGGAAACTGAAAGAACTGACTTAAGTCACGGAGTACCGTTGTCCGCCATTTGATCGGGGTGAGAGAAACTAACAAAAATCACTAAAAAAAAAACACAAAAACAATGTGAGAAAAAAAAATTAACCTTTATCTACAAGATCAGTCCAACCAGTTGATTCATTTTCACTAGGAAAATTATCAAAGTAAGCTTTCAAACGATGTCCATTTTCCTTAAAATCATTGTCATTCATTGAATTCTCAATATCACAAGCCCCATAAGGATTGCTCCATCTTGGTCTTAGCTCTCTAGGGAATGTATAGAGTTGAGAATTATAAAACAAAACTTTTTGACCAGTATCAATCTTTTGACAATTTTCACAAGTTTTGCAGAATGCATGCATGTCCTTGAACATGGTGGGCCAATAAAATCCATTTTGAAAGATTTTTGCAATTGTCTTTTTTGACGAGAAACAACTTCCACATGCTTTAGAATGACAAAATTTAATGACACTACTTACCTCATTGTCGGGAATGAATCTTTGAAATATTTGATCAGGACAATATTTGAATAAGTTAGGGTCATCACAATAAAAACTCTTCACTTCGTTCAAAAACTTTTCTTTGTCTTGGGTACTCCAATCAGCTGGCAAATCTCCTAAAGCAAGAAAATTGATATTTTTATTATACCAAGGCATTGGACTAAGAGAAAGTAAGGATTCGTTAGGAAAGTAATCATCCATTGGTGTGATGTCAGATGTCGAATCTGTTGTCACTGTTGACAAAAGATTCGCATCAACATTTTCGGTGCTTGTTTCATCCATGATTTCTTTCTTAGAATAAATCATTTGCAAATCTTCAGATTCATCCAATTCATTTTTACTTAAAGTAGATTCAAGTTGATCATAAACTAATTCATCAATATGATCTACTTCTTGTAAATCATTATCATCTCCAGGTTGCTTGCAAATGTTGAAAATATTCATCTCCAAAGTCATGTTTCTAAATGATAGCTTCATCAGTCCATTCCTTCAATTAATCAATGCATTAGAAGTTGCAAGAAATGGACGTCCTAAAATAACAGGAAATGAATTACATGCTTCAACAGGTTTTGTGTCCAAGACAATAAAATCCACAAGATAAATGAATTTATCGACTTGTACTAACATATCTTCAATTATTCCTCTAGGCACTTTTACAAATCTATCGGCAAGTAAAAGAGATATAGAAGTTGGTTTTAACTCACCTAGATTGAGACTCTGAAAAACTGAATATGGAAGTAAATTCACACTAGCACCAAGATCAAGTAAGGCTTTTTCAATTTTATGCTCTCCAATAAAGCAGGAAATTATAGGAAAACCAGGGTCTTTATATTTCAAAGCATTATTATTTTGAAGAATAGCACTTACTTGTTCGGCTAGAAAGACTTTCTTTTTCACATTCAGTTTCCTCTTCACAGTGCAGAGATCTTTCAAAAATTTAGCATAGGAAGGAACCTGTTTAATAGCATCCAGCAAAGGTATATTGATCCTTATTTGTTTGAAAGTTTTAAAGATTTCAGAGTTGTGATTAACTTTTCTTTGTTTGGTCATGGCTTGAGGAAATGGAAGTGCTGGCGGTGAATTAGTTGTTCCTTTACAATTTTCAGATTCATCCCCTTCCTTACCCTCAGAGATTGACTCATCATCTTTCTCATAACGTTCAAGAGAGGGTTTTTCAATAACCTTACCACTGCATAGAGTAGTGACTGATTTGACTTGATCCATATGTTGGCTTCCGGAACTACTTGCATTTGCATTGTACCCGCGGTGTCCCAATTTTGAGCATTTTCAGCTAACAAGTCTAAGTACTCTATTGCTTCATCAGGATCTTTATCTTCAAAAGTTCCATTGCACATCAATTCAACCATTTACCTATCTTTAGGTGTTAACCCTTCATAGAAATGTGAAACCAATCTCCATGTTTCAAAACCATGATGAGGGCAAATACTAAGCAAGTCTCGATACCTATCCCAACATTGATAAAATGTTTCTCCTGGTTTTTGAGTGAAAGTGGTGATTTGTCTTTTGAAAGAGTTTGTTCTATGAGATGGGAAAAATTTCTTTAAAAATTGTTGTTGCATTTCATCCCAAGCACGAATGGATCCAGGTCTCAAATTTTATAGCCATGTTTTAGCTTTATCTTTTAATGAAAAAGGAAAAAGCTTTAATCTGATGGTGTTCATGCTACAATTTAAATTATTATATGTGTTGCAGACCTCCTCAAATTCCCTTAAATGCAAGTATGGATTTTCCAATTCCAAACCATGAAAAGAAGGTAAAAGTTGAATAATACCTGGTTTAAAATTAAAATGAGATGCATTGGGAGGAAAAACTGTGCATGATGGTGCATTTGTTCTTGTGGGATTCATGTGGTCTCTAAGTGTTCTAGCACGGTTATTCTCATTATTTTCATTATGAAGTGATTGATTATCTTCTTCGGCCATATTTTCTGAAAATGATGAGGATACCCTATAAAGTCTACCACTTGATGTGTGTGACCACACTCTCATGCACGTGTAGGAATAAAATAAAAGGAAGAAGAAAACAAAAGAAGAAGAAATAAGAGAAAAGAAACAAAGTTATATACAAGAAAAGTGAAAAGAGAAAATAAAATAAATATTATAATTTATACAAGGACTTACCTCCCCGGCAACGACGCCAAAAACTTGACACGACCAAAAGATTGATGTCTTCTCCCAAGTGCAGGAGTGTCGAAGTAATAAATAACCCGGCAAGACCAGGGTCGAACCACAGGGAGGTTAATTGTACAAATTATAAACAACAATAACAACAACAACAATAGTAGTAATAATAATAATAATAATAATAATAATACTAGTAGTAGTAGTAGTAGTAGTAAAGAAAAGAGAAGAAGAAGAAGATGATGATGATGAGAACTTTGAGATGAACTATTAATGTAACAATTAAACAATGATAATAACAAATGTCAAGGTTAGAGATTCCACTAATGGTATGTCAAACAAGTATAATATAAACTCTTATTATTCAATTGGAAACCACACATAAAGAAGGTTCCAATTGAATTATAGATTGTTAACATGATTACATTAGTCATCTTATTCAATTAATGCTAATACTTGTAAATCTCGTCAAGCATTCATGATTATAACTTATGTTAACAACAAATCAAGTTCCTTTCATAGCTTAGGTGTCGGTTATACCATACAATATGGGCTATGAAAGTGCCAAGTATTTGTTGTACCAAGTGTTATACAACATAAATCAAGATTAGTCATTTAACAAGCAAAGTATTAAAGAGTGAACAAGATAACAAATATAAAACATGTTAGTATCAAACATTAAATTTCATATTAAGTTTACATTATACTTATTCTCACACCATTAGTGTAACCTTTTCACCTTGATATAATTAACTTAGCTAGACATAATGAAAGAAAGCAAAATAGATAAACAAAATAAGAACATAAAAGCTAACTAAGTAAAGGAAAGGAAATGAAAGGCATAAACTTGATATTAATGAAAGCAAAGCATAAACATTACAAAGAATACAAAGAGAGAAAGGAAGAGCATGATCTTGATTTGGAAACCAAGATGTCTAAATGCATGGCAAATGCCTCCTTTTATAGGCCAAAATTGGGAACTATTGATTTGATGACTAATTGATAAGTGGATGACCAACTTTTGACTTGGTGATAATCCTTATCTTCTCTTGTCTGCCCAAAACGTCATTGATAACGTCAAAATTAGAGTCAGGTGAAAACATGAAAGTTGTAGGCAATTGTCTCAGCCTTCTTGTGTAAAACATTCAGCTCATTTGGATTTCTAGAACTCCAGATATGGCCAAAATACCGAACAGTGCTCGGGCTGAAAGATAGATTCGGGCTTCTTTGTTGTTGCTACAATTTGGACTTGCAAATGGCCTTTTTAATGAAAGTTGTAGGCCTATGTCTTACCTTTCCATCCATATAAATTGGACCTAAATCTGAGATCTGTAGCTCTAGATATGACCCAATTACCGAACAGTGTTCCGGTTTGGATGGCACCAACATCTCTTTTCTAAGTTTGACCATCTCTTTGCCTTTGCAATTTAAGTTCTTAAAATCATCAATCAATATTTTCATTTATGTGATAGGCCTGCATTTAAAATGAACATTTACCAGAAATTAAAGGTATCTTATATTATTAGATATATTATTATAAAACATGCTTTAGTTAAGGAGTTATTGATACTTCAAGTGCAAAATGATGATATAAAACCATGATAAAAATGCACTTTTAAGTACTAATCAGCATATCCATGAGAATTTTAAAAATTATGGTGTGCTTGAAACGGTGGTTGTTAAGTTTGTGCATTATTGTTATCACTCTTTTAACTAAAATTTAGGTGAATTCTCCAACCAGGGTTGCATGTTTGCGAGTATAAGTTATGATTAGGCCTTTGGAAATTATTTAAAGCATGAGATTGTTCATGGAGACATTCTTTAAAAGAAGGCAAAGTTGGATAGACATTGGTTGAATGTTCATTAGTTTCACAGATTTGATACTCAATTTTTTTAACTAAAGATGTAAACTTAATTTGGAGGTCATGATCATCCCTAAGGTTATACATACCTTCACTAGATGTATGAGGTTGAGTTTTACTCGGTGCCTCATAAGTACCAGTGGTGTCCCAATTTTGAGCATTTTCAGCTAACAAGTCTAAGTACTCCATTGCTTCAACAAGATCTTTATATTCAAAAGTTCCATTATACATCAATTCAACCATTTATCTATCTCTAGTTGTTAACCCTTCATAAAAATATAAAACCATGATGAGGGCACATATTAAGCATGTCTCGTTACCTTTCCTAACATTGGTAAAAATTTTCTCCTAGTTTTTAAGTGAAAATGGTGATTTGTCTTTTGAAAGAGTTTGTTCTATGAAAAGAGAAAAACTTCTTTAAAAATTATTGTTTTATTTCATCTCAAGCACGAATGGATCCAAGTTTTAAATTTTATAGCCATGTTTTAGCTTTATCTTTTAATGAAAAAGAAAAAAGCTTTAATATGATGGTGTTCATGTTACAATTTAAGTTATTATAGGTGTTACAAATCTCCTCAAATTCTCTTAAATGCAAGTATGGATTTTCTAAATCTAAGCTATGAAAAGAAAGTAAAAGTAAAAGTTTAATAATTCTTGGCTTAAAATTAAAATGAGATGAATCAGGAGGGAAAACTATGCGTGAGGGTGCACTTGTTCTTCTTGGATTCATATGGTCTTTAAGTGTTCTAGCACGGTTATTCTCATTATTCTCATTATGAAGTGATTGATTATATTCTTCGGCTATATTTTTTGAAAATGATGAGGATACCCTATAAAGTCTACCTTTAGTGTACGTGACCACACTCTCATGCACGTGTAGGAGTAGAATAAAAAAAAAAGTAAACAAAAAGAAAAGAAACAAAAGAAAAGAAACAAAGTTAGATACAAGAAAAGTGAAAAGAGAAAATAAAATAAATAGTATAATTTGTACAAGAACTTATCTCCTCGGCAATGATGCCAAAAACTTGACACGACCAAAAGATTGATGTCTTCTTCCAAGTGTAGGAATGTCGAAGTAATAAATAACCCGGCAAGACTGGGGTTGAACCATAGGAAGGTTAATTGTATAAATTATAAATAATAGCAATACAATAACAACAACCATAATAACAACAAGAATAATAACAACAATAGTAATAGTAATAGTAATAGTCATAGTAATACTAGTAATAGCAGCTGTAGTAGTAATAATAATAGTAGTAGTAGTAGTATTAGTAGAATAAAAAGAAGAAGAAGAAGAAGAAGTTGATGAGAACTTGAGATGGAAAATCGATGTAAGGATTAAATAATAATAACAATAAATGTCAAGGTTAAAGGATCCACTAATGGTATTTCAAATAAATATAATATAAACTCTTATTATTCAATTGGAAACCACACACAAAAGAGGTTCCAATCAAATTATAAATTGTTAACATGATTATCTTATTCGAATAATACTAATACTTATAAATATTACTATGCATTCATGATTATAACTTATGTTAACAACAAATCAAGTTCTTTTCATAGCACAAGTGTAGGTTATACCATATAGTTGGGCTATGAAAGTACCAAGCATTTCTTGTACCAAGTGTTATACAACATAAATCTAGATTAATCATTTAACAAGCATAGTATTAAAGAGTGAACAAGATAACAAATACAAAACATGTTAGTATCAAATATTAAAGTCTATATTAAGTTTACACTATACTTATTCTTACACTATTAGTGTAACCTTTTCACCTTGACATAATAAACTTAGCTAAACATAATGAAAGAAAAAAACATAAATAAAAAAGATAAGAACATAAATAAGATAAAATTTAACTATGTAAAGGAAAAGAAATGAAAGACATAAACAAGATATTAATGAAAATAAAATTTAAGCTTTACAAAAATACAAAAAGAGAAAGCAAGAGCATGGATCTTGATCTACAAACCAAGATGCCTAAATACATGGCAAATGCCTCATTTTATAGGCCAAAATTGGAAACTATTGATTTGATGACTACTTGATGAGTGGGTAACCAACTCTTGACTTGGTAACAATCCTTATCTTCTCTTGTCTGCCCAAACATATTGATAACATCAGAAATTGAACCACTTGAAAACATGAAACTTGTAGAAAATTGTCTTAAATTTCCAGGGAAAAAAATGGAGGTCATCTAAACTTCTATAACTCCAGATATGGGCCAAACATTGAATAGTGTTTAGGTTACAGGACAAATTCAAACTTCTTTATTATTACTACAATTTAGATTTAAAAATGACCTTTTTAAATCTTGTGCTCTGCATAAAAGTTATAGGTCTATGTATTACCTTTCCATCCATATAAAGTAGACCTAAATCCAAGATCTACAACTCCAGATATGGTCCAATTACAGAACATTTACCATAAATTAAGTGTATCTTATATTATTAGATATGTTATTATAAAACATACTTTAGTTGAGGAGTTATTAATACTTCAAGTGCAAAATGATGATATAAAACCTTGATAAAAATACTAATCACTTCGTTAACCTATTATTTATACTTTCTATTTCCTTTTATTTACTTAGTTAACTTATATCTTATTTATATTCTTATCTTGTTTATTTATATTTCTCTTCTTCATTATGTTTAGCTAAGTTTATTATGTTAAGGTGAAGAGTTTAGATTAATGGTGTAAGAATAAGTATAATATAAACTTAATATGGACTTCAATGCTTATATCCTAAATAATTTGCTATTAACATGTCTTATCATTTTTATCTTATTAATTCTTAATATCTTGCTTTTTAAATACTTAATCTAGTGTTGTATAACGCTTGGTACAACAAATAATTGGCACTTTCATAACCCAACTGTATGATATAACCTACAAAAGTGCTATGAAAGGAACTTTATTTGTTGTTAACATAAATTAGCATCATGAATTCCTTACAATATTTAGAAGTTTGGTGTTACTTAAATAAAATAATTAATATGATCATGTTAACAGTTTATAATGAGCTATTAATGATAAATCATCCGATTGGAACCTCTTTTATGTGTGATTTCAAGTTGAGTAATAAAAAGAGTTTATACTATACTTGTTTGAAATACCATTAGTGGATCCTCTAACCTTGACATTTATTTTTATCATTGTTTAATCCTCACATTAATCTTATATTTCAAAGTCTTCTTTAACTTCTTCTTCTTCTTCTTCTTCTTCTTCTTCTTATTATTATTATTATTATTATTATTATTATTATTATTATTATTATTATTATATAGTTAACCTCCCTTTGGTTCGACCTCGGTCTTGTCGGGTTATTTATTATTTTGACACTCCTACATTTGGAAGAAGACATCAATCTTTTGGTCGTGTCATTCCCATCACAATAGTCTTGATAGTCCCCTTTTGGATTGCAAGCTAATGAGTTTAAATTAGTAAGTAACTAACATAAATTCAATAATGAAATAAACCCCTAAATAATGTCTAATGCACTAGAAAAAAATCAAATTAAAAATAATTATTTGAAATTAAATAAATAAATAAAAATAGAATAATAAAAAATTTCATGTTAAAATTCCTCCATATAACCTAAATCTCCAATTTTTACATATTCTTAGCAGATTTGAGTCCTGATTTCAAACATGTCATTCTCTTTCTTTTGGATGAATTATTAGACCTATAATATATAGTGAAAATTTCTAATCTTTATCTCAATTTTAATTGAAGCAAAATTCCACTAGTAGCTCTAGATATATCTTAAACAGTACACAAAAATCTTATTTGACATATTTAACAATATTAGTTTACTAACTTTGACCCTCTAAAATATTATATTTTCTATCTCTATTTGACCTGAAAATTCGCTATAATATATTTTCATGTATCTAATATTTTCTTACAAAATTTCAGCTTTATCCAATATATGGTTTGAAAGATATGCTCATTCTTGTAAAATTAGTAGTAGATAATTTAAGGTCAAATTTGGACCTAACTTGATTTATATCATAAATTTAGTAAAGTTGTAAAATCAAATCAAGTTTATTAGGTTTATCAATTTTATAGATTTTGCACGAGCTAAGTCCAATTTTACATGTTTTGAGTTTTTAATCCGATTTAACACGTTAGATACAAGTTAACTTGTAAAATCATAAGATTTTAAGAGTTAACTCGTGATTTTAACAACCTTGCTTGGTATGACAACCTATAACCAAACTCTATTGAAGGTTTCAGTGACTTATAGGCCAAACTAGTGGCATATTTTAATGCCAACATATCCACCAAAAAAATCTTTAAAGATTTTTAGTGTTACCCAATAAGAGGGCGAGTCTACACATGTATATTTAAGAAGATTCAATACGGAGATGCTCAATAGTTTAGAATAGGAGCATGCCCTTTAGAGTAATGAAAGTCATAATAAAAAGAGTAATGGAACATGATTAATGTTTTAGAATAGGAGCATGCCCTTTAGAGTAATGAATGTCTTTAAAGTAATGAACGTCTTAATAATAAGAGGAGTAATGGAACATGCTTAATGTTTTAGAATAGGAGCATGCCTTTTAGAGTAATGAATGTCTCTAGAGTAATGAATGTCTTAATAAGAGGAGTAATGGAACATGCTTAATGTTTTAGAATAGGAGCTTGCTATTTAAAGTAATGAAAATCTTAATAAAAAGAGTAATGGAACATGCATTTTGGATAAAACTTTATGTTTTACCATATAGAAGTTTGTTCAAAGCAAAACAATTCATGGAAAATCATATACGGGTTGAAGCTAGTTTACTTCGATATGGACCTCTTTGTTTTTACAAGGACAACGAACATTAATTATCTTGCAAGTGAAGTAATCAGGGTATTCGAAGTCAATATCTTAGTGCCACTTCTATGACATGCTTCCTCCTAAAAGCCTCTTCCGTATTTGTTATAATCTATTTTTTGGTTATTTTTCAAATTTTATCTTTCTTCCCTCCCCATAAAAAAAAATAAAAAAATAACAATAACAAAAAGGCCAACAACATGGCAAAATAAGGTTGAGGAGGATTTCATCTATATAAAAAATCAAATTACAATTATGCCCCTTTGTACTAAAAATTGAAGAGACAATGTAGATTCAATATCAAATTAAGTGATTCTTGGACGAATTCGCTTAAAAATTAAGTCTAATGATATAATTAGATTTTTAATTAGGTCAATTTGATTTAATCATAGACCAAATTAAAATTTTAATTATGTTTAAAAATTAATTTGGATCCAATTAAAGGATTTAATTAGATATACGAACTTAATTATACTTTAAATGGGTTAAATTAATTTTGTTAGGGGTTCAATTGGTGAAAAATTAAGTTTAAAAGCCTAGTTTGATTTTAATTGAAAAGATTGGAATTTTAAAGGACTAAATTTAATTTTTACAAATTCAATTGATTTAAATAAAGGGTAAAATCATAAAAAAAATTAAAGATTAATTAAAGGCTAAACTAAGAAAATTCGCAGCAAAAGACTATTTTTAAAAAAACCATCAAACTTTAGTTTTTAAGTTTCCAACTTTTTTTTTTCTCGTCTATTGCCACAACTGTGGCTTTTTCAGCCACCATAACCTCCCCGACGTCATGGCTGCCAACAACTCAATGGTATTGCAAACTCATCTCTTTGCCAGCGATAAAGACAACCACCACAAACTTCTTCTTTTTACTGCACCATAACAACCTAGCCACCAACATCTCCAGCCTCTATCGTGAGGCACCAATACTTTCATCATCCTCACACTAGATAAGTGATGACAGTCACAACCCCTATACCAGGTGAGCTTCTTCTTCTCCTTCCCCTTTTCTATCTACATGTAGGATGTGAAATAACTCATGCCCTCTAATTGGTGGATTTTACTCGTAGATGCAAACAAAAAAAAACATAATATATTGGGCTGTCAATCAACCCAACTTAATTGAGTTAAGCTGGACCTGTTTCAGCCCAGCTCAGATGGCTAGACCGGGTCCAATTCAATTTGAAAAGGAGAGAGAAGCCAAGTTTGTTAGCTCGCATGTTGGCCCAACCTGACCTGACTAGGCCTAACATGATATATTTAATAATAATATCAAAAAATAAAAAATAAAGAAAAATTTTCAAATTTTTTAAAGGGTATTTTAAAAATATTTATAGGCTCTTTGTATGTTTTTCCAACCATTTTGCATAATATTAGGCTGTAGAATTACATTGTAAGATACAAATATAATATTAAAAATATTTGACTTTCTCTAAAACTTTCCTTTCATTTTTTTTGGAAATTAAAAAAATTAAATTAACTTTGTCTTTCCAAAAACACAAAAAAAAACAATGTTTTATCTTTGTGCATATGGTTGAATCCTAAAGGTTTTCCGAGCATATTTTCATTATAAAACAAAAGAAAAACATTTTTTTCATGTTTTAAAATATAAAATGGATATCATAATCAATTTATGATTATACATTAGGGTTTAACTAAAATATCAAAAAAAAAAAATCCTTCATTAATCATTTTGTTCACTTTATATTTAAAGTGTTAGGATTTAGCTGTAGATTTTAATATTTGAGGATATAAAATTAAATTGTAAAGTATACCCTTAGATATTAAAAATACAAAGTGGAAAATAAATTTGATACTAAAATTTAAATTTTAAAATAGTTACAATTTAACTTGAAAAAGTACAGACTTTCTCATGAAGAGAGATCTACCTTGAAGTTTAGACAAGACTAACAAATAGAAACTTGACCTTGAAAAATAATATAACAACAATGCAGCTTACTTCAAGGAGAATACAGGAGGGGTGACGCATCTTCCCCTTTTGTAACTAGTCATTTACTAGGACTTTTACAAACTATTGAGTTTCCCAGTGACTATTGACACCATCAAAAAGATTGATGTCTTTTTTTCAAGTGCATGAGTATCAAAGTAATAAATAACTCGACAAGATTAGGGTCGAATCATAAGGAGGTGAACTATATAAAATTATAAACAACAAATGAAAAGGAGTTGAAGAAAACTTTTGAGATATAATATTGATGTGAGTATTAATCAAAGATAAAAATAATTGTCATGATTAGAGGATCCATGAATAATATTAGAAATAAGTATAGTATAAACTCTTTTTATTAATTAACTGAAAACCACACACAAAGTATGTTCTAATCAGATGATTTTTTCTTAATAGTTCATTATAAATTTTTAATATGATTATATTAATTATCTTATTTTAGTAACACCATATTTTTAAATATTTTCATGAATTCATGATGTTAACTTATATTAACAACAAATCAAGTTTTTTTCATCACACTGGTGTCGGTTATAGAATACAGTAGGTTATAAAAATACCAAGTATTTGTTATATTAAGGGTTGTATAACACAAATCTAGATTAATCATTTAATAAGCAAGGTATTAAGAATTCATAAGACAAAAAGATAAGACATGTTAATAACAAACTTTTTTGGATATAAACATTGAAGTTCATGTTGAGTTTATATGATACCTATTCTAACACCATTAATATACCATTTTCACCTTGACATAATAAACTAAGCTAAACATAAATGAAGAAGAAAAACATTAATAAACTAGACAAGAATATAGTTATGATGAAAAGCATAAATAAGATATTAATGAAAACAAAACTTAAACATTACAAAAATACAAAGAAAAAAAGTAAGAACATGATCTTGATTTGAAAATAAGATGTCTAAATGTATGGTAAATACCTTCTTTTATAGACTAAAATTTAAAACTATTAATTTAATGACTAATTATTAAGTTGGGTGACCACCTTTTGACTTGATGACAATCATTATCTTCTTATTTGAACAAAACACCATTGTTAATATTAGAATTTGAACAAAAGTCTTCATGAAAGTTCTAAGTATTTATCTCACCTTTCTAACAAAATAAGAATGAGCTCCTTTGGACTTTTGGAACTTGAGATATGAGCTAAACACTGAATAGTATCTAGACTACAGGATGGATTCCAACTTTTCTTTTATTGTTACAATTTGAACTTGAAAACAACCATTTTGAATCTTGGACTCCTATGAAAGTTTTAGACTTATGTCTTATGTTTCCATCCATATAAACCATACATAAATCTATATTCTACAGCTTTAGTTATGATCCAATAACTGAATGATGTTTCAGTTTGAGTTGAACCAACATCTTTTCTTTAAGCTTAACTCTTTCTTTGTCTTTTCACTTTAAATAGTTAAACACACCAATCAATCCTTTAAATTGTGAGATATGTTTGCATTTAAAATGAGCATTTACCATAAATTAAAGATATCTTATATTATCAGACTTGTTATTATAAAACATTCTTAAGTTATGGGATTTAATGATACTATAAGTGAACTATAATGATATAAAACCTTAATAAAAATATACTTTTAAATACTAATCAACTATAAAACTAGGTGATAACTCCTGAATTTTATAATTCTTAATTTTATGATTAAACCCAAAATTCTTTCCTTTCACACATCTTAAGAGGCAGACATATTGCCGCTCGACACCGTGCGCATCCCGTGATAGTACTTATCACTCATATCACCTTAGGATATATAATCCTTGATAAAAATATAAGGTTTTTTTTTATATATATAAATGACTTATTCAAAATGACTTCTTATTTTCTCTAGGTGATCCCCGAAGGCAATAGAAATATCCAAGAGTTGGATATGATCTTCCCAGTGCTATATGTACCAAATCTCCACATGATAAATATGATCTTATCAATGCTATATATACCACTCTCTATAAGATGGACCTAGTCTCTTAATGATATATACACCACTCTCTAAGGGCTAAATGTAGTCTTCCCAGTATTATATGCATCATTATCCATGAGATGAACTTGGTCTCTTGACACGACTAAAAGGTTGATGTCTTCTCCCAAGTGTAGGAGTGTCGAAGTAATAAATAACCCGGCAAGACCGGGGTCGAACCACAGGGAGGTTTATTGTACAAATTATAAACAACAATTATAAAACAACAATAACAACAACAACAATAGTAATAATAATAATAATAAAGAAAGAGAAGAAGAAGAAGATGATGATGATGAGAACTTGGAGATCAAATATTAATGTAAGGATTAAGCAATAATAATAACAAATGTCAAGGTTAGAGATTCCACTAATGGTATATCAAACAAGTATAGTATAAACTCTTATTATTGAATTAGAAACCACACACAAAGGAGGTTCCAATCAGATTATATATTGTTAACATGATTACATTAGTCATCTTATTCAATTAATGCTAATACTTGTAAATCTCGTCAAGCATTCATGATTATAACTTATGTTAACAACAAATCAAGTTCCTTTCATAGCTCAGGTGTCGGTTATACCATACATTATGGGCTATGAAAGTGCCAAGCATTTGTTGTACCAAGTGTTATACAACATAAATCAAGATTAGTCATTTAACAAGCAAAGTATTAAAGAGTGAACAAGATAACAAATATAAAACATGTTAGTATCAAACATTAAGGTCCATATTAAGTTTACACTATACTTATTCTTACACCATTAGTGTAACCTTTTCACCTTGACATAATTAACTTAGCTAGACATAATGAAAGAAAAGAAAATAAATAAACAAAATAAGAACATACAAGTTAACTAAGTAAAGGAAAGGAAATGAAAGGCATAAACTTAATATTAATGAAAGCAAAGCATAAACATTACAAAAAATACAAAGAGAGAAAGGAAGAGCATGATCTTGATCTGGAAACCAAGATGCCTAAATGCATGGCAAATGCCTCCTTTTATAGGCCAAAATTGGGAACTATTGATTTGATGACTAATTGATAAGTGGGTGGCCAACTTTTGACTTGGTGACAATCCTTATCTTCTCTTGTCTGCCCAAAACGTCATTGATAATGTCAAAACTGGAGCCAGGTGCAAACATGAAAGTTGTAGGCAATTGTCTCATCTTTCTTGTGTAAAACATTCAGCTCATTTGGACTTCTAGAACTCCAGATATGGCCAACATACCGAACAGTGCTCGGGCTGGAAGACAGATTCGGGCTTCTTTGTTGTTGCTACAATTTGGACTTGATAATGGCCTTTTTAGATCTTGGGCTCCATATGAAAGTTGTAGGCCTATGTCTTACCTTTCCATCCATATAAATTGGACCTAAATCTGAGATCTGTAGCTCCAGATATGGCCCAATTACCGAACAGTGTTCCGGTTTGGATTGCACCGACATCTCTTCTCTAAGTTTGACCATCTCTTTATCCTTGCAATTTAAGTTCTTCAAGTCATCAATCAATCCTTTCATTTATGTGATAGACCTGCATTAAAAATAGACATTTACCACAAATTATAGGTATCTTATATTATTAGATACATTATTATAAAACATATTTTAGTTAAGGAGTTATTGATACTTCAAGTGCAAAATGATGATATAAAACCATGACAAAAATGCACTTTTAAGTACTAATCACACCCCCCAACCAGCTTATTACTAGTCCCTAGTAATCAAAGCGTTAAAACAATTTGCAAATTTCACAAAGCAAGGTATTCATCATTTAACTTCCATTAATCTATCCAGATAAACAAACTCCCATTAAATTTATATATCTGCTCAATACCACTTAACAAGATATTAATAAACCTTTCTTTTGTGCTCAATGTATCAACACTTAATTATGGGGCTTTTCTTGGAAGAAAACAAAATTTTTGTTCTAATGTTTAAGGTTAACTTCCTTGGGTTGGGATTACTATTTTTGTCTTCTTTTTTTTTAACTCTATATACATATACTTTAAAAACATCATGCATCTTTAACCCATGTAACGAGCTTTCAGCTAATGACTCCCAGACCAGTTGATCTTAGGGCATTAGGTGCTAAGACACCCCTACGAGCTTAGTAACTCGGGTCGCAGATACTGATATGTAGATAGTGCAATGTTTGATTGCCTTAAGCTTTTCTCCTCAACCCATGTAACAAGCGTTGGGCCAATAGCTCCCAAGTCAGTTGACTTTAGGGTATTAGGTGTTAAAACACCCCTTCAGGCTTAATTGCTTAGGTTAGGGAGGCTACGAAATCAAACTTATCTATATTTTTATTATCATCATTTTTTATTTTTCTTTTTTTTCTTTTTTTTTTTCATGTTTTTTTTTAATTATATACAATCCCTTTCCTTTAGTTGTTACCTTTAACAAAAGAACATAAATAATGTAATAATCCAATATGCAACCCACAATCATATGTTAAAGTGTGTGTGTGTAAATTAAGGTTTAAAAATACATGTTAAATAAGTATATGAGCAGAATTAAGTGGTAACAATACGAGAGTTTGTAAACCTGAATATTTCAGGAAGTATTATAATAGACCTTGTTAAGAATGGTTACTAAGATGCGTCTCAAGAGTCACTTTAACAAAAGAACTCCTTTACTCTGCCATCCTAGTAACAACAATTATGCACATGCTTTATGAAATGAAAAACAATTTTTTTTTTTTTATCAACTACTACCCTCTCCCCCCAACCAAAACGAGACATTGTCCTCAATGTTCTAAGGTAGAAAGATAGAGTATAAAAGATATCACCTGAAATAACGAACACTGACAAAACCTGAAACACACTGAAACAAAAATAAAAAATAACAAAACACAATAATAAAACCAAAATACATAAAAATTCACAAATGAAGGCTCAAATCCAATCTAAGCTTTTTACGGCTTCCCGTAGATGACCAATTTATGCGACTCATGAAAGGATCAATCACAGGAATGAAAGATTGTAGTTGGTCAATCAATTGTTCAGCAGTAGAAGCAGAGATTATGATTTGTCGTGCAGAAGATGTTAGAAATTCCTGTTCCACAGCATGATCAAGAAAAGACAACAACTTATCATAATAACCATTAACATTTAACAAACCTATGGGTTTATGGTGAATGTGCAATTGAGCCCAAGAGGAAATATGAAAGATCTCTTCCAATGTGCCTAGACCACCTGGTAAAGCAATGAAAGCATCAGCATGGTTAAACATTGCATTCATTCGAGCCGACATTGTGGAGACCTGAAGTTCCTCTCCAATTGTTTTTCCAATGATGTCCCCTTGTGCCAAAGCTTCAGGGACGACCCCCAAAACTTGACTACCTCCTAAAAATACAGCTATTGACACACCTCCCATTAACCCAAGACTGCCTCCCCCATATACTAAATGAATCTTTCTCTCAGCTAGCACCTGACCAAGATGATTTGCTGATTCTAAAAACTCTTTTTCTTTCCCAGGACTAGATCCACCGAAAACACAAATATTTCTTATTTGATGACTTGAGGAACTTGCCATTTCTACACACTTCTGTATTTGTTGAATGTATGGGTTGAGTAGAAATGAAAGGAAGGAAAATAGGGTTTTATAGATGAGAAAGTAGAAAGGCAATCATAACATCTATATGGAGGCCAGCTGGAGTCTCACACACTCTCTCTCTCTTTTTATTTATTTATTTATTTACTTTTGAAAAAGCATGTGTATGTACAGGTAGTTGTGATTGTGGCTCACATCTTCCCTTGGTTTTACGTCCAAGAACGGCTTAAACGCCCTCTATGGGTCGGGGATAGGCTTCCCATCCAGTTTTCTTAAAAACTGGCAAACAGGGTCTTTTTTAGTCAGATTCCCAAGACTAAGTCGATCATGTTCTGTATGAAATAGTGGCCATAAATCATGAATTGCACGATGCACATCTCCACTAGGATGCGTCTCAAGAGTCAATAGAAGATTATCTAAAGACTCCTTACTCAGGCCATCCTTAATGAATTATATTTTATCTTCACGGTTTATAGATACCATTCCTAAAGAACGACATTGTGTATTACAAGTCCATCTAGCACAACGATGACAGACATCCAGTCGTTTTGCACGATGCTTCTTTGCAAAAGTGCTTTTACCTGTTCCAGGCATGTGTGAAATGAAGTTAGAGGACTCACCTGATAATCAGACCTTTGCTTTAATCAACCAGCGAATATCTTCAGGAATTCCATGATTCATTAACAATCTCAATCTTGCACATCTAGCACGGTAAATTTTTGTAATCGCATTCTGAGGTAGAGCGGGAAAATACTTTTTCAATTTTTCAAGATTAGTGTCCATTTTCAAATGAGAATTGGAAGAGAGATTCAAAGAATTGCATAGATATATACACAGATATCAGTAATTATGGGAAACTGAAAGAACCGACTTAAGTCACGGAGTACCGTTATCCGCCATTTGACCGGGGTGAGAAAAACTAGCAAAAATCACTCAAAAAGAAACACAAAAACAATGTGAGAAAAAAAAATTAACCTTTATCTACAAGATCAGTCCAACCAGTTGATTCATTTTCACTAGGAAAATTATCAAAGTAAGCTTTCAAACGATGTCCATTTTCATTAAAATCATTGTCATTCATTGAATTCTCAATATCACAGGCCCCATAAGGATTGCTCCATCTTGGTCTTAGCTCTCTAGGGACTGTATAGAGTTGAGAATCATAAAACAAAACTTTTTGACCAGTATCAATCTTTTGACAGTTTTCACAAGTTTTGCAGAATGCATGCGTGTCCTTGAACATGGTGGGCCAATAAAATCCATTTTGAAAGATTTTTGCAATTGTCTTTTTTGACGAGAAATAACTTCCACATGCTTCAGAATGACAAAGTTTAATGACACTACTTACCTCATTGTCGGGAATGAATCTTTGAAATATTTGATCAGGACAATATTTGAATAAGGTAGGGTCATCACAAGAAAAATTCTTCACTTCGTTCAAAAACTTTTCTTTGTCTTGGGTACTCCAATTAGCTGGCAAATCTCCTAAAGCAAGAAAATTGATATTTTTATCATACCAAGGCATTGGACTAAGAGAAAGTAAGGATTCGTTAGGAAAGTAATCATCGATTGGTGTGATGTCAGATGTCGAATCTGTTGTCACTATTGACAAAAGATTCGCATCAACATTTTCGGTGCTTGTTTCATCCATGATTTCTTCCTCAGAATAAACCATTTGCAAATCTTCAGTTTCATCCAATTCATTTTTACTTAAAGTAGATTCAAGTTGATCATAAACTAATTCATCAATATGATCTACTTCTTGTGAATCATTATCATCTCCAGGTTGCTTGCAAATGTTGAAAATATTCATCTCCAATGTCATGTTTCCAAATGATAGCTTCATCAATCCATTCCTACAATTAATCAATGCGTTAGAGGTTGCAAGAAATGGACGTCCTAAAATAACAGGAAATGAATTACATGCTTCAACAGGTTCTGTGTCCAAGACAATAAAATCCACAGGATAAATGAATTTATCGACTTGTACTAACACGTCTTCAATTATTCCTCTAGGCACTTTTACAGATCTATCGGCAAGTAAAAGAGATATAGAAGTTGGTTTTAACTCACCTAGATTGAGACTCTGAAAAACTGAATATGGAAGTAAATTCACACTAGCACCAAGATCAAGTAAGGCTCTTTCAATTTTATGCTTTCCAATAAAGCAAGAAATTGTAGGACAACCAGGGTCTTTATATTTCAAAGCATTATTGTTTTGAAGAATAGCACTTACTTGTTCGGCTAGAAAGGCTTTCTTTTTCACATTCAGTTTCCTCTTCACAGTGCATAGATCTTTCAAAAATTTAGCATAGGAAGGAACCTGTTTAATTGCATCCAGCAAAGGTATATTGATCCTTACCTGTTTGAAAATTTCATAAATTTCAGAATTGTGATTGACTTTCCTTTGTTTGGTCATGGCTTGAGGAAATGAAAGTGCTGGCGGTGAATCAGTCGTTTCTTTGCAATTTTCAAATTCATCCCCTTCCTTACCCTCAGAGATTGACTCATCATCTTTCTCATAAGGTTCAAGAGAGGGTTTTTCAATAACCTTACCACTGCGCAGAGTAGTGACTGATTTGACTTGATCCATGTGTTGGCTTCCGGAACTACTTGCATTTGCATTGTATTGCCCTTTGGGATTTTGTTGTGTTTGAGATGGAAACTTACCTTTCTCTTGGAAACTAAGAGCAGATGTTAATTTAGCAAGAGTATCTTTAAAATCTGTCATGTTTTGAGCAAGTTGAGTATTGATTGTCTCTTGCTTTTCAATGAATGCATGCAATGTTTCCTCAAGATTTCTTCTAGGAGGTGGAGCATAAGGAGGTGCATATCCATGAGAATTTTGGAAATTGTGGTGTGCTTGAAACGGTGGTTGTGAAGTTTGTGCATTGTTGTTCTCACTCTTCCAATTGAAATTTGGGTGATTTCTCCAACCAGGGTTGTATGTTTGGGAGTATGGGTTGTAGTTGGCCCTTTGGAAACTGTTTAAAGCATGGGCTTGTTCATGGAGACATTCCTTAAAAGAAGGCAAGGTTGGACAATCATTGGTTGAGTGTTCATTTGTTTCACAGATTTGACACACAATGTTTTCACAGATTTTAATTGACCACTCTTTTTCAATTCTAGTGCCTCAACTTTTCTAGCTAAAGATGCAAATTTGGCTTGAAGGTCATGATCTTCCCTAAGGTTGTACATACCTCCACTAGATGTATGAGGTTGAGTTTTACTCGGTGCCTCATAAGTACCCGCGGTGTCCCAATTTTGAGCATTTTCAGCTAACAAGTCTAAGTACTCCATTGCTTCATCAGGGTCTTTATCTTCAAAAGTTCCATTGCACATCAATTCAACCATTTGCCTATCTTTAGGTGTTAACCCTTCATAGAAATATGAAACCAATCTCCATGTTTCAAAACCATGATGAGGGCAAGTACTAAGCAAGTCTCGATACCTATCCCAACATTTATAAAATGTTTCTCCTGGTTTTTGAGTGAAAGTGGTGATTTGTCTCTTAAAAGAGTTTGTTCTATGAGATGGGAAAAACTTCTTTAAAAACTGTTGTTGCATTTCATCCCAAGCACGAATGGATCCTGGTCTTAAATTTTGTAGCCATGTTTTAGCTTTATCTTTTAATGAAAAAGGAAAAAGCTTTAATTTGATGGTGTTCATGCTACAATTTAAGTTATTATATGTGTTGCACACCTCCTCAAATTCCCTTAAATGCAAGTATGGATTTTCCAATTCTAAACCATGAAAAGAAGGTAAAAGTTGAATAATGCCTGGTTTAAAATTAAAATGAGATGCATCGGGAGGAAAAACTATGCATGATGGTGCACTTGTTCTTGTGGGATTCATGTGGTCTCTAAGTGTTCTAGCACGATTATTCTCATTATTTTCATTATGAAGTGATTGATTATCTTCTTCAGCCATATTTTCTGAAAATGATGAGGATACCCTACAAAGTCTACCACTTGATGTACGTGACCACACTCTCATGCACGTGTAGGAATAAAATAAAAAAGAAGAAGAAAGCAATAGAAGGAGGAAGAAAACAAAATAAAAAAAAGAAAAAAAGAAAAGAAACAAAGTTATATACAAGAAAAGTGAAAAGAGAAAATAAAATAAATATTATAATTTATACAAGGACTTACCTCCCCGGCAACGGCGCCAAAAACTTGACACGACTAAAAGGTTGATGTCTTCTCCCAAGTGTAGGAGTGTCGAAGTAATAAATAACCCGGCAAGACCGGGGTCGAACCACAGGGAGGTTTATTGTACAAATTATAAACAACAATTATAAAACAACAATAACAACAACAACAATAGTAATAATAATAATAATAAAGAAAGAGAAGAAGAAGAAGATGATGATGATGAGAACTTGGAGATCAAATATTAATGTAAGGATTAAGCAATAATAATAACAAATGTCAAGGTTAGAGATTCCACTAATGGTATATCAAACAAGTATAGTATAAACTCTTATTATTGAATTAGAAACCACACACAAAGGAGGTTCCAATCAGATTATATATTGTTAACATGATTACATTAGTCATCTTATTCAATTAATGCTAATACTTGTAAATCTCGTCAAGCATTCATGATTATAACTTATGTTAACAACAAATCAAGTTCCTTTCATAGCTCAGGTGTCGGTTATACCATACATTATGGGCTATGAAAGTGCCAAGCATTTGTTGTACCAAGTGTTATACAACATAAATCAAGATTAGTCATTTAACAAGCAAAGTATTAAAGAGTGAACAAGATAACAAATATAAAACATGTTAGTATCAAACATTAAGGTCCATATTAAGTTTACACTATACTTATTCTTACACCATTAGTGTAACCTTTTCACCTTGACATAATTAACTTAGCTAGACATAATGAAAGAAAAGAAAATAAATAAACAAAATAAGAACATACAAGTTAACTAAGTAAAGGAAAGGAAATGAAAGGCATAAACTTAATATTAATGAAAGCAAAGCATAAACATTACAAAAAATACAAAGAGAGAAAGGAAGAGCATGATCTTGATCTGGAAACCAAGATGCCTAAATGCATGGCAAATGCCTCCTTTTATAGGCCAAAATTGGGAACTATTGATTTGATGACTAATTGATAAGTGGGTGGCCAACTTTTGACTTGGTGACAATCCTTATCTTCTCTTGTCTGCCCAAAACGTCATTGATAATGTCAAAACTGGAGCCAGGTGCAAACATGAAAGTTGTAGGCAATTGTCTCATCTTTCTTGTGTAAAACATTCAGCTCATTTGGACTTCTAGAACTCCAGATATGGCCAACATACCGAACAGTGCTCGGGCTGGAAGACAGATTCGGGCTTCTTTGTTGTTGCTACAATTTGGACTTGATAATGGCCTTTTTAGATCTTGGGCTCCATATGAAAGTTGTAGGCCTATGTCTTACCTTTCCATCCATATAAATTGGACCTAAATCTGAGATCTGTAGCTCCAGATATGGCCCAATTACCGAATAGTGTTCCGGTTTGGATTGCACCGACATCTCTTCTCTAAGTTTGACCATCTCTTTATCCTTGCAATTTAAGTTCTTCAAGTCATCAATCAATCCTTTCATTTATGTGATAGACCTGCATTAAAAATAGACATTTACCATAAATTATAGGTATCTTATATTATTAGATACATTATTATAAAACATATTTTAGTTAAGGAGTTATTGATACTTCAAGTGCAAAATGATGATATAAAACCATGACAAAAATGCACTTTTAAGTACTAATCATCTCTCCAGTGTTATATTTACCAATCTTTAAAGGATTGATATAGTCTCCTCAATGTTATTTGCATAGCTCTTCATGAAATGTATTTGATCTTCTTAGTATTATATGCATTAATCTTAAAGAGATAGATGTAGTCTTGTCATTGCTGTATGCACAACTCTCCAAAGGATAAACTTGGTCTTTATAGTAAAAATAACAACATCATCTAATCAACACTCTTTAATTGGGTGCTCTCATGCCCTATCAAAAATATTAATAATAAAAACAAATCATGATGACCACTCTTCAGTGGAGGGCTTTTAAGCCATATGAAAATGCTAAGAAATGTACAAGTTTCTACTTTTCAAAGAACCTATAATCATTTAGAAATTTATAAGTACAGACTCATCCTTTTTAAGTTGCACATAACCACTTAGGAGTTTTCGTAAATGATATACATGATATCCTTAATCTTGTAGATTTTTTTCTTTCAGATTCTTGGTATTTTACTTATGAAATAATTTATCTTAGTCCAAAAACATAATGTTTTGTATTTTTCCTGGCTTACACATCTTTTTTATAAAACCAAAACTCATCACTCTACCTGAACTGGGAAGTTAATTAAAGTCTTTGCATATTATTATATCACAAAAAAGTGGTGGGCTACTAATGAACCAAAATTTTATTAGTATATCTTTACCAAAAACATGATTCAAGAAAGACCCATGAGTCTAAATTTTTAGGAAAAAAACACACCTTAGTGAAGGCATGCTGGGCTTAGTAGCATGCCAAGTCTCGATATAATTGAGTTTAGTAGTGTGTCAAGCCTCACTAGGTTTGGCACTAGCCAGACCCAGATGTGATTGGACACGACATGCCTAAAAAAATGTGCATCCTCTCTAGGCATGCCTAAGGTAATTGATACGATTAAAAGATTGATGTTTTATTCTAAGTACAGGAGTGTCAAAGTAATAAATAACTCGAAAAGACCGATATCGAACCACAGGGAGGTGAACTATATAAAATTATATACAAGCAATGAAAACGAGTTGAAGAGAACTTTTGAGACTTGATATTGATGTGAGTATTAATCAAAGATAAAAACAATTGTCAATGTTAGAGAATCCACTAATAGTATTAGAAATAAGTATAGTATAAACTCTTTTTATTAATCAACTGAAAACCACATATAAAAGATGTTCCAATCGGATGATTTATCCTTAATAGCTAATTATAAATTTTTAACATGATCATATTAATTATTTTATTTTAGTAACACCATACTTTTAAATATTGTCATGAATTCATGATGTTAACTTATATTAACAACAGATTAAGTTTCTTTCATAGCACATGTGTCGGTTATATCATATAGTAGGCGATAAAAGTGTCAAAAGTTATACAATATAAATTTAGATTAATCATTTATCAAGCAAGATATTAAGAATTAGTAAAATAAAAAGATAAGACATGTTAATAACAAACTTCTTGGATATAAATATTGAAGTTCATGTTGAGTTTATATTATATCTCTTCTAACACCATTAGTGAAACCTTTTTACATTGACATAATAAACTTAGCTAAATATTATAAACAAGAAAAACATAAATAAACTAGATAAGAGCATAATTATGATGAAAAGCATAAACAAGAGATTAATGAAAATAAAACTTATACATTACAAAAACATAAAGAAAAAAAGCAAGAATATGTTCTTGATCTTAAAACCAAAATATATAAATATATGAAAAATATCTTCTTTTATATACTCAAATTCAAAACTATTGATTTGATGACTAATTATTGACTGAGTAACCACCTTTTGAATTAGTAATAATCATTATCTTCTTGTCTAAACAAAACATCACTAATATCATAATTTGAATAGATAGTCCTCATAAAAGTTCTAGACATTTGTCTCAGCTTTCTAACAAGACAAGAATGAGTTCATTTAGACTTCTAGAACTCGAGATATAGGTTGAACACTAAACATTGTCTAGGTTGTAGAACATAATGCAACTTCTCTTTTATTGCTATAATTTGAACTTAAAAATGACCATTTTAAATTTTGAACTTTCATGAAAGTTTTAGGCCTATGTCTTAGATTTCCATCCATATAGACAAACCTAAATCCATATTCTACAGTTTCATTTATGATCCAATAACCAGATGATGTTCCAGTTTGAATTGAACCAACATCTATTTTTTAAGCTTAGCCTTCTCTTTGTTTTTTTTTTAATTTCAATAATTAAACACATCAATCAATCATTTAAATTGTGAGATATAACTGCATTTAAAATAAGTATTTACCATAAATTAAAGATATCTTATATTATCAAACTTGTTATTATAAAACATGTTTAAGATAGGGCATTTAATAATACTTTATGTACAATAGAATGATACAAAATCTTGATAAAAATACAATTTTAAGTACTAATAAGTAATGATCATCATACTTTGGCACATTTAATGGAATGACCATCCTATCTTTGTACAATCAATGAAATGACCATCATCCCTTGGCACGTCCAAGGGAATAAGGTAATGTGGACCTGACATGTTGTAATTGAATTTATTTAGCCACGTCCAAGGTAAACAAGTCTGACAAACATGTCAGACCAAGACATTTGGATTTGGTAAACAACCAAGTTTATTGCATTTAGACTTGACAATCAACCAAGTTCAAGATAACTATCACCCTCCCTTCGCATGTTCCATGGAATAATTATCCATCATTGGCACACCCAAGAAAATGACATCCTCCCTTAAGCATGCCTAATGAAATGATCATCTTACTTAGGATACGCATAAAGCAATAACCCTCCTCTCTTAGATCTAGTCTAAGAAAAGAGCTCAACTTTTATGAACTTAGTTATATCTAATATTTTGGACCCTAATCTCCTTACACTTTTTAGGTATATAAAAGTCCTCTAAAAACACACCATATTTCTATCAAACATTAACACATGTGTAAGAGATATTTATCACTCATTAAATACTATTAAGGTTTACACTCCAAACCTACTCTTCACATAAGGACAAGGCACAATGGTTATAAATAGAATGAATAAGATTATTAATACTAATTAATTAACTTATTATTATTATTCAACCCAGGAATTCTATTTCTAGACTAAAATTTTCTGGGACTTTAACAGTGTAGGTAAATGATTGTCATAGTATTTGATATATTAATGTTATGTGAATTATTTATGTGTTAATTATGTAAAGAATGGGAAAGGAGGTGACACGGAAATGGCTTCCTGGAAGTTTGTCCGTGTTGTTGGAATTTTTTGGAATTAATTCAATGAATAAGAGAGCCTCTTTATACAGTGAAAAATGTGAAGTACATAATAAGAAAAATAACCCAAAGAAGTTTTTAGTAATTTTCATTATTTGCTGTCAATAACATATATATTTTTTTCGTTTTTAGAAATAATTTTCAACATCTCTGTTTCCAATCATCATTCTACAACAGGTAACAATTTTCATTATTTAGTGTCAATAACATTTATTTATTTTTCGTTTCTAGAAATCATTTTCAAAAATAATTTTCAACATCTCTGTTTCCAATCATCATTCTACAACAGGTAATGCTAGGAGCAGGTACTGATACATCAGCAGTGACATTGGAATGGGCAATGTCCAACCTACTCAACAATCCAAACACAATGAAGAAGGCTAGAGACGAACTGGACACTCAAGTTGGGGAAGAATTCTTGCTGGACGAAACCCATCTCTCGAAATTACAATATCTCCAAAATATCATCTCTAGACCCTACGGTTAAATCCAGCAGCTCCACTTCTGGTGCCTCACGTGTCATCAGAGAGTTGCAGCATTGGAGGACACAATGTTCCTTGTGACACAATCTTACTGGTTAATGGGCTATACATAGAGATCCTCCAGTCTGGGATAATCCAACCAGTTTTAAACCTGATAGATTTTATCACAGCGAAGGAGAGGATCGTAAGCTCATAGCATTTGGGTGCGGTAGAAGGTCGTGTCCTGGGGCAGGCCTAGCACAACGAGTAGTGGGTTCCACGTTGGGGTCATTGATCCAATGCTTTGAATGGAAAAGGGTCAGGGAGAAGGAAGTTGACATGACAGCAGGAAGAGGGCTAACGTTGCAGAAAGTAGTGCCTCTGGAGGCCATCTGCAAATCACGTCCTATCATGGATAGGATTTTGTGTTGAGGTGTTTAAGCACGCATGCTGTAACTAACATATAAGCGTGCGGAACTTTGTTGTCATCCTCTTCAAGTTTTGACTCTTGGGTGAATGATTTGGTAAATCCATGTACTCTATATTTTGTATCTAAAAGATTTTTCACTATTTTTATTTTATTGTCAATTTAATATATTACATTTTCATCCGTATTCTTTTGATAGTTGACATTGTTCATGAAATTTCTTATATTATAAATTTTGGTTCTTCAAATCTGTTGAAAATTTTATTTGACCCATGCATTTTATTTTTTTACTGGTAAATCTTTAATCGAAAGTTGTTTTTCATTGTATTTTCAAGTAAATATAATTTTGTACGAATTTTTCAATGAGTTCCTAAATGTTCAATCATAAATTTAATCAAAGCTATTCAAATAATTTAAAGAGGTTAGATGAGGAAAGTAAGAGTTAAGTTGTTTTAATTTTTTTTTTAATAATATCATATATCTATTATTGCTGTTAGGTTATTAAAGTCTTTTTATATTGATTTTTATTTTTTTTAGTTTATATGATATAATGGGAATTTCCTTCATTTTTATGCACAAAGAAAGATCAATGTTATCCTTATTATAACATTTCAGATGAAATATTATTTTTAATATGTATTTTTTTCTCAATTTATTTTTTATAAAATATTCCAATTTTTTTCAACAAAATTTTTAACATCAATTCTAAAAAATAAAAGACTTTTTATATATCTATAAAAATGCAGATTCTAGTAAAAATATTGTTAAATTAAAAAACCTTGATGACATCTGGTCAACATAATTTCAAATTCATTTTTTTATTTTAAAAGAGAATTATTAAACTTACATCGATTTTAAATTACAAAAATTGATGATAACATGATTTAAGTTGTTATTAAAAGTGTTTTAAAAGAGCATGTTAAGTTTATGTCGGCTCTTATAATTAAAAAGGATTTATTTTAAATAAAGCTCAAAGTTAACTTGAAGACTCATCTACTAAACTTAGAATAAAACTCTCAAATTATAATTATTACGAGCATGGTTTAAAAGGACAGAACCCTCATATTATTTATAATTCATACATGCATTTTCCATGATTCACTATTTAGAACCCTAAGAGAAATGATTTTATATCTTCATTTCTTTTACATATACATCTTAACCTTCCAAGGACGAGTGCAATGGCTACATTTCCCCTTAGCAAAATATGGACCCTACGCACTAAAATTAAACATCTTTAGCTTAACTGTTCTAATGCTATAGATCGATAATGAGTGGGACCAAGAGTTGTTGATTCAATTACTGAAGAATTCAAAATATATTCTTAGAATAGGAATAGATAAGCGTTCAAGTTGTAAAAGACTAAAATATCAAAAATATAACCAAATTGAGATGTTTTGATGAGATGAGATGAAGAAATGAAGAAAATTAAAGTTGAAATCCAAATTTCATCAAAATTAAAAGAATTAATTAATTTTAAGAATTTAATTCAACTTTTAACATGTTTAATTGATTTATTTAAGTACTTAATTGAATAAAAATTAAGTTTGAAAGTTAATGGGATAAAAATTAAAAAAATCAATTAAATTTAATGACTTAATTAAATTTCTAATGGGTTGGAAGGATACAATCAAGGATTTAATTGAAAAAAAATCAAGTTTAAAGGTTTAATTCATATTAGTTTGTAAAGATTGAAAAATTAAGGACATAATTGAAACTTTAAAATACTAAACTAGTACAATCAGAGGTTCAATTATAAGAAATTTGAAATTTGAAAGTAATTGATAGTTAAATTGAAAAAAAATCAAGATAAAAAACCTTTATACAAAAAGCACACAACATTAAGGGATGAACCAAAACTTTTTAGGGACTAGTCAAAGTTTAAAGCTTAATTGGGGGCTAAATTAAATAAACTGAAAATCAATGGCTTCTTTGTAAAAGACGCCAAATTTAAAGGATCTCAATTGATTTTCGGTAGGAGCTTATTATATAATATTAGTTAGTCTTGCCTCAATTAATTTTTTGTCAATGATTCTTAATGTGTGTAACCCATTAAGTTTGTAATATGTTGGCTCAAATATAAATCATAATCTTAAATAAATTAAACAATTTAACTTATTATCAATTCAATAAATTAATTGATTTGTATTTGAAGATCAGGTATTTCACAAAAAAAAAATGCATTATGATTCTCCAAATATTAAGAAAATTATATGTGGCTTGACTCAATTTTTTAATGATAAATTTCTCAGTGTCATTGTTATCCATTCATCAATTTTGTTTTTGATTTAAATATTTAAGTATAAAAAGTGTCTTCTTTATCATATTATATTTGTTCTCAATACAATAGTCATTCATTTTTTCAATAAGATTTGAATTTTTTTTTTCAAATCTTATCTACTTTTTACAAGAATTTTTAAATTAATACTATTTAAAAACATGTAAAATATTTTTTTAATTCATCTATTATAATGAATCATTTCTTGATTATTTAAATACATTTAAAGTGTTTACGCAAAACCTGCTTGTTTGTTTTCTTTGATTAAAGCAACATGTATTTAAGATCAAAATATAAAATTACTTATAGAAAATAATTTACTTATATCAAGTCTAAAGATCACTTATAAAACTTCATATGAATCCTTTCATAGACTTGAATAATCTCTTATATAGAATTCTGATACGAGTTAGTTCAAAACACTTAAAATTTAACAAACACCTGTGTATTTTTTTCAAATATCCTTTATACCTTAACTTATGAGAATACTCTTTTCCTTTCGTAAAGATAAGAACATAATATATACAAGTCTTAATGACTCTAATTAATATTCAATATTAATAGAATATTTACTATAAATATTTAGTAGTGAAGGTCAAATGTAATAGAAATTATCATAATTATACCACTTTATAATTTTTTTTATAAAATATATTTTTCTCAATAACTATATCTTTACCAGTCTAAGAACTCAGCAAAGAGTCAAATAGTTTCACAAATTTAAACTTTGATTGAAAGCCATAGGGTAAGTCACTACTTGAACACCTAACCAAAAATTTCCATGTGTGTGTATTCCAAAGCAATCTCAAATAAACTAATAATGCATAACAATATTCATTTATATCCAATCTATATGCATTAGCAGGATATAACATGCTAAAGTGTAAATAAGTAAAGAAGCCAAATGCAAAAAACTAAAAATCATAAAGTCACACAAGCTATATAGAACACATAAATCCCAGTCCATTGCTGTCAAAACAGAAGGTCTTTAGTGGAGTCGTCATTCTATTTGTTTGTATAGCATGGCGAGACATCGAGATCAAGAAGTCGCCATCTAATTCTTTACTAGTCCAAGAATTCAACAAAGAGTCAAACAGTTTCACAAATTTAAACTTTGATTGAAAGCCACAGGGTAAGTCACTAATTCAACACCTAACCAAAAATTTCCATGTGTGTGCATTGCAAAGCAATCACAAATAAACTAATAATGCATGACAATATTCATTTATATCCAATGTACATGCATTAACAAGATATAACATGCTAAAGTGTAAATAAGTAAAGAAGCCAAATGCAAAAAACTAAAAATCATAAAGTCACACAAGCTATATAGAACACATAAATCCCAGTCCATTGTTGTCAAAATAGAAGGTCTTTAGTGGAGTCGTCATTCTATTTGTTTGTATAGCATGGCGAGACATCGAGATCAAGAAGTCGCCACCTAATTCTTTACTAGTCTAAGAATTCAACAAAGAGTCAAACAGTTTCACAAATTTAAACTTTGATTGAAAGCCACAGGGTAAATCACTACTTCAACACCTAACCAAAAATTTCCATGCGTGTGCATTGAGAAGCAATCACAAATAAACTAATAATGCATGACAATATTCATTTATATCCAATGTACATGCATTAACAGGATATAACATGCTAAAGTGTAAATAAGTAAAGAAGTCAAATGCAAAAAACTAAAAATCATAAAGTCACACAAACTATATAAACACACATAAATCTCAGTTCATTGCTGTCAAAACAGAAGGTCTTTAGTGGAGTCGTCATTCTGTTTGTTTGTATAGCATGGCGAGACATTGAGATCAAGGAGTCGCCACCTAATTGTTTAGCTCAATAAAAAAAAAAACACCTGTTGACTTGAAAAAAGTAACTAATCAAAAAAAGCCTTAATACTTAATCCAAAACAAAAACAAATCAGGTTGACTAGAAACATTGGTTTAACCCTAAATTAAACAACTAGGTGATGACTTCTTGATCCTAACATCCTGCCACGCCACATGTATATGTGCGACATCGACTATAAAGATATCAATTGACTTTTTTCTTCTCTCATTGTTTTCTGAAAATAAACATAAACATCCCTATCTTTCTTTCTCTTCTCTCTTTCCTTCGCTTCTCAACTCCTTCTCTTCTCATCTTCTCCATGTGCTAGTATGTCTTCTTCTCTCATTTTTTACTAACTTCTTTGCTCCTTTTTTTTGTTAATTAATATATAGTTTGAATTTTTTTTTCTCTTCTTAGCTTCAAACACGATGAAATCAAAGTAAGATTTTACCTACCTTTTTAATCTTTTTTTGTTTTTTTTGAATTATTTTTGTATTGTTTTTCTTAATAATTGTATGATTGTTGTTGTTGGAATTTTTTTAATATTTTGTTTATATCTTTCAATTTCTTTCCTTTACTTAGTTAACTTTTATCTTATTTATTTTTTTATTTTGTTTTTTTTTTCTTTTTTTCTTTTATTATACTTAGTTAAGTTTATTATGTCAAGGTGAAAAGGTTACACTAATGGTGCAAGAATAAGTATAGTGTAAACTTAACATAGACTTTAATGTTTGATACTAACATGTTTTGTATTTGGTATCTTGTTCACTCTTTAATACTTTGCTTGTTAAATGACTAATCTAGATTTATGTTGTATAACACTTGGTACAACAAATGCTTGACACTTTTATAACTCATACTGAATGGTATAACCAATACCTGAGTTATGAAAGGAACTTGATTTGTTGTTAACAAAAGTTATAATCATGAATGTCTGACAACATTTACAAGTATTAACATTATTTGAATAAGATAACTAATGTAATCATGTTAACAATTTATAATCTGATTTGAACCTTCTTTATGTGTGGTTTCCAATTCAGTAATAAAAATTTATATTATATTTATTTAACATATCATTAGTGGATCCTCTAACCTTGACATTTGTTGTTATCATTGTTTAATTCTTATGTTAATCTTCATCTCAAAGTTCTCATCAACTTCTTTTTCTTTTTCTTCTTCTATTACTATTACTACTACGACTATTACTACTACTACTACTACTACTACTACTATTATTATTGTTGTTGTTGTTGTTGTTGTATTATTATTATTGTTTATAATTTATACAATTAACCTCCTTATGGTTCGATCCCGATCCTGCTGGGTTATTTATTACTTCGATACTCTTGTACTTAGGAGAAGATATCAATCTTTTGGTCGTGTCAAAGATCCTTTTCTAATTACTTCTATTTTTTATTTGTTGTTTTTTTATAAATATATTTACTAACAACAATTTTCTCTTGCAGGCTACGGTTTTGAGACCTGGCTAAACCCGATGGAGCTTTTTGTGAAAACGCACGTGCGGATTGATGACTGCTAAAAAAGGATGTAACAACTCATGGATAGCTAAACTCAACACTTTATGGTATGTTGGTTTTCAACCTTTTTTTCTTAATTTTTTATTTTTTTTATTTTTTTGAATTTGTTTTTACAAAATACATATAATACCAGGTTGAAGAAGGGATACGATGAAGATCCTTCAACTCATCTGGATCTCAATCTAAATTTACGGTTAGAGGCAGGATTGTTAAATGGACATGATATAAATTATGTGTATAGTTTCTCTAACACTACAACCAAGGACTTGCCATAATTTGTTTTGGTGTGTCTTTTTTGTTAGTAAACTCATTAGTAAAATTATTATCAACGGACTCACCGATATACCACAAATCATCAACAAGAGTTTTTTTAAAGGATTATTTTTATCTATAAGCTTGTTGAGAAAAATTTATGTCAACTGAATATGAATATAAATATAAACAAAAAATTCCTTGATAAATCTAAAAATTATAATAGTGAAAATTGCCGAGATAAGTATAATTTAAAATATATAGCAGTAAAAATAAAGTTAGATGCGACTATAAATGATGATTAACCCCACCTATTCAGATTTCCATAATTTTATATTATTTTCCCTGTAGAGGGTTTTATTTATTTATTACTTTTATTTATAGTTTTTTCTCTCATGGGACTGCTAATGTTTGCTAATGTTTCTTTGCATGATTGTGTTTTTAGAAATGAATACCCTTAATAAAGGTCCAGGGCCTAGAATCCGTATTTTGTTTGATTAGAAATAGTTGTCACATCATTAAAGGTTAATTCCTAATTATAATTAATTTGTGGCATATGAGGATTTTACAACAAGTATCCTATATCAATTTGCATTATGTATTCAAGAGACTCCTCCATACAATTTTATGTGTTATAACTCTAATGGTATTATCATTTGATTTATATTAACATCATTGTCAATCAATATCTTGAATTCTCGTCTTTTCTTTTTTAATAAACAATGTTAACTATTTTTTCTAGTTTGCTAAAAAATATAAAATGAACTATAGTTTTTAATCAAATGATATTTGATTGTTTATTTTTTATATAAACAATATTACATTATTTGCTGCTAGGGCTTATTATTCTAAATGAATTAAATTATAAAAGGTAAATTTTTTTAATAATCAGATAACTATTTTTTATTTGATTGAAAGTGCTTTTGATTTACCAATCATGTAAGGTTTTATGACCAGAATCATTATTTCTGATATTTAATTATTTTTGTAAGGAATATTAAACTATTTTTGTACTGTTTTTAACCATCCTTGCACAAATTCATCTCATGAATGTCCAAAAGAAAACTGAGCACCCACCATTATGATTATAAAGTTGACCACAGAAAGACTATTCGGTCTATAAACTCAGCACCCACCATTGTGTACGCACTGAAAAATTCATCCAAGCATGGAAGGACTACAGTATATCATTAATCATTGGTGAATTTAATTTAGTGGTCTTATTCAAAGAAATGCAACTTGTGTTAATTAAAAAAAAGAAAAAAAGAGCCATAGTGATCTTGACCTCAAAAGTCTTTTTTATGCTGACTACAAATAGTTAAAGATGATTATTTAGTGCTAAGTAACCGTTTATAGTTAATAATAATTTGTAAAAGTTTAATCAAATATACACATGTAGTCAAGGTTGTTCAGTTAACTCCTAAAAACATTTGATTTTACAAATTAACATGTATATATCATATATATTCAAGGTAGAAATTTAAAATCAGTAAACTCGATCAAATTTGATCAACTCGGATCAAATTTTTGAATTTGACAAATACTTCAACTCTCTGTTGATCTTTGTGTCCATCTCAAATAGAAGAAAAACATCTATATTTGGAGGTCTAGATAAGATCATTGGAAGCAACACGGTTCTTCCAGCAACATGGTTCCCGCTATGAGGGACAACGACGTATAATGCCAAGTTGCGTGCATTGAGGTTGTTCCAAACCCTCAACATCAAGTTCCTACTAAGGAGGACTAATGGGTCTTGAGTTATTACTTACATGGAGAGAGAGAAGATACAATAGAGGGTGGTGAGTGGAGTCGGGGGAGAGAATATGATAGATTGCGTCAAGGGCAATTGATTTCAGTGATGATACTACAAATTTCTTGATTAAACGTTTAGCAGAAAAAGTATTTTTTGTGAAAATGATGAACAATATTGCAGAGAAGAAACGCTGGGTTTATTTGCTAATTGCTACTAAATATTTAAAATTGTTTTATTTAATTGATAAATCTAAAGGTGATGATGTTAGTTGTGAAAAATAAAGTAATGGTTGTTGACGGTGTGAGGTGGTGATGTTGGCTATGAACTATTAAAAAATAAGGTTTTATGTGTTTTTTATTATCATGTTGTGAGATTGAGTTTCTTCCCAATTTTAGTTATTTACATTGCTTTATGAATAAAAAACATCAATTAAAAAGAAAAGACAAAAGAAAAATACCGTAGATTGATTTTGTGAGTAAAGTTATAAAATTTGATCCCTAATTATTTTTTAAGTTTTAATTAAATTTTTAAATTGTTTTAATATATTAATATTAAAAGTAAATTTAAAAAAATAAAAAATATATTATTTTAATACATTTTAAAGTTAAAACTATTTTAAAAAAATAAAATTATCATATTATTAAACAATCGCTATACCACACAACTTATTATTTTCTACTTAATTGAAATTGTTAATATATAATTAATTAAAATATTTTATATTATATAAAAAAATATTGTTGATAACATGTACCTTGCTGCTAATAAAAATGCTGGTCTGAATCATTCACCGTAAAAATAAGGAGAAAAAAAAGAGTATCACATAGAGCAGCCTTGACCAAGGATGAGGATGCTTTCTTTTTTGGATATTGACTCGAGGAATGTTCATATGAAAGTAAATGCAGTCTGTAGGTGGAGACAGGAGATTTGAATTATTGATCAAACGATAGCGTACGCTGTTGGTTACTGGAATAATCAAACTTTCTGTATTCGAAATCAAACAAAGGAATAGCTTCTTTGTTACGGAGGAGGTTGTTTTTCAAAATTTATTTTATTTATTTATATATATAATTTATTTTTAATATTAATATATTAAAATAATATTAAAATATAAAAAATTAATTTAAAGTAAATTACTGAGACAACACACCACCAATTATGATATAGAAAAAATATAATAATTTTTTTATAGAAAAAACAAATTCATGTAAAGTTCTTCAAAATTTCTATCAAAATTTCAGTATAATATCTTCTTATACTAAGAAATCTCAGGTGAAAAATAACATGTATATTTCTATTAATTATTTTTCAATCATGATTCAATTGTCCTAGAATTCAATTTTTATTAATTAATGCTTATCGGTACAACCATAATTTTTTTAATATTCATAAATGAGTATTAATTAGTACTTAAATATAAAAAAAACAAACATACATGTAAATTGTGAATACATAATAATATAAATTATGTTCAGACATTTGATTTAAAAGATATTGTTACAATTCAAGTCATAATAGTTTTTTAAGATACAAAATACAATAACATTTGTTTAGTTCTAAATGACACAAAAAATAAAGGATCTACAATATTATTCATATCATAAATATGATGGACATAATATAAATATAACATTGAAGAATAATTATTATAAAAGCAATACTAACATTAATTGTCAAACAATATATTCAAGTCTACATGGTATCATGTTCTTCACAATTTTCCATTTAATTCCCTTTTAATATTTCTGAATCTATTCCTTTTAAATTCACTAACATTTCCCTTTCCACTCCCAAATTTTTCAACCAATATTACATGTTATTATTGAAGGACAATTCCTTTAAAAATATCAATACCAATTCATTGGTACCCATCCTCCATAGGATTGTTAATCAAATCTCTTCTTCTTAAAATTATGAGATGGTAATGCCGATACTAATGAATTTTATTAATATCATTAGTTGTTATTATCGGGACCGACTAATCAAGTTTTTTGTAAATATTAATATTAATATAGCTTGTTGATATCATTAATTATTTCTAAACTGAAATAGTTAATCAATTCTCAATATTAATATCACTCGTCGATATCATTAACTATTCTTAACCCGAATAGTTAATTAAGTTCACTATCTCTCTTTCTCTACGATGGTCATGTTGACATTAATAAACCCTACTAACATCATTAGCCTTATGTACTCGAGATCGATTAATCAAATTCAAGAAAAATATTATCAATAAATTCCATTAATATAGTTCATTATTCCTAACCAAAACAATTAGTCAAGTCTATTTTCAATTCTCATTTATTTCGTTTGATCATTCCTTCTTTTGGAAAAATCAATATGTAATCCAAGAATTAAACAAATTTCCCTAATTACTTTTATTTAAAAAAAGTATAGGTATATGAAACCTACATGTTGCAGAAGCTTAGCTTATACTCTATTATTGTTGTTGCGCCTCTCCTGTGACCCCTCTTGAATCCACAAGCATACCACATTATTTCTTATTTAAGTGATATTTATCATAACAACAACAATAACAACAATGTTGATTTTCTTTTAATAATTGCTTCCTTTACATTTGTGTTTCCCATTACATCGCTTAAAATCATTGTTTTTTATTTAATTAGAACTAACATCACAAATTTGGTTTTGAACACAACTTATTTTCTTTTGAATGCTAAGACACAGCACTATACTTTTTTTAATAAGAAGGAATCCTGATTTTTCCCCTGACATAACTGAATTTCCTGTTTTAACAACTTATCAAAATTGTTGGTAGAGGTTGTAACTCAACCTCTCCTTAGATATTTATTTATATCTAGAGTTCTAGAGTTTCAAATTTTTTCATTTTTAGGCTTAGATCCTCTTTGTAATCGAGGTGATAAATCTATCTAGTTTTCGTCAATGGTTTAAATGAACCTTCAAATATCCTCATTCCCCCCATCTTGTCTTAAGATAACCATTTATATGTTATATGCAAGGTAACCTTTTTAAAGATAACCTCTCAATGATCATTTAAGTTAATTCGCCCTTTCTTTATGTAAAGTGGTCAAAAACTATTTCAAAAAGTATATGTATTATTGGATTCGACATTTTCCTACATTTCACAACTCCTCCTAAGTCAAGCCATATTTATACATATATCCAATAAACTCATTTCTACCTTACATAACACATGCATTCAATTTACAAAATTCTCTTATCATCAAATTATAATGCTTTAATTATTAATAAACTTTTTACCACATCTAATTTACCCATAATTAACATACAAAATCTTAAAACTCCTCCCTCCTCCTTTAATATTGCCCTGGTCGAAACTTGGCCTAAGGGAACAAAGGGTTCCCTTTTCCTTCTTATGCAATAATTTATATTATTTATTGATTGTTCACATTATACAACACATCATAAGGATTTTATCAAGAAAATCATGAATTCTTCACCTCCCATTCATTCCTCTAATGGCTGACCACTCTTATTTCTTTAACCATTGATTTTTATTTTGTATTTTTATATGATTTCATGTTTAAGATAATTTACAATACTTTAAATTAACTCAATTTCAATAAATTGTACATTTCCCCTAATTTTACTCAAGAACCCTAATTATTTTCAAGATCAGTATAAAATTCATAATCGAATTTAAATTAGTTTTCACAATTAGATTTGAGGTTCCTTACCTACTAATAAGGATTTTGATTTTTAATAGGTTGAAAAATTTCAACTCCTCCCTCTTCGCATATAGCCAACCCTCTATATCTCTTCCCCTTATAATTTCTTCACTTGTTTCATACTAATTTCCTTGCCAAAGTATGTTTTCCCTACCTGGTAATCTAGAACATGTATAAACTTAACAAATTTTGATGTTCTTCTCTCAAATTTTAGAGGAAAAATTTGAAATTCTTCCCTTCCTATTTGGCTCCATGTTGCTTGCCTCATAAAGGAGAGAATGAGGTATTTATGACATGAACGATATCCAAAACAATTTCTCTATAAATCCACTTCTATCAAGAAACCTAATAATAAAGGTCATTTGCTCTTTTTTGGATTAATCTTGAGATTCATTAACAATTAAACAAAATTTTGCATCACCAATCTCATTACAAATTGAAAACTGAATATTCTAGCAAAAACATGTGAAATTTCTTTTTAAATTTGATATGAGGTGTATTTATCATTTTATGAGTCATTACTCAAAATAAGCATATTTTTTTGGTGAAATATATATATATATATGATAAAGGAAACTTGAAAAAAAGGATAAGGAAACTTAAACAAAAGGAGCAAAGCTTTAACTATATAGATTGTAGCCAATGCCAAAGTCTATTAACAAGAAAGACAGATAAGGAACAAACAACCCTACTAATAAAGCAACAATATAAAAACCCAAACAATATTAGCACTTAAACGGACCAAGCCAAAATACATTCATGATTTCTATACAAATCAACACTTGTATATTAGTATAATGAACTTAGATTTCTGATCCAACTTGCAGTAAAATAAAACAAATGTCATAGTATATCTTTCCAAATAGGCTCTTTTTCCTCAAATATCAAGTTGTTTTTGGTATTCCACATAGTCCAAACTATGCTTAACATGACCCCCCCAAATAGATATTTCAAACTTATAATGATTATCCTGTAGAAGACCTTGCCATTCACATTAAAAGTCGTCAATGACATATGGCATTATCCAGTTTAGTCCTCTCCAAGCCATAATTTTATTGCATAATTTTTAGACCACAGCGCAATGCATGAGAATTTGAGAGATAGTTTCAGAATAGTGCTCACAGAAAAGGCAATAATCATCGTGAAGGCTTAGGATATGTTTCTTAGTTAGGAAGGCTTTTATAAGCCTTCATTTAGGGCCAAACATAACGTCATTTAGGGCAAGCCAAAATAAGAACACCTACATGTTCATTGTATGATGCTAAAAGTACCATCATTTTAAGAAAATTGCACCTGTTTTTTTATTTTGGTCATTCATCATGCCCTCTAAAAATACATACTTGAAATGCGAGCCAACGAACACTATATATATTAAGGCTTTAATATGCAATTCATTATTTAAATTTTTTTAAGAAGTTTGCCCCTTAACTACTTGTTTAATATGAAATTACTGATTTTTCAAATCTTTCAAACACCTGGTAGCAAATCTATGAATTGAATTTGAACATTTTTTATATGAGTAAAAAATACACATTGTTTCTCATCATTAACTTTCTTTCAACAATTGAATCCTTTAATAGTAAATGTGTCTGACCTTGGCTTTCTAGATGACTTTTTTATTTAGGCTTTTATATACCTTTTTGTAAAAATAAATATCTTTAGACTTCCTTACATCCCCATAGATAATTATAATGTAGTATTTTTAAAAAAAACATATATATTATTTCTAAAATAAGTCAAATTCATTAATTAAAAATAGTATTTAGGTAAAAAGCATATATAGAAAACCCTTATATACATACATATCATTACTTGCTAAGGAGTTTTATACTAAAACTAGACTGAGCACTAAAAACACTTATTTAACTTGTTATTTCTAAGCCAATAATACAAGCTCATGATTTTTAAAATAGATAATACTTGTATTATTCATTTGTAATAAAAGAAAAGGAATTTAAGATTGAAAAGGAAGTTGTGATTGTGAGACAAGAATTTGTTGAAATTTTAAAATATTACTATTTAATAAAAAATAATCAAGCTATTATTTTTTAAAACCCCTACTATTATCATCATAATTGCTCTTATTTATATTACTGATTAAAGCATATATTGTCTTAACTTGGCTAAAATTGCCAAATTTCTTACCAAAACCACCTCGTAAAATCACCTTGAAACTTTAATTAACAATAGAAACCATTCTAGACCACCTATCAAACACCCTTGATAAAACCTTAAAGATCTTCTAACAACTAAAATCATAGTCTTCCTATAAAAACTCCATTATTAAAACCTTTCTATAAAAACCATTCTAAACCACCCCTAATAAAACTTTAAAGATCTTCTAACAACTACAATCATAATCTTCTTATAAAAACTTCATCATTAAAACCTTTCTTCTGAAAAAAGGCTTAGATAGTTATATTCAAAACGCCTATAATTAGAGAATTATCAACATGTTCTTTTAAACTTATGCACATACTTATATCTTTAATCTCACAAACACATGTTATATGTCCTAATCATCAACGCCAACATAATTTAAATAATATCATTTGCATCAACCACTCCTCCAAACCACTAAGCTTTCTCAAAATCAACCATTATATAAATCCTTAAATGTATGATTCCAATCCAATAATGCTTATAATAAAACCATATCATTTAACTTTTACCATTGCTCCCTAAACTCACATGAATATAATACCATCTTTGCATAAAAGAACAAATTCATTAAAAAAAAACATCAAACCTAACTTTTGAAAAATAAAATATCCATAACTTTGAATTATCAAATGACACTTGAACCAAGTTAAAGCTCCATAATGATGTCATAGCAATCAAAATTAGAAAAACCTTCATACTCCACCACTTAAAACTCTCATCTATTGCTAGCATTCTTACATCAATCCTTTAATCATTGACTACTACAAAGGTGATTGATACTACCACCTACAATCAACTTTAAAACACCACTTTTAAAACTAGAATGATAGATGACTGAGGTGTTTAAAACAAAATCTAAAACAACTAAAAAGGAAAGATGACTGAGAAAGGAAAAATACACTTGACAAATATAATCACCAAAGGATATTGAAAAGATAAAGATAAAATAAAACATAAGGGAAATAAAATGGAGAAAAAGAAAGAGTGAAATCATATAGAGACAATAGAGTGATCATATCTTATAAAGATTCAAAAAAATAAATTACAAAAATAATGATGAAAATAAAATGGGAGAGGAATAACAATTAAAAGAATATATTTTTTGGCTAAAAATTAATTCACATCCTTACAAATAAAAAAGTGGGGGAAGGGTTTCTACGAAGAAGATAAAGATAAACATGATTATAGTTTAGGCTTTCATGTAATTATTAGAGATGATTATGATCTAGGGTTTCAAAAATTATAATGCCTTATTATCAAAATGATAGCTTAATTTGTTAACTCAATTCATAGGTGAAAAAAATTTAATATATTCATTGAATTAAATCTCTAAGTTTTCTAGATGACAAAACATTTTTTTTTCATATTTAGATATTAAATTATACTTTTCTTATTTACATTTCATTGATTAACTCGAGTTCAATCCTAATATTCTCACATCCACTGTAAATTATTTTTATCTTAAAAAAATACCTTAATGGTGTGAAGGTTGTATCTTAAAACTTTAATTTTTTTAAGTTTCATTTAGCATAAAGAGTCATATGTATAAAAAAGACTCAATAATCACAATATCATTGTGATAATATTGATAACAAAGCCCAATTCAAGTTTTGGTGGCACTATTCTTTCTTATAGGCTTAACAATTCTTTATAAAATTAAAGTGTCTTTTTATTGTAAATTGGATTTGACACCTTTTGATAGATGATTGACACTAATTTTCATCAAATAGCCTATATGAATGGTTTGATATCTTAGATTAATGTTTGACTTATGTTAAACAATAAACATCTGTGAGAAGTTTAGGAATTGCTATAAAAGGATAGAAAGTTGCCAGAGGGCTTTGGATAGATGATTAGTACTTAAAAATGTATTTTTATCAAGATTTTATATCATCATTTTGCACTTGAAGTATCAATAATTCCTTAACTAAAGCATGTTTTATAATAACATATATAATAATATAAGATAACTTTAATTTATGGTAAATATTCATTTTAAATGCAGGCTTATAACATAAATGAAAGAAATGATTGATGAATTTAAGAACTGAAATTCAAAGGACAAAGAGATGGCCAAACTTACAAAAGAGATGTTGATGCAGTCCAAACCTAAACACTGTTCGGTAATTGGGTCATATCTGGAGCTATAGATCTCTAATTTATGTCTACTTTATATAGATGGAAAGGTAAGACATAGACCTACAACTTTCATATGGAGCCCAAATTTAAAAAGGCCATTTTCAAGTCCAAATTATAACAACAATAAAGAAGTTTGAATTTGTCCTACAGCCCGAACACTGTTTAGTGTTTGGCCCATATCTAGAGTTCTAGAAGTTCAAATGACCTCCATTTGTTTTCTTAGAAATCTAAGATAATTTCCTACAACTATGATGTTTTCAAGTGGTTTCAATTCTGATGTGATTAATGATATTTTGGGCAGATAAAAGAAGATAAGGATTGTCACGAAGTCAAGATTTGACCACCCACTCATCAATTAGTCATCAAATCGATACTTTCCAATTTTAGCCTATAAAAGGAGGTATTTGTTATGTATTTAGGCATCTTGGTCTCTGATTAGTATTAAAAATGCATTTTTATAAAGATTTTATATCGTCATTTTGCACATGAAGTATTAATAACTCCTTAACTAAAACATGTTTTATAATAACATATCTAATAATATAAGATACCTTTAATTTATGGTAAATGTTTATTTTAAATGCAGGCCTATTACATAAATGAAAGGATTGATTGATGAATTTAAGAACTGAAATTGAAAGGACAAAGAGATGGTCAAACTTAGAAAAGAGATGCCGGTGCAGTCCAAATAGAAATATTGTTTCATAATTAGGTCATATCTAGAGTTGTAAATCTCGGATTTAGGTCTACTTTATATGGATGGAAAGGTAAGACATAGGCCTACAACTGTCATATGAGCCTAACATTAAAAAAGCTATTTTCAAGTCCAAATTGTAACAACAACAAAGAAGTCTGAATCTGTCCTCTAGCTTGAGTATTGTTTAGTGTTTTACCTATATCTGGAGTTCTATACGTCCAAATGACCTAAAATTTTGACACAAGAAATTTGAGACAATTTCCTATAACTTTTATGTTTTTAAGTGACTCTAATTTTGACGTTATTAGTGATGTTTTGGGTAGACAAGAAAAGATAAGGATTGTCACCAAGTCAAGAGTTGGTCACCCACTCATCAATTAGTCATCAAATCAATAGTTCTCAATTTTGGCCTATAAAAGGAGGCATTTGTTATGCATTTAGGCATCTTAGTTTCCAAATCAAGATCATGCTCTTACTTTCTCTCTTTGTATTTTTTTTTGTATTACTTATATTTTGCTTTCATTAATATCAAGTTTATGCCTTTCATTTCATTTCCTTTAATTATGTTTATTTATTTTTATTTATTTCATTATGTTTAGCTAAGTTTATTAGGTCAAGGTGAAAAGGTTACACTAATGGTGTAAGAATAAGTATAGTGTAAACTCAAAATAGACTTTAATGTTTGATACTAACATGTTTTGTATTTGTTATTTTTTTTACTCTTTAATACTTGTTAAATGACTAATTTAGATTTATGTTGTATAACACTTTGGTACAAAAAATGCTTGGCACTTTCATAGTCCATACTGTATAGTATAACCGATACCTAAGCTATGAAAAGAACTTGATTTGTTGTTAACATAAGTTAGAATCATGAATGTTTGACGAGGTTTACAAGTATTAGCAATAATCAAATAAGATGACTAATGTAATCATGTTAACAATTTATAATTTGATTGGAACCTTCTTTGTGTGTGGTTTCCAATTGATTAATAAGAGTTTATTGATTAGTACTTAAAAGTGCATTTTTATCATGGTTTTATATCATCATTTTGCACTTGAAGTATCAATAACTCCTTAACTAAAACATGTTTTATAATAATATATCTAATAATATAAGATACCCTTAATTTGTGGTAAATGTCCATTTTAAAGGCAGGCCTATCACATAAATTAAATGATTGATTTATTACTTTAAGAACTTAAATTGCAACGGCAAAGCGATGACCAAACATAGAAAAGAGATGTCGGTGCAATCCATACCGAAACACTATTTGATAATTGGGTCATATCTAGAGTTGTAGATCTTAGATTTAGGTCCAATTTATATGGATGGAAAGGTAAGACATAGGAATAAAACTTTCATATGGAGCCTAGGATCTAAAAAGGCCATTTTCAAGTCCAAATTGTAGCAACAACAAAGAAGCCTGAATTTGTCTTCCAGCTTGAGCACTGTTTAGTATTTTGGTCATATCTGGAGTTATAAAAGTCGAAATGAGTTGAAGGTTTTACACAAGAAAGATGAGACAAGTTTCTACAACTTTCATGTTTTCAAACAACTCCAATTTGGAAGTTATCAATGATGTTTTGGGCATACAAGAGAAGATAATGATTGTTACCAAGTCAAGAGTTGGTCACCCACTCATTAATTAGTCATCCAATCAATAGTTCCCAATTTTGACCTATAAAAGGAGGCATGTGCCACGCATTTAGGCATCTTGCTCTCTAGATCAAGATCATGCTCTTGTTTTCTCTCTTTGTATTTTTTTATAATGTTTATGTTTGCTTTCATTAATATCAAGTTTATGCATTTCATTTCCTTTCCTTTACTTAGTTAACTTTTATCTTATTTATGTTCTTATTTTGTTTATTTATTTTTATTTCTTTCATTATGTTTAGCTAAGTTTATTATGTCAAGGTCAAAAGGTTACACTAATGGTGTAAAAATAAGTATAGCATAAACTTAATATGGACTTACATGTTTGATACTAACATGTTTTGTATTTGTTATCTTGTTCACTCTTTAATACTTTGCTTGTCAAATGACAAATCTTGATTTATGTTGTATAAAAATTGGTACAACAAATGCTTGACACTTTCATAGCCCATACTGTATGGTATAACCGATACCTGATCTATGAAAGGAACTTGATTTGTTGTTAACATAAGTTATAATCATGAATGCTTGATGAAATTTACAAGTATTAGCATTAATTCAATAAGATGACTAATATAATTATGTTAACAATCTATAATATGATTGGAACCTCCTTTGTGTGTGGTTTTCAATTGAATAATAAGAGTTTATATTATACTTATTTGACATACCATTAGTGGATCGATCCTCTAACCTTGACATTGTTTGTTATCATTGTTTAATCCTCACATTAATTTTCCATCTCAAAGTTCTCATCATCTTTTCTTCTTCTTCTTCTTCTTCTTCTTCTTCTTTATTATTATTGTTGTTGTTGTTGTTGTTCTTGTTATTATTACTACTACTACTACTACTATTATTAGTATTATTATTACTACTATTATTATTGTTATTGTTCTGGTTACTATTGTTATTGTTTATAATTGTTGTTTATAATTTGTACAATTAACCTCTTTGTGGTTCGACCCTGGTCTTGCTGGGTTATTTATTATTTCGACACTCCTGCACTTAGGAGAAGACATCAATCTTTTCATCGTGTCAAGTTTTTGGCGCTGTTGCCAACAAGGTAAGTTCTTGTATAAATTATAGTAGTTATTTTTTTCTCTTTTCACTTTTCTTGTATATAACTTTGTTTCTTTTCTCTTTTTTCTTCTTCTTTTGTTTTCTTCTTCCTTTTATTTTATTCCTATACGTGCATGAGAATGTGGTCACGTACATCAAGTGGTAGACTTTGTAGAGTATCCTCTTCATTTTTAGAAAATATGGCCGAAGAAGATAATCAATCACTTCATAATGAGAGTAATGAGAATAACCGTGCTTGAACACTTAGAGACCACATGAATCCCACAAGAACATGTGCACCATCATGTATAGTTTTTCCTCCCTATGCATCTCATTTTAATTTTAAGCCAAACATTATTCAAGTTTTACCTTCTTTTCATGGCTTAGAATTGGAAAATTCATACTTGTATTTAAGGGAATTTGAGGAGGTCTGCAACACATATAATAATTTAAATTGTAGCATGAACACCATCAGATTAAAGCTTTTTCCTTTTTCATTAAAAGATAAAGCTAAAACATGGCAATAAAATTTGAGACCAGGATCCATTCGTGTTTGGGATGAAATGCAATAACAATTTTTAAAGAAGTTTTTCCCATCTCATAGAACAAACTCTTTCAAAAGACAAATCACCACTTTCACTTAAACACTAGGAGAAACATTTTACCAATATTAGGATAGGTATCGAGATTTGCTTAGTACTTGCCCTTATCATGATTTTAAAACATGGAGATTGGTTTCACATTTCTATGAAGGGTTAACACCTAGAGATAGGCAAATGGTTGAATTGATGTGCAATGGAACATTTAAAGATAAAGATCCTGATGAAGCAATGGAGTACTTAGACTTGTTAGCTGAAAATCCTTAAAATTGGGACACCGCAGGTACTTATGAGGCACCGAGTAAAACTCAACCTCATACCTCTAATAGAGGTATGTACAATCTTAGAGAAGATCATGACCTTCAAGCTAAGTTTGCATCTTTAGCTAGAAAAGTCGAGGCACTATAATTGAAAAAAGAGTGGTTAATTAAAATCTTTTGAAAACATTGTGTGTCAAATATGTGAAACAAATGAACACTCAACCAATAACTGTCCAACCTTGCCTTCTTTTAAGGAATGTCTCCATGAACAAGCTCATGCTTTAAACAATTTCCAAAGGGCCAACCACAACCCATACTCTCAAACATACAGTCCTAGTTGGAGAAATCACCCAAATTTCAGTTGGAAGAGTGATAATAACAATGCACAAACTTCACAACTACCGTTTCAAGCACACCATAATTTTTAAAATTCTTATGGATATGCACCTCCTTATTCTTCACCTCCTAGAAGAAATTTTGAGGAAACTTTGTATGCATTCATTGAAAAGCAAGAGATAATCAACACTCAACTTGCTCAAAGCATAACAAATTTTAAAGATACTCTTGCAAAATTCATATCTGCTCTCAGTTTTCAAGAGATAGGTAAGTTTCCATCTCAACCACAGCAAAATCCCAAGGGGCAATACAATGCAAATGCAAGTAGTCCTGGAAGTCAACATATAGATCAAGTCAAATCAGTCATCACTCTTTGCAGTGGTTAGGTTATTAAAAAACCCACTCTTAAACCTTGTGAGAAAGATGATGAGTCAATCTCTAAGGGTAAGGAAGGGGTTGAATCTGAATATTGCAAGGAAAAGACTGATTTCATGCCAGCATTTTTATTTACTCTTGCCATGACCAATCAGGAAGAAATTGAGGATGAAAAAGGCACCGAAAATGTTGATGCGGATCTTTTATCAAAAGTGACAATAGATTCGACACCTGACATCATACCAATCGATGATTACTTTCATGATGAATCTTTACTTTCTCTTAGTTCAATGCCTTGGTTTGCTAAAAATATCAATTTTCTTATTTCAGGATTTTTGCCAGCTCACTGAAGTACCGAAGACAAAAGATAATTTTTGAGCAACGTGCAAAATTTTTATTGGGATGGCCCTTACTTATTCAATTATTGACCTGATCAAATATTTAAAAAATACATTCTCGACAATGAGGTAAGTAATTTCATTAAATTTTGTCTAAGGAATGTGGGGATTTTTTCTTGTAAAAAAAAAAGGATTGTAGAAATCTTACAAAGCGGATTTCATTGGCCCACCATATTCAAGGAATCACATGCATTTCGCAAAACCTGTGAAAATTGTCAAAAGATGGGATTTATTTCAAAACACAGAGAGTCTTTAGATAATCTTCTATTAACTCTTAAGTCTCATCATAGTCAAGATAAGCATCGTGTAATTCATGATTTATGCTACTATTTCATAAAGAACATGATCGACTTAGTCTTGGGAATCTGACTAAAAAAGACCCTGTTTGCTAGTTTTTAAGAAAACTAGATGGGAAGCCTATCCCCAACCCGTAGATTGACCAACTACAATCTTTCATTCCTATGATTGATCCTTCCATGAGTCGCATAAATTGGTCAACTAAGGAAAGCTGTAAAAAGCTTAGATTGGATTTGAGCCTTCATTTGTGAATCTTTGTGTCTTTTGGTTTTATTATTATATTTTGTTGTTACTTATATTTGTTTAAGTGTGTTTCAGGTTTGTTAGTGTTCGTTATTTTAGGTGATATCTTCTATACTCTATCTTTCTACCTTTAAACATTGAGGACAATGTCTCGTTTTAGTTGGGGGGAGAGGGTAGTAGCTAAAAAAAAAACTATGTTTTCTATTTCATAAAGCATGTGCAAAATTGTTGTTACTATGATAGCAGAGTAAGGAGAACTTTTATGACTCTTGAGACGCATCTTAGTAATCATTCATAACAAGGTCTATCACAATACTTCTTGAAATATTTAGATTTACAAACTTTTGCATTGTTATCACTTAATTATGCTCATATACTTATTTAACATTATTCTTAAAACTTAATTTACACACACACACACACACTTTAACATATGATTGTGGGTTGCATATTGGATTATTACATTATTTATGTTCTTTTGTTAAAGGTAACAACTAAGGGAAAAGGGATAGTACATAATTAAAAAAAAGAAAAAAAAGCAAAAAAAATGATAATAATAAAAATGTAGATAAGTTTGGTTTCGTAGCCTCCCTAACCTAAGCAATTAAGCTTGAAGGGGTGTTTTAACACCTAATACCCTAAATTCAACTAACTTGGGAGTTATTGGCCCAATGCTTATTACATGGGTTGAGGAGAAAAGCTTAAGGAAATCAAATATTGCACTATCTACATATCAATATCTGCGACCCGAGTTACTAAACTCGTAGAGGTGTCTTAACACCTAATGCCCTAAGACCAACTAGTTTGGGAGTCATTAGCTGAAAGCTCATTATGTGGGTTAAAGATGCATGGTGTTTTTAAATTATATGTGTATATATCTTAAAAAACAAAAGACAAAAATAATAATCTCAACCCAAGGAAGTTAACCTTAAACATTAGAACAAAAATTTTCTTTTCCTTCCAAGAAAAGCCCCATAATTATGTGTTGATACATTGAGCATAAAAAAAAAGGTTTATGAATATCTTATAAAGAGGTATTGAGTAGGTATATAAATTTAATGAGAGTTTGTTTATCTGGATAGATTAATGGAAGTTAAATGATGACTACCTTGCTTTGTGGAATTTGTAAAGTATTTTTCTATTTTAACACATTGATTACTAGGGACTAGTAATAAGCTAGTTGGGGGGTGTGATTAGTACTTAAAAGTGCATTTTTATCATGGTTTTATATCATCATTTTGCACTTGAAGTATCAATAACTCCTTAACTAAAACATGTTTTATAATAATATATCTAATAATATAAGATACTCTTAATTTGTGATAAATGTTTATTTTAAATGCAGGGCTATCATATAAATGAAAGGATTGATTGATAACTTTAAGAACTTAAATTGCAATGGCAAAGAGATGACCAAACTTAGAAAAGAGATGTCGGTGCAGTTCATACCGGAACACTATTTGGTAATTGGGTCATATCTAGAGTTGTAGATCTCAGATTTAGGTCCCATTTATATAAATAGAAAGGTGAGACATAGGCCTACAACTTTCATATAGAGCCTAAGATCTAAAAAGGTCATTTTCAAGTCTAAATTGTAGCAATAACAAAGAAACCCAAATCTGTATTCCAGCCCGAGCACTGTTCAGTATTTTCGCCATATTAGGATTCTAGAAGTCAAAATGAGCTGAATTGTTTACACAAGAAAGCTGAGACAATTTCCTACAACTTTCATGTATTCAAGCGGCTCCAATTTTGACGTTATCAATGACGTTTTAGGCAAACAAGAGAAGATAAGGATTGTCACCAAGTCAAGAGTTGGTCACCCACTCACTAATTAGTCATCAAATCAATAGTTCCTAATTTTAGATTATAAAAGGAGGCATTTCCCATGCATTTAGGCATCTTGCTCTCCAGATCAAGATCATGCTCTTGCTTTCTCTCTTTGTATTTTTTTGTAATGTTTATGTTTGCTTTCATTAATATCAAGTTTATGCATTTCCTTTCCTTTCCTTTACTTAGTTAACTTTTATCTTATTTATGTTCTTATTTTGTTTATTTATTTTTATTTCTTTCATTATGTTTAGCTAAGTTTATTATGTTAAGGTCAAAAGGTTACACTAATGGTGTAAGAATAAGTATAGTGTAAACTTAATATGGACTTACATGTTTGATACTAACATGTTTTGTATTTGTTATCTTGTTCACTCTTTAATACTTTGCTTGTCAAATGACTAATCTTGATTTATGTTGTATAACAATTGGTACAACAAATGCTTGGCACTTTTATAGCCCATACTGTATGGTATAACCGACACCTAAGCTATGAAAGGAACTTGATTTGTTGTTAACATAAGTTATAATCATGAATGCTTGACGAAATTTATAAGTATTAGCATTAATTGAATAAAATGACTAATGTAATCATTTTAACAATCTATAATCTGATTGAAACCTTCTTTGTGTGTGGTTTCCAATTGAATAATAAGAGTTTATACTATACTTGTTTGACATACCATTAGTGGATCCTCTAACCTTGACATTGTTTGTTATCATTGTTTAATCCTCACGTTAATTTTCCATCTCAAAGTTCTCATCAACTTTTCTTCTTCTTTTTCTTTTTCTTTATTGTTGTTGTTGTTGTTGTTGTTGTTGTTGTTATTAGTATTATTAGTATTACTACTACTACCACTACTAGTATTATTAGTATTATTATTGCTACTATTATTATTGTTGTTGTTCTTGTTACTATTGTTGTTGTTTATAATTGTTGTTTATAATTTGTACAATTAACCTCCCTATGATTCGACCCTGGTCTTGCCGGGTTATTTATTACTTCGACACTCCTGCACTTGGGAGAAGACATCAATCTTTTCATCGTGTCATTTATATTATACTTATTTGACATACCATTAGTGGATATTATTATTGTTGTCTAACCTTGATATTTATTGTTATCATTGTTTAATCCTTATGTTAATATTCCATCTTAAAGTTCTTATCAACTTCTTTTTCTTCCTCCTTTTTATTATTACTACTACTACTACTACTATTATTATTGTTGTTATTATTGTTGTTTTTGTTGTTGTTGTTGTTGTTGTTGTTACTATTGTTGTTGTTTATAATTGTTGTTTATAATTTATACAATTAACCTTCTTATGGTTCGACCCCGGTCTTACCGGGTTATTTATTACTTCGACACTCCTACACTTGGGAGAAGACATCAATCTTTTAGTCGTGTTATGTTTTTGGCGATGTTGCTGGGGAGGTAAGTTCTTGTATAAATTATAGTTATTTATTTTATTTTCACTTTTCACTTTTCTTATATATAACTTTGTTTCATTTCTCTTGTTTCTTCTTCTTTTGTTTTCTTCTTTCTTTTATTCGATTCCTGCACGTGCATGAAAAGTGTGGTCATGTATATTAAGTGGTAGACTTTCTAGGATATCCTCATCATTTTCAGAAAATATAGCCAAAGAAGATAATCAATCACTTCATAATGAGAATAATGAGAATAACAATGTTAGAACACTTAGAGACCACATGAATCCTACAAACACAAGTGCACTATCATGCGTAGTTTTTCCTCCTGATGCATCTCATTTTAATTTTAAGCCAGACATTATTCAACTTTTACCTTCCTTTCATAGCTTAGATTTAGAAAATTTATACTTGCATTTAAGAGAATTTAAAGAGGTCTGTAACATCTATAATGACTCAAATTGTAGCATAAATACTATCAAATTAAAGCTTTTACTTTTTCCATTAAAAGATAAAACTAAAACATGGCTATAAAATGTGAGACTACAATCCATTCATGCTTGGGATGAAATGCAACAACAGTTTTAAAGAAGTTTTTCCCATCTCACAGAACAAACTCTTTTAAAAGACAAATCACCACTTTGACTCAAAAACTAGGAGAAACATTTTACCAATGTTGGGATAGGTATTGAGTCGTAGTTAATATTTGCCCTCATCATGGTTTTGAAACATGACGATTGGTTTCATATTTTTATAAAGGGTTACCACCTAGAGATAGGTAAATGGTTGAGTTGATGTGCAATGAAACTTTTGAAGATAAAAATCCTGATAAAGCAATAAAGTACTTAGACTTGTTTGCTAAAAATACTTAAAATTGGGACACCGTGGGTACTTATAAGGCACCGAGTAAAACTCAACCTTATACATCTAGTGGAGGTATGTACAACCTTAGGGAAAATCATGACCTACAAGCCAAGTTTGCATCTTTAGCTAGAAAAGTTGAGGCACTATAATTGAAAAAGAGTGGTCAATTAAAATTTATTGAAAACATTGTGTCAAATATATGAAACAAATGAACACTTAACCAATAATTGTCCAACCTTGCCTTTTTTTAATGAATGTCTCCATGAATAAGCCATGATTTAAACAATTTCCAAAAGGCTAACCACAACTCATACTTACAAACATACAATCTTGGTTAGAGAAATCACCTAAATTTCAGTTGGAAGAATGATAATAATAATGTACAAATTGCACAACCATTGTTTCAAGCACACCATAATTTTCAAAATTCTTATGAATATGCACTTCCTTATACTCCACCTCCTAGAAGAAATGTTAAGGAAACATTGCATGTATTTATTGAAAAGCAAGAAATAATTAATACTCAACTTGCTCAAAACATGACAGATTTTAAAGATACTCTTGCAAAATTAACATTTGCTCTCAGTTTTCAAGAGAAATGTAAGTTTCCATCTCATCCATAACAAAATCCCAAGGGATAATACAATGCAAATGCAAGTAGTTTTGGAAGCTAACACATGGATCAAGTTAAATCAATCACTACTCTTCACACTGGTAAGGTTATTAAAAAACTCACTCTTGAACCTTATGAGAAGGATGATGAGTCAATATCTAAGAGTAAGAAAGGGGTTGAATATGAAATTTACAAAGAAAAGACTGATTCCCCGCTGACATTTCTTTTTCCTCATACCATGACTAAACAAAAAAAAGTAAATCACAACTCTGAAATCTTTGAAACTTTCAAACAGGTAAGGATCAATATACCTTTGTTAGATGCTATTAAGCAGGTTTCTTCTTATGTTAAATTTTTGAAAGATCTATGTATTGTGAAGAGAAAATTGAATGTGAAAAAAAAGCGTTTTTAGCTGAACAAGTGTCATTCTTCAAAATAATAATGCTTTGAAATATAAGAACTCTGGTTGTCCTACAATTTCTTGCTTTATTAGAGAACATAAAATTAAAAAAGCCTTGATTTTGGAGCTAGTGTGAATTTACTTCCATATTCAGTTTTTCAAAGTCTCAATCTAGGTGAATTAAAACCAACTTCTGTAACTCTTTTACTTGTCGATAGATCTATAAAAGTACCTAGAGAAATAATTGAAGATGTGTTAGTACAAGTTGAGAAATTCATTTATCTTTTGGATTTTGTTGTCTTGGAGGCACAACCTGTTGAAACATGTAATTCATTTCCTGTTATTTTAGGATGTCTGTTTCTTGCAACTTCTAAAGAATGGATTAATTGTAGGAATGGAATGATGAAGCTATCTTTTGGAAACATGACATTGGAGATGAATATTTTCAACATTTGCAAACAACCTGGAGATGATAATGATTTACAAAAAGTAGATCATATTGATGAATTAGTTTATGATCAACTTGAATCTACTTTAAGTAAAAATAAGTTGGATAAATCTGAAGATGTGCAAATGATTTATTCTCAGGAAGAAATCACAGATGAAAAAAGCAACGAAAATGTTGATGTGAATCTTTTGTCAAGAGTGAAAAACAAATTCAACATCTAACATCACATCAATCGATGATTACTTTCCTAACAAATCCTTACTTTAACTTAGTCTAAAGCCTTGATGTGATAAAAATATTAATTTTCTTGCTTCATGAGATTTGCCAGCTGATTGGAGCACCCAAAACAAAGAAAAGTTTTTGGACGAAGTGAAGAACTTTTATTGGAAGAACCCTAACTTATTCAAATAATGTCATGATGAAATATTTCAAAGATGCATTCCTAATAATGAGGTAATATTGTCATTCAACTTTGTCATTTTGAAGCATGTGGGAGTTATTTCTCATAAAAAAAGACAGTTGTAAAAATCTTTCAAAATAGATTTTATTGGCCTACTATGTTCAAGGACACACATGCATTCTGCAAAACTTGTGAAAATTATCAAAAAGTTGGGGCCTTTAATAATTCACAATTCCATTTATTCCTTAGAAAGCTAAGATCAAGATGAGGTAATTCATTTATTGAGAAACATGTGTATCCTTATGGGGCCTTTGATATTGAGAATCCAAAAAATGACAATGTTTTTAAGGTAAATGGACATCGTTTTTTACTTTGATAAATTTTCTAGTGAAAATGAATCAACTGATTTGAATGTTAACAATTTATAATCTGATTGGAACATCCTTTGTGTGTGGTTTCTAATTGAGTAATAAGAGTTTATATTATACTTGTTTGACATACCATTAGTGGATTCTCTATCCTTAACATTTGTTGTTATCAGTGTTTAATCCTTATGTTAATCTTTCATCTCAAAGTTCTCCTCAACTTCTTCTTCTTCTTCTTCTTCTACTACTACTACTACTACTACTACTACTATTACTACTACTACTAATATTACTACTACTACTACTACTATTATTATTGTTGTTGTATTATTGTTATCTATAATTTATACAAGTAACCTTTCTATGTTTCAACCTCGGTTTTGCTGGGTTATTTATTACTTCAATATTCCTGCACTTGAGAGAAAACATAAATCTTTTGGTTGTGTCAATAGACAAAAAAGAAAATTTAGAAAACAAAATTCTACTCTTAGCCTTTAAATTACAGAAAGCTCTTAATTAAGTTAAAGTGTTAGGTAATGACTTCATTTATAATGGTTCAAAGGACTCAAAACAACAATTACAATGATTTCAAATTCATCTAAAGGGTTTGGAATTAGGATAGAAAGCAAGAAATATCCCAAAACAAATCTTTGATATAGAGAAAATAAAAATAAAATACATGTAATTTTGTAACTAACCTTATCGGCTAACATACAAATCAACAACTCTTTCCAAGATAATCTATAGATAAATATTTTATGATTCCATGTCTCTTCCATCAAAACTAGATCCTTTTGTTATTATTTATAGTTCTAAGAGCACATCCTTGACTTTATTACCATAGATGCTACACAAGCCACACAAAGACCTAAATGTCTTAATTTTACCAAAAACTATACCAAATACTACCTAAATAATAAATTTGATGCATTTAGATTATCACACCTGGACATCGTGTCAACCTATTAAAAATATAATCTTAATTGGAAAAGAAACAAATATCTAGCATCTTGTACTTTTAGGGGAAAAGGTCTTGTTCAAGGAGTTGCCACTTAATATTATAGTCACTAGGAACTCTAACTAGTTAACAGAGATTATATAGTGCGGGACTAGTTACACAAAAGAAAAGATGCTATCACCCCTAAAGCATCCTACCTAAGGTAGGCTGCATTGCTGGTTTTGTCTCAAATTACTAAGAATTTGTTCTTTTTTTTCTTTTCTTTTTTTATTCTTCCTTTCATGTTCCTGACTCTAGTGCTAGTGAACAATTTCTATAAATATTTTCAATTTTGGCGATGGTAAATATCGTACAAATTCAAAAAATATGATACTCTTGACTCTCACATCAGTGAATATTTTCGCAAAAAATGAATTTGAAAAGGAAATTTCCTATCATTTTTTTCTTGTTTATCCTTTATTATTATTTGTCCTTTTTAAATGGAAGTAAAAAAAAAAAACATTGCATGTCATATTTGGCTTTTAATAATAATAGTCCACAAATTGAGCACATCTATAAAAAAATACAAACATAAAGAAAAAAATAAAACAAAGTATGGGGGGGCCACAAATAAATCAACAAAGGCCTCAAATGTTTTTAAAAAATTTTGTTATTGAAAAGGGGTTTATTTGGTCAAATATCAAATTAGAATGGGCATAAAAATTATGACCAAGGCATAAGGGAGTGTTTTGCCATGCACACCCTTAGCAAACACAATTTGGGTTGGCCAGACCTAAAACCCTAGACCCGAGCCACTTTTTTTTCTTTTGGTTTGGATCTAGCCCAATCATGCATGAAAGGTTCACGCATGCATGCAACAATAACCATTTAATTATTTTAGCAAGGAAAGAAGGAAACTTACCTAGGCATGTGATTGTTGGAGGCGAAGTCGAGGGAGACTGGGCTAAAAAACAGGGGTTGAGGGGGGGCAGCGGCTAGTATACGGTTCGCCCCCCCTTCTTTGTTTATGTTTCTCTCTTTTAAGGTTTCTGACAATGGCCTCCTCTTGGGATCTCTTTTTTAGGGTTTCTCTCTAATTGTCCTCTTCCCTAATTCATACACTAAGATCAATATTTATAGTGCAAGAGTCTCATCACATGCAAGAAGTAAAGTCTCCATCAAACTCATTCTTATTTTTGAAGTTTGAAATAGAATCAAATTCGAAAGTAGAAAATTATCATTATCTTGAAGGTAACGATTATCTTGAATAAGGTAAAGATTATTTATATACATCAAATATATTTTTTATTTCATAAACTTGTTATTGATGTTATAGGATTTCTCATAGTAATATACTATGGACTTATTGTCTTTGTTATAGGCTTTCTCATTATTGGTCAAAATCAAATTTACCGGGGTCAGAATCAGACTTCTCAAAAATTAGCCAAAACCATCATTTTTGGTTAAAACTACATTTATCGGGTCAAAATTGTTCAAAATTAGTTTACTAAGGTCAAAACCATTAAAATTAGGTTTAACGGGTCAAAATGTGTCAAAAAAAGATTTTTTATTTTGGTCAAAAAAATTTGATCAAGTATGTGTGTGTGTGTGTATAAGAAAATAAACCTTTTTTATTTTAATTATTTTGTTGCCTTATATTATTATATTACATTGTATATAAAAGAAATAAATGTGGCAAGATCATGACCATCCAATAAAGATAGGAATAGAAGATTTCAACGGTTGGATTTGCCTACTCAAATCCTAGTTGTTGGTCTAAAGATTTTAGCATAGAACCATCCATACCAAAACAAAAACCCAAACAAGATCCAACTGTTCAATCAAGTCAAAGTTGATCGTAGTCGATATTCTCATCATTTTAGCATAAATTCATCCACATCTAAGCAAAACTCTCTTCGATCCATTTGAAATGATCAATAGATCCTTTTTTTTTTATCTTGTAACCTTAAAATAAGTACACCCATAATTAAATCCTAACTCATTTAACCATAGCCATTAGATTCAACACCATATTAAATCCTAACTCAACCAACCATAGCCACTAGATCCAATGTCATAAGATCTTCGTTGTCCATTTAAATAAGCTTATTGAACATACCATAGACTTACTTACGCCTAATCTCTATAATACCTCCCTTTTTCCCCACCACTGGAGTTATTTTCTATCATCATTTATTGGTTGTCCATCCATCAAATAATGTGACATCTCACACTTAACAAAACCCAACCCATCTAGCCTTTATTGCCAAAAACACCAGTATTGACCATTAAAAAGGATGAAAACTAAATGACAAAGTAAAAGTTTTGTCATCACTGATCTCCATCATCATTGAATCCTCTCCCTAATTAACCATAAGACACATGGCCACAATTAAGTGAAGGACAAGGTTGAGATCTACCTAGTTCACCACTTGACACCTTAAGAACTCAATGAAATCGTTATTGAATCATTGGTAGTGACAACATGTGCTACATGTGTCAACTTAAAATTTTAGGAGCACTTTGTCTTTTTCCATTTGACTAAGGGTATTTCAATAGTTTTGCCAAGACCAAAAGGCATTTTGGTAATTTCATGAACTTCAGTTTTATTGTATAGATATTTAATTGATTAAAGTGTCTTCGACATTCCAAAGCATACCAAACTTAAGGGGTCTAAGATCATTAAGTGATTTTGAGGAGAGATAACGATAAAATCAATGTTACTTGATGAAACTTGGATGATGAGATTGTGTTTTTATTTTTAAAGATTATCTAGAAATAGTGTTAGTTTTAATGTTTGCCAAGTCAAGACTTGATGAATGATTGATTGATTATGGTATATGTAATTAATTGCCTAATTCATTATTGTCATGTATGATTATATGTTAATTGTATTGTGATTGTGTATGATGCATCTTCATGAAATATTTTTTCAAATAAAATCTTGAATTTTTCATTATGACTATGATTGAGTGGCTTGATTTGTTTATGCAAGTGAACTCGATGAATATTAATTGATGCTTGTTGGTTCCTAATATGAGATGATTTGATGAATATTGTTTATGTAATTACTTTTGTGTACTAACCATCAATATCAGAGAAATCTTGAGAATTATCTAATTGATTTTAAAACTTGTGTTTTTTTTTTTTAATTTTCCCCAATGAGCAATTCATTTCAACCAGTAAATTCCTAAACTTGTGTCTACTGATTGGTTCACCTATTGGCAATTCATTTTGATCGATCATTTTCAAAATATTGTGTTAAATTGATTCACCCATTAACAATTTGTTTTAACTAATTAATTAAAAAAAAACATATATGTTTTATGATTGGTTCTCCTATTAGGGGTTCATTTGACTGGTCCTTTTTTCAAAATGTTGTGTTTAACTAACTCAGCTAAGAGTAGTTTATTTTTACCAGTTAATTATAAAACTTTCATTTTTTAATCAATTCACCATGAGCTGTTCATCTTAGCAATCTTTTATAAAATGTAGTGTTTAATTGGTTTATCTATGAATGGTTTGTTTCAACATGTGAGTAATTTATTTCAACCAACTAATTTCAAAAACTTGTGTTTTATGATTGATTCACACATTAGCTGTTCATTTTGACTTATTGTTTTTAAAATGTTATGTTTAACTTGTTCATCCATAAGCTGTTTGTTTTGGCCATTGAATTTTAAATCTTATGTTTTGTAATAGGTTCACTTTTAAATGGTTCATTTCAACCAGTTAATTTTAGAAACTTTTATTTTTTTATCGATTCATTTTAAAATATTGTGTTTAATTGGTTCACATATGAGCAATTCATTTCAACTAAATAATTTAAAAAATTATGTTTTTTTATTGGTTCACCCATGAGCAGTTTGTCTAACTAATACCTTTTAAAACTTACATTTTCTAATTGATTCATCGTTAGCAGTTTATTGTTGATCAACCACTTGAAAACATATTTTTCTTGTTGTATTTTCATATATGTGATTTCTTTTTATGTGATGATGTGTTGCTATATATATACCTGAAGGGTTGGTTGGCTGATGATGATGATATGTGTGTAGTAAATGTTTGATTATATCAGGTATTACATTTCACCTTGTGTTAAAAGGGAGGTAAAAATTGAGAATTACATCATTGGCATTTGATAATTGGAATCTTATATGTTTATCTGATTTCCATGTTTATTTTATTATGTGCACTATTAAGTTTTGAGTCCATCATCTTCTTAAGGAAGGGATTTCTATATATTTTATATTTTATTATTATTATTATTATGTTTTACCATTTTCCCTTATTAGCATTATGACCACAAACTTTTCTTGTGATCAATATGTGCACTATAGCTATCCTTAAGCCAGATGTCGAGGGGCATTAATGATTTAACTCATCATCCTTCCATATAACTAATCCTTTATTTAGACTCTGGTAATTTCATTACTAAGTTAATATAACCATTAACCCTAGTGGAAACTCTTATCTTTTGTATGATATGTTATTTTTTTTCTTATTCTATTATATGTGTGAAGGGACCTTTTTCCATCTTACTACCATCATTCATTAAAAATATGTGAAAACATGAGAATTGATCAAATTGCTCGTATCCAATGACATTTGGTATAAGGTAACATTTTCTCTTATGCTTAACAAATAAAAGAAAAAGGTCCAATCCAAAGAAGGTTGGAAAGGAATATGTTTGGTTCTGAAGACATGAAAGGGGTCTATATTCTAGCATGAATGTCAGTTTAGTTCATGTTCATTTTAATCCCTCTTAAGAAAGAATCATTCTCAAACGCCCTAAAATAAGAAGCTACTTTTAGACTGTGTCTCTCCTTTTCTTTACTAGCTATATTGAGGGCTCAAACCTCAATTCTTCCTTATTGCCTATCGTGGCCTTTTTTACTTTTATAGTCCTATCAAGATCATTTAATTGACATTAAAAGCATAACTATCTTACTATAAGTGAGGACTGTCTTCCATCTCTTATTTATATTCCATATCAGGTTCCATCTTCTCCTTCTCTTTCTCCCTAAACTAAGGTCAATCCTTGTCCTAAGTATAGTGTTCCACTCGCTCTTTATATTATGAGTCCCTTTTTTTCTCATGAATTTGCACTCTTTTACTTGGACTTGACTTTAAAGCCTGATTAAAAATAAAAATCTTTGGGTAAGACTATCGGGTTTTAAGCACCAGTACTGTCACCAATATCTAATATCTAGATTCATCTAAGATTACTCCCACTTACCAAAAAATGAATTGTTTAAAAAGCCAAATTGAGTTTTAAGAAGTATTTCATGAACACCTCCTTTATATTCATGATGAGAATGCAAAATGTAATTTTTTTCTCCTTTAATGCTTAATATTTTTTTACTTGTTTGATGTCTAAATTTACTAATTATTTTTGTATTTTGATTTAGGATGTAAATGGAGGCATTAATGGCGAAATAAAGTTAATTGGGAGATTCAACACAACTTTATAATTGAGGCATACTTATCTCATCCAAGCTCCTATTAAGGTGATCCAAAATGATATAAGACCCTAAGGAATCGATCTGCAACTTTTATGTTTCAAGTTTTGAGAGATACTGACTAGATCAATGTTAAAATTAAACATAATGACAATGCACCTCTACTGCCAACTTATTGGAATGTCCTTAGGCATGCAAATATAATATGATGTGATTTATTTTCAAAAGCTTACAAGATGCATGAATTCCTATTAAAGATATTATTTTTCTTATTATATTATAACTTTATTTTATTATTTAATAATTTCAATAAATATTCAGACTTAGTAGTTATTATTAGAGAGTATTTTTAAGAGATTTTGTAGGCTTCTAAAGAGAAAACAAAAAATGTGTATATGTGAAAAAGAGAGAGCAAATCAAATTTCATCTGCCCCCTTTCTTTTATCTTCCTCTTCCTTTTTTCCTATTTTATTTTTCTCTTTTTGTTATTTTCATAATGGTATTGTGTAACTAAATTTAACTTGATCAAAAGAAATGGAAGCCTTATAATCAATAAAATTGTAAGATCTAATTTGTTTTAATTATTTAATTTATGCTTTGAGTATAGAATGTTCTTTGATTTTTTATAATTGTCTCGTTTAATTACTAGGAAACCTCTAGCTTATTATTCATTGCAACATACTGCTAGGTTAGATCAAATCCATAATTGTTTGGTCTCTCTAATATGTGAAGTAGCTAAAATTTAACGATTTGTTGTGCCAGAAATTAGTAAATATTAGGAAGAATTTTCAACTAAATTAAATGCAACTACTTAGGCTTGTATTGTTTAGTTTATCAATCTCTTTAATTTTTAAAGCTACTACTTTATTAAATTTTAGCTCTTGTCTTAAATTGTTTAGTAATTAGAGTTAATTAGATTGTTTGTTTTTTAATTGACTACAATTGAGTAGAGATAAGAAAATAGTTCTAATTATGAATATTTAAAGTGTGATTTGATTTATATACATCGGTGATTAATTGTAAAAGATATAATGGTAGATGTTGATTTAGAACAAGATTTGTTGTTTTAATTGATTTTGATATTTTAATTTGACTTGTTTTTTAATTATTTTTTTTACTTTTTCATTTTTATACTCAAACCTCCATTTTTGTTCACATGGCATAATATTAGTCTAGATACTTTTTGTGAGAACGATCCCTACTCACACTACTTTATATTTTATTAAACAGTTTAGATTATTTTTTTATGATATATGAGACAACACACTAGTCCATCTCTAAAATAAATTTTCTTTACCATTTTATGAGTTTAGATTGAGTCAATCTTGTTATAAATACAAATAAAATACTCTTTGATGGAGTCAATCTGGTCTACTAGGATCTATTATGGCCATAACTATTAAACCGGAACTAGCCCGGTGGGTCAACTTGGTGGGTCAACCCAGTGGTTAGATCGATCCTGATAAGGCAAAAGGTCGGATTGAGAAAAAATCTAGTAAAACTTGGTTGACTTGTTAGGTCGACCCATAATTCGAGCATCCTGGCAAAACTTGGTAGAGACCTTTTTTTTTCAAATGTGTTTTTTCTCCTGACAAAAGACCCTTTTTTTTATATTTTTTAGTTAGCTATTAACCCTTTTCAAATTTTATTATATAAATAATAGAAGAATGTTTTTTTTAATATGAGATTTCAAGCGCTTTAATATATGTACTTTATATTTATAAGAAAAAAGTTATTTTTTCAATGTAGGAGTAGAAACCCTTTAGTATATATATACTTTATGTTCACAAGAAAAAAAATTGTTTTTTCAATATGGGATAAAAAAACCTTTTTGGTTTAAATACTACAACATAAAAAGATAACATAATATATTTTTTATGCGAAATAAAATTTTTTTTGAAATAATCTTTTAAACTTTATTATTTACAACATGTATAGCATATATTCATATAGATTGTTTCTTGATTTTTTCATATGAAATATTAAAATTTTAATTTATTTTTTTAATGTTTTTAGGTTGATTTGGGTTGACTCGAGTCAACTCGTATAATTCAAATCCTAATGTTTTGGTCAGAATTGATAACTAAGATTATGACTTCTCAATTGCCACATTAATTTAGTTTTAAAAACAAAATTTAGAAAAATAGATCTGTCATGTTTGTAGAGGTTGGAGTGTGATACAATTACTTATTGTTAACAAATGCTGATATTCTTATTCAGTGACAGTGTGACAGTATTGATCACCAAAGAATTATTATTTTTAGAGTTTAAAACAAAATTTGGATGATCATACAAAATGTTCAATTAAGACCAGCACATGTCCATTTACTAGTCAGGATGCGGAATTTATCCTAGATCTCATATGTTAATGCCTTATTTTGACGAGACTTGATTTCATATTGTAAATTTGTCTTTACACTTTAACTTCAATTTTTTTTCCCTATTTGTTATATTTTTCACTTTTATTCCCTTCTCCTAATTTTTTTTATAAGGGGTTTTTTCTCAATAAAGCTAAATATGTTTTTGAAAAATTGACATAGCTTGTGAAAGGTCAACAAAAAATGATATAGGTTAAAAATATAATTGGAAATTAACATGATATAAACACAATCATGTTTTTAAATATTAATTTCATATATAATTTTTATTCTCAATTGTGGTTATTTAGTCAAAACCAGAATGACGTATCTTGTGCAAATTAATTAATATAAACAAAAGTTATTCTAAAATTTTAAGAAGAATCAATGGCCAAGAAAAGAAAAGGATATAATGTGCTATTAAAAGAGAAAAAAATAGGAAAAAAAAAATCAATCACCAAAAACACATCAAGGATCTTTTTTTACACACTAAGAGAAATCTCGACGATAAAATTATAACCACACATTCAAATACTACCAAACAAGGTGATAATTAATCCTAAATTAACTTTAAACAAAATTCATAATCAATTACAATCTCGTCTATGGTGTGACTGGAATTGTCTCGTTGAGATCTTTATAATTATATCAGGTGTATTGAAAATATAGCCCTGGTTTGTTCCTAATAAGCCCCTCTTATTTTTTTATTTTTTTCTTCTCTCTTCCACTTTCTTACCACATCAGTTTATCTCTTCTCTCTTTCTTAATCATTAGAAATTTATAAAATTTTGGATTAACTTTTATACATGTTAATTAATTTGAAAGAGACATATATTTGAAACAACTATTATTTTATTTTCAATAGTAATTGTGTTTAAACTATGTTATTTTTTAAATATTTTTCTAACATGTGTTATTTTCTTGAAACTTTTATTAAATTATGTTAAAATAGCGAAACACCTCGAAGCTACAGACTATAGTCATCCATATTTATAAAAAGAAGTAACTAGTTACCTGAAATTAGACAAGCAGGTAGCCATTTATAGATCTTGAAATACTTTACCAATGCCACCTTATGAGTCAAATATATAAAAAAAAGTTCAAGACAAAGAGAAATTTTTAATATTGTTATTAAACCAAGTCTGTGGGTTAAACTAGAATTCTCCTTACTTAGTATGAGATTCAAGTTAAATCATGTGGGAGATAATCCAACATTATCAAGTCGATTTAGATGTCAAAAAAAAAACTTAAATAACGAGTAAAAACATGGTTTGAATTAAAAAAAAAAAAACATGTTCAAAATGACATATTTTTCTTAATATTGAGATGGTGATATATTCAATTGACTTAGGCTTTGTAATTTAATATGTCAAGCCTGCAACTTAGATCATGGATTTTAGTGGGTTTAATAACTTGAAATATTTTTAATTATTTTTTACTAAATTATATAATAACAAAAATATATTCTCATAAAATAAAGCATCAGCAAATGCTAAGACATTTGTTTGAGACATTGATAACCCATAAAAACCAACTAAAACAAATTATAAAACTCAATTCTCAATCAACTCAAGTCAACCTGTTAAACCCATGATCCAGTTATCAACTCCATTAGGTTAAGTAAAAATTTTTAATAAAATATTTTTTATTTACTTATACAATAACAAGGATAGACAATCACAAAATCGAACACCAGCCCAATATCATCTAGTTTATTTGAGGCCATGATAACTTTTTAGAAGAATAATTGAAATAAATTATGAAATCCAATTCAAAATCAACAAAATATTAAAGAATGATATTGAAACACTAACTAATAAAAAAAACTAATTATGAACAATAAAATTGAATAAAAATCAATACAAAAATTTCATTGGAGAAAAAGAAAAGGAGGCCAAGAGCGTGGGTTTAAGCCTTTTTATTAACAAAAACAAAATACAACAGATGATGTATCGTCTACCCATCTATAATTCAATTTAAAAATAATGAGGTTATTTTATTTGGCCTAAAAATCTATTTTCAATTTGTTTTCACATAAAAACTTGTAATAAACACATGTAGAACCTCAAAAAACCAAATTGTAACCCAAAATACCCAAAAATCACTTAATCAAATAAGAAAAAATCTAAATGGAATAAAATCTATTTTTTCAAGCATGTTTTAAGAGGAAAAATACCATCATCGAACTCTCTTTATCGAATGGATCTCGTTGACTCCAATAACAACAAGCTTCATTATTAAAAAATAATCATTCATCAACTTTCTCTCTCTTTAATTTTCAAATAACTCTCTCTATCTTTTCTCAAACTCAATGATTGAAATGTTTTAAAAATTAAACTTTTGTATAAAAAATAAAATTTTAAAAACTAAAGCAATTGTAGAGTATGTAAAAAGAAAGTAGGTGGACTAAACAAAAAATTTTCTAGCAAATTTAAGAGTCATTATGGGATTTCAAATTATTTCTCACTTTGGTCCTCTTTTGTTGAATTGTTTCCTAAATGAATTTTAATAAATTGATCATTAATTTGGTCATGTAAGATTGTAATTGGAAAAAAAGCCTAGAACAAAAATGAAAAAAGATAAGTTATTGTTAATTGATAAAATATTTTACCTAGGCTTTTTAATATATTTTATAATGTAATAATATCCATAAAAAAAATATGGCAATAAAAATAAAAAGAACTATTACCAAAATATATATGTATAATGGTTGGTTTATTAGATAAAAGTTTTTTTCTTTACGAGAGGGATTCTATAATAATCCCATAAAAAAAACTATGAAAAGAAAAGTAATAAAAATAAACCAAAGTTGGATGAGATTTAGCTAAATCTACTTAGATTATGTTTTTGTTTCAATTTAGATAAAGAAGTTTGGATGAAGCAAACATATTTTAAGGAAGTAAAAATACATGATCGAAGCATAGACCTGACTAATTCAAAAATAAGGTATAATTTAATTAGATATTAAAAAAGGTATAATCTAAAGAAATTAATGTATCAATTTAAAAAAAAAATCAAAACATGTAATAAAAAAAAGAATAGTTGCCAAAACAAAAAAGGTGACAAAGCTAGGATTTCAACCAATCAAATGAAAAAAAAATAGAAAAGGAAAAGGAAAAAAAAATGATATAAATCAACCTAAGTTAACATGTCAAAAATGCAAGTCATATCATTAGATATGGATAAGCCAAAACAAAACTAAAAAAATAATCCAAGTCCAATGACACGATGAAAAGGTTGATGTCTTTTTCCAAGTGCAGGAGTGTCGAAGTAATAAATAAGCCGGCAAGACCGGGGTCGAACCACAGGGAGGTGAATTGCACAAATTATAAACAACAACTATAAATAACAACAACAATAATAATAGTAGCAATAATAATAATAATAATAATAATAATAATAATAATAATAATAATAATAATAATAATAATAATAGTAGTAGTAGTAAAGAAGAAGAAGAAGAAGGAGAAGAAGAAGATGATGAGAACTTCAAGATGAAATATTAATGTAAAGATTAAACAATGATAAGAACAACTGTCAAGGTTAGAGGTTTCACTAATGGTATGTCAAACAAGTATAGTATAAACAATTGGAAACCACACCAAATGAGGTTCCAATTTGATTATAGATTGTTAACATGATTACATTAGTCATCTTATTCGATTAATGTTAATACTTGTAAATCTCGTCAAACATTCATGATTATAACTTATGTTAACAACAAATCAAGTTCCTTTCATAGCTCAGGTGTCGGTTATACCATACAGTATGAACTATGAAAGTGCCAAGCATTTGTTGTACCAAGTGTTATACAACATAAATCAAGATTAGTTATTTAACAAGCAAAGTATTAAAGAGTGAACAAGATAAAAAATATAAAACATGTTAGTATCAAACATTAAAGTTCATATTAAGTTTACATTATACTTATTTTTACACCATTAGTGTAACCTTTTCACCTTGACATAATTAACTTAGCTAGACATAATGAAAGAAAGAAAAATATATAAACAAAATAAGAACATAAAAGTTAACTAAGTAAAGGAAAGAAAATGAAAGGCATAAACTTAATAGTAATGAAAGCAAAGCATAAACATTACAAAAAAATACAAAAAGAGAAAGGAAAAGTATGATCTTGATCTGAACACCAAGATGCCTAAATGCATGGCAAATGCCTCCTTTTATAGACCAAAATTGGGAACTATTGATTTGATGACTAATTGATAAGTGGGTGACCAACTCTTGACTTGATGACAATCCTTATCTTCTCTTGTCTGCCCAAAACGTCATTGATAACGTCAAAATTGGAGTCACTCGAAAACATGAAAGTTGTAGGTAAATGGAAAACAATTTTTTTTTATCAACTACTACCCTCTCCCCCTAACCAAAATGAGACATTGTCCTCAATGTTATAAGGTAGAAAGATAGAGTATAGAAGATATCACTTGAAATAACGAACACTGACAAACCTGAAATATACTGAAACAAAAATAAAAAATAACAAAACACAATAATAAAACTAAAAAACATAAAAATTCACAAATGAAGGCTCAAATCCAATCTAAGCTTTTTACGACTTTCCTTAGATGACCAATTTATGCGACTTATGGAAGGATCAATCATAGGAATGAAATATTGTAGTTGGTCAATCAATTATTCAGCAGTAGCAGCAGAGATTATGATTTGTCGTGCAGAAGATGTTAGAAATTCCTGTTCCACAGCATAATCAAGAAAAGACAACAATTTATCATAATAACCATTAACATTTAACAAACATATGGGTTTATGGTGAATGTGCAGTTGAGTCCAAGAGGAAATATGAAAGATCTCTTCCAATGTGTCTAGACCACCTAGTAAAGCAATGAAGGCATCAACATGGTTAAACATTGCATTCATTCGAGCTGACATTGTGGAGACCTGAAGTTCCTCTCCAATTATTTTTCTAATAATGTCCCCCTATGCTAAAGCTTAGGGGACAACCACCAAAACTTAACTACCTTCTAAAAATGCAGCTATTGACACACCTCCCATTAACCCAAGACTACCTCCGCCATATACTAAATGAATCTTTCTCTCAGCTAGCACTTGACCAAGATGATTTGCTGATTCTAAAAACTCTTTTTCTTTCCCAGGACTAGATCCACCGAAAACACAAATATTTCTTATATGATGACTTGAGGAACTTGCCATTTCTATACACTTCTGTATTTCTTGAATGTGTGGGTTGAGTAGAAATGAAAGGAAGGAAGAGAGAGTTTTATACATGAGAAATTAGAAAGGCAATCATAACACCTATATATAGGTCAGCTAGAGTCTCACACTTTCTCTCTCTCTTTTTATTTGTTTATTTATTTACTTTTGAAAAAGCATGTGTATGTACAGGTAGTTGTGATTGTGGCTCACTCTTCCATTGGTTTTACATCCAAGAACGGCTTAAACGCCCTCTATGGGTCGAGGATAGGCTTCCCATCTAGTTTTCTTAAAAACTAGCAAACAGGGTCTTTTTTAGTCAGACTCTCAAGACTAAGTCGTTCATGTTCTTTATGAAATAGTGGCCATAAATCATGAATTACACGATGCACATCTCCACTAGGATGCATCTCAAGAGTCAATAAAAGATTATCTAAAGACTCCTTACTCAGGTCATCCTTAATGAATTGTATTTTATCTTCATGGTTTATAGATACCATTCCTAAAGAATGACATTGTGTATTACAAGTCCATCTAGCACATCGATGACAGACTTTCAGTCATTTTGCATGACGTTTCTTTGCAAAAGTGCTTTTACCTGTTCCAAGCATGTGTGAAATGAAGGAATTAGAGGACTCACCTGATAATCAGACCTTTGCTTCAATCAACCAGCAAATATCTTCAGGAATTCCATGATTCATTAACAATCTCAATCTTGCACATCTAGCACGGTAAATTTTTTTAATCGCATTCTGAGGCAGAGCGGGAAAATACTTTTTCAATTTTTCAAAATTAGTGTCCATTTTCAAATGAGAATTGAAAGAGAGATTCAAAGAATTGCACAAATATATACACAAATATGAGTTATTGTGGGAAACTGAAAGAACTGACTTAAGTCACGGAGTATCGTTGTCCGCCATTTGACCAGGGTGAGAGAAATTAGCAAAAATCACTAAAAAAAAAACACAAAAACAATGTGAGAAAAAACAAAATAATCAACCTTTATCTACAAGATCATTCCAACCAGTTGATTCATTTTCACTAGGAAAATTATCAAAGTAAGCTTTCAAACGATGTCCATTTTCCTTAAAATCATTGTCATTCATTGAATTCTCAATATCACAGGCCCCATAAGGATTGCTCCATCTTGATCTTAGCTCTTTAGGTAATGAATAGAGTTGAGAATTATAAAACAAAACTTTTTAACCAGTATCAATCTTTTGACAATTTTCACAAATTTTGCAGAATGCATGCGTGTCCTTAAACATGGTGGGCCAATAAAATCCGTTTTGAAAGATTTTTGTAGCTGTCTTTTTTGAAGAAAAATAACTCCCACATGCTTTAGAATGACAAAGTTTAATGACACTACTTACCTCATTGTCGGGAATGAATCTTTGAAATATTTGATTAGGACAATATTTGAATAAGTTAAGGTCATCACAATAAAAGCTCTTCACTTCGTTCAAAAACTTTTCTTTGTCTTGGGTACTCCAATCAGGTGGCAAATCTCCTAAAGCAAGAAAATTGATATTTTTAACATACCAAGGCATTGGATTAAGAGAAAGTAAGGATTTGTTAGGAAAGTAATCATCGATCGGTGTGATGTCAGATGTTGAATATGTTGTCATTATTGACAAAAGATTCGCATCAATATTTTTGGTGTGTTTTTCATCTGTGATTTCTTCCTTAGAATAAATCATTTGCAAATCTTCATATTCATCCAATTCATTTTTACTTAAAGTAGATTCAAGTTGATCATAAACTAATTTGTCAATATGATCTACTTCTTGTAAATCATTATCATCTCCAGGTTGCTTGCAAATGTTGAAAATATTCATCTCCAATGTCATGTTTCCAAATGTTAGCTTCATTAGTCCATTCCTACAATTAATCAATGCGTTAGAGGTTGCAAGAAACGAACACCCTAAAATAACAGGAAATGAATTACATGCTTCAACAGGTTCTGTGTCCAAGACAATAAAATCCACAAGATAAATGAATTTATCGACTTGTACTAACACATCTTCAATTATTCCTCTAGGCACTTTTACAGATCTATCGGCAAGTAAAAGAGATATTGAAGTTGGTTTTAACTCACCTAGATTGAGACTCTGAAAAACTTAATATGGAAGTAAATTCACACTAGCTCCAAGATCAAGTAAGGATCTTTTAATTTTATGCTCTCCAATAAAGCAAGAAATTATAGGACAACCAGGGTCTTTATATTTCAAAGCATTATTGTTTTGAAGAATGGCACTTACTTGTTCAGCTAGAAAGGCTTTATTTTTCACATTCAGTTTCCTCTTCACAGTGCATAGATCTTTCAAAAATTTAGCATAGGAAGGAACCTGTTTAATAGAATCCAGCAAAGGTAAATTGATTCTTACCTGTTTGAAAATTTCAAAAATTTCAAAGTTGTGATTGACTTTCCTTTGTTTAGTCATAACATGAGGAAATGGAAGTGTTGGCGGAGAATCAGTCGTTTCTTTGTAATTTTTAGATTCAACCCTTTTCTTACCCTTAGAGATTGACTCATCATGTTTCTCATAAGGTTTAAGAGAGGGTTTTTCAATAACCTTACCACTGCGCAGAGTAGTGACTGATTTGACTTGATCCATGTGTTGGCTTCCGGAACTATTTGCATTTGCATTGTATTGCCCCCTTAGGATTTTGTTGTGGTTGAGATGAAAACTTACCTTTCTCTTGGAAACTGAAAGCAGATGTTAATTTTGCAAGAGTATCTTTAAAATCTGTCATGTTTTAAGCAAGTTGAGTATTGATTGTCTCTTGCTTTTCAATGAATACATGCAATGTTTCCTCAAGATTTCTTCTAGGAGGTGGAGCATAAGGAGGTGCATATCCATAAGAATTTTAGAAATTATGGTGTGCTTGAAATGGTGGTTGTGAAGTTTGTGCATTGTTGTTCTCACTCTTCCAACTGAGATTTGGGTGATTTCTCCAACCATGGTTGTATGTTTGGGAGTATAGGTTGTGGTTGGCCCTTTGGAAACTGTTTAAAGCATGGGCTTATTCATAGAGACATTCCTTAAAAGAAGGCAAGGTTGGACAATCATTGGTTGAGTGTTCATTTGTTTCACAGATTTGACACATAAAGTTTTCAATAGATTTTAATTGACCACTCTTTTTCAATTTTAGTGCCTCGACTTTTCTAGCTAAAGATGCAAACTTGGCTTGAAGGTCATGATCTTCTCTAAGGTTATACATACCTTCACTAGATGTATGAGGTTGAGTTTTACTCGGTGCCTCATAAGTACCCGAAGTGTCCTAATTTTGAGCATTTTCAGCTAACAAGTCTAAGTACTTCATTGCTTCATCAGGGTCTTTATCTTCAAAAGTTTCATTGCACATCAATTCAACCATTTGCCTATCTTTAGGTGCTAACCCTTCATAGAAATGTGAAACCAATCTCCATGTTTCAAAACCATGATGAGAGCAAGTACTAAGCAAGTCTCGATACCTATCCCAACATTGGTAAAATGTTTCTCCTGGTTTTTGAGTGAAAGTGGTGATTTGTCTCTTGAAAGAGTTTGTTTTATGAGATGGAAAAAACTTCTTCAAAAACTGTTGTTGCATTTCATCCCAAGCACGGATGGATCCTGGTCTTAAATTTTGTAGCCATGTTTTAGCTTTATCTTTTAATGAAAAAGGAAAAAGCTTTAATCTGATGGTGTTTATGTTATAATTTAAATTATTATATGTGTTGCAGACCTCTTCTAATTCCCTTAAATGCAAGTATGGATTTTCCAATTCAAAAGAAGAAGAAACAAAGAGAAAAGAAACAAAGTTATATACAATAAAAGGAAAAAAATAAAATAAAATAACTACTATAATTTATACAAGAACTAACCTCCCCGGCAACGGCGCCAAAAACTTGACACGACGAAAAGGTTAATGTCTTCTCCCAAGTGCAGAAGTGTCGAAGTAATAAATAACCCGGTAAGACTAAGGTCGAACCACAGGGAGGCTAATTGCACAAATTATAAACAACAACTATAAATAACATAAATAGTAACAATAACAACAACAACAATAATAGTAGCAATAATAATAATAATAATAATAATAATAACAATACTAGTAGTAGTAGTAGTAGTAGTAGTAGTAGTAGTAAAGAAAAAGAAGGAGAAGAAGAAGATGATGAGAACTTCGAGATGGAATATTAATGTAAAGATTAAACAATGATAAGAACAATTGCCAAGGTTAGAGGTTCCACTAATGGTATGTCAAACAAGTATAGTATAAACAATTGGAAACCACACCAAATGAGGTTCCAATTTGATTATAGATTGTTAACATGATTACATTAGTCATCTTATTTGATTAATGTTAATACTTGTAAATCTCGTCAAGCATTCATGATTATAACTTATGTTAACAACAAATCAAGTTCCTTTCATAGCTCAGGTGTCGGTTATACCATACAGTATGAACTATGAAAGTGTCAAGCATTTGTTGTACTAAGTGTTATACAACATAAATCAAGATTAGTTATTTAACAAGCAAAGTATTAAAGAGTGAACAAGATAACAAATATAAAACATGTTAGTATCAAACATTAAAGTTCATATTAAGTTTACATTATACTTATTCTTACACCATTAGTGTAACCTTTTCACCTTGACATAATTAACTTAGCTAGACATAATGAAAGAAAGAAAAATATATAAACAAAATAAGAACATAAAAGTTAACTAAGTAAAGGAAAGAAAATGAAAGGCATAAACTTAATATTAATGAAAACAAAGCATAAACATTACAAAAAATACAAAGAGAGAAAGGAAAAAGCATGATCTTGATCTGAACACCAAGATGCCTAAATGCATGGCAAATGCCTCCTTTTATAGGCCAAAATTAGAAACTATTGATTTGATGACTAATTGATAAGTGGGTGGCCAACTCTTGACTTGGTGACAATCCTTGTCTTCCCTTGTCTGCCCAAAACATGAAAGTTGTAGGCAATTGTCTCAGCTATGTTGTGTAAAAAATTCAGCTTATTTGGACTTCTAGAACTCCAGATATGGCCAAAATACTGAACAGTGCTTGGGCTGGAAGACATATTCGGGCTTCTTTGTTGTTGCTACAATTTGGACTTGAAAATGGTCTTTTTAGATCTTAGGCTCTATATGAAAGTTGTAGGCCTATTTCTTACCTTTCTATCCATATAAAGTGGACCTAAATCTGAGATTTATAGCTCCAGATATGACCTAATTACCGAACAGTGTTAGGGTTTGGCTTGCACCGACATCTCTTTTCTAAGTTTGACCATCTCTTTATCCTTGCAATTTAAGTTCTTAAAGTCATCAATCAATCCTTTCATTTATGTGATAGGCCTGCATTTAAAATGAACATTTACCACAAATTAAAGGTATCTTATATTATTAGATATATTATTATAAAACATGCTTTAGTTAAGGAGTTATTGATACTTCAAGTGCAAAATAATGATATAAAACCATGATAAAAATGCACTTTTAAGTAATAATCATCCAATTTTGAACAAATTAAACATGGAGGAATGAAATTAAAAATAAATTAAAAAATACCAAAAAAGAAAAAACAGCAAACTAAGCAAGCCAACCAAACTCTATAAACGAAATCATGTGAATAAGATAACAAATAGAAGGCAAACCAAAAGAGATTATGAAGTTCAATTCAAAAATAACTAAATATTAATTAATGGAAGATAACAATTATTAAGTTAAAAATTAAAAAAATCGAGTCAACTTAAGCTAACCTATCAAACCCATTGTTTAAGTGATGGGATTAGGATAAATGAATATAAAAGAAATTGAAGAAAATCATGAAACCCAATTTAACAAAACTCAAACCTTGAAGGTGGAAAGTATGAAATCAGAAAATAAATCAATTTAAAAATTTTATTAAAGTAAATTCAACAAAGACTAACAAATAAAAAGAACAGAGATAACCCAAGTTATTTTTAAAATGTGTTAAAAATTACATAGAAAGCAAATAGATAAAAATAACTTAGCTTAATCTATAATTAAATGAATGTTGAAGGATGAAACTAGAAAAACATGAATTTAAAAAAAAAACAAGTAAACTCGAGTAAAACCTAATATAATATCTAAAACTCATAACTCAAGAAATCCTAAACTCATGATTAATAAAAAAAAAGTTCAATTCTCAACCAATTTAATATTGAAAGATGAAATCAAATAAAAAACTGAATTTAAAAACATTTCCAAAATGAAAAATAACAATCATAAGCTTAGGGATGAAATTCGATAAGAAAAGGAACTTAAAGAGGATGCAATTAAAGAAAATCAATTAAAAAAATATTTTAAATAAAACAAATAATAATTAAAATAATAGGGACCAAATTTGCAAGATAAAAAATATTAAAGGGGGATGAAATAAAAAAATTCTAATTTTATAAATTATTCAAAATAAAACAAATAGTAATCAAAAGAATAAGAATTAAATTTAAATAAATAACAAATTAAAAGGTTGCATTGATTTTTTAATGGGTTAGCATAAAAATTAAGAATGAGGAAAAAAATGAGGAAAAAAAAGATCGTAGATGCCAAACTTGAGGGGTGCTGGCCACACGCCCTCTCTCATTATAGAGGGGACACTGAAAAATTTTAAATATCGTCATGAAAGATAATTTTTTATTACTGGACGATATTATACACACCACTCGAATGATACAAAGACCATCCACTTGCTAATAAAAAATAATATTTGATCAAATACAAAAATATCCCTAAGTCTACTTTATATTACCTAAACCATGATGAAACGACTAGAAAGCGCATGGAAGAAAGTTTCATAAACTTTTTTTTAAAAGGTATTTAAATAGTTTTACTAAGCTAAAAAAATTGAAAAGACTAAATTATTTCTGGATATTAATTATTATTTTTAATTTAGGAGTAAATAATTTTACTATGAAAGAAAAAAGTTAAAACATTATCCTGCCCTCATATGATTTGAAAATAATAATTGAATTATGATAAAAAAAAATTATAAAATAAAACGATACATGATTAAATTTTAATACTCATTATCTCTTTATAAAATGTAAGGTTGAGAGTATAATTATCTTAATTTGAGAATCATTACACTGCATTTTATTTTGAAAGTTTTTTTGTATTTTTATTAGTAGCAAATCTGAAATTTTTGAGGTTTCAATGTCATCTTAGGTGGTGTCCCTGGTAAGTAAGTTAAGGAGAGACTCTCAAAACAAAAAAATCTAGAAAGATTTATTTGAAGATTACAATGGAAAGATCTAGTTATAGATGGTTACCCTACATTTTAACCATTTTAGACTACTCCAAGCTACGTAGAAAACTCTCTAGTTTAAGTCAAGCACTGATATAAGTCGTTAAGGCATCCAAGGACACTTCTTTAAAGAAAATGAGTGAAAATAAATGCTCAATCAATCATCCATTTAAAGATGCCAAATTTTATACGGAGTTCGTCTATTTTACAAAATAATCACTAAGTTGTCAATATTTATTATAATGATTATTATATAATAATTACTGAAAATAACTTTATGTATTTTGACACAATTTGTTATGTGAAACATTAAGCTTTTAAAGTTTTAAGATAACCTCTGCACCTTTTAAATTGTTTTTCAACCCAAAATGATTTTATTATGGATTTGTTAGTTTAAAGATTGAAGTTGTGTTAATCAATGTATAATGGATGAGCAAAGTGAGTTTTATCACATAAAATTTAATGAATAAACATGTTCTCATCTAATAAATAAATCGAAGATATATTATTTCTAAGGAATGTAGGGAAGCCTAGATCATAATAATCATTAAAAGTCATAGGAAAGCCTCATGATATCAACCTTAAAAAAAGCTTTAAGATTTTGTAGTTAATCTTTAACAAAGGTATAATGAAACCTAAAAATTTCATAATCAATTTTATAAAAGCATAAGGAAACCAAAAGATTTCAATTAAAAAAAAAAATCAAAGCGTGAAAAGATTCCTCAATTATAAAAAGTTGAAGGTAGATGGATTTATGTAAGCAATCCTTTATTAGATTTATATTTGCCTCCTAAACGTTGTATGTTTCATGCATACGATGATAATTAGATTATGTTTAAAAGAGATAAGCATATTTCTCATTTATAAAACTCCAAAGTATTTATATGCTATGTGTATGATTATTAAAAAAAAATTAACAAATATAAATAGAAATGAATTAAAACTTACTTTTAATGCTATATTGTGAAACATAATAAACTAAATGAAATATAATAAATATAAAAAAATTAACAAATATAAACGGAAATGAATTAAAACTTATTTCAAATATTATTTTTACCATTACATATGGTATCGCCCTACATGCAAAAAGTCTCGGTTTCTAGATCATATATTAGCCAGAAAGTTGACATGTTTTATCGAAACACACATGCTCCTTCCTCTTCTATGAAAATTCTCAAACTCGCCCTTCGGTTCTTCTATTATTAATGTCATCCATTAACATGTTTGGAGTAAATATATTTTTGAGAGGGATTATATCAAACTCGAGCCTCTACAAGTATTTAGCAAGGGGGGCTCCTGGTATATGAGTAAATGAATATACGATTCAATATCGATTGGGTCAAATAATTGCACAAATACAATGTAAAAAGATGACAATGGAATAAGTTGACCATATACACTCCATTGAACCAACACCTGTGTCGACTCCATTGTTGTTTTCACTGTACAGAGAAAAAAATAGTAGCTATCCAGAAAAGAACGACTATTTCTACGAAACAATCAAACAAGAGATGGTCTAATATATCTGCATGTGAAACCGGAAATTATTGAGCCCCGTTCAATAAATTATTCAGTTTTTATGTTCTTTCTTTGACTCGTCTCTAAATTAATTAGTTAGCTTCCTCATATAACATCCCAAAAACATTTATTTTTTTCTTTCCAATCCAGGCCGGCAGTGAAGTCCCTGAAAATTATCTTGTGTTTTTGAAAAATAATATAAAATTATTTTTATAATTTTATTTAATAATTTAAGTATTTAAATTGATATATAATTTTTTGATATGGTGTTAGAATTTTTTTAATTAGATGATAATGAATTAAAATCTCATCATATTTATTATAATTTAATAAAAATTAAAAATAAAATAATTTGAATAATATAAGTTTTATTATAATTTAATAAAAATTAAATATAAAATAATATATGTTTTTCTTATTTGACATGCCAGGCATTAATATGTAAATAATTTGCTTTAGACCAACTCAAAACCACTCTAATCAATTACAAAATAAATAAATAACTATACCTGCGACGGCTTGTCCATCCTTTAATCTTAGAAAGACCAAATCAAAATATAAATAAATAAATAATAATAATAATAATAATAAAACCAAGTAGTAACATTAAATCAAGGTCAAAGAATGCGAACCGGTTAAAATCCTACAAATTAAATTCAAATAGAGAGCGGAAGTCCGAAGCAATCATTCTATATAAATAGAAGAAGGATTAGATCTTCTGATTCACATCCCAAAACTTTAGAACTGGTTAATTAGACAAGAGTACTATCAATCAGTTAAAAAAAATGGAAGACATCCTGCAGTACTCTCTTCTGGGTGGTTTCTTTCTTCTTCTTGTTGTCACCCTCTTGCAAAATGCAAGAAAGTACCGCATGAAGCTCCCACCAAGCCCACCAGGTCGACTAATTTTAGGCCATCTTCCTCTCCTCAAACAACCCAGGGCCATCCACCGAACTCTACACGACATCGCACAAAAAAATGGTCCAATCGTGACTCTTAAATTTGGGTTCCGAACTGTGATCATCGTATCATCACCATCAGCCGTCGAAGAATGTTTCACCAAGAATGACATTATCTTGGCCAACCGTCCTCCTTTTCTAAATGGCAAGGTATTGAACTACAACTTCACCACCCTTGCTGCAGCACCATATGGTGATCATTGGCGTAATCTCCGTCGCCTTACTGCCATCGAAGTCTTCTCATCAAGTCGCCTCAACACATTTTCGAGCGTCCGAAGAGAAGAAGTAAAGAATTTACTCCGTAAAATTCACAAAACGTGTGGGGATGGTTCCGCCGTGATAGAGCTAAGGACAATGTTGTTGGACCTTAACTTTAATATAATGATGAGAATGGTTGCAGGGAAGAAGTATTATGGTGAAGATGTTGATGGGCTTGAAGAGTCAAGGAGATTTAAGGACATGATGCAGGAGTTTTCTGAGTGTACTAGGGTGACAAATCTTGGGGATTTATTTCCCATTTTGCAGTGCGTTGATTATGATGGATTTAAGAACAGGATGACTCAGCTAGGTAAAAGGATGGACGCTTTCTGGCAAGGACTCATTGATGAACATAGAGTTGATAAGGATAGAAACACCATGGTTAGCCATTTGCTCGCTTTGCAAGAATCGGAACCAGAATACTATACCGACGAAATCATCAAAGGCATTATTCTGGTTAGTCTCAAATCTCACTCTGCTGGTCTAAATTCTTCTTCTATTTTTGCATAAATACGTAATAAAAACGTATATCTGACGACTTATGGTTATTCTAATTATATATGTATATATATTCCTTTGGTTTCAATCTTTCTGATTTATGACTGGTTATCCACTATTTTCTGCAGATGATGTTGGTTGCCGGGACAAAGACCTCTGCTATGTCTTTAGAATGGGCATTTTCCAACCTGCTTAATAATCCACGCGTATTAAAGAAAGCGATAGACGAAGTGGACACCCAAGTTGGTCAAGACCGCTTGGTGGATGAACCAGATTTCTCTAATCTACATTATATTCAGTGTATCATCTATGAAAACCTGAGATTATGTCCACCAGCTCCGCTCCTGGTACCACATGTGGCATCCGAGCGCTGCTCCCTTGGAGGCTATGATATTCCATCAGGTGCAATGGTACTTGTAAATGCATGGTCCATTCATAGAAATCCCGACGTGTGGGAGGATCCATTAAGTTTCAAGCCTGAAAGATTTGAAAATGGGAAAGGGGAACCATACAGGCTAATGCCATTTGGGTTAGGACGGAGAGGTTGTCCCGGAGAAGGCATGGCACTTAGAGTGATAAACATGGTTATGAGCCAATTGCTTCAATGTTTTGAGTTCTCAACTATTGATGGAAAGGACGTCGATATGACTGAAACGGCAGCAACACTCATGTTGAAAATTACCCCACTGCAACTCATCTGCAAAGCTCGCCCGAACACTCGCAGCCTGCTCGCTTAGGCTGCATTCAACCCTTTTTCATCTGAATTTAGTGATATCGGTTAGGAAATAAATACAAGTATGAGGGCAGTAAATGTAATGTTAATTCATGTTCTATGCATGGCATTATTACTTTTCCGTGTCCTTGTTGAATGACGTGCTATTGTAAACTTTGGAAATTGGTGGAGTTATGAAGATCAAAAAAACCAGCTTTGACTGAATGCGTGTCGTTGGAATATATTTGACTATTATTTGATTTGTGAAACAGTTGTGGATTAATGCTTTCCAGCCTGCTAAAGTTCTAGATGTTTTACTTTTAAGCCTCCGTTTGCTATTCCATACCAAATGATCGGGCAAAATTTGACAAAAACAAATTTTTTAAAATTATTTTTTATATATTTTTCTCATTTACATGTGATAATAAAAAATAATTTAAAAAATATTATTTTAATATATTTTTAAATAAAAAATACTTTAAAATAAAATCAATATTATATTCTTAAACATTTTTCACATTAAAAAAATATAAAAAATTAAACAAGTAAAAAAATTAAATATTTATATTTTATTTATTGAATTTTAAATATTTATTTTGATATTTATCATCTAAATAATATTGTTTAGGTGAGTTTAATAATATTCATTTTATAATATAGAATAAAATAACTATTTAAAAGACTTATTTATATAAATTAATTTAAATTAGTATCCAAAAAGGGTAGATAAAATTATCATCTTATTTTTTAATTCTACGTTCGATCTTAAGCTTGTTAGCCTGGAAGCTTAAAACGGCAGCCCAAGGAATTAATAAGTAGAAATTTTGAATATAATTTAACAGTACTAATCAATTAATCTAAAACTATATATTTGAGTCCTACATTAATTTCATGTTTTTCTTCACATCATTTTTATTTATCCTCTTTAAAAAAAACCTTTTTTTTAATAGCAAAGTAACTTCTTCTTTTATCATTTCGATCCCCGCATATATTTTTTATTTTAATCTTTTTATTATTATTTTTATATATTTAGATATCTTTCAAATGTCTGGAATATTCCAACAATTGATTAAAAATCACTTTTGTGAAATAAAGCTTTAGGTTATCATTGAAAAAGAAATTAAAAAAAAAATAATCAACTTCAAAAAAAAATAAAACAAAAAATAAAAACAAAACATACTTATCTAGATTTTAGTGCAGCAAGTTGTTTTTGCTCCTTGAATGTTTAGTCTATGTATTGTTTGGTGTTATTGCTTTAGAAATTTACAATTTAATCTAAAATTTTATTTATTTTATGTTTTAATCCTTGAATGTTAAGAAAAAAGAGAAAGAGAGTCATTAGAAAATGTTAGGAGAAAGAAAGTGTCTGGAAGACTATATTTGGATCACTTAAAAAGAATAATTTTCTTGTCAATAAGTTTTTATTTTTTAGAGAAATTCAATAGAAATAATGTTGACGTTCTACTATGTCAAAAACAGTAAAATAAGGTTTATACTTTTTTAATTCATCGATTTTTTGTTTATTTGGATTAGTTAGAGGATGTTCTCAGTTAGAAATGTGTTTATTAAGATTTTTATGGTATTTTGAGATGTTTTCATATTAAAATAAATTAAAAATTGAATTTTTTATCCCAAAACTTAGATCTTTATTTTTCAATCACTAGAAATGACTTGAAAATTCCCTATTAACGGACAAGTTATTTGCCCTAACAAACAAACATGTTGTTTGTTTTTTAATTTTATGCACTTTTGGTTAACTTTTTATTTAAATTTTAATTAATATATCCTTTTCTTGTTTTTACTTTTCATTAATTTTTTGTTTTTAATTTTAATTAATTTCTTCTCTCCTTCTCTCTTATGTTTTATTATTTAATTTCATAATGCTTCAAGGAGATTATTATAATTTTCTTTAATTTGTTTCCTTTTATATTTTACATAAAAATATATTTACATGATTTATTTATAAAAATATAAAACATTTTTTTCTTAGAAACCATAATTAAACTCTAAAATGAAATTAAAAACATATAAAAATAAAAAGAATAGTAGGGATTAAACATTTGCATATTTATTTGTCTTTTACTTTTGACTAAGAACATTAGCATTTTGCTTTAATATTTAATTAACTTTAGAATTTTATTAGTTTACATTTTTTATATTATTAAACATAAACAATATCTTTAAGTTTTTTTAATTAAAACATATCATGATATTTAAAAACACATTCATAATATTGATTTTTTTTACATTAAAAATTAATTTAAAATCCCAATAAGAGTGTAAAACTAGTTAAAAACTAAAAAAGGTTAATGATATATTGTAAAATGAAAGATAAAACATTACAAATTAATATATTATGTTTAATTCTTTATCCTTAACTAATAGGATAAAATAATCTTTTTTATAAAATTTCATGGTCATTGATAAATTAATTCGAAACAATTTAGTTTGAGTATTTTTTTTCATATAGAGTAAAATAACTTTGTTGCTTTTAAAAGCAAAAAAAATTTAAAACCTTTGTTAAAAGGTTATTTTATCTTTTTAATTTTTGTTACACAACAACAAATTGATGTAGATACCCTCAAAAGATAAAAGAATATTGAACTAGATGAGTTTTTGATTTTTTTAATATTTAACATAGATAAATAACAAATTTAACTTTTTTTAAAAAAAATCTAATACCGGTTTGAAAAGATATTTTTATCTTTTCTATATAGTGATACCATTAAAAGTTGTTAAGTAATTAAACATGTTAAAATATTATTAAATAAAAACATTGATGATGTGTGCTATACATGCTTGGTTATTCCCTATGTTTTTTTGGACGCTTGGTTATTCCCTATGTTTTTTTGGACAACATGTAAAGAGTCATTCAATGTCTAAAACAACCAATCACCATGTTATCCAATGCATTTGAAAGTGGTGAAGCTAATAGAGTGGTAGTTATAGTGATTTAGTTATGGTTGATTTTTTTTCTTTTTTTTTTTAATTTTCTTCTATAGATTTTGGTATTCACGCTAAACCTTTAAAAATTCAATTGTATTGTTCAATTTGCATTCATTTTGAATTTGATTATTATCCTTTTTATTTATATTTTTTTATTTTAATTCTTTTTAAAATTTATTATTTTTATATTTCATCTCTCAACCTTTTATTTTATTAAATTTTTATATCTAATTTAATCACTATTCTTTTAGTTGTTATGTTTTTTTATCCTTTGCTTTATTTAGTTTTTTTTAATTAGAATTTTTTTATCTTTTTCTTCATCTATTTTTCTTTTGAATTCATTTTCTAATTATTTTCTTTCATTTAGTTTTTGAACAAGATTTGGTCTTCAACATTTTAATTTTAATTTTTTTTATCATAGAGAATTTTTCTTCAATACTCTTTAATGTCTAGCTTCTACAACGTAATCCCAATCTCATGCATCGGGACACTGATTTTGAAAATTAATCCCGTTTAAATTTAGTTTTAATTAGATTCTTTCTAAAATTTATTGTTTTAGTTTTGTCATTCAATATTGAGTTATTAGACATTGAACTTCATGATTTGTTCTATTTTTTTTTATGGATTTATCCTTATGAGTCGTGGGTTAGTCAAGTTAATTCAAATTGACTAGAGATTTTTTATGAAATTAATTTTTTTAAATGTTATTATTTATATTAAATTATTGACTCTTGAGATTTGTGATATGATGTTTTCCACTTTCTTTTTTATAATGTTAACTTATATTTTTTTTATTATTTTTTTATTAATTTAATTTTGATTTTTTTTAAATAATAATCTTGATCTGATATCATGTTTGGCGTATTAATAGAATTAACTTATGTAGACTCGGATTTTTTTCTTTGACTTTTTTTTTAAATTAATTTTTTTTTATTTCCATTCTTTTAAATTAAGTTATTAAGCTTTAAATTTAATAATTTTTTATAAAATTATTTTAATTTTATATTTTAATTTACATGCTGATCAAATCAACCTGATTAATTTTATAATCAAGATATGTTTTTTATATTAAGAAAAATTTAAGCTAGCACACAATATAACCATAACCATGTGCGGCAAGAATAGTTAATTCTAATTAGAAACTTCCTCTACATGTTCGACGCTTAAGAACAAAAATATACTCTCACGAATTCAAAAAAATATAGAAACAACCATCACCACTATTTTCTTTTCTTTTTTTCTTTTTTTTCTCATTCAAAGCCCACTTGACATAAAACTACAAGGAACCCTTTTTTCTTTTTTTTTTTCTCTTTTTGGTTCAAAAACCGTAAGCAACTAAAAGACACGTTTCCAATGTGAAAACTAGTCACAACAAACAAGACAAAGCACTCATCTATGTAAGCTAACCTATGAGTTATAGGGTTAATGATGTTTTATTAAAATAAAATCGTCTCGTTCTTCTTATAGATATTCTAGAATCAATCCATGATGGAGGACTTATTCTTGCTTCGATCTTTGAAGATTGACTATTTGATATTTGAACTGGCCAGTGCGCTTTTCACCAGTTTTTTTTAACCTGGTTGGGTAGTTGACTTGCTTCAAGATATTAATTACAGGTTTTAACGGGATTATCGGATTATTTGATTAATTTTAATTTTTTTATAAATTAAAATAATATTATTTTGATAAAAAAATAAAAAAATAATTTAAAAATTATAACTAAAATTTTAATTAAATCTTCTTGGATCATTTAGGTGAATCGGTCATGTCAACTATCTTTTTAATTACCCTTATTTTTTTTTATAAATCCAGTCAATTATCCACCCATGTTGAGATGTGTAATATTTTTTGTGATGCTACTAATGAGTTGAGTTGGATGAACGTTATCTTATATAAACCCACCTAGAGTAAGTAGTGGCTTTCATACTCATTCTAATCCACATAATTCTTATATGTATAATATTAATCAATATAACTCATCAAGGATCAATGCCCACCTACTGTGTTGTTAGGAATTAGATCATCTTCAAAACTCAATCCAAAATCACATTCTTGGTTAGATTTCAAGTAAAACATGTAATTTTAGATAATTTAAGGCATAAGAACATAATTTATTTATTTTTTACTATAAAATTAAATAGAGATTCTTTTTCTATTTTTAACCATAGCTTGACATGCTATCCCCTGTGATATTAGGATATAAATTTCAGAGTTCATGATTTATGCTTTTTCTAAAGGTGAGCACAATCATAAGATAAAGCATTATCTTTACACTGCATACATATAGTTGAGCACAATCAAAAGGCAAAGCATTATCTTCACACTTTCCATTCCCATAAAATGAAATTGTGGGTTGTATCGTGGATGTGTTGAAAACTCATTGAAAATGATAAAAATGAGTAAATTATTTTTTTTAATGAAATAATTAGTTAAATTCTTTGTTTTAGAAAGATCTAGTTTTAAATATTTATATTTTCATATTAAAATGTAATTTGATATTTTTTTCATCACAATTAAATACTTTATTTCCTAAAATACCCTGCATTTAAATCAAATTTTCATTTCTTATTTAATACAAATAAAATTAAAGTATTTAGAAAGAATAATTTAAAATTCAAAAAAAATAATTAATAATCAACCTTGGGCAGGAGACTAACTTATCCCTTTCAAAAATAGAGAAAAATAATAATAAGAAAAAAAAAATAGAATTAAACTATATATAATTTATTCAAGAAGAAAAGGCTCATCCCAAAACAAGCACATAAGTCCAAAAATATCTTTTTATTCAATAGGAGAAAAGTTGATACTTTTGCCTTAATAATTTTCATATATGCTGGGAAATGTAAAAAAACCTTTTGGGCATTTCATTTTGATATATTACAAATTATCCGTGCTGTCAATTGTCTGTGGGCCGATAACCCACGTGGGTTTTTTTTTTGTTTTTTTATAGCTTTTTTCCGCAAATTTCGGAGAAATTAAGAATGGTCATTACTACGTTCACAAAGCTCTATTATAGTTTGAATTTAATTTTCTTAGCTTTTTGATGAGTCAGCAGATTTAAGTTTAACTAAGTTTATTGCATTATTAAATAAAACGTGAATTTAATTCCACGTGTATAACCTATTTTATAGTATTTTTTATAATCTCTAACAGATTATTTGAATTATTTATAAGTAATTATTTTTAGCATTTATTAAATAAAATGTGTGGTTTTAATTGAAATTTTATTTTTTTGTCTCATATTTTACGAGAAGATTCCATGCCTTTCTTGCAATAATAAAAGAAAAGAAACGAGAAAAGGAGTTTCATTACTTATTACTTTTATTAAAATATTATTTTCACATTTCATTTCAAATTTTTAGATAAGTCATATGGTGAAAACAATAATTATCAAAATATAAATATAATATTCTAGGATCTCTTACACATAATAAATATAATTACATATTAAAATAAAAATATGATAATAAATGATTTAATATTTCTTGTAAATTTTGATTTTGATCACATATATTTGATAATTATCTATGGTTGGAATGTTCTACCAAAAAATCTAGAAATAAAGCCTTATAAATTATTAGCTGTTTGATACTAATATTTATATTATGAAATTTCTATGTATTTTTATACTGAAATTAATTACGATTATTACTACAATCTTTCTAAATTATTTTATCAAAATAAATAATTTATTTTAATAAAAATATATTCATATTTCATGAATATGAATAAGTAACGTATTATGTGACCAAAAGGTTTTTTTTAGAGTCCGACTAACTTTTACTACAATATTATGACATTAGTTAATTTTATGTGAATAGAACTTAACAATATATATATATATATATATATATATATATATATATATATATATGAATAAAACTTTTATAAACTTTTGTTTCAATAAATCTTTTTAATAATCATCAAACTTTGTCAAAAGGAATAATACACATTTTGCTAATCATGTTGTCTAAAGGGGTAAAAGAAAATAATATAAGACAACAATACTTTTTTATATATAAAAAAAAATGAGGAAGCAATTTTAATAATTTGATGAACTTTGATGTAGTTTTATTATTTTAAAATTGTATTATTATTATTACTTCTTTTTTAAGCAACTTGGGCAAAATAAAGAGCTAATTATTTACTACATATGGTAAGAGTGATTTAAGCTTATTTCATGTTATTTAGAGTTTCATGTTGTTAATAAATAGAAAAAAAAATAGGATTGATTTATTTTTTAGATTTTAATATCTTCTTTCAATTTTGGTTTTTACTTTTCGTATTTACGGATACGGTGAATTTATATATTAATATTGGAGATATATTATAATATTAATATTTTATTGAATGTATTATAATATTAAAATTATTTACACGTACGCATGCATAGTTGTTCTCTACTACGTTTGTAACAGAGATACACTCGTGAGGTTAGATGTTTTTTTCTTTTTATTGTGCAAAAAATTATATTTAACATTTATATAGAAAACACATTTTTTAGAAAAATTTGTAATTCTAGTCATTATTATCTAACTGGTCAAATAAATTAGTTTTATTTAAATTAGATAATAAAAAGAAAGCAAATGATTATATATAGAAATTTTTTAAAAATAATCATGATATTTTAAAAAATATTCTTTTGAAAAATAATAAATAATGTTGCTAAATTTTAAATGTATTAAATATAAAAAGAAAATAAATTTAAAATAAATAGTGCGGGACAGATTGCCTCAACTAAATAAAGAGACGAATGACAGCCATTTAAGCAAGTGCGAGACAGATTGCCTCAACTAATTATGTGATAAATATTTCTCTCCAACTGAGACTGATACGTTGCAGCCCATAAAATGCCATTAACAGGGACTGTTGAGAAGTATGGGTGATATTTTTTTTAAAAAAATTTTTATATTAAATTTTTTAATTTTTTTTGTTGTATTTCCAAGAAAAATCATCATTTCTACAAAATTAAAAATAGAGGCACCAAATTGAACTTTTTCTACAAAATTCTAAGTTGCCACTTATTTTACTCACCATTTCTGATTTGATCCTATTTTTTAATCTCACAACTCCTTAACAAATAAAAAACAAGTGGACTTCAATTTTGCCTTAAAATAATTAAATCAAGTGAGAAAAATATCTAAAGATCAAAATAAAAAGTTCAAAAATATATACTATTCCAATTCACACTAAAAGCCAAGCAAAGATAATGAACAATAAAAAATTATTGCAATATAATCACTTGAAGACTTATTTTTTTTAATAATTTATGCATACAAATACTCTAGCCTTTTTTTTTCAATAAATACCAATCATATTTAGATATTTAATAATTTATGCATACAAATATTCAATTTGGTTTTATTTGATATTATGGTTTAATTATGTTTTTTAATAGTTATTATTTTAGCTTTATAATAAATTTTTTAAGTGTTTTTATATCATTTTAATATATTAAAAATAAAAATAAATTTAATAAATTGAAAAATAATATTATTTTAATATATTTTTAAGATAATGCTTTGTAGATTCACAAGGAACAGAATGTGAGCGTGGAAAGAATGGTGTGTTTGTTATCATGATTTTATTTTGGCTTGGAATGATGGTTATAAAAAAATTAGTAGAACTTCAGGTAGATTCAGCTGATATATAGCTTGTGGTAATGGAGGGAAAAGGGCGAGGCTGTGCTGGCTCATCCTATTTTTTCATATAAATTCCTGAATTGTTAAAATAATACTTTTCCAAAACAGATTAACTGAAAAAATAGCACAAACTAAAATAATTTTTCTTTTTAGAAATAACACCAACTAATTTTATTTTATTTTTTGAAAATTAAATAACATTCTAGGAATCTTTTCATTTTATTTTCCAATTGAAACTGTTTGATAACAGAAATATCAAGCCAAAAGAATACCATACCCCCTTCTTTTTTCTTTTTATATGACAACAATTAAATTAAATTGCTAGATTTTTCTAGAAGAAAACATCAACTGATACTTTTAGTTTTTTGACCCACAAAAAAAAAATTATTTTTTAAATATTTTTAGTTGAAAATATATTAAGATAATATTTTTTATTTTTTAAATTTATTTTTAATATTAGCATATCAAAACAATTTAAAAACATCAAAATAATTAATTTAAAATAAAAATAAAATATTTTTAAATTTAACACAAACACATTACTATCATTATTGTTATGTGAGTAGAAAAATTTGCACCATCGAAATATACATTCTCTACTTTCAAGGATTTATTTAAAAACATAATTTTTTTTGTTTTAAAATATATTAAAATAATATTTTATTTTTAAATTTATTTTTGTTAATACTGAGGCATGTAAGAGGTCTCTTTCCAGGTTAAGATTCGGATACATTTGTCCACAAGAGACATGCAACTCCTGGAAGTCCTGAATAGCACCTAAGTCCCATTAGAAAAAGATAACAAAGGGTAGCATTGGGCTCGTACTGCACAAAGTCTTGAGGTACGTATTCTCTTAACACGGAATCAGTCCATTGAAGGTATTACCATAATATTCCAGTCATCCAAATATGACTTATGCAATGATAGTAATTGTCCAGTAAATGGATAATATTAATTTCCAAGATCTCGTAAGATTAAGACTATTTCACAAACTTGTGAATCAAAAGATCTATGATCTTACTCCTGAAATCCTTCCTGATGAGGAAGAATATTTTCAACAACCTCAAAACATTGATCTATCCTTTAGATTAAGAATGTTTATTAGTATTAAACGTAAACTGTTTAAGTTTATACAAGAACAAGAAGACTCTCCAGAGCCTCCAGAAGATCCACAGGATCTAGTAACAAACTTAGAAGATATTGTAAATGGTTCTGATATAGCAACATCATAGTAAAAGATGAGTTTAAAAATTTGATATCAGAGCCTACTAAAGATTGCAGGACCATGAGTTCGCCAAAAGACAACCAGATGTTTGAAGAAAACATCTTTGAAGAACATGACATGTTTGCTCAAGACTTAGTCGTTAATCAGTCGATCCTTGAACAGGTAAATAAAACTTCTTTATCCTTATCTCCTGATGAAGTTTTTAAAACATTAGGTATGATGAAAAGATTTAAAAATCAGATCAAGTCTTGTAAAAACCATGTTATCACACGTATTTCAACAAGAGAGTACCCTCTCGATATTAAGCACACACATGGCCTAACAGAAATACCTCTCATTCTCAGTGATGAGATTAACCAGAAGTTGTCCAAACTTCATCCAGAAATAGCTAAGACCATTAGCTACATATATATAGGCACAATTAAGATTATGCTTAAATCTATCTTTAGAACAGGTATAAACTCTCCAATTAAGCTAGGTATAAACTCTCCAATTAAGCTTGCTTTATTGGATAAAAGAATGATATATCCTAAAGATGCAATCTTTGGAGGAATCCAAGAAACCTTGCATATGATAAATTTGTGTTCGTTGCAAATCCCTAAATAGGTGTTCCCCTTGATACTAAGAATATTAATTCCATACTCTATCTTGCATATAAGTTTGACATGATATTATGAAAGAAGAAGATATTCCTTTTATAATAATAACCTATAAGATAGAATATTTTTTAAGCAATAGTCATCATAGCATGAACTTCAAAGTCAATAAAAAAATTTCCATTAAAAAAATCTTTAAAGACATCAAATGTACCATTTCAAGAAACCAAGCCTCTGTTTGGGCTATAAATTTAACAAGAAAACCTTTGTTAGGACAAAAACAGTATATAAGAATTTTTAAAGAATATAAAACTTCTCAAACAAGAGATATCAATATCTGTTAAATAAATTACCATCCTGATAGGGAAAGAGGAATTGCTAGATCTCTAGCTAGAATTGAAGGATTGCCACCTTTTGACCATCTCTCTTAGAATTAGGTCATTAAGTCTTAATTTAGAATAATGACTATGTTTGAAAATCCATATATATATTTTAATAAGAAATATATAGAATTGCTAATACAACATGTCCAGAGAAGTCTATTGTAGTTCGCCTTTAATGGAGGATAAGGAATTGGAGGATGTTTTATGCATCTCAATAATCTTAACAGTACTATAAGTACCTGTTTAATTTTATTACATCATATTTATGAAAAATTTGGTATTAGTACCTGATTGTGCATCAAAAATATCATTAAGTCTTTTATTTTATATATATATTTATTATTTTTATTTGGATTTTTATAATAATTGATGTGCTTTTTAGTAATGAAGTTTCTTTTAATGTTTTGCTAGGTTTTTGGAGTTTAAAAGGATTATGTCAGAAAATTTAACGTCGGAATTCAAAACAAAGAATTGAAGAGAAATTTAGTTGAAGTTTGAAGCAAATTTTGGTTTAAATAAGTGCTCTAAATTTCCCCCAAAAAATTAATTCTATTCCAATTCTAGAAAAAATTATCATATGATTTATTTCAAGCCCAAACTTGCCTTATATTATGTGCAAACTTCAACCATCAAACACTTAAGATTTCAATGTCAATCTTAACCTAAATAATAGGTACATTTGGATTCTTATATGATGCTTAAATTCAGCCCCAAATCAACCATCAAATCAGTCCAAGTACAATCCATGATCTTACATGTCCACATAATAAATAACAATTGATTTATTTTGGGTAATTTATTGATCCAAGAAGGCAAGCATATAGATGGAAAGTTGGAGGGGATATTGTTACATTATTTTGGGTAAAAAAAAAAAGAGACAGTTCATAAATGAGAAAGAAAAACGTGCACCAAAGTGGTTGTAAAGCTGGACTGATTTGATTTTTCAGAACAACTTTTGGTTTTTTACCCATAACTTTTGACTCAAGTATCCAAATAAGTTATTATTTAATGATCTATAAAGGTGATAGAATTTCGTATAAATATATCTCTAGACATCTCTAGAAAAGACTTTTATGAGGGTCTAAATTGCTATCCAAAGATAGCATTATATTTGTGTCTGAATTTTTACTGAAATTGTGTTGTGTTCTTCTTTGTAGATTTAAGTTCTTTAGTTTGTAAAACCTATGTTTCAGTTTGATTTAAGTTATTTTATATTTATTAAGGTGTTCTTATATATAATCTTGGTTGGCTAATCTCTTTCTTGGATCCAAATCAAGGATGATAGTGGTTGAGGTGAGTTCTTTAATATATGAATGAATCTTTATGTTTATCTTCTCATTTTCTTCATGAATGTTTTATTATTGCAAGGAAATTTTAGAAATCATTTAGGTAATGTTATAATCTTGAATTTTTATGCACATATTTTAGTTTTGGTATAAAGATTGTTTGATTCAATGTCTTACTTAATATGAAAGTACTTGTTCATTCTTAAGCAATAATCAATCTTCATCTTTTTAAACTTCATTGTAATATCTTTCGATCTAATATCACCATCATTGATATTAAGTTGAGTTATCTTATATATCTTAAAAGAATCACCAATATATCACCATTAAAATTGATTTGGACCAATACTTACTTTTTCTTGTCATTTAAAATCTATTTACACGTTTTCATCTTTAAAAATAAATCTATCAATTATTTTCAACCAAATTATTGTTAATTTAATTTCTCTTGATTTTTTTTATTACCTAGCTTAATTTTCAGATCTAGCTCTCTATGGATATGACCTCGATCTTATCAAGTTAATTGCTACATCACACACTCATGTACTTGCAAGTTAAAATAAGTCGATCATAAAAAGCGGTCAATCAATACTAAACCAATAATTAAAGGTGAATTAACACCACCTTTACCAACAATATACCCCGAAAAGGTAGATAATAGGTTAAAATACCTAGTAAAAAGAACTAATACATAGTACAACTAGCTAGTTTTACAACTAGATATACTAGAAAAAAAAGTTAGAGAAATAGAACAGAGATTATCTAGTTTAAAACAATTAAATACTGATGTCACCAACTTATTAAAATTTGATCTTGTCAAATTAGAACAAGTCTTAGAGCATGTTAGAAATATAGATTCTAAAACATGAGCAACTCAGAAAAAATTGATAAACTTGAAAGGTTGGTTATACAACTAACAAGTGAGTTTAAAGAACTTGAGTACAGGTAAAGTGCACAATTACAGGAACATGTAGAAAAAGCCTAAGCAATGACAATAGCAGCAATGTGACAAGACCTCTTGGAGGTTCAGACAATGATCTTGTCTCTTATAGATCTTGTAAAGTAATGCCATTGCAACAAATAGATAATCGACAATCTTGAAAAGAGACCAGAATAATAGGTTTCAGTCACACCACAAACAGTTACACCAATTGATAAAGGTAAGACTACCATGGAAATAAAAAGAGATAATCAATCTCCAATAAGTATTAGGCCAGCTTCCAAAATGAGTTATATAAAAGAACAACTTTTAGAATATTTTATGGCTTATAACCATAATGAATTTACTAACAAGGTGATTCAAGTCTTTAGCAAAACAGATCCTGAGATTGAATAGGAAAAAGACAAGGAAATCAATATGCTTGTGATAATTCCAAAACAAGCCAATTTCAAAGTTGATATTAGTGAAGAAGAAGACATAAGAGAAACAATTGGAGTAAAAACCTTAGCAACAAGAGCTTTAAGAAACATACCACCTCGACATCATTCAACTAGCTATATGAGCACAATGGTCTAAGGTGCTTCCTGATTTGGTAAAACAACCTGATATAAAAAGGTATAATATACCTGATGACTATATTCTCCAATGAAAGTTCCTAGGAGACATGTTAAATGTTAACTGTGTCACTAATAAAAAGAAAATAATTGAAACATGGCATAATACCATAAGACTTATCATCCAAATAGAGGATAATCTAAGAGATGATTATGATTTAATCTTAACACTAATTCAAAACAAAACTGTGGGAAATACACATAGGTTTATTAAAGGAATTGACATGACTCCTTTCATGCAAGGAACAAGTAAGGACTTTTTACAACATGTTGTAAACCTCATATATTGTTTCTTTTGTAGATCAAACTATCTTACATATGGTAAAGCAACCTGTTTAAGGGAAGAAGAAGAAGCGAGGTCACAACTAGTAAGATTATAATTATGTAATTTATGTCACTTAAAAGCATTCTACTATGATTATGAAAAGCATCTTTTATATATTCCCAGTCAACAATAGCAATAATACATAGAAGCATTTCTTAGAAAAATACTGTATGTAGGTATGAAAGTACTAGACAAATATCAATCCTTACCCTTGATAACAAGACAATCACTTGCAGCAGCAAAAATGTTAGTCACCGACTATATGGAAAAGATTATCAAGAAAAAATGATAACAAAACAAATGAAAAATGTTAATCTATGTTGTAAAGAATTTGTAGGCCTAGAGATAATGTATGACTGTAACACACCTCAAACAATGAAGAAGTGGAAGAGACGCCTAAAACAGAAACATTTCAAATGGCAGACAAAGAAAAAGAAAAGATATCAAAAGTACATTTATAAAGAAAGGCCTCAGCGACCTTATAAAAGACCTTTTTTTCAAAAAATAAAAGAAGCAAGGATACAAACAAGACATAATATCTAAATAACCCACTCAACAATTGTCAGCATAAAACGACAAGAGTAAGTATTGCCCTCAAGGTAAGAAAACATGCAAATGTTGAGTTTGTCAAGAAATAAGACATTATCGCTATGAGTATCCTAAGGCTAAGAAAAGTGATAAAACTAATCACTTAAAAGTAATCCTCGACACTGTCAAGGAATCTTTTGTCCTAGTTCCACTAGGGTCCACATGGTCTCGCATCTCAGACAGTAAAGAGGAATTTTACCTCCTTGTAAGTGCTTATTCACTACCCATTAGTGACAATGGTGTGTCCATAACTGATAGCTCAAATTCAGAGTAATCTAGATGCCAATTTATGATTAGGATGATGACACAATGTGGGATGATGTCGCACTAGAAGAAAACTTAGATTTAGTTTCTTTTGCAAGTTATATGAACTATTTGCACAATATAGCAGAATTTTCATCTTTCATAATCAATAATCAAGGACATATTGCTGTTATCCCAAAGGTAACTAAAGCCTTCTTCCAAGTTAAACTTGGTTTCCTTGAAAGTGGAAAACATAATAGTAAGACTCTACCTCCTAAGCTTGAAAATATTGTACAAAATTCAGATTTTATGCAAAAAAATATAAAGGAGTTGGATAATATATTATCCGACCCATCTTTCACTCTTTTTAATTCTTTAATGAACATAACACAAATTGAAGAAAAATTAACAGTTGTTTGCAGTGAAAACCCATTGGACCTAAGAATCTAAAAAAGATCTCTCACAACATCCATTTGATTATTGGATCCTAATACTGTTGTCAAAGTTCCTCTAATGCAGTATACCCCAGTTGACAGGGAAGAATTTGCAAAACAAATCAAGGAATTACTAGAAGCTGATCTCATCAATCCTAGTAAATCCCCACGCTTTAGTCTAGCATTCCTGGTAAATAAACATTCCGAATAGAAGCGAGAAAAACAAAGAATGGTCATCAATTATAAAAAGATAAACATCAAGACCAAAGAAGATGAATATCTTCTCCTAAAGAAAGATGATCTCTTAGATATGGTAAGAGGTAGAAGGATCTCCTCTTCATTCAATTGTAAAAGTGGATTTTGGCAATACTCTTACAAATTATCTTAGTAAGGAATTTATAGAATCATGTCAAAAGAGCTAAACCAAAAACTCCATCAAGTGGAAGGAAAGATCCACAGAACAAAGTAGTTCATTGTCAAAAAACAAATGAAGCTTCAATGGCTTGAAGAAGAAAAGGGTAAGATCATTTCTATTATCGGACATTGAGCTGTCTTTATCTTCCTTGTCGGCCATGTGGACATCTTTGTTAATGTATAGTTGGCAACTATTATACTTTTAGAATGTTTTTATTGTAAGGGTAGAGATCTTTAAGTCTTCATTGTAGAATATGGATTCAAAATCAACAACAAGCTGACTGTCTCGTCTTTCTAGTGTTTCACTAGAGTCTATTTTGATCAACACATGTTTAGTTTGGTAATTGATCCTTAGTTTGCTATCTTTGAAGATCTTTCTTTATGTTTAAGAACAAGGCTTAGCTGTTGAGCTCTCATTTTTGGGATTTTTTTCATCCAACTTAGGTGTTGGTTCCATTAATCCTTCTATGCAAAGAGTTACATCTTTTTTTAAATAAAAGGCCTATAACACGACAAAAAAATTGATGTCTTCTTCCAAGTGCAGGAGTGTCAAAGTAATAAATAACTCGGCAAGACCGGGGTCGAACCACAACGACGTTAATTATATAAATTATAGATGACAATAATACAATAATAATAATAATAATAACAACAATAACAATAACAATAACAATAGTAGTAGTAGTAGTAGTAGTAGTAGTACTAATAATAATAATAAAGAAAAAGAAGGAGAAGAAAAAGAAAAAGAAGATGAGAACTTCGAGATGGAATATTAATGTAAAGATTAAAAAATGATAATAACAAATGTCAAGGTTAGAGAATCCACTAATGGTATGTGACACGACTAAAAGGTTGATGTCTTCTCCCAAGTGCAGGAGTGTCGAAGTAATAAATAACCCGGCAAGACCGGGGTCGAACCACAGAGAGGTTAATTGTACAAATTATAAATAACAATAATACAACAGCAATAACAATAACAATAATAGTAATAATAATAATAATAATAATACTAATAATAATAATAATAATAATAATAAAGAAAGAGAAGAAGAAGATGATGATGATGATGAGAACTTAGAGATGAAATATTAATGTAAGGATTAAACAATAATAATAACAAATGTCAAGGTTAGAGGTTCCACTAATGGTATATCAAACAAGTATAGTATAAACTCTTATTATTGAATTGGAAACCACACACAAAGGAGGTTCCAATCAGATTATATATTGTTAACATGATTACATTAGTCATCTTATTCAATTAATGCTAATACTTGTAAATCTCGTCAAGCATTCATGATTATAACTTATGTTAACAACAAATCAAGTTCCTTTCATAGCTCAGGTGTCGGTTATACCATACATTATGGGCTATGAAAGTGCCAAGCATTTGTTGTACCAAGTGTTATACAACATAAATCAAGATTAGTCATTTAACAAGCAAAGTATTAAAGAGTGAACAAGATAACAAATATAAAACATGTTAGTATCAAACATTAAAGTCCATATTAAGTTTACATTATACTTATTCTCACACCATTAGTGTAACCTTTTCACCTTGACATAATTAACTTAGCTAGACATAATGAAAGAAAGCAAAATAGATAAACAAAATAAGAACATAAAAGTTAACTAAGTAAAGGAAAGGAAATGAAAGGCATAAACTTAATATTAATGAAAACAAAGCATAAACACTACAAAAAATACAAAGAGAGAAAGGAAGAACATGATCTTGATCTGGAAACCAAGATGCCTAAATGAATGGCAAATGCCTCCTTTTATAGGCCAAAATTAGGAACTATTGATTTGATGACTAATTGATAAGTGGGTGGCCAACTTTTGACTTGGTGACAATCCTTATCTTCTCTTGTCTGCCCAAAACGTCATTGATAACGTCAAAATTGGAGCCAGCTGAAAACATGAAAGTTGTAGGCAATTGTCTCAGATTTCTTGTGTAAAAACTTCAGCTCATTTGGACTTCTAGAACTCCAGATATGGCCAAAATACCGAATAGTGCTCGGACTGGAAGACAGATTCGGGCTTCTTTGTTGTTGCTACAATTTGGACTTGATAATGGCCTTTTTAGATCTTGGGCTCCATATGAAAGTTGTAGGCCTATATCTTACCTTTCCATCCATATAAATTGGACCTAAATCTGAGATCTGTAGCTCCAGATATGACCCAATTACCGAACAGTGTTCCGGCTTGGATTGCACCGACATCTCTTTTCTAAGTTTGGCCATCTCTTTATCCTTACAATTTAAGTTCTTCAAGTCATCAATCAATCCTTTCATTATGGGATAGATCTGCATTAAAAATAGACATTTACCATAAATTATAGGTATCTTATATTATTACATACATTATTATAAAACATATTTTAGTTAAGGAGTTATTGATACTTCAAGTGCAAAATGATGATATAAAACCATGATAAAAATGCACTTTTAAGTACTAATCAGTATGCCAAACATGTATAGTATAAACTCTTATTATTCAGTTGGAAACCACACACAAAAGAGGTTTCAATTTGATTATAGATTGTTAACATGATTATATTAGTCATCTTATTCAATTAATGCTAATACTTGTAAATCTTGTCAAACATTCATGATTATAACTTATGTTAACAACAAATCAAGTTTCTTTCATAGCTTAGATGTCGGTTATACCATACAGTATAGGCTATAAAAGTGCCAAGCATTTGTTGTACCAAGTGTTATACAACATAAATCAAGATTAGTCATTTAACAAGCAAAGTATTAAAGAGTGAACAAGATAACAAATACAAAACATGTTAGTATCAAACATTAAAGTCCATTTAAGTTTACACTATACTTATTCTCACACCATTAGTGTAACCTTTTCACCTTGACATAATAAACTTAACTAAACATAATGAAAAAAAGAAAAATAAATAAACAAAATAAGAACATAAATAAGATAAAAGTTAACTAAGTAAATTAAAGGAAATGAAAGGCATAAACTTGATATTAATGAAAGCAAAGCATAAATATTACAAAAAAATACAAAGAGAGAAAGCAAGAGCATGATCTTGATCTGGAAACCAAGATGCCAAAATGTATGGCAAATGCCTCCTTTTATAGGCCAAAATTGAAAACTATTGATTTGATGACTAATTGATGAGTGGGTGACCAACTTTTGACTTGGTGACAATCCTTATCTTCTCTTTTATGCCTAAAACATCATTGTTAATATCAAAATTAGAACGATTTGAAACATAAAAGTTGTATGAAATTATCTCAGCTTTCTTGTGTAAAAAATTCAGGTCATTTGGACTTCTACAACTCCAGATATGGGCTAAACACTAAACAATGCTTGGGCTGGAAGACAGATTCAGACTTCTTTGTTGTTGCCATAGTTTGGACTTGAAAATTACCTTTTTAAATCTTGGGCTTCATATAAAAGTTGTAGGCTTATATCTTACCTTTCCATCCATATAAAGTAGACCTAAATCTAAGATCTACAACTCTGTACTTGTTGCCATAGTTTGGGCTTTATATGTGTTCCAGTTTGGACTGCATAAACATCTCTTTTTTAAGTTTGGCGATCTCTTTGCCCTTTCAATTTCAATTCTTAAATTCATCAATCAATCTTTTCATTTATGTGATAGGCCTGAATTTAAAATGAATATTTACCATAAATTAAAGGTTTCTTATATTATTAGATATATTATTATAAAACATGCTTTAGTTAAGGACTTATTGATACTTCAAGTGCAAAAATGAAGATATAAAATCTAGATAAAAATGCACTTTTAAGTACTAATCACGCCCCTCAACCAGCTTATTACTAATCCTTAGTAATCAAAGTGTTAAAATAAAAAAAATACTTTGCAAATTTCACAAAGCAAGGTATTCATCATTCAACTTTCATAAATCTATCTAGATAAACAAACTCTCATTAAATTTATATCTTTACTCAATAACTCTTAACAAGATATTAATAAATCTTTTTTTTATGCTTAATATATCAACACATAATTATAGAGCTTTTCTTGGAAGAAAACAAAATTTTTGTTCTAATGTTTAAGGTTAACTTTCTTGGGTTTAGATTTTTTTTTCTTTTATTTTTTTCTTTTTTAATATATATACATATAACTTAAAATATTATGCATCTTTAACCCATGTAGCGAGCTTTCGGCTAATGACTCTCAAACCAGTTGGTCTTAGGGCATTAGGTATTGAGACACCCCTACGAGCTTAATTGCTTAGATTAAGGAGGCTACGAAACCAAACTTATCTATATTTTTATTATCATCATTTTTTTCTTTTTTTATTTCAAATTATATACCATCCCTTTTCCTTAGTTGTTACCTTTAACGAAAAAACATAAATAATATAATAATGCAATGTGCAACCCACAATCATATGTTTAAGTGTGTGTGTGTGCAAATTAAGGTTTAAGAATATATGTTAAATAAGTATATGAGCAGAATTCAGTGATAACAATGCAAGAGTTTGTAAACCTGAATATTTCAAGAAGTATTATGATAGACCTTTTTAAAAATAGTTGTTAAGATGCATCTTAAGAGTCATAAAAAAATCTTCTTTACTCTGCCATCATAGTAATAATAATTTTGCACATGCTTTATGAAATAGAAAATACAATTAATTAATTTTTTTTTTTTGTTACTACCCTCTTACCCCAACCAGTACGAGACATTGTTCTCAATGTTCTAAGTTAGAAATATAGAGTATAGAAGATATCACCTAAAATAAAAAAACACTGACAAACCTTAAACACACTGAAATAAAAATAAAAAATAATAAAACAAAAGGATAAAAAAATTTACAAATAAAGACTCAAATCTAATCTAAGCTTTTTACAGCTTTTCTTAAATGACCAATTTATGCGACTCATGGAGGGATCAATTACAGGAATGAAAGATTATAGTTGGTTAATCAATTGTTCAGCAGTAGTAGAATAGATTATGATTTATCATGCAGAAGATAGAAATTTCTATTCCACAGCATGATTAAAAAAGACAATAACTTATCATAATAACCACTAACATTTAACAAACCTATGAGTTTATGGTGAATGTGCAGTTGGGTCCAAAAAGAAATATGAAAGATCTATTCCAATATGCCTAGACCACCTAGTAAGGTAATGAAGGCATCAACATGGTTAAACATTGTATTCATTCGAGCAAACATTATGGAGACCTGTAGTTTCTCTCCAATTGTTTTTCCAATGATATCCCCTTGTGCTAAAACTTCAAGAATGACCCTCAAAACTTGACTACTTCCTAAAAATGCAGCTGTTGACACACCTCCTATTAACCCAAAACTACCTCCTCCATACACTAAATGAATCTTTATCTCAACTAGCACCTGACCAAGATGATTTGTTGATTCTAAAAACTCCTTTTCTTTCCTAGGACTAGATGAAAGGAAGGAAGAAAGGATTTTATAAATGAGAAATTAAAAATCCAATCATACCACCTATATGTAGGCCAGCTGGAGTCTCACACACACACTCTTTCTATTTATTTATTTTTGAAAAAGCATATGTATGTATAGGTAGTTGTGATTGTGGTTCACATCTTCCCTTGGTTTTACGTCTAAGAACGGTTTAAACGCCCTCTATGGGTCGAGGATAGGCTTCCCATCCAGTTTTTTTAAAAATTGGCAAACACGTTCTTTTTTAGTTAAATTCCCAAGACTAAGTCAAGCATGTTCTTTATGAAACAGTGGTCATAAATCATGAATTCCACGATGCACATGTCCACTAGGATGCGTCTCAAGAGTTAATAGAAAATTATCTAAAAACTCCTTACTCAAACCATCCTTAATGAATTGTTTTTTATTTTCACAGTTTATAGATACCATTCCTAAAGAACAACATTATGCATTACAAGTCCATCTAGCACATCGATGATACGGAGTACCGTGTGCATTACTTTTAGTCGTTTTGCACGATGTTTCTTTGTAAAAGTGCTTTTACCTGTTCCAGGCATGTGTGAAATGAAGGAATTTGAGGACTCACCTGATAATCAAACCTTTGCTTCAATCAACCAGCGAATATCTTCAGGAATTTCATGATTCATTAACAACCTCAATCTTGCACATTTAGCACGGTAAAGTTTTGTAATCGCATTCTGAGGCTGAGCGGGAAAATACTTTTTCAATTTTTCAAGACTAGTGTCCATTTTCAAATGAGAATTGGAAGAGAGATTCATAGAATTGCACAAATATATACACAAATATTAGTTATTACGGAAAACTAAAGGAACCGACTTAAGTCACGGAGTACCGTTGTCCGCCATTTGACCAGGGTGAATGAAACTATCAAAAATCACTAAAAAAGAAACACAAAAACAATATGAAAAAAAAATAATCTTTATATATAGGATCAACAAATTCAATAGAGGCATTTTCAACAAAAAAATTATCAAAGTAAACTTTTAGACGATGTTCATTTTCCTTAAAAACATGGTCATTCATTAAATTCTCAATATCAAAGGCCCCATAAGGATACACATGTTTCTTAATAAATCGATTGCCTCATCTTGATCTTAGCTTTCTAGGGAATAAATGGAGTTGAGAATTATAAAACAAAACTTTTTGACCAGCATCAACTTTTTGATAATTTTCATAAGTTTTGCAGAATGCATGCATGTCTTTCAACATGGTGGACCAATAAAATCCATTTTGAAAGATTTTTACATTTGTCTTTTTTGACAAGAAATAACTCCCACATGCTTCATAATGACAAAGTTTAATGACACTACTTATCTCATTGTCAGGAATGAATCTTTGGAATATTTGATCAGGACAATATTTGAATAAGTTAGGGTCATCACAATAAAAGTTCTTCACTTTGTTCAAAAACTTTTCTTTGTCTTGAGTACTCCAATTAGTTGGCAAATCTCTTAAAGCAAGAAAATTGATATTTTTATCATACCAAAGCATTGGACTAAGAGAAAGTAGGGATTCGTTAGGAAAGTAATCATCGATTGGTATGATGTCAGATGTTGAATTTGTTGTCACTTTTGACAAAATATTCGTATCAATATTTTTGGTGTGTTTTTCATCCGTGATTTCTTCCTCAATATAAATCATTTGCAAATCTTCAGATTCATCCAACTCATTTTTATTTAAAGTAGATTCAAGTTGATCATAAACTAATTTGTCAATATGATCTACTTCTTATAAATCATTATCATCTCTAAGTTACTTATAAATATTGAAAATATTCATCACCAATGTCATGTTTCCAAATGATACCTTCATCAGTCCATTCCTACAATTAATCAATTCATTAGAAGTTGCAAGAAACGAACACCCTAAAATAACAGGAAATGAATTACATACTTCAACAGGTTCTGTGTCTAAGATAACAAAATCCACAAGATAGATGAATTTATCAACTTGTACTAACAAATCTTTGACTATTCCTCTAGTCACTTTTACAGATCTATCGGCAAGTAAAAGAGTTACAGAAGTTGGTTTTAACTCACCTAAATTGAGACTTTAAAAACTGAATATGGAAGTAAATTCACATCGGCTCCTAGATCAAGTAATGTTCTTTCAATCTTATGTTCTCTAATAAAATAAGAAATTGTAGGACAACCAGGGTTTTTATATTTCAAAGCATTATTGTTTTGAAGAATGACACTTACTTGTTTAGCTAAAAAGGCTTTCTTTTTCACATTTAGTTTCCTCTTCACCGTGCATAGATCTTTCAAATATTTAGCATAGGAAGGAACCTGTTTAATAGCATCCAGCAAAGGTATATTGATTCTTACCTGTGTGAATGTTTTAAAAATTTCAGAGTTGTGATTGACTTTCCTTTATTTGGTTATGGCCTGAGGAAATGGAAGTATTAGTGGGGAATCAGTCGTTTTTTATTTCAATTTTTAGATTCAATTCCTTCCTTACCCTCAGAGATTGACTCATCACCTTTCTCACAAGATTCAAGAGTGGGTTTTTCAATAACCTTACCACTGCAAAGAGTAGTGACTGATTTGACTTGATCAATATGTTGGCTTCCGAAACTACTTGCATTTGCATTGTATTACCCCTTGGAATTTTGTTGTGGTTGAGATGAAAACTTTCCTTTCTCTTCGAAATTGAGAAAAAATATTAATTTTGCAAGATTATCTTTAAAATCTATCATATTTTGAGCAAGTTGAGTATTGATTGTCTCTTACTTTTCAATGAATGCATGCAATGTTTCCTCAAGATTTCTTCTAGGAGTGGAGCATAAGGAGGTGATATCCATGACAATTTTGAAAATTATGGTGTGCTTGAAACGGTGGTTGTGAAGTTTGTACATTGTTATTATCACTCTTTCAACTAAAATTTAGGTGATTTCTCCAACCAGGGTTGTATGTTTGCGAGTATGGGTTGTAGTTAGCCCTTTGGAAACTATTTAAAGTATAGACTTGTTCATGGAAACATTCCTTAAAAGAAGGCAAGGTTGGACAATTACTAGTTAGATGTTCATTTGTTTCACATATTTGACACACAATATTTTCAATAGATTTTAATTGAACATTCTTTTTCAATTCTAGTGCCTCAACTTTTCTAACTAAAGATGCAAACTTGGCTTGGAGGTTGATTAGAACTTAAAAGTGCTTTTTTATCATGGTTTTATATCATCATTTTGCACTTGAAGTATCAATAACTCCTTAACTAAAACATGTTTTATAATAATATATCTAATAATATAAGATACCTTTAATTTGTGGTAAATGTTCATTTTAAATGTAGACCTATCATATAAATGAAAAGATTGATTGATGACTTTAAGAACTTAAATTGCAAGGGCAAAGAGATAACCAAAATTAGAAAAAAGATGTCGGTGCAATCCAAACTGAAATATTGTTCGGTAATTGGGACATATCTAAAGTTATAGATCTCAGATTTAGGTCTATTTTATATGGCTGGAAAGGTAAGACATAGGCCTACAACTTTCATATGAAGCCCACGATCTAAAAAGGCCATTTTCAAGTCCAAATTATTGCAACAACAAAGAAGCCTGAAGTTGTTCTCCAACTCGAGCAATGTTCAGTATTTTAGCTATATCTGGAGTTCTATAAGTCCAAATGAGCTGAATGTTTTGCATAAGAAAGCTGAGATAATTGCCTACAACTTTCATGTTTTCGAGTGGCTCTAATTTTGACATTATGAATGACGTTTTAGGCAGACAAAAAAAGATAAGAATTGTCACCAAGTCAAGAGTTGGCCACCCACTCATCAATTAGTCATCAAATCAATAGTTCCCAATTTTAGCCTATAAAAGGAGGCATTTGCCATGCATTTACGCATCTTGGTTTCCAGATCAAGATCATGCTCTTACTTTCTCTTTTTGTATTTTTTGTAATGTTTTTGCTCTGCTTTCATTAATATTAAGTTTATACCTTTCATTTGCTTTCCTTTACTTTGTTAACTTTTATCTTATTTATGTTCTTATTTTGTTTATCTATTTTTATTTCTTTCATTATGTCTAGCTAAGTTTATTATGTCAAGGTGAAAAGGTTACACTAATGGTGTGAGAATAAATATAGTGTAAACTTAATATGGACTTTAATGTTTGATACTAACATGTTTTATATTTGTTATCTTGTTCACCCTGGTTAGAGAAATAACCCAAATTTTAGTTGGAAAAGTGAGAACAACAATGCACAAACTACACAACCACCATTTTAAGCACACCACAATTTCCAAAATTCTCATGGATATGCACCTCCTTATGCTCCACCGCTTAGAAGAAATCTTGAGGAAACATTGCATGCATTCATTGAAAAGCAAGAGACAATCAATACTCAACTTGCTCAAAATATGATAGATTTTAAAGATACTCTTGCAAAATTAACATTTGTTCTCAGTTTCCAAGAGAAAGGTCAATTTCCATCTCAACCAGAACAAAATCCCAAGGGGCAATACAATTCAAATGCAAGTAGTTCCGGAAGCCAACACATGGATCAAGTCAAATCAGTCACTACTCTTCGCAGTGATAAGGTTATTGAAAAACCCTCTCTTGAACCTTATGACAAAGATGATGAGTTAATCTCTAAGGATAAGGAAGGGGTTAAATCTGAAAATTACAAAGAAAAGACTGATTATCTACCAGCACTTCCATTTCCTCAAGCCATGACCAAATAAAGGAAAGTCAATCACAACTCTAAGATTTTTAAAACTTTCAAACAGGTAAGGATCAATATACCTTTGCTGGATGCTATCAAACATGTTTCTTCCTATGCTAAATTTTTGAAAGATCTATACATTGTGAAGAGGAAACTGAATGTGAAAAAGAAAGTATTTCTAGCCGAACAAGTAAGTACCATTTTTCAGAACAATAATGATTTGAAATATAAAGACCCTGGTTGTCCTACAATTTCTTGCTTTATCGGAGAACAAAAAATTAAAAGAGCCTTACTTGATCTTGGTGCTAGTGTGAATTTACTTCCATATTCAGTTTTTTAGAATCTTAATATAGGTGAGTTAAAACAAACTTCTATATCTCTTTTACTTGTTGATAAATCTGTAAAAGTGCCTAGAGAAATAATTGAAGATGTGTTAGTACAAGTCGATAAATTCATTTATCCTGTGGATTTTATTGTCTTGGACACAGAACCTGTTGAAGCATGTAATTCATTTCCTATTATTTTAGGACATCCATTTCTTGCAACCTCTAATGCATTGATTAATTAAAGATGTGTTAGTACAAGTAGATCATATTGGCGAATTAGTTTATGATCAACATGAATCTACTTTAAGTAAAAATGAGTTGGAGGAATCTGAAGATTTGAAAATAATTTATTCTAAGGAAGAAATCACGGATGAAAAACACACCGAAAAGGTTGATACGGATCTTTTGTCAAAAGTGACAACAAATTCGACATTCCACATCACACCAATCGATGCTTACTTTCCTAACGAATCCTTACTTTCTCTTAGTCCAATACCTTGGTATGATAAAAATAATAATTTTCTTACTTTAGGAGATTTGCCAGCTGATTGGAGTACCCAAGACAAAGAAAAGTTTTTGAATGAAATGAAGAGCTTTTATTGTAATGACCCTAACTTATTCAAATATTATCCTGATCAAATATTTCAAAGATTCATTCCCGACAATGAGGTAAGTAGTGTCATTAAACTTTGCCATTTTGAAGCATGTGGAAGTTATTTCTCATAAAAAAAAGACAGCTATAAAAATCTTTTAAAATGGATTTTATTGGCCCACCATGTTCAAGGACACATATGCATTCTGCAAAACTTGTGAAAATTGTCAAAAAGTTGACACTAGTAAAAAAGTTTTGTTTTATAATTGTCAACTCTATTCATTCCCTAGAGAGCTAAGATCAAGATGGAACAATCCTTATGGGGCCTGTGATATTGAGAATTCAATGAATGACAATGTTTTTAAGGAAAATGAACATCGTTTGAAAGCTTACTTTGATAATTTTCCTAGTGAAAATGAATCAACTGGTTTGAATGATCTTGTAGATAAAGGTTGATTATTTTGTTTTTCTTACATTGTTTTTGTGTTTCTTTTTGAGTGATTTTTGCTAATTTCTCTCACCCCGGTCAAATGGCGGACAACGGTACTCCGTGACTTAAGTCGGTTCTTTCAGTTTCCCATAATAACTGATATTTATGTATATATTTGTACAATTCTTTGACTTCCAATTCTCATTTGAAAATAAACACTAATCTTGAAAAATTAAAAAAGTATTTTCCCACTCTGCCTAAGAATGCGATTACAAAAATTTACCGTGCTAGATGTGCAAGATTGAGATTGTTAATGAATCATGGAATTCCTGAAGATATTCACTGGTTGATTGAAGCAAAGGTTCGATTATCAAGTGAGTCCTCTAACTCCTTCATTTCACACATGCCTGGAACAGGTGTATGGAGATAAAGATAAAGATCCTGATGAAGCAATGAAGTATTTAGACTTGTTAACTGAAAATGCTCAAAATTGTAACACCGCGGGAACTTATGAGACACTAAGTAAAACTCAACCTCATACATCTAATGGAGGTATATACAACCTTAGGGAAGATCATGACCTCCAAGCCAAGTTTGCATCTTTAGCTAGAAAAGTCGAGGCACTAGAATTGAAAAAGAGTGGTAAATTAAAATATGTTGAAAACATTGTGTATCAAATCTTTGAAACAAATGAACACTCAACCAATAATTGTCTAACCTTGCCTTCTTTTAAGGAATGTCTCTATGAACAAGCTCATGCTTTAAATAGTTTTCAAAGGCCCAACCACAATCTATACTCATAAACATACAACCCTGGTTGGAGAAATCACCTAAATTTGAGTTGGAAGAGTGAGAACAACAATGCACAAACTTCACAACCACCATTTCAAGCACACCATAATTTCCAAAATTCTCATAGATATGCACCTCCTTATACTCCACCTCTTAGAAGAAATCTTGAGGAAAAATTGCATGCATTCATTGAAAAGCAAAAAACAATCAATACTCAACTTGCTCAAAACATGACGGATTTTAAACATACTCTTGCAAAATTAACCTCTGCTCTCAGTTTCCAAGAGAAAAACTCTGAGGTTATTGAAAAACTCTCTCTTGAACCTTATGAGAAAGATGATAAGTCAATCTCTGAGGGTAAGGAAGGGGTTGAATCTGAAAATTGCAAAGAAAAGACTGATTCTCCATCAGCACTTCCATTTCCTCAAGCCATGACCAAACAAAGAAAAGTCAATCACAACTCTGAAATTTTTAAAACTTTCACACAGGTAAGAATCAATATAACTTTGCTGGATGCTATTAAACAGGTTCCTTCCTATGCTAAATTTTTGAAAGACCTATGCATTGTGAAGAGGAAACTGAATGTGAAAAAGAAAGTCTTTCTAGCCAAATAAGTAAGTACGATTCTTCAGAACAATAATGCTTTGAAATATAAAGATCGTGGTTGTCCTACAATTTCTTGCTTTATTGGAGAGCATAAAATTGAAAGAACCTTACTTGATCTCGGTGCTAGTATGAATTTACTTTCATATTCAGTTTTTCAAAGTCTTAATCTAGGTGAGTTAAAACCAACTTCTATAACTCTTTTACTTGCCGATAGATCTATAAAAGTTCCTAGAGGAATAATTGAAGATGTGTTAGTACAAGTCGATAAATTCATTTATCCTGTGGATTTTATTGTCTTGGACACATAACCTGTTGAAGTATGTAATTCAATTCCTGTTATTTTAAGACATCCATTTCTTGCAACTTCTAACGCATTGATTAATTGTAGGAATGAATTGATGAAGCTTTCATTTGGAAACATGACATTGGAGATGAGTATTTTCAACATTTGTAAGCAACCCAAAGATGGTAATGATTTATAGGAACTGGACTTTACTGAAAAATTAATTCATGATCAATTTCCAACCATTTCCAGTGAAATTGAGATTGATGAATCTGATGATTTACAAATGATTTATTTTCAGGAAGAATCAAAGACAAGTAATTGGAGGTCATAAATTGAGGAATTGCCACCACAATAAATTAAGTCCATACCTTCAAGTGTTCAACCACCAAAACCTGATTTGAAGTCATTGCCTTCCAATCTCAAATACTCATTTTTAGGAGAAAATGAAACTTTTCCGGTAATAATCTCTTCCAAACTTAATGCACATCAAGAAGGTAAGTTATTACAAACTCTAAAAATGCATAAAAATGCATTAGGATGGATGATAACTGATATAAAAGGAATTAGTCCTTTGATTTGTACAAATATAATTTATTTAGAGGAAAATGTTAAACCCTCTAGAAAAATGCAACGAAGGCTAAATCCTAATATGAAAGAAGTAGTAAAAAATTAAGTCATTAAGCTTCTAGATAATAAAATCATTTATCCTATTTCAGACAGCAAATAGGTAAGTCCTACCCAAGTTGTACCCAAGAAGTCTGGAGTCAGTGTGATAACAAATGAGAACAATGAGTTAATTCTCACTAGAATTGTTACTGGTTGGCGCATGTGCATTGACTATTGGAAACTTAATTCAATGACTAGAAAAGATCATTTTCCTTTACCTTTCATAGATCAAATCCTAGAAAGAGTTGCAGGCATGAATTTTATTGTTTCCTAGATGGCTATTCGGGTTACAACCAAATTGAAATTGCATTGAAAGATCAAGAGAAGACTATTTTTACATGTTTATTTGGTACTTTTGCATATCAAAGGATGCCTTTTGGATTATGTAATGCACCAACCACATTTCAAAGATGCATGCTTAGTATATTTAGTCATATGGTTGAACATTTTCTTGAGATTTTCATGGATGATTTTTCTGTTTTTGGTGATTCATTTGATGATTGTTTGACTAACTTAGGAAATGTTTTGACCAGGTGTGAAGAGAAAAATCTTGTGCTGAATTGGGAAAAATGTCATTTTATGGTAACAAACGGCATTGTACTTGGTCATATTGTTTCATCAAAAAGAATTGAGGTTGACAAATCTAAAATCGAGTTAATTGCAAACTTGCCAACACCAAAATCTCTTAAAGATGTTAGATCATTCTTGGGACATGCTGGTTTTTATAAAAGGTTCATCAAAGATTTTAGTGTAATATCTAAGCCTTTAAGTAACCTTCTAACAAAGGATACTATTTTTGAATGGACTGAACATTGTGAAGAAGCCTTTGTTAAACTTAAAAATTTGCTTACTTGTGCTCCTATCATTCAACCTCCTGATTGGTCATTACCTTTTGAAATAATGTGTGATGCTAGAGATTATGTCGTAGGTGCTGTTTTGGGAGAAAGAAAAGATAAGAAACCTTATGTAATTTACTATGCTAGTAAAACTTTAAATAATGCTCAAATGAATTATACCACTACTGAAAAAGAATTACTTGCAGTAGTATTTGCATGTGAAAAAATCAGATCTTATCTTGCTGGCTCACTTGTTGTTGTTTTTAGTGATCATGCAGCATTGAAATATCTTCTTTCTAAGAAAGATTCTAAGGCTAGATTGGTGTGGTGGATTTATTACTTCAAGAATTTGATATCACAATCAAAGATAAGAAAGGCAACGAAAATGTTGTCGCAAATCACTTGTCAAGATTGACAACAAATTCGAAAACTGATATCACATCAATCGATAACTACTTTCCTGAGGAGTCTTTACTTTCCGTCTCTACAATGTCTTGGTTTGCTAATATTGTCAATTTTCTTGTTTCAGGACAATTGTCAGCTCATTGGAGTACCCAAGATAAAAGAAAGTTATTGAACGAAGTGAAGAACTTTTATTGGGATGACCCTTATTTATTCAAATATTGTCCTGATCAAATATTTCAAAGATGCATTCCTGACAATGAGGTAAGTAGTGTCATTAAATTTTGTCATTCTAAGACATATGGGGGTCGTTTCTCGTCAAGAAAGACAACTGCAAAGATCTTACTAAGTGGATTTTAGTGGCCCACCATGTTCAAAGACTCACATACATTCTGCAAGTCTTGTGAAAATTATCAAAAGTTGGGATCTATTTCAAAACATCACATGATGCCTTTAAATCCTATTATTGTCATTGAGATCTTTGACTGTTGGGGTATAGATTTCATGGGTCCATTCCCTCCATCATTTGGTTTCTTATACATATTAGTCATAGTAGATTATGTTTCAAAATGAATAGAGGCAATTCCAATTGTTGTGTGTGGTTTTCAATTGAATAATAAGAGTTTATACTATACTTGTTTGACATACCAAAATCTCTTAAAGATGTTAGATCATTCCTGAGACATGCTGATTTTTATAGAAGGTTCATCAAAGATTTTAGTATAATATCTAAGCCTTTAAGTAACCTTCTAACATAGGATACTATTTTTGAATGGATTGAACATTGTAAAGAAGCCTTTGTTAAACTTAAAAACTTGCTTACTTGTGCTCCTATCATTCAACCTCTTGATTGATCATTACCTTTTGAAATAATGTGTAATGCTAGTAATTATGTCGTAGGTGCTGTTTTGGGAGAAAGAAAAGATAAGAAACCTTATGTAATTTACTATGCAAGTAAAACTTTAAATAGTGCTCAAATGAATTATACCACCACTGAAAAGGAATTACTTGCAGTAGTATTTTCATGTGAAAAATTGAGATCTTATCTTGTTGGCTCACCTGTTGTTTTTAGTGATCTTGCAGCATTGAAATATCTTCTTTCTAAGAAAGATTCTAAGACTAGATTGGTGCAGTGAATTTTATTACTTCAAGAATTTGATATCACAATCAAAGACAAGAAAGGCAGCGAAAATATTGTCGCAGATCACTTGTCAAGATTGATAACGGATTCGAAAACTGACATCACACCAATCGATGACTAGTTTCCCGATGAATCTTTACTTTCTGTCTCTACAATGCCTTAGTTTGCTAATATTGTCAATTTTCTTGTTTCAAGACAATTGCCAACTTATTGGAGTACCCAAGATAAAAGAAAGTTCTTGAATGAAGTGAAGAACTTTTATTGGGATGATCCTTATTTATTCAAATATTATCCTGATCAAATATTTCGAAGATGCATTCCTGACAATGAGGTAAGTAGTGTCATTAAATTTTATCATTCTAAGGCATATGGGGGTCATTTCTCGTCAAGAAAGACAACTGTAAAAATCTTACAAAGTGAATTTTACTGGCCCACCATGTTCAAAGACTCATGCATTCTGCAAGTCTTATGAAAATTGTCAAAAGTTGGGATCTATTTCAAAACGTCACATGATGCCTTTAAATCCTATTATTGTCATTGAGATCTTTGACTATTGGGGTATAAATTTCATGGGTCCATTCCCTCCATCATTTGTCTCTTATACATATTAGTCATAGTAGATTATGTTTCAAAATGGATAGAGGCAATTCCAAGTCGAAACAATGATCACAAAACAGTGATAAAGTTTTTGAAAGAAAATATTTTGAGTCGATTTGGAGTCCATCGAGCCATAATAAGTGATGGTGGAACACATTTCTGCAACAAGTCATTTGAGTCTTTAATGAAGAAATATGGAATCACACACAAAGTTGCCACTCCTTACACCCTCAAACAAGTTGACAAATAGAGTTTGCTAATAGGGAGATCAAACATATTTTGGAGAAAACAGTGAACCCTAATAGGAAAGACTGGTTTTTAAGACTTAATGATGCACTTTGGGCTTATCGAACTACTTATAAAACATCATTAGGTATGTCACCTTATAGACTAGTCTATGGAAAACTTTGTCACTTGCCTATGGAACTTGAACATAAAGCTTACTGGGCTATTAAAGCTTTCAATTCAAATCTGGATGATATTAGTCAACTGCGAAAATTACAAATAAATGAGCTTGAGAAAATAAGAAATGATGCATATGAAAATTCAAGAATTTAGAAAGCAAGAATTAAAGAGTTTCATGACAAGAAAATACTGAGAAAAACATTCAATGTTGGTCAAAAAGTCTTGCTTTATAATTCTCGACTGTATTTTTTTCCTCGAAAATTAAGATCAAGATGGAGCGGTCCTTTTATTGGGAAACATGTGTATCCATATGGGGCCTATGACTTCGAGAATCCAACAAATGACAATGTTTTCAAGGTAAATGCACATCATCTCAAAGTTTACTTTGATAATTTTTCAGTTGAACATGACTCTATTGAATTGGGTGATCCTGTATATAAAGATTGATTTTTTTTATTTCATTTTTGAGTGATTTTTGCTAGTTTCTCTTACCCCAGTCAAATGGCGGATAACGGTACTCCATGACTTAAGTCGGTTCTTTTAGTTTCCCATAATAACTGATATTTGTGTATATATTTGTGCAATTCAAATCTCTCTTCCAATTCTCATTTGAAAATGGACACTAATCTTGAAAAATTGAAAAAGTATTTTCCTGTTTTGCCTAAAAATACGATTACAAAAATTTACCGCGCTAGATGTGCAAGATTGAGATTCTTAATAAACCATGGTATTTCTGAAGATATTCGTTGGTTGTTTAAAGCAAAGGTTCGATTATCAGGTAAGTCCTCTAACTTCTTCATTTCACACCTACCTGGAACAGGTAAAAGCACTTTTGCAAAGAAGAGTCGTGCAAAACGACTGAAAGTCTGTCATCGATGTGCTAGATGGACTTATAATATACAATGTTATTCTTTAGGAATGGTATCTATAAACCATGAAGATAAAATACAATTCATTAAGGATAGCCTGAATAAGGAGTCTTTAGATAATCTTTTATTGACTCTTGAGACGTATCCTAGTGGAGATATACATCGTGTAATTCATGATTTATGACCACTACTTCATAAAGAACATGCTTGACTTAGTCTTGGGAATTTAACTAAAAAAGACCTTGTTTGCCAGTTTTTAAGAAAACTGGATGGGAAGCCTATCCCCGACCTATAGAGGGCGTTTAAGTCGTTCTTGGACGTAAAACCAAAGGAAGATGTGAGTCATAATCACAACTGCCTATACATACACATGCTTTTTAAAAAGTAAATAAATAAAGAGAGAGAGTGTGTGTGAGACTTCAGCTGGCCTACATATAGGTGTTATGATTGCCTTTCTAATTTCTCATCTACTCAACCCATATATTCAACAAATACATAAGTGTGTAGAAATGACAAGTTCTTCAGGTCATCAGATAAGAAATATTTGTATTTTCGATGGATCTAGTACTAGGAAAGAAAAGGCGTTTTTAGAATCAGCAAATCATCTTGGTCAGGTGTTAGCTGAGAAAAAGATTCATTTAGTGTATGAGGGAGGCAGTCTTGGCTTAATAGGAGGTGTGTCAATAGCTGTATTTTTAGAAGGTAGTTAAGTTTTAGGGGTCGTCCCCAAAGCTTTAGCACAAGGGGACATCATTGGAAAAACAATTGAAGAGAAACTTCAGGTCTCTACAATGTCGGCTCGAATGAATGCAATGTTTAATCATGCTGATGCCTTCATTGCTTTACCAGATGGTTTAGGCACATTGGAAGAGATCTTTCATATTTCCTCTTGCGCTCAACTGCACATTCACCATAAACTCATAGGTTTGTTAAATGTTAATAGTTATTATAATAAGTTGTTGTCTTTTCTTGATCATGTTGTGGAACAGGAATTTCTAACATCTTCTGCACGACAAATTATAATCTCTGCTGCTACTGTTGAACAATTGATTGACCAACTACAGTCTTTCATTCCTGTGATTGATCCTTCCATGAGTCGCATAAATTGGTCATCTAAGAAAAGTCGTAAAAAGCTTAGATTGGATTTGAGCCTTCATTTGTGAATTTTTGTGTCTTTTGGTTTTATTATTGTGTTTTGTTATTTTTTATTTTTGTTTCAGGTTTGTCAGTGTTCATTATTTCAAGTGATATCTTCTATACTCTATCTTTCTATCTTAGAACATTAAGGACAATGTCTCGTTTTGGTTGGGGGGAGAGAGTAGTAGTTGATACAAAAAAAAAATTGTTTTTCATTTCATAAAGCATATGCATAATTGTTGTTACTAGGATGACAGAGTAAAGGAGCTCTTTTGTTAAAATGACTCTTGAGACGCATCTTAGTAATCATTCTTAACAAGGTCTATTATAATACTTCTTGAAATATTCAGGTTTACAAACTCTCGCATTGTTATCACTTAATTCTGCTCATATACTTATTTAACATGTATTCTTAAACCTTAATTTACACACACACACTTTAACATATGATTGTGGGTTGCATATTGGATTATTACATTATTTATGTTCTTTTGTTAAAGGTAACAACTAAGGGAAAATAATTCTATATAATAAAAAAAAGAAAAAAAAAGAAAAAAGAAAAAAATGATAATAATAAAAATGTAGATAAGTTTGGTTTCGTAGTCTCCCTGACCTAAGCAATTAAGCCCGAAAGGGTGTTTTAACACCTAATACCCTAAAGTCAACTGACTTGGGAGCTATTGGCCCAATGCTTGTTACATGGGTTGAGGAGAAAAGCTTAAGGGAATCAAACATTGCACTATCTACATATCAGTATCTGCGACCTGAGTTACTAAGCTCGTAGGGGTGTCTTAACACCTAATGCCCTCAAACCAACTAGTCTGGGAGTCATTAGCTGAAAGCTCATTACATGGGTTAAAGATGCATGATATTTTTAAATTATATGTATATATTTAAAAAAAGAAGAAGAAAAAAAAAGACAAAAATAATAATCTCAATCCAAGGAAGTTAACCTTAAATATTAGAACAAATTTTTTCTTTTCCTCCAAGAAAAGCCCCATAATTATGTGTTGATACATTGAGCACAAACCAAAGGTTTATTAATAGATTGTTAAGAGGTATTGAGCAGATATATAAATTTAATGGGAGTTTGTTTATCTGGATAGATTAATGAAAGTTAAATGATGAATATCTTACTTTGTGGAATTTGCAAATTGTTTTTCTATTTTAACGCTTTGATTATTAGGGACTAGTAATAAGCTGGTTGGGGTGTGTGATTAGTACTTAAAAATGTATTTTTATCATGGTTTTATATCATTATTTTGCACTTGAAGTGTCAATAACTCCTTAACTAAAGCATGTTTTATAATAATATATCTAATAATATAAGATACCTTTAATTTATGGTAAATGTTCATTTTAAATGCAGGCTTATCACATAAATGAAAGGATTGATTGATTACCGTAAGAACTTAAATTGTAAGGATAAAGAGATAGCTAAACGTGGAAAAGAGATGTCGGTGCAATTCAAACCGGAACACTGTTCGGTAATTAGGTCATATCTGGAGCTATAAATCTCCGATTTAGGTCTAATTTATATGGAGGGAAAGGTAATACATAGGCCTACAACTTTCATATGGAGCCCAAGATCTAAAAAGGCCATTTTCAAGTCCAAATTGTAGCAACAACAAAGAAGTCCAAATCTGTCTTCCAGCCCGAGCATTGTTCAGTATTTTGGCCATATTTGGAGTTCTAGAAGTCCAAATGAGCTGAATGTTTTACACAAGAAAGCTGAGACAATTGCCTACAACTTTCATGTTTTCGACTAGCTCTAATTTTGACGTTATCAATGACGTTTTGGGCAGACAAGAGAAGATAAGGATTGTCACCAAGTTAAGAGTTGGCCACCCACTTATTAATTAGTTATCAAATCAATAATTCCCAATTTTGGCCTATAAAAGAAGACATTTGCCATGCATTTAGTCATCTTGGTGTTCAAATCAAGATCATACTCTTCCTTTCTCTCTTTGTATTTTTTGTAATGTTTATGCTTTGCTTTCATTAATATTAAGTTTATGTCTTTCATTTCCTTTCCTTTACTTAGTTAACTTTTATGTTCTTATTTTATTTATCTATTTTTTTTTCATTATGTCTAGCTAAGTTAATTATATCAAGATGAAAAAATTACACTAATGGTGTAAGAATAAATATAATGTAAACTTAATATGGACTTTAACGTTTGATACTAACATGTTTTATATTTGTTATCTTGTTCACTTTTTAATACTTTACTTGTTAAATAACTAATGTTGATTTATGTTGTATAACACTTGGTACAACAAATGCTTGGCACTTTCATAGTTTATACTGTATGGTACACCCGACACCTAAGCTATGAAAGGAACTTGATTTGTTGTTAACATAAGTTATAATCATGAATGCTTGACGAGATTTACAAGTATTAGCATTAATCGAATAAGATGACTAATGTAATCATGTTAACAATCTATAATCTGATTGGCACCTCATTTATGTGTGGTTTCCAATTAAATAATAAGAGCTTATATTATACTTGTTTGACATACCATTAGTGGAATCTCTAACCTTGACATTTGTTATTATCATTGTTTAATCGTTACATTAATATTTCATCTCAAAGTTCTCATCTCCTTCTTCTCCTTCTTTTTCTTTATTATTATTATTATTATTATTATTATTATTACTACTACTACTATTATTATTCTTATTATTATTGTTGTTGTTGTTGTTGCTACTGCTGCTATTATTATTGTTGTTGTTGTTGTTGTTGTTGTTGTTGTTGTTGTTGTATTATTGTTATAATTTGTACAATTAATCTCCCTGTGGTTCGACCTTGGTCTTGCTGGGTTATTTATTACTTCGACACTCCTGCACTTAGGAGAAGACATCAATCTTTTCGTCGTGTCACTGACCTTTTTCTTCTTTAAATCATTGAAGCTTCATTTGTTTTTTTGGCAATGAACTACTTTGTTTCGTGGATCTTTCCTTCCACTTGATGGAGCTTTTTATTTAGCTCTTCTGACATGATTCTAAAAATTCCTTGCTAAGACAATCTGCAAGAGTATTGGTTGTTCTTGCTATGTATTCGATTGTGAAGTCGAAGTATTGCAACCATAGTTGCCACCTTATAAGCCTGCCCTATTTATAGTTGTCATAAATGTTAAGATCTAAGAAATAAAAGAGATTTTTATTATCAAACCTTGCTATGAAGGGGGTTGTTATGAGGTAAGCTTTCAACCTCTCAATTATTCTTATAAGCGCGAGAATCTCCTTCTCAGTAGAGTGATAGTTTTTCTCCGCTGGTTTGAAAATACCTAAAGCATAGCCATATATCTATTTTTGGGCGTTGGATGTTTTGGCCTTTAGCACTCCTCCGCAATATTGATCTGAGACGTCTTTTTTTATGATCAGTGGGTCATCTCTCTATGGATTGTAGACAGATGGTAGGTGTTTGATGTTACGTTTGATTTTATCAACGTAATCAGTGTCTTGTGGGGTCCACGACAATATCGTGTCCTTTTTTAATTTATAGCCTGTAAGGCTGTTTTGTCTTGGCTACCATTGAACAGAAAAATGAGATATAATTTAACAATCCTAAAAATCTCTATAGGGTATTTTTATCTTTGATATGGGAATTAAAGTCTGTGATATGCTCCCTAATGAGAAGGAGATTCTCGTGCTTATAAGAATCTTATAGAGAGCATATCACATTGGAAAGGATTATTTCCATTTCTTTACACCGGTCAATTGTCCGTTGTCTATGACTAAACATAGGAAGTTAATTGTTTCTTTGAACAATTGAGCTTTATTTTTGGAAAGGATTATTCCAATTTCTTTACACCGGTCAAATGTTGTTGTGACATGTTTGACATGATCTTTTTTTTTGTATCTGAGAACACAAGAATATCATCAATATAAACATATAAGTATTTTTCCATACCTTTGAAAGATTCATTCATATGTCTCTAGAAGATGGACGATGCTTGTTTTAGTCCAAAAAGGACTACTTTCCATTAAAAATGTCCTTACGGACATGTGAACATGTGAAAGGAGTAAGTTCTTAGGATTCCTCATCAAGTCTTACTTGACAAAATCCACTCTTACAATTGAATGAAAAGAAGATCTTTTTATCTTTTACCATATCTCAGAAATCATCTTTGTTTGGAAAAAGATATTCATCTCCTTTGGTCTTGCTAGTCATCTTTTTATAATTGATGACCATTTGTCATTTTCCTAGCTTCTATTTGGAATGTTTATTTACCAGGAATGTTGGACTAAAGTGTAGGGATTTACTAGGATTGATGAAATCAGCTTCTAGTAATTCCTTGATTTGTTTTGCAAATTCTTCCCTGTCAACTGGGTACACTACATTGGAGAAGCATTGACAATAGTATTAAGATCCAATAATCAAATGGATGCTATGAGAAATCCTTTTAAGATCCTTAGATCCAATGGGTTTTCACTGTAAATAGCTTTTAATTTTTCTTCGATTTATGTTATGTTTATTCTAGTGTAGGAGGGTCATCCAGTGGCTTTCGAGAGTCGAAAGCTAAGCGAGGCAAAACAGAGGTATTCCACACATGAGAAAGAAATGGCAGCCGTAGTGCATTGTTTTGGCGTGTGGAGGGTGTATCTGTTGGGGCCGAAGTTTGTAGTGAAGACGGACAATTTGGCTAATACATTCTTCAAAACTCAGAAGAAGTTGTCGCAGCGACAGGCTAGGTGGCAGGAATTCCTAGCCGAATATGATTTCATGTGGGAACATAAGTCGAGACAACACAATCAAGTTGCGGATGCGTTGAGCAGGCGTGAGGTGCTTGCTAGTGTGATTACGATGGATCATGTAGAATCTGATATGCTGGATCAGTTAAAGCAAGCTGTCGTGGAAAATGCAGTGTATGTCAAATTAGTTGATCTCGTACGGGAGGGGACTGTGCGAAGATATTGGCTAGATGAGGGCCTTCTCTATGCTAAAAGCGGCCGAATTATGTTCCAAGTGGGAAATTAAGAAAACACTTGCTGGCCGAAATGCATGACCCATAGTGGGTAGGTCATCTAGGACGAGAGCGCATGTTGGCTCTCTTGGCAGAAACCTATTACTGCCCGAAAATGGAATTTAACGTAGAGCTTTATGTCAAAACTTGCTTGGTTTGTTAGCAGGACAAGGTGCTTAGGCAGAAGGAAGCAGGGTTATTGCAACCTTTGTCGATACCAGAAAGGCCATGGACTTCTGTTTTGATGGACTTTGTAGTGGGATTTCTGAAAGTTGATGGAATGGACGCTGCTATGGTGATTGTCGACAGGTTTTCAAAGTATGTTGTTATTGTGGCTACACCATCAGTAAGCACGGCTGAAGTAGCTGCTGGCTTGTTTTACAAATATGTGGTGAAATACTTTGGGGTTCCTTCAGATGTGGTTAGCGATCGCAACGTGTGATTCACTGAACGATTCTGGACAGTATTGTTTGGGCTGATGGGAACAAGGCTGAAGTTCTCGACAGCCAATCATCCACAAACGAATGGACAAACGGAGAGGATTAATGCATTGTTGGAGGAGTATCTTCGACACTATGTGACAGCAACACAAAGAAACTAGCTTGAGTTGCTTGATAGTGTGCAATTCAGTTATAATCTCCACAAATCGTCAGCGACGGATTTAAGTCCATTCGAGCTAGTGTTGGGGGTGCAGCCTCAAACTCCAGCGGAGATAGCAGTCCAGAAGACTGGGGAAAAGAGTCCAGCCGCATACAGATTTGCGAGGGAGAGGCAAGAACTCTTCGAACAAGCGCAAGACAGTTTGCAAAGGGCAAGCAAGCGTATGATGAAATATGCTAATCAGAAGCGGAGACCTTTGGAGTTTGATGTTGGTGACAGGGTGCTGTTGAAGTTGACTCCACAAATATGGAAAAAGATGGTTGGGAAAAATCGACACCATGGATTAGTGCCAAGGTATGATGGGCCGTTTGAGGTGATCGAAAAAGTGGGTGTTGTCGCGTATAGGCTGAAGTTACTAGAAAAGCTAAAGATTCATCCCACATTCCATGTTAGCTATCTAAAACCTTTTCACGAAGATGTTGAGAATTTGAAAAGGGGCAGATCACTAAGGGCTCCACCTACGATTTGGAAACAATTTGAGCGGCAAATTGTGAAGATATTGGACCATAGGAGACTTAGTCAGCACAAGAAAAATCAGCGGATAGAATTTCTTGTGAAATGGGAAGATGGTCAGGAGGTTTCTTGGAAGAAAGACACTGACTTATGGTAGTTTGAAGACTTGATGCAGGATTATCTTGCTACTGATTCGACGAGGACGTCGGCTCCTTCTAGTGGGGGAGGTTTGTCGTAGCCTTAGGCGCAGGGCGCGCCAACGATTCGCTGCTACACAGTAGTGTCACGCAGTGCAGAGACAGTATGCGTAGGCAGTGCAGATTTCAGCAGTGAATGTAACGGGTGCGTGCGAACAGCGAGTTTACGCTTCGCACCATACTAGACTTCGACGATGGACTGTCTAAGTCATCTTGAGTTGCAAGTGAGGGCTGGCAGCTGAGAAAATCAATTTAGGCAATTTGGTTTGTTAGGTGGCAGACCAAGGAAGTTAAGTAGCAGCTGCGAGGTAGTTACGTCGCAGTTGTAACGCAGTTACATAGTAGTTGCGAGGAAGTTACATAGCAGTTACGAGGCAGTTATGTAGCAGTTACGAGGCAGTAGGCTGTTGCTGAAATGTGTTGTGCTGTCTAGAGGGAATTAAACTATCAAGGGGCAGTTTTATGTGTAACTTCCATGGAATGTATGTATATTACATATAGCCTAAACATGTGTAGCATGCAGATTCGGATTGTGCATAGCACACACACATTGTTGTTGTATATTCCTTTGTTTGTGAATTAATAAAGGTTGGGTTGATTCCTATAAAGTGCTGGTGTTCTTATTGTGTTGTGTTAAATCTTAACTTGTGTTCTTGTTGTCGAAATTGGTAAGAGTTGTGGGGATAACCTCTAAGTGTGTGAAACACTTAGACTTTAGACAAACACGAGTGAATCGGGAGATAAGCTGAGTTTAGTAACGGGACTAGACTATCGTGCTAGGATTAAGATTGCGTCGAAAGTTTTATCTCAAAAAAAATAATTTGAAGCAAAAAATTCAAAATTTAATAAGACTTAAACAAGCATTAAAAAAAACCTAAATGAATGTTCAGAAATGTAAAAATTTTTAGTTTTAAATGTTTTTTAAGAGTGTTCTCTTAAAAAAAAACCACTAACTTACATGTTTTTCAATTATTTTAATATAATTATGTCCATAATAAAAATAAATTTATTAATAAATTTCCAAACAAAAAATTACTTTAAAAAAACACTATATATCACAATATTAAAATATCAAATGCACGCTTTTAATCCCCTTACTTTCTGTCAATGTACATAAAAATTTCAAGCTTGTTGTTTCTTAGAATAGTTAAAATTACTTTTTTAAATCTTTTTTATCAGAAGTTATTAATTTTAAACTTCCACAATATTCAAAAACACTCAAACAAATAAATTTAATTTTTTTTTAAATCACGGTCAATGTTTGACGCATTCTAGAAAAAACAAAAAAAAAGAAGACATCCTTGGAGTGCTGGCGTTGTGGTGACACTAGGCCCGGTAAGGGTACACATGACACGCACACAACCAAATATATATATATATAGATGGTGGTATAATTCACATGAAGCCGTCTCCGTTTGTCAACTTTTCAAGCATGAGCAAAAACCATACTTATCCAATCTTATACAATAAAATAATACTTAAAAGGAAAAATACAAGAAGCCAAACCCATAGATGATGATCGGATAATTCACCGTTTTCCTCTCATCAGTGCAGATCTAACAGCTCTCACTCCGATTTGGCTTGGATGAAACAAACACCTAAATATAGAATAGGACATAATAATGACAACAAAAAGAAACCAACCCCGCTAGCTTGATTTATTGACTAATTAATAATTAAAATACCTGATCGTCTTCTGGGCTAGGAATCCAATCGTTCGTTGCAGGGTTACTTTTGAAACAAGAGACTAATTTACCTCCTGCTGCAGCACTTGACAATTGGATTCCATATCCATCTTTTTCATGTTCTTCTCCTCTCACCACATTTATAAACCCACTTCCTGTCTGCTCAATGGCCAAATAATCAATATAAAAACAAAGATAAGCAAAGTTACATCTGGGATTAACAAAAAAAAAATATCACCATATAACTTATACAATTCAATCAAATACACTCAAAGATTGATCTGTACAGTGTGGTGTTGCTTGTCAATGGAATCCAACTCTGTGTAGTATTGAGTCTCCACAAACTCATCTTGCACCATATTGGCTCCCTCAGCAGAAAATAAAACCTGGGCAGGGCAGAACATGTTCTATATATATCTCTCTCCTGTTACTGTAGAGAAACCAACATATCCAAAAAAAGTAAAAGTTGAGTGAAGGTAACATACAGGAGATTGAGATTGAAGAGATCGAAGCTTGTCGAGCTCAGGAATATTGTCTTGTTCAATGTTAGAAAGCGAAGGGGTTGGTGTTGTTGAGGTGTCGGATTCACTTCTGCTGGGCTTGCTAGGTCGTTTGGGGACCATAGAATCAAACTGAACTCTGATTTGATTAGTAATTTGGAGCTGTTGATTTGCATCCAAAACCTCGTCGCTCCGGCTAGGTTTAGTCATCGTCCACTGTCCCACCATGTTTGGTTTCTTTCTTCTGATCCTCTACCTTTCCTCGGAAGAAAAAGATTAAAAACCAACAAAAGGAAATGAAAAACAATGGGCAATGCAAAGAAAACCGCTTTAGATCTTGCTCTGATCCGGGCTCCAAAATGTAAAGGGGCTCCAAAATGTAAAGATGTCATTTGGTTTCTAACTGGGCTAGACTATAATGGGTTTGCTCTTTAAGCAGTTGGTTTAGTGGGCTGGTGGTGTCATAGCAAACCTTGTTAAAGAAAAGAAAATGTTATTTAGAAATTTCACTTAAAAAATACGACTTTTATATCACCTAAATTAGTTTTTTATTAGTTTTTTAAAATGAATTGAATAGTTCATTTAATTTTCAAAATTAATTAGCTATTTTTATGAAATATATAGAACAATAATTTACCGCTATATATAATAATGGCTAGAACCTTTATTTGTGGCGTCTATCTACAATATCATGATCTTATAAATATAAAATCTTAAATCAAGTTCTGAAATTTTTAAGAAAAAATAAATTATATGATAATAATAATTCACAAATATACCTAGATAATATTTTTTTAGAGTGATAATTTCTTCTTTTTAATATAACCAAACTTTTATTTTGGAATTCTGAAGACCCATGAGGGTTTTTTAATACAATAATATAAAGTTGTAACTTTTTTTTCTTTCTTTACTTTTTTCCAATATATCATGCTTGCTTTTTAGATTTATCACGATGCTGAGTACGAAAAGGGAAACCAATTGATTTGGATAGAAAAAAAAAAAACCTATCATAATAGAAATAGCAATTGGCTTACTGACACGACCAAAAGATTGATGTCTTCTTCCAAGTGCAGGAGTGTCGAAGTAATAAATAACCCGGCAAGACCAGGGTCGAACCACAGGGAGGTTAATTGTACAAATTATAAATAACAATAATACAACAACAATAACAATAACAATAATAACAACAACAACAACAACAACAACAACAACAATAATAATAATAATAATAATAATAATAATAATAGTAGTAGTAGTAGTAGTAGTAGTAGTAATAAAGAAAGAGAAGAAGAAGAAGATGATGAGAACTTGGAGATGGAAAATTAATGTAAGGATTAAACAATATTAATAACAAATGTCAAGGTTAGAGGTTCCACTAATGGTATGTCAAACAAGTATAGTATAAACTCTTATTATTGAATTGGAAACCACACACAAAGGAGGTTCCAATCAGATTATATATTGTTAACATGATTACATTAGTCATCTTATTCAATTAATGCTAATACTTGTAAATCTCGTTAAGCATTCATGATTATAACTTATGTTAACAACAAATCAAGTTCCTTTCATAGCTCAGGTGTCGGTTATACCATACATTATGGGCTATGAAAGTGTCAAGCATTTGTTGTACCAAGTGTTATACAACATAAATCAAGATTAGTCATTTAACAAGCAAAGTATTAAAGAGTGAACAAGATAACAAATATAAAACATGTTAGTATCAAACATTAAAGTCCATATTAAGTTTATATTATACTTATTCTTACACCATTAGTGTAACCTTTTCACCTTGACATAATTAACTTAGCTAGACATAATGAAAGAAAGAAAAATAGATAAACAAAATAAGAACATAAAAGTTAACTAAGTAAAGGAAAGGAAATGAAAGGCATAAACTTACTATTAATGAAAGCAAAGCATAAACATTACAAAGAGAGAAAGAGAGAAAGGAAGAGCATGATCTTGATCTGAACACCAAGATGCCTAAATGCATGGTAAATGCCTCCTTTTATAGGCCAAAATTGGGAACTATTGATTTGATGACTAATTGATAAGTGGGTGGCCAACTTTTGACTTGGTGACAATCCTTATCTTCTCTTGTCTGCCCAAAACGTCATTGATAACATCAAAATTGGAGCCAGTTGTAAACATGAAAGTTGTAGGAAATTGTCTCAGCTTTCTTGTGTAAAACTTTCAGCTCATTTTGACTTCTAGAACTCCAGATATGGCCAAAATACCGAACAGTGCTCGGGCTAGAAGACAGATTCGGGCTTCTTTGTTGTTGCTATAATTTGGACTTGATAATGGCCTTTTTAGATCTTGGGCTCATATGAAAGTTATAGGCCTATGTCTTACCTTTCCATCCATATAAATTGGACCTAAATCTGAGATCTGTAGCTCCAGATATGACCCAATTACCGAACAGTGTTCCGGTTTGGATTGCACCGACATCTCTTCTCTAAGTTTGACCATCTCTTTATCCTTGCAATTTAAGTTCTTCAAGTCATCAATCAATCCTTTCATTTATGTGATAGGCCTGCATTAAAAATAGATATTTACCATAAATTATAGGTATCTTATATTATTAGATACATTATTATAAAACATATTTTAGTTAAGGAGTTATTGATACTTCAAGTGCAAAATGATGATATAAAACCATGATAAAAATGCACTTTTAAGTACTAATCACTTACACTCGAACATTCCATCTTTCTTCATAAGCTTAACAATATGCCATTACTATGAAAGAAGTAAACCATCAATAGTGGAAAAAACCTTCATGACAATAAAATAATAAAGTAATCTTAGGCCATGAAAGACAAATTTAGTACCCAAATGAGTAATAAGATACTTAAAAAAATAAGATTATCATCAATATAAACTAATAAAAATATCATAGTTTTATTAGTACTGAGAATGAACAACAAAGTATCAACCTTAAAGCAATAAAATTTTGAAAAAAGACTATGGAATGATTTAATCAATCAAACCATGTATGAAATGTTTGTTTTAGACCATAAAAAGAACATTTAAGATTACAAACATAGTTAGGAAACCAAAGATTAACAAAGGTAAGAGGTTGAGCTATAAACACATCCATATCTAAAAGTCCATAAAGAAAAACATTATAACATCAAATTGATGACTTAAATTACCCCAAATAACACCAATACCAATCACTATCTGAATAATATAAAGCTTTATCATGATTTCTTGCTAATTGTTAGATAGTCTTTAGCCATTAGACATGCTTCGTAGCACTTAAAAAAGTCATTTACTATGTATTTAATCTTTATATTTATTTACAACCCACCACTTTCATAGTTGGAACATATGGTAATAGGGTTTAGGAATCGTTAAAAGCCCAAGTTAAAAGTTTAGCAATCATAGTAGATTGCCATTTAGGATTTAATTTTCTCTTAGTAAAAGATGATGATTCAAAGATAAAGTAACGGGGAACATTAGTTGGACTAAAGAATTGAAAAATTAAAAAGGATGACTTATAAAAAGTAAAATGAATAATAATAAAAATACAATAAAAATGTATCTTTATACACCACAATCAATATAGAGTGAACTATATATAGCATAGAAAGACACATAATGATAAGAAAAAAAGTTGTTTTATAATGATTGTATGATTAAAAATATAAAAAACATAACCATTTGAAACCTTTAAGAAAAGTATAGTTGGGACAAAATCAAAATAAGTTTTCAAACAAAGACTTAAAATGTAAAATTAGAGTTGATATATGATTAATAAGATATACAATAGTTTCAAAAGCAGATGATCAAAAGGTAAATGAAAAAAATGTTTGAGCAAGAAATACAAGTTTTATTTCAATAACATGGTGATGACAATATTCAACAATTCCATTTTGATCATAAGTGTGCTATAAGTGCGAAGGCAAGTAGCATGGTTATGAATGTTGGAATTAGGAATAAAGGTATAAAGTTTTTAAAATTCATTGCAAGATTTTGATATGAGTATAAAATTATTTCTTAATAACTTTTTGAAACTAAATAAAAATATAATAAACTTATTATTTAAAATGCATAGTGTAAAACCAAATGAATTTAGTAAAATGGTCCATAAAATAATAGTACATTTCAACTAAAAAAATGAAGGCCTTAAATATCATTAAAAATTAAATTGAAAGAAGATGATTACATAGGGAAGATAAATGACATAGCATACATAAGTGAGGATGACTAAATCAATGATACTAAGATTTAGGCAACATATTAAAAATAAGAAAGGCATAAGGACTAGGTAGAGAAAAAAAAAAGAATGAATGATGCAATAAACCGTCTTTAATGATGCTAGAAAATACAATCTTGGAATGCCTATGGAATTTAAGACATTTATTATTAATAAATAAAACAATAAAAGTTGACAAAAATCCTTATTTTTTAATAAACACATTATTTATCAACATGAGGATTATTACTAATAATGATAGTATTTTATTTTTCTAAAGGAGTTATCTTAACTATCATCACCAATAAATTATTTAATTTTTTAGTAATAAATCAAGTGTTAAGATTTGTTGTGACCGACAAATCCTAAGATACTAAAGGATTATACAGATGGCATATGACTACTAGTAATATTAAAAATAAATATGCAAACTTCATAAAATTTAAAAGTGGTAGAACTATGAGAGGAATTATAGATCTTATTGATAAACAAATGTAAATTCTCAAGTTGACAAATTTAAAAAAGATGATGATATCCGAATTGACCTAATAAGGATTAACAACTCAAAAGCAAATTCTAGAGAAGAAACCATTTCTAAAAAAAAAATCTAGTAAGGAGTATGGTTACCAAGCTTAAGGTTTTACTTAAAAACATCCAATTAATTTCAAAAGACATGTGTAACAATTGCAACTTAATGATGAAAAAAGAGCTATCATTTTAGGGTCTGAATAAAGAAGAAAGTTTATAAGAAGTATTAGAAGAACATCACATGATGATAAGTAAGTTCAAAAATAGAATGCTCATCAATAAGCATTCTATCTTTCTATCTCTCTAGACTTTTCATGACTTGTAACTTTTTTAGTTTATCACTTTCTATCTTTCTTAATTGACTTGGACTCTTTTTAAATGTAGCTGATCTTATTGTTAATATTAAATTTATCCTTTTCTTTTTATTTGGTGATAAACAACTAATGTTCTTATTTAGTTAACATATGATTCTTTGTTTTTAGTGTAAACAATGCCTCCATATCCTTTTATTTAGGATAAATAAAAAATAATAATATTGATATGTCTTTTATGCTCAAATTAATTGACAAACTAATTGTTGCATAATATAGATAACTTGTTCTTTGTTAGATTAGGTCTACTTTTGTTTTACAATGATCATGTTGAATCTTATACCTTACTAAGAAATTAGGTTTTTGGATAAGAAAAAAATGGTTATTTGGTAAATGTTCAATAACAATAAACACTTATTAATATAATAAAATATGTTGTTAATAATCAACCATAAGCACGATTATTATAAAACAAAAGTAGGCATACTCTAGCATTAGAACATGTTAACCACATTATGCAATAGTTGATTTATCAATTGATTTGAGCATAAAAGGCATATTAATTTTTTTTTTCATTTATCCTAAATAAAAGGATATAAGAACATTGTTTATATAAAAAAATAAATAATCTCATTTTAACTAAATAAGAACAATAATTGTTCATTACCAAATATAAAAAAATAAAATAGATAAAATTTGATAATTAACAATAAGATCAAATAAGCTTAAAAAAAGTCCAAGTCAATCAATAAAAATAGAAAATGATCAACTAAAAAAATTAGAAGTAATGAGTAGTCAATAGAGTTAGAAATCATGATTGATTAGGAGAGTTATAAATCATGATAAATTAAAAAAATACCATCAACCATAAAAATAATAAGATTATAAGTTATCTTTAAGTCCTCTCAGGGTCATTGGAGGTTTAAATGGTTATCAACTTTAATACCTGTGAGATTAGTTGAGGTACATACAAACTAACCCAGACACTCATGTTAATAATAATAATAAAAAAAAAGATGATGCGTTATTGACTAGAAAACCAAGTCCAATTCATAAGAGAAGCCCTTAATGTATTAAAATGACATATCTGAAGAACATATAACATATCAATTCAAATTATATGAATGAATCATATTTTTTTTTTAACTATATTTACCCTAATATGACATGTGATATTTTATTTATAAATATTGAATAAAAAAATCTTCAAACTACAAAAGAATTATAAACATCATATAGCTTTTGATAAGCTTTCTAATATAACATGTGACACTTTCTTAAGTTGATCAAAAGAAATTTAAAGAAAAAAAAGATAATTTTACTAATATAATTTTATTAATATTCTATCATCATATTTATTTATTAGACAAAATAATTTATTAATATTTTTATAGAAAAAATAAATAATTTAATTAATATGTTTTTCTATTAGTATCATTGTAATGACTTTTGACTTTCTATAATAGCTTATTTTCACTACTTTTGATATATGAAACCTAAATCCTACAAGAAAGAAAACTTTAAAAATGCTATTGCTCTTTCAACCCATAAGTATTTGCCTTAAAACATAAGTTTTTTTTTTAAAAAAAAAAAAACAAACTATCAATTCATTAATTTTTATGAGTTTTTTTTATTTTTTTTACTATATATTTTTATGTTGTAAAATTAAAAGTATTGAAAGGCATAATTGGAAGTTTGGTATTTCTAAACTTTAATTTTAAAATTGACCAAATAAAAAGGGACAACTAAAATTTACAAAAAATCCAATTAAATAATAATGGGATGAAAGGAACAGTTTTTAAGAATAAAAACAAACAAATATAAAACTTTAATGGGTTTGTAGAATAAGTTTGTCAAGCTTCTTTTTTTTTTAATGAAACTTTTACAAAAACTTTAATTGGTCTTTTTTTAAGATAAAAGCTAACATTTTTGTTTCTAATTAAAAGGCTTGAGTTGGTTTGTATAAAATAAATTATTGGATTTAAATGATGAATTGCCTGCAATGAAAAAGGTGAACTTTAAGTTTGTGTGTCTAAAAAGATACATGTAGTTTTTTTTTAAGGTATTGAAAATTATTCCTTTGAGGTAGATTTTGCTTTGATTTTCATGCATTAATTTAATTGTTGTGGTTGTTTTTGTTTAATTAACTTCTTTTAGGTAACTCATTATAACCATCTTAATATCATTTTTAAAAACTTTTATCCTTGAAATATTATTTTTCAATTGTAATCTTTTATAACCAAATTAGTGACCAACTCTAAGAATTTGTTAAGAAAAGAAAACTTCCAGCACAAAAGGATCAAAATGTAAGATAAAAAGAAATCTCATGATTACTTTCAAGTTCACACAAAAAATACTTTTTAACCCATATATTTTTTTCTTTTTTTTCTTTTTCAGTCCTTATAATTTTTAGAATTTTAGTTTTGGTTCAAAATCTTATTTTGTTTATTCTCAATCCTAAAAGTGAGAGAAGAGAAAGAAAGTCATTAATCCACAATGAAAAAAAATAATAAAATCATTGTTTAGTCACATTTTAATAACAAAAAAAGTTAATTTTGGTATTAATAGATTTCATTCAATAAGAAAAAGATCTATTAAGATATTTTTTTACTTTTATATTTTCTAAAAAGGTAGATTTGAGTCAAAAAAGAATTTTTTTATTTAATTTGTGTTTTTAGACTACTTTTGGTTTTTAAAAATTCATATTTTTATTTTATTTTTTGATATTTTATAAATGTTTTTAGGTGAAAATAGATTTAAAATAGATTTTCACCCCTCCCTAATTTTCTTACTATCACTATAATGGTTAAACCTTTATTTAAAAAAAAAGGAGCAATTGACATGCTGCCCGTGTCTTAAAAAAAAAAGCTGGTAAGTTTGTCTACTTTGCAGGCTCATGCACGTGGCACCTTTTGTGTCAACAAGCTAAAGATTTAGGTGTCTAACCCCTTCCTCATATTTGATTTTTTTTATTTAAATATAAATTAATTACTATAGATTAGTTAAGTGTACGTGTGGGATGCCCAAGATATTCAATTTTAATAGATATTTTTTAAAATTAATTAATTAAAAAAATTAAGTTGATTTTTAATTGAATATCATTTAATTTTCACTTTGTTTATCAATAAAATTACAATATTATTTTTATATATTAGTAGATGTTTTTTTTCTATGCAACCATTTTTAAATTTGTTTCCTTTAATTTATTCAATCATTACATATGTGTTTTTTCATTATTATTATCATTTTATTAAATAAAAATTGATTCAAAGAAACAAAGATATTAAATATAACCAGGTCCAAGGTATATATTTTAAGATCATATATTTAGATTTACTTCTATTTCTCAACTTTCTAATTTAATCTTTGATTAAATATTGTTTAGATATTCATATAAGAAAATAATATTAGTAAATATTTTTTTGTACAACCTTACATAATATTTTATTATCATTTGATTAAATAAAAAATTAATTATAAAAAATAAAATTATTAAATACAATTGAATTCATTACCTGTATTGTAAATTTAAATATTTTAATCTATATCTATATCTTAATTTATTAGTTTAGTATTTAGTTTTTTTTTGTATTTATTGAAACAAAAGATTTTTAATTTTTTTAATTAAACAGGCATATAATCTTTTTAATTTGTAATTAGATTTTTTGACATGTAATGCATATACGAAGAATTCTATTTTTTTTTTTGGTATTATAATAGCAAAGGGATTCAGAATAGCAAATGTGTTCAGCTTCTAACCTTACCAAATTCATGCTTTTGTCTGAATTATTCCATCTCAATTAAAATGCCTAAAAAATTTACTTTTTTTTGTCACAGCAAACAAGTTCCGGCCTGGTTATGCTAACTACGAAGCCTCCAAAAATGGTCGAATCAATCCTAACATCCACAATTTTGAACGACATCAGACCTTCAACCCAGGACTTGCAAGAAAGAAGAACCCTGTTTTGTAACTTTGACTCGAAAGAGCTGTTCACTTGCAATTTTGCTGACAGAAGAAAATTTCTTAATTGACCTGAGTAGGCTGCTAAAACAGTTTTTTATCAAGAATCTTCCGTTTCTTTTTTCATGAAACCTAGAAATGGACCTCCGTTTGCCCAGACATGGTCCGAAACAACACAGACCTGACATGATTTTATTACGATGAGTTAAGCATAGTGGCCTGAGATATTATTTCGGCTTTGTATTGCATATGCAGGGAGAGTAGAACCCCAGCCTAGCCCACTCTGCCGAGAGGACAGGCTTTTCACAATTTCTTGAAAATTAATGCCCAATATATCTCAAGTAAAAAACATCCACAATCAACTACCGTCTAAAACGAGAGAGAGAGAGAGATTGGCCTTTTGTTTTTCTTCTGAATTCAGACTTCGAATTAGAAATTAATTAAATTTCCCTATATACATATATAAAAAAAAAAAACTAGCTAGATATAAGACTTCGGTGATTTTTTGAACATAAATTTTACTTGTTCTTCTAATTAGAAATTAGAACATTCACAGCTGCTATGCGCACCATCTGACAGCATCAAAGAATTTCCATGAAACATGCACTTATAGACGAATACTCTGTAGCTACTACTTACATGAAACAAAAAATGTACAGGACTTGATAGAACTCAACAACAAATCACAGGTGGCACACAGATGATGATTAGTGCCCGGGGCCTTCCCCGCTAGGTCCAGAGGAAGTCGGCTTATACACCTGCCGGTCAGTTGCGGAAACCCGACCACCACCGTCGTCCTTGACAGGCTCTGAATGAACCGAAGCTTTCATATTGGTCGACACAGAACCAGGCCCATGATCATCAGTATCAGTGGCTTCATGGTGATCATTGATTTCGTTCTGTGTTCCTGATCGAAGGGCTCTACAACTGATAAGACATGGGTTTGTAACAAGTAGGATCATGGCCAAGACGAACAGCACTAGACAGAACTGTCTCATTGCTTGGTGTGTTGTAGCTGTTAGGTTATGTTTTTCTAGCTCTAATAACTCCCACTTTTGACAACGCTTGAAAATATTCTGTTGAAGACCCAAAAAGAATGGAGCTCCTTTTTTTGTCTTTTGGTTGGAGCAAAGAACGGAGCTGAAGGAATTGATTTGGATTTTGGAATCTCTATTAAATAGGATAACCGACATCAAATTATACACACGAGTCATGATCATCTAAGGGATGGTTCGGGTGGCACGGACGGAGAAGGGCTTTTCCTCCAAATGGGGCCTTCATTTGAGAGAACATTTGACTCGGAATTCTCCTGTTCGTTTCAAAAGGCAAATTTCACTTTCACAGTTGGGTTTTTCCATTCCTTTTGTCTTTGGAACTGATTTACCTAATATGGAAACGCAGGTGGTGCTGCTGCCTGCTTCGTTTAGGCTACAGGATCTTTTATGGTAAAAAGTGTTTGAAAACGTTGTAATAATTTATTTTTTAAATATTTTTTTATTAAAAGTATATCAAAATAATAATTATTTTAAATAAAAACATAATATAATAATATTAAAAAAACCCAAAATCTCATAAATCCAAACAACTATGTATTCAATTTGGCTTGATGATCAAGTGAACCTAGTGTGAATAGGCAATTTCTTTACAACTCCGAAAGAAGAACCTGAATCTCGATGACATGAATTTTGAACCACTCCTTTCATATCTCACTTGCTATTGCCTATTGAAATACATAATTCTTTAACATTTGTTCGATTGGAATTAATTCTTTTCGTTTTCTAAATAGTGCCCCACAGCCATAACCACACCATACAAGACGGAGGAAAAGCCACCTTACAAAATTAATCTTTTTGTTATTATATTAGTTGACATTTGATTACCCTCTTTTTTTTTTACTCTCAGCCATTATAGCGTTCTTTCCGAAAGGTAGCTAAAGAGAAAGAATTGTTGCTTATAAATTGAATTTAATTAAGAAATTCAATTGGTTTAAAAGCCTGCGTGCTCCAGTTGCTTAGCATGGTCTAAATATTTTGAGTATATAACTTCTCTAGCAGTCGAAGTGCGGAGGAATGGGAGGAGAAAAGGTGTAGAGTGCAAGATGCAACTCAACGAGGATATTAAAATTAAAGAAGGAATAATAAACTAAAGACTTAATGCCGCATAATTTTAATCCAGAGAAAGGTAGGTGAAGTGTTGTCATTGCCGATACCTTTTCCATTTCAGTGGTTGGAGGCGAAAGGTATCATCAATGGTCGTGGGAGGAGGATACTACAAGAATGGAACCAACCACCGCCATTCAAACCCATCCTTTACAGTTTAACAGTGTTTATGTTCTAAATTGTTGGTGTTTACGTGTCATTTACATCCACCAATCACGAATCATTCCTCTATTCCTTTTTCACAAAGTGCCAAAAGCAACGGTGGACTGAAGACAAGATCCACAAGTCAAGATGATAGAAAACTATTGTGGGTATGAACTTTTATTCTCGAAAAAAGACAGGAATCTCGGTGTCTTGAATGAGAAGGAATTGCACAGGGTAGAGAAGGAAAAATTAAATTAATGGGGGGTTTTCTCCCACATTATATAAAAAAAAAAATTACAAGGGAGGTTTAATTGTTCATATGATTAACATATTTTTTAAATTATTTAATTGACAACTTCATATTATAACTTAATAATTGACATGTGGAGCAAATTGCGAGGCCGTGGTTTTGAGATTGAGGGATGTATATTATTAATTTTAAGATGACAAATAGTTTTTTTTTCCTTCCTAGAAATAGAAATAAAAGGGAAGGATAAAAAAAAAGAAAGAAGAAACTAGCCCAATCTTGAAACAAGCCTGCTTATTGGATCCTTTTGTATTGGCCTTTGAGTTTTTTATTATTAATTTTTATTTATTTATTTATTTATTTTTATAATTTTATCTTTTAATTTCTAGTTTTTTTACCTATATATCCGGGCTTTATTGTAACAAGTCCATGCTTTTTTTTTTGACCTTTTAGGTATTTTTATTTTTTTATTTATATTATTTAATGTGATAATTAAAGTCTTATGAGTATGAAGATCTAAAAATCCACAATTAAATTAACAATTCCTAAAAAAAACTAAATTGTAAGCCTTTAATTGAGCTTGACATAACAAAACATGTACCAAACATAAAATTATTGTAACAAGTCTATACTTATTTAATAAATCAAAGTAGTTCAATAAAAAACTAAAAAATAAAAGCTAAACTTCTCAATAATCGATGAAATCAAAGTCTATAAGAAAAAAAAAACTAAAATCATGCTAAATAACCTTAGATACAAACTTTTTAAATAAGGATGAAAGAATAATAAAATAATTTTAAATAAAATAGAAAAACAATACTAAACCAACTAAGAAACTAATGAAAATATTATATAGTAGCTTGTAAACCTTATCACAAAGCTTTTTCGATATTTATTCTTCATGAAATTTTAACCATATATAAAATAAAACCTTTAAAATCTTTTAGAAAAATTTTAAGATAATACAACAGTTAAATTGAAAGTTATGTTCATAGATGGAATTATAATTATTGAAATAAAACTCATGTATTACTAGTAATTTTCTTCTGAGTCTTTTTTAAACTCATCTAGAATGCATCTTCGAGCTTTTTTATTTTTGATCTTGTAATTAACCCATTTAAAACTTTTAAGAAATCCTTTGATGTAATTTGGATCACATCATTCTTCCATTCTTAAAAGAAATTGACCTCAAATTATCACCTACATCAAATAAAAAGAAGGTAAAAAATAATAATTAAAAATAGCACTAACATCATACTCATATGATAGATCTATTTTGTAGGTATTATCATTAATTCTTTCAAGAATCTGAAGTAGACCATCTCCTCTCAATATCAAATTAGATCTCCTGCATTTAAGAAACCTCTCATTTAGTATATGTATCCAAACTCAATCACCTAGTTCAAAAAGAATTCTTTTTATTGCACTTATTAACATTAAACATATATTGCTCATATTTTTTTATGTATTTGTCGTTATACATTCTTATGAAGAGCCTTCACTACTTGTGATTTTTTATTGCTATCAGGACTAACCTTTTTATTAATATGTAAAGGAATCAAATCCAATGTAAAGTCATAAACAATTTCAAAAGGTGGATTATTAGTAGTAATTCACACACTCCTATTATGTGTGAATTTAACGAAGGGTAGGCAATCTTTCCAATTCTTCAAATTCTTTTGAATGATAGTTCTTAACAATATAGTTAAAGTCATATTAACTACTTTAATTCAACTAGTTGTTTGTGGATGACAAGTAATAGAAAATAACAATTTTGTTCCTAATCTACCCTATAAAACCTTCCAAAAATAGCTAATACATTTAATATCATGATAAAAAAAATAATACTTTTAGAAACCCCATGAAGTCAGACCATATCCCTAAAAACTAAGCTCGTTATATTAGTTGCACAATTAATTTTATGACAATATATAAAATGTGTCATCTTAAAAAACATATCTATAACCATAAAAATAGAATACCTATGACTCTTTTACCTAGACAAACCTAAAAAAAATTCATATATATATATATATATATATATATATATATATATATATATATATATATATATATATATCAATCCAAGATTTTATAGGTACTAGTAAAAGGATATACAAATCATGAGGTAGAACTTTAATTTTAGCTTATTTATCACAAAAACATACATTCTTTTTTTATCTTAAGTCAATAAAAGTACTCTTACAAAACATCTAAAATCTTAGAAACCTCAAACTGTCTCATTAAATTATTTTCATGAGCTTAATAAACAAGCAAATCGTTTATAGAGCAATTAGGCGCACATAATTTTTTTAAAAGCAAATAGCCATTAAACCTTTAAAATTTATCAAACATTGAATTCTCATATACTTTATAAACTTGGCTAAAATCAACATCTTTATTATATAACTCTTTCACATACTTAGATCCTAATAATTTAGCATTTAAAATTAAAAAAATATATATGTTCATGATAGTGCATCAACCATTATATTTTCCTCTCCTTGCTTATATTTTATCACATATGAGAACATTTATATGAACTCAATTCACTAGGCTTTCTAACGGTTTAGCTTGCCATAACCCTTTAGATGTTCAATCTCATTAATACATGGCAACTCACTAGTAATCTCATTAAAGAAAATATCTTTGTAATCCTATAATAAAGAAACACAAACACTATGAATAAAAAATTTATCAAATTCATTACTATTAAAATATATCATCTTATACATAAGTAAAATCATAAACATGTCAGAAAAATAAACATTCTTAACCTCATTCCCTTTTATATAAAAACTAACTTGTTTATTTATCTTTTCTACAATTTCTTCTTTTCTCATCCTTTTTCTCTTCTCTTATCTCTCATCTAAAATCCTATTTTTCTCTATCCTAGACAAATTTATTCTTTCAATACTCTTTTTATTTTCAATGTTCCTCTCATCCCTGTATGGTTGTTATGAACTTTCATTTTCTCTTTTTTTCTTCATCTTCAATTGATCTTGATAAACAAGTTTAGGTGATAATGGTATAAGTGTGTAAGTCTTTCCATCATTTTCAAAAAAAAATATGTTCTTAAACTTATCATGTTTGACCTTTCTATATAATTACCAAGTACACCCCAATAATAAATGAGTAATATACACAATAACTACTTCACACAAAATATAACATTCCCAAATACCAGGACAAAACACACACAATCATATTTATTAAAACATGAAATTTTTTTTTACAATTTATATATATAAGTTCATCACAAATTATACTAAAATTTCAATAAAGTCTCCCATATATTAAAAGATCTAAAGTTATTGATACGAACAAGTTATACTCCTATATTTTATTCCTCAATTCTAATCCAATCACCATGGATCTTAATCATAACAATCACCATCTCCATATCAAAATTTCCCATACAACATTACACATTAATTTGCATTAAAATAAAGCTTTATATATATATATATATAAAAGTTTATCATTACATTACAAGTTACCTAAAATTCAAAATAGTTTTAAAATACAAATATAATATTTCTAGTCTAGATAACAAAAGATGAGATAAAACAATAATCATTTTTATAGTGAATGAGTTGGATGTAGAGAATACAACATATGATGTAAAAATTGACATAATTAATAATATCAATAGTAATGAAAGTGTTACTAGGTTTTTTACTTCTTTTTTGTTAATAGCACAACAAAACATTCACATGATCTTTTATTAAAAATAAATAGAAAATAATAATAAAAAAAATAAAAAAAATTATCAAGTTGCAAAACTCCTTAATCAAGGCCTGACATTAACTTTGATGAATGTCTCTCAATAAATAATAAATAACTTATGAATATGTTTACAAAATAATTTTAATAATTAATGTCATGCATAAAATTAATTTAAAAGAAAAGATAGAAAAAATATTATTTTTAAAAAAATAATACGATGAGGGTTATGTCTAGATTATAATATTTTTTTAATAATAGTAGTAAACTCTCTTATTATACACCCCTTCATTATTATTACTTTTTTTTATAAAATTTAATCAAACTAATTAGGTTTAAATCATTTAAATTATATTTAAAATAGTGTTTCTTTATATATCATTCAATTTGAAATTTCTTTCAAATAACTTTTTTTTAATGTTATGGATATTTTTGCCAATTGTTATATATGGGCCTATTATGTAGAATCTTTTTATGTTTGAGGACATAGATATTCTATGAAAATAAAGTACAAGTCATAATTGTTTTTTAATTCTTGCCACCTTTTTTATTCAGTAAACTATACTTTTTTTATAAAAATATTGTTTTTGTCAAAACAAAAAAAAAAATATAAATCAGAAAATAAGGTTTTGAAGGGAAAAATACATCTTTCCTCCATAATTTTATTCATTATTTTTGTTGTGAATATAATTTTTTATTATCATTGAGTGAAAAATAGATCATGAAAAGTTCCACGTGACAACACACAAGCAATATGTTATTCTTTTCTTTTCTAATATATATACATGAAAAATGTCAAAACATGGTTTTTTTAAAAAAAAATTGCTTTTATTGTTCATATAAGGTGTTATTTAAAAAACATTATTCTACTAAAAAAATTCCAATAAAAAGGAGCACATTAATAATATTAATTTTCAAGGGCGACATTAAAGGAGGCATTAAATGCCTCTTGAGAAGCGTGTGTTAGGAAAGGAAAGAATTTTAGGTATAATTACAAAATTATAATTATAAGATTCAAGAGTTGCCATCTAGTATTATAGATACTAAAAAACTTATGGTCTATAAAAGTCCGGGTAAAGGACTGGTTGTATAAGGGAAATACACATCACCCCTAGTATACCCTACCTAATATGAGTTGCATTGTTGTTTGATTGCTTTCATAGGTCAAGTTTCTATTCACTGGTTTTTTTTTTTAAGTTTCAAGGCAAATCTCTATTTATGAGAAAGTCTCTACCTTATCAGGCTAAATCCTAACCATTCTAAAATCTAAATTTTAACATCACATTTATTTTGCACTTTGTATCTTTAATACCTGAGGATGTACTCTACTATGTAATATTACACTCATAAATATTAAAGTGTAGTTTAAACCCTAATATAGATAAAATATTTGGTAAAGGGTTTTTGATATTTTAGCAAAATCATAATAGATAATCATAAACTAGTTATGATATCTATTTTTTGCATTTTTTACATACAGCGAAAGTAGGAGAGGAGGAGGCTACTTGTGCTAGGAAATGTTATCGATGGTCTAACTGATCATGATTGGAGGCTAACATGAGGTTGGTGGAGGATTTGATGGCTAAAGTTGGTTGCTAGAGCAAAAAAGAACCACAATTGAGAAGAAGAATGAGAGGTTGGTAGCAGTTGATTTTGTTGTTAAACCATGACGATATTGAAAGAGGAGTTATCAGTCACAAAGTTGCTAGGGGTGGAGCTGGTCTGTTGGTGGTTGTCTTTGGTATATACAAGAGGTGATGGTAGTGGTAGAGAGATAGGAAAATAAGATGTTAGGAATAAAAAAGCAGGGGTTAAGGCTGGTTTTTGTTCAATTTTGGCCTTTAATTTTTTTCTCCCTCAGACTATGAAATCTACCTTTATTTATAGAGGTGGAAGAGTTACTATATAAAAGGGATGGTTAAGTGTTACTTTGGGATGGTGTCACAGTCGTCGTAGTGTTAATTGGCTGGAAAAAATCACACTGGTATATAGTCAGATGTTAGACAATTATTTGCATGCAAGTTTTGTCAAATTTGATAGAAAGATAAAGCACTAAATACCTTTGAAAAGAGTCACTCAAACAGCTTTTTCAGGAAAAATGTAGAAGAAGATGAACAGTATCAGAGGTCTCATTGTCTATTCTCTTTTTATTATTCAAAACAATGTCATTTTGGTTTTAATATATAAATGTGGTCTATATTCAATTTGGTCTTTCATTTTTTAATTTTTTTCAATTGCATGTATAATTGATGTTAAACTTTTAATTTTATATAATTTTGCCCTGTCAAACTTTAATGTCATCCCCGGATTTCAACGCTTTTTTTCATTTTGTTCCTTGATCTTAGATTTATACAATTTGATCCTTAATTAACTATTAAACTTTCAATATTTTTTTTAATTTCACTCCTGATTTCAATCAATCAAGTCCCTATAGTTTAGTGGTTTTTGCAAAATAATTATTGGTTGTGAATTTGTTTAACTTAACTTTTAATTAATCCTAAAACTTTGATTTTTTTGAAATTATATCTCTAATTTAAATCCATTGACTTGATAAAAATTAAATTTAATCTCTCATATTTTCAATTTTCTTAATTAATCAATTGATCTATTTTATTAAACACCCTATCAACTTTTTAGTTCACAATTAAAAAAAAATGGTGCTAAAAAATATATTAAAAATATTTTCATATTTTTTTATGTAAGAGAAAACTTTGAATCCATATAAGAAGATGAGCACCCTAACTAGTATTATATAAATTTTAATGTTTATATAATATAAATTTAATATTAAATTATAAGTTACATTATAGTTTATTTTTGCTGCCTATTGTTTCCAATTTATCATTTTTCTTTGTTTTTATGGATAAAAGTTAAAACCACGTCTAATATCTTTGATAGATTAAAAAAAAAACATTTAAGAGAAATTTTGAACAATTGTTTTTTCCGTAAATCAAACTCGAATAACTAACATGTGCCATCTGGATGAAATCCTTTTCCAAAGCATGGGGATAGGGATCCTGCTAATGGCGTCTTAGAACCATTTAACTATTGAGAAAAAAATATTCCTATTCTACTAGTTGATAGCATTTTACTAATTAATATTTTCTATTATCATCAATTCTAAAGAGAAAAACACATTAACAATTACTAATATTTTCTATTATCATCAATTCTAAAGATTAATTTTTATTAGCCTCTCACTAGTTATGATAATTAATTAATTAATTATTATTAATATCTTGTAAAAAAAAGTAATAAAATATGATATCTTAGACGAGCATTACTTTAATAGTAATATAACATAAACAAGGAAATATAAAAAAACATTAATGTTTTCTTGAAATTTAAAATAAAGAACGAAGGTATAATTAAAAAAAAAAAAGGACACCCAGTGAAAGAAACTACATTTTAAATATGGAACTGAAACCACATAATTATTAAAAGAATAAGGACTTCCTATTATAACTTTTCAGTGAACTCCCTAATAAATTGATCTATATTTGCATCAGAAGAGCCACCATCTGCGACTGCTTTCTTCGCAGCCTCCTTCAACTCCAAAGCCCTTCTCTGTATCTTAGCTGCTTCCAGTCCATTAGTGACCTCCATAATGCACCTTTCTATCTCTTCTGAGCTTGCAACTCCGTTCTCAACTTCCAACCTCACGCCCACATTAAACATGCTAGTTACAAGTTTTGCAACTGTTGGTTGATCTGTCCAGTCAGGGTAAGCAATTACAGGAACCCCTGCAACCATTGTCTCTAGCGTCGAGTTCCACCCACAATGAGTGATAAAGCAAGCCACAGCTTGGTGCATGAGCACCTTCTCTTGAGGGCACCATGCCACTACTAAACCTCTTCCCTCGGTCTCCTTTTGAAAATCATTTGACAATTCACCACCTGTGTTTTCTAAGCATTTTTCCGGAGGTTTAATCACCCACAGAAATGGTCGATTGCTGTTCTTCAATCCCATGGCTATGTTGTCAATTTGTTTTTGCGAAAATGACGCTACACTACCAAAAGAAATGTAAACAACTGAAGAAGGTGGTTTTTTGTCCAACCATTCAATGCAAGAATCTTCAGGAATCCACATATCAACACTGCCATTAATGCTCTCTTCTTGTCCTAATAGAGATGATGAAACCAAGGGACCGATTGGACAAATTGGATGGAGTGAAGCCATGGACTTAATAACTTCCTCCTCAAGTTCGTCAAAAGAATTTCCCAGAACCCATTTTATCTCATCCAAGTTTTGAATGAAACTAGAAACTAGTTTTTGGATGGGGTGAGAACATGAAGGGAGGATAAAAGAGGGAAGGTCCTTTAACTGTAATCTTGGCATCCCAGGCAATTCTGTATACTCATGTGGGTCTATCAGAGTTGGAAATGAGTTAGGATTCTTAAAGTAATGGCAGTAAATAGAGTAGACAGTGCAGGCTTGGATCCAAAGTATTGCGCAAGGAATGCCATATTTGGTAGCAATTTTTGGCACCCATGGCATAAACGGGTTGCTAATAATGCAAGAAAATTTCTTGCCATCGTTTGTGAAATCTTGTATTAGATTGGAGAGATTTTTGTATCCTATTGTCTCTAGGGATTCAATATAGGAGTCGAAATATTTCAAGCGATCAAATTCCAGGTCAAGGCCATCTGAGAAGAACTCCAGACTGATTTGTGGGGTTCTGGCTGTGGTGTTTTCGGCGGTGGCAAAGGAGGTAGGGATGTTGGGTTTTTGCGTAGCGAGGTAACGAGTACCCTCAGTAGTGGCTATAGTAACATGAACACCCTTTGATACAAGGCGTTTCGCAAGCTTGAGCATAGGGTTTATATGACCTTGCCATGCCATTGTAACCACTAGAACATGCACTTGATCTTCAACGCCCATTGTCTTTCTGGCCTGTGGGAGAAACAAACTTAAATCTCAAACCTTCAAAGAAGATTTTCATATTCTGAATCATTAACTTCTAATTCACTTTTATACCAGTAACTGGAGAAACTTTAATGACAGCAATCTTGCAGACAAAGATGGAAAAATAATACCTTATCACCACACCATAAGTTTTTCCATGGAGACGGAGAATATGACCTTATCACTGTACATTGTTATGCTCTATAAATGGTAGTAAAATAGGATATTACTTCTTCTATTATGGATATCATATATGGAAAGACAAAATTGAGATATACATTAGAAATATATGGCATTATGTCAATTGATTTCTATTAATTAATTTGTTACCATCGATGTCTGGTTTTATCCTTCTGTTACACAAATATGGAAACATATGACCTTATCACTATATCTTTTATGCTCTTTAGATGGTAGTAACATAGGATATTGCTTCTCCCACTAGAAATATTATATATGATGTTTTCTCGTAAGAAGAAATGTTTCAAAGAAAAAGCTAAAACCATTGTTTTACTGTTAAAACCAAGTTCACATGGTCAAAATCAGTTTATCAAGAAATTTATTATTTTACTATCAAAATCAAGTTTAATTCCTTCATAATTGATCAAAACCATCATTTTACAATCAAAACCAAATTTGCCATGTCAAAACTGATGAAAGTAATTTACCGGAGTTAAATCTATTATTTCAGAACACTTTTTAGAGTAAAAAATAATTTTTGATGGTCAAAAGAATATTTTACACTGATTTTTTATATATATATATATATATATTTGAATAAATAATGACGAACCACGTGAATTAAACAGTGTGAGTCACATTTCATCAGTCTACATTGGGGAAGGAAGTTTGGAAAGTTTGAAGAGTTTGCCAAATCTTCAAAAAAAAAACCCGTCTTCAATTCTACTTTTTTTTTTTTTCTTGCTATAAAGAAAAGGGACAGAAAAACGAGGGAAAAAAAAAAAGGATATATGGGCCGTTGAAAAAAAAAAAACAATTTGGTCGTTCATCCAAGAATACCCAATGAATCTTAACCGTTGATTTAGAAACTTAAAATGAGTTCACCCATATCCAATCAACCCCAAATAAAGTGTAGCTGTGGATTCAATTTTTAGAGATTTGGACCACTGAAAGAATCGTCTCCTCTCCCGGACCAAAACCCAAGGTGTTAACACTGTCGGCGTCGCCGTTAGCAGTGGCAAAAATCAAAAGAACCCGAATCGGCCAAACCAAACTCTCGTTGTCGATCTCCCTCACTGGTTGGCTATGAAATACAGTGCCACCATCAGTGGATGAATGAGATTGAGAGCTTGTTAGTGGACCGTTTAACGTGTCGACATCTCATCAGAATTGATACCAAGCCACCAACAACGATGGCACATGATATGAAGCACCGAGGGGATAATGCAGTGGTAGAATTGTAATTTCACCATCTAACAAGGAAAAAACAACAATTTCACCTGAAATAGGGCATTCCAATAATTTATTAAAGCTGAATTCTATCTTATTTTATTTGTGATTAAACATAATTATATATACATGTGTTTTTTTAGATATTTGAATAGAATGAAATATCCACGGTGTGCAAAACCTACAAGGTTTGAGACCATTAGGTAACTTTAAATAGAAACAAGGATTGTATCATTGTTTCACGAAGAAACTCGAAGGATAAGATTGTGAATTCATTTACGAGGATTATTCAAAATGAATATTGATCCTAGTGCTGATCAAATTTCTCATAATATATTTTTGAGTTATTCTCTTATTTTTTTTTTAAATCAAAGAAAAATAAAAGCATTAATAATAAAAACACCATCAATTTAGTAAAAATTAATTGAGAAAGTTTCCAGATATAAATAGAAGAATTAAGTTGGAGTTTCAGGAAAAAAAAATATAGAGTTTAATTATACCCTATTGTATCCAAGACTTGAAAGACAATGCATATTCAATATCAAATTCAATTATTTTTGAACGGATCTGCATGAAAATTAAGTCCAAAAACATAATTAGATTTTAATAGGTTAATTTGATTTAATCATTGGCCAAATTAAAATTTTAATTATGTTTAAGAATTAATTTGTCTCCTATTAAAAGACTCAATTAAGTGTAAGGATTTAATTATACTTTAAATATGTCAAATTAATTTTATTAGAGACTTAATTAGTGAAAAATTAAGTTTGAGATCCCAATTTGGGTTTAATTGAAAAGATTGGAATTCTAAAAGAAAAAATTAATTTTTACAAAGTTAATTAATTAAAATTAGGGGTAAAATTGTAAAACAAATTAAAGGTTAGGGTCAATTAGAGGTTAAATTGAAGAAATTTGAAAGTTTAATAGTCAATTAAGGATTAATTTGTAAAATCCAAAACCAATGACCTTTTTGAAAAATATGCTAAAATTTAGGGTTGATTTTGAAATTCAGTAGGGGAAAATTGCATTAAATTAAAACTTTAGGGTTAATTAGAGGTGTAATTAAAAGAAATCAAAAGTCAATGGACTAAATTGAACCATGATCAAATCCCTAAATTAAAACCCTATAAACTAAAACGACATTGTTTCATTTAAATTAAACAACATGTTTCGACTAAAATGACACTGTTTTAATCAAATAATAGCATAAAAAAATCAAATGATGCCTTATCTAGTTACTATTAATCTTCTTCTTCTTTTTTTGCGTGAAAACACGGCTAAAATGGCTACTTTTTAAGTGCATTTAATGCGTCTTCTCCCCACTAAAAAAGGTAAATCATACATCATTATAATAGTTTGACTTTTTACTACACTTAAAGTAGGTATTACCAACCAACTACCTTTATAGTATTTGTGGTGCTGCCCAAAGTGGCCAACTTGACCACCTTTTAGTAGCTGATTTTCATCGTCCATGATTACATCATTGAGTGAACGGTTCGGATCTTTCTCAGTTTAATCAAAGACCAATATCCATCTTTCACCTCCCAATAAATAGGGGTGCATTCTAGGCATTGAAAAACAAGAATTAAAAGTCCAAAGTTTACAACAAAAAAATCAGCCCCTCCCCAGCTATTTTATCTACCATTATTGTTCTTTTGTTTCTCTATTGTCATGAAATTGATTTCTTCAACCACTATATAACAGCCCGACTCAACATGTTGTATATTGTCCACTTTAGCTTAGCCCAACTCAGCTTCCATGCTTCACTGTTTTGTTTCTAGCAGCTTATAGGCTCTAAAACACATACAACATATTAACAACCAGCATTACTAATAAGACTCTAGCTCTGAATGCTCATTTTCGATATGGGATATCACACACTACCACCTCACATACATTATGACTAATAGTGCCCCAACATCCTCCACCAACTAATCTTCTCTTCGGTGACTGTAAACTTCAACATCAACTTTTTCTTTTAATAGGAACCTTTACAACTTAATTCTTCCATCAGAGCCACCATAAGGTAGTAGGTGCTTTTTTTTTTCTCCAACCAAGCAAGCCATTTTTTTTCCTTCTTATTCCCCTTATCCCCCCTCTATAGCCATTTCCTATAGAATTCATTCTGCATACAACCACAAATTTAATTAAAATGATCATTAGACTAGGCCAGCGACAATATGGGTCTTGGGTTAGGCCAGTTTCAACCCAACCCGAATGGCTAGGTCAATTCGAGCCCAAACATAAAAAATAAAAATAGAGAGGTTTGATAGACCATCAATCGTCCCAACTTGACCTGACCGGGTCCTGCTCAGATGGTTGGGTCATGTCCAACCTACTTAATAAATAAATAATATAATAATACTAAAATATTTTTAAAAAATGAAATTTTTCAAATGGCATTTTAAAAATATTTATAGGTCCTTCGTGAATTTTTCCAATATAATACCAGGTTGTAAACTTTTAATATCATATTTGTATCTTATATTATAAGTTTACAACCTGGTATTATATTGGAAAAATTCACGAAGGACCCATAAATATTAATATAAGATACAAATCTGATATTAAAAATACTTGTTTTTCTTTGCAACCTTTAAAAAAGTTTAAAAATTGAAAAAAAATAATTCATTTCCTTTTTCCAAAAACACAAAAATATGTTTTGTCTTTATGTTTACAGTTCAATCCTAAAAGTTTTTCGTGTATATTTTCTAAATAGAGATAAAATAATTTTTATAATGTTTTAAAAAATACAAAATGGGTATCATAACTAATTTATGATTATCCATTAAAGTTTTATCAAAATATAAAAAATCTCATTATAATTAGTTTGTCATTTAGAATGCTAAGACTCACCTATATCCAATAAATAAATAAGGCTGGCCCTTAGAATGGTTAAGATTCAACCCAATAAGGGAAAGACTTTATCATGAAAGGAGACTTGTCTTAAAATTTAGACAAGAATAATGGACAGAAATGCAACTTAAAATAACAATTAATCAACATTGCAGTTTATTTTAGATAAGGTATATTGAGAATGACGCGTCTTTCCCTTTTACAACTAGTCTTTACCCAAATTCTTGCAAACTATTATGTTTCCTAGTGATTATAACATTAGGTAACAACTCATGAATCTTATAATCATAATTTTATTATCAAACCTAAAACTCTCTTTTCACCATTTCTTATAAGGCAAATCCACCAACCGGCATTATGCATATCATGACAAAAATGATGCTTGAATTATTCATCAATAGTTCATTTGTGTGATTGATTATTGGATTTATTATTGTTATGTATAATTGACTATTGATTTCTTAATTGATTATGTATAGTGCATCTTCATGAATTTTTTGTCAAATAAAATCTAGAACCTTGTATTATGATTTTGATTGTGTTATTTAATTTTTATATACAAGATAACTTGATGAATATCGATTGCATGGTTATTTTTGTGCCTTAACCACTAATAAGAGATGAATTTTGAGGATTGTTAAATTAATTTCAAAACCTTGTGTTTTCTAATTAGTTCACCCATGAATAGTTTGTTTTCAACCACTTCTTTTTCAAGATTTTATGTTTAACTGGTCCCCCTATGAGTGGTTCAATTTGATCAGTTGATTTCAAAACCTTGTGCTTTCTAATCGGTTTATCCATGAGCGATTCATTTTAACCAATCCTTTTTAAAATCTTATGCTCAAATTGGTTCACTATAAACGGTTTGTTTTAACCAATTTGCCTCAAAGCCTTCTTTTCTTGTCGGTTCAATCATAAGAGATCTTTTTTTAACCAATCATTTCAAAACAAGTGTTTTCTAATTAGTTCACCCATGAGTGGTTCATTGTACCGATCTTTTTTTTTCAATCTTATGTCAATTCACCCTTAGTTTTTCATTATTAATAGATCATTTGGAAAAACAAATCCGTATAGTATTTTCATATACATGATTTTTCTTATTTAATGACATGTTGCATGCTATATATATGTATATACATAAATAAAAATTTGGAAAGATGGTTGTCCAATTCCATCAGATTCAGCATTTTGTCTTGCTTCAAAGAAGTGATAAAAATAAAAAATCTCATTCTTTGCATTCGATAATTGAAATCTTATTTACTTGTGTTTATTTTATTGTTTATTCTATTAAGATCTAAAACCATTATTTTTTCCAAGAAAGGGATTTTTATGTTTTTTTTTTTACTTTACTATTTTTCCTTATGTGCATTATAACAAAAAAAAATTTCATACATGGTTCATACAAATAATATGCAATTTCATCAATAAAAGTATGGTGTACTTGTTCTTGCATAATAATATCCTACTATGCAAGATTTAAGAAAAAGGTTAGAGGTGATTGGTAAAACTGTGTCCAAGAAAAAAAAACATTAGAAACAATTATGTCTTTGTAACTATGGTCTTCTGTTGGCTAACACCAATTCCAATACTCCCTCCAAATGCATGATAATCTATAGTGTTTTAGATTATTTTATATATTTTATCTTAATTAATAATACATTATTTTTAGATATTTTATGTTTTATTTTAGATATTATTATATTTTTATAAGTTTCAGATATTGTTTATTACATACTATAAATCTCAACAAATGGATCAATAAGAAATTATAAGTTTTATATAAATTAAAATGAATGAAACAAATAATTCAAAATAAGATTTTTTTTTTTAATTTTGAAATTTGGTTCCTTGTTAGATCATACCTTAGACAAGTTATGAGATTTTCTCTAAAAAAATCATAATATTATAAACTTGTTTAAAAGATTATGATATTAGGCATATAGACATTGTTGATCAAGCTTTAGAGTATAATTTGTCACTCTTATTAGTAAAAATATCCTTATAAAAAATGAATTTTTAAAGTTATATTCCATTATCTATAATTTTTTATTTGTTTGAAAGGGTATAAGCATGATGTTTCTTTTATCATTATGCTATTGATTAAAGAAAGAATCCATAGATATAAGTTTTTGTAAGACTTATGCATTGGTGAATAAACATAAGAGTATGCAATGAAAAGGATAAGAATTGAAAATTTAGAATTATTTTAAAATTATAAAATAGTAATATAATTATGATTTTACCTTATTTTATATGATTTCAATCTGATTTTATTATTTTTTTAATTTTACATGATATATAATCTTATTTCTTAAATTTAAATGGATATTTGTTAATATTTATTCCTTTTAATCAACTAATTAATTTATTATTAATTAGATATATAGACTTAAAAAATGGTTATTCACTCTGATTCAACAAAAAATACATTTGAGTGCATTTCAAAAATGTATTTATCTTGAAAAATATTATTTTTAGTTTTTTTTAATTATTTTGATGTACTAATAAAAAATAAAAAAATATTTTAATATATTTCTAAAGAAAAATTACTGCATTTCTGTTGCTCCATGAATCTGTTGGACTATTTATAACTATTGACAGTTGACCAGCCAACCATGCTTACTTCACATTCCATAGAGTCACCAGATCCATTGGAATTCAAAAACTGCTGCGTATATTCATGGTGTGTGGTCTCCAATCTAGCTCTTTAATCTAGAGAAATTTCCGCAGACTTGGGCGGCCAAAACATATTTCTGATTAATATACTAGGAATCAGATTCAAAAATATTCCACCATTAATAAATATTTTCTATTCTACACCTTCCAATTTGGACTATCATGCTGAATCAATTTCTGAATTCCCTTGAAGCCCAAGAATACAGAACCCCCCTCGTTGCTTCCTAGCTTGGCCCTCACCCTTTAGTCTCACGTTTGTTTGAATAGTTCGAGTGCTCAAATTTCTGGTCAAAGAAGCCTCGTCGCACGAGGTAGCTTACACTATAAATTAATAGCAGGTCGACTCCTCCATGCCTCATTACCTCCTGTTCTTCTTCCTCTATCCAACCATAGCATCAGCCCTCTACTACCTTTACACTAGTTGTCTATTTTCCACATTAACATGGCAACAATGCTCAAATCTCTCAGCTTCTTTGTCTTTGTCTTTTTAATGGTAATCTCTCTTTTCTTCATTGAGACTGAAGCCCGTCCCTTCAACATCTTGAAGTCAGGAAACTCTGCAACTAGCAGTGCTATTGAGAGTTTCTTTGACGGGCTATCACTGGGAGAAATCAAGCAATCAGGCCCAAGTCCCGGCGTTGGACACAGTCAGACACTTGGAGGAATTAAGGCGGGTCCTAGCCCTTGCTGTGGAAACAAGTATACGACCGGCACCCATCATTGACTCGAGTGTTTAGCAGCTCGATTGTTCATCCACATAATTGGCTGCCGGCCGGTTCATTAGTTTGTTCATGGTGCCTGCAATTCCTATAGTTTTCAAGCCATTCTTTTGTTATTTAATTGATACAGATCGGATATATGTTCATTTCTCATATTATAGATTATTAATTTCTTTGTTCTTTAAGCTTTGGATTATACGATGATTCATGTAATACAGTTTTTATAAAAGCAGACGTTTAGTAAAAGGTCAAAATAATAATGCTGGGAGTCTATACAGTACCATATTGAAAAGGTCAAAAAATGATATCCAACTGCCACAAGAATGTTTTTCTTAAAAAAGAAAAATAAAGAATCCATTGTTGAATAAACTGGCTTATTTTAATTACATGAAAAATAAAATAAGAAACAACAGTAGATTGATTAAAAAAAAGGATAGTTTTAAAAAATATTTTAAAAAAATAAATGAGTATCTTAATTCACAACCCATTAAATATGAAAGAATAAAATAAAAAATGATATAAAATATTGATACTAGTTAACTCAACATGAAAAACTTGTAAATTTGATAATCAGGGTCGAGTTAACTTGAGATATCCTACCAAATTCATGACTCAAATAATGAGATTGGATTAATCCAATAAAAAATAAAGAGAATTATAAAACTTTTTTTTAAAAAAATCATGTTAACTTTTTAAACTCGTGACTCAAATCAATAGACCCAAAACACCTTATCTAAAAAACCATGAACTTCATTTCTCAATCAATCAAATATTAAAGAATAAAATTGAAAAATAATGTCAAATATACAAAAAAATTAAATATAAGAATTAAAACTACAATACAAAAAAAATTATATTTGATTGAAAGGTGAAATTAAAAGGAAAAATCAATTTAGCAAAAGAACACAAAAAATAAAAAGAATGAAGATCAAAATTTACATAAAAATAAAAACAAATTTTTGATTGAATGACAAAATTAAAAAGAATAATAAATTTTAGAAAAGTGCCAAGAAAAAAATTAAAAGTTAAAATAAGAGGGATTGAAATTAAAATACCAATATTAACAAGGGTTGAGTTATAATTTTGAAGGGAAAAGAAAAAAACAGATTTATTGGTGACTAATTGGATCATTAGCATTAACATGTGTCATTTCATATGGAAAACAACACGACAAAGCTTTTAACGATATGACAAAATATAAACTTTTATCTCGTTGATATGGCTATAGCAAAAAAATCTATTGTGAAATGATAAAAAAAAAAACCTCTTGACTACAGTTTAATTTTTTTTTGTTTTTAAAGATATTTTGATTATTTTATTGTGCTTTTTAATTATGTGTTATTTTTTATAATTGATCATATATTAAATTATCTCCCAACTGATATTATAATAACTAAAAAACATTATGAAAATACAAAAATGTCCATTGAGGTTACTTGTAGTTTTTTTTTACTTCCAATAATATTTTAGTTGTTTTACTATAATAAAAACTTATTTTTTTCTTTAATTTGGTAATAATTAATTTATAGAACTTATTTATTTTTAGTTAATTTGATAATAACTAATTTATCATATAAAAAATTTAGTTACTACTCTTATAAGCTAAAAGTTAAGATTTATTTTATACTATTTCAAGTAATAGTATCTATCAATCTTGAATCTTTATTCTTTTTTATTTAAAAAAAAATCAAAAGATCACAAATAATTAATGCTACATGCTGATGACAGGTGAAAAATAGTTAGCTTCCAGACGTGTATTTTTTATTAAAAAAAATCCACCTGTAGATTACCAAAAATCTGGAACTGTTAGTACTCTAACGTAACTCATTGAAAGAAATTCACAATATGTGTTAGGTGAATATATTTGTGTTTCTAGTATTGTGATATTTTCACTAGGATTCCAATATTTGTTGTGGGGATGACCAATATTGATCTCATTTATCTGTTTCTTAATTTTAATTAAAACTTAAAAATATCAAGTTATACAGGCAATCTTCTTTATTGGGAAAAAAAAAAAACTATGTAAGAAATGAATGGAATATGCCTAGTTATAACTTTATTTATCAACAATATATTTTTCTTCTCACAAACTAAAGATTAAGCTAATACATGTTTCAAATTTTGATCATTCAACCAATTATAACATTGAATAATTATTTATGAATTTATTTTTCTATATTTTTTTAGTAAATAATCTTGTTGCCACTTCTTTTGTATTATATGTTGTATAGTTAACTTAGAGATTTTGACGGTGATTGTTTTTCAAAGTGTTTTTAGTTTAGAAATGCATTGAAATAATGTTTTTTGTAAAAAAAATTATTTTTAAAATCAACATATCAAAATAATATGAAAACAATAAAAAACAATTGATTAGAAGTAAAGATTTTTTTTTTCAAAACCGTTTTTAAAACACAAAAACAAACAAGCTCATACTAACATTGTAGGTTTATTTTAGTTGTATGTACTAAACCAAGAAACTCTTCTCACCCAATCTAAAACCTTATTACCAAAATAATAATTACAAGTGGTCGAATTTAAATTAGAACAAAGCAATTGAAAATAGTGTTATCCCTTTAGATTGAGTTTGTAAATCTTATATTAGCTTAAAACTAGATAATGGCCCCCACATTATTGCGGGTTGATTCTTAAACAATACGAATAATTATAGTAATGTCAACTGGTTGTTAGATTTGTGAACATTTTAATATAAAAGATTACGAAAACAGAAAACAATTGATAGGTTTAAAAGCAGCTTGTTATTTTGAGGAGAAGCAATGCAACTGCAATGCATGATAATAACTGTGGCATTGTTCCACATGCAAGATTATAGTGGATTAACATTACAAATACAAAGTATTTTTCTTTGTATTTTACAGAGTATTTTTCTTTCAAGAACAAAAAATGTTCCATCCCCTTTAAAATTCGGTAAGCATAGAGTTTCTTGCTAATCGAAAAACGACATCAACAATCACTATTACAAATTGACACCAAACAAAAAGCTCAAGATCCTCAAGATCCACCTAAAAAAACACAATTTAAATAAGTATCGGCAACCCTTGACAATCAAAGAAGAGAATGGTCCTCCAAACTCTTAGATACTTGTAACCACTGAGCAAGTAAACACAACGACCAAATTAAGACATAGAAAGCTTTGAAAAGTGACTCAAAAAATAAAACAGACATTTTGAATACCACTATATACAATCTCTACACCTTTCTAAGAGATAGATGAAACCAATGAGAAAAGAAAATAGTACAACAAAAGGATGAATGTCTCATACAATCTTAGTCCCAAATCATATAAAAATCCCTGAAATTAAGCAAACAGTAAAGAAATCAAAAACCTAATGAAACCAAAACAAAGAAAAAAAAAGTTTATCTTACATCAGCCAAACTAGAAAAGCCAATTAAAAGATCTAATGCTATAAAAAAAAGTAATAATTATTTTTTTTATAAAACACTCTAATAAATTATAAGTCTAAAAAACCAAGCAGTCAACACATATATAAAAATAGGGACATACAAAGCAAAACAACATAAAGAAACTTCCACATTGCATCAAAGCATACATGCTCCCTAATTATTAAAATAGAAACCTAGCTCTCAAAAATAACAAAAATGAGGAATTGAATTTAATCAAAAGCAAAGGCATTGTCAGTACATAAACAACAAACCTCGTAAGGATAGAGTTTCTTATTAATCAAAGAAAAATAACGACAATTACTATTGCAAAATAACATCAAATAAAAAGTTCAAGATCCTCAATAACCACCTAAAAAAACATGGTTTAAATAAGTATTAGCAACCCTTGATAATTGAAAAAGATAATATCATTATATATGCTTTTTGCACCTCTTTGAGAGATAGATAAAACTAATAATATTAAAAAAAATAAAATAGTATAACAAAAGGATGAATGTGCCATACAATCTCAGTTCCAAATCACATAAAAAATACTTGAGATTAAGTAAACAATAAAGAAATTAGAAACCTAATGAAACCATAACAAAGAAAAAAAAATCTTACCCCACTTTAGTCGAACTGAAAAAGCCAATTATGAAGGCTACGAGACACTAAAACCTCAACCAATCCCGTCCAAAACCAAACATGTCCAATCTTAAAAAAACAACATCCTCCCAAGCAATGAGCTACAAATGCATTTAATGCCAAATTCTAAAACATTTAATAATTTTAAAAAATTAAAGGCTCACCAAATACCTATTAACCAACCACAACTCAACGACGCAAATCAAGTTAACACTTATCGAAACTCACCAGTTTCGCTAAGAGACATTGTTTTTCTTGGGAAGAGCTACGAGTGCACAAATAAAAAACCTAAAAAATGTTAAAAGTCACGTACAAAGCCATCAAAACACCTATAGGCAAGATGCACCAGCCGAGAAACCCTCACCTCGCTCTAATAAAGAAACATGCAAGCAGATCTCTAAATATCTTCACATCATATGAGAAGGCTACCGAGAAGTAGATACACATGACGAGAAACATTGCTTCAGTCCACGGTCCTCTTACTTAAGAGGCCAAGGACTTCGCAAAGGCCTTTTAGTTTTTTCTAATGATAGCAACTTTACTCGGCAATTTGTTTTCCCCTCATCTTCCAAGTACTACACCGAATAATAGACCATACTGATTTGGTAAACAAAAGTAACTATAATATTCACTTCAATAATGGTTAAAAAAATACCCTATTTAATAATCAATAAGAATAAATAAAGACTACATTCACCACCAAAAATAAGCAGGGGAATAGTGACGGTTCTTAAATTCTTGATACTGTCTTGACTAGAGGATATTACCATCAGTTACACCAGATAATTTTTTTAAAAAAAAAACTACCTTTTGCAACGACAACTATCACGAGTAGTAGAAAAAACAAAATATATTTATTACTTTTACTTTTCACTACCTACTGTCACAAGAGTCACATTAATGAAAGGGACAATCAGAACGTGCACGGAGAAGCGACTCGTGCTGGGTCTCCAAATCAAATTCAAGGCTAAGATCACCAAAAGTATTCTTTTCTAGGTCCCCTCCTTTTGGACAGATACACCTCGGGCTACCAAACATATTAGGTGATTGTATTTGATGTTATGATATATATATATATATATATATATATATATATTAAAGAATATTTTTTAAATTTATTTTTAATATTAACATATTAAAAAAATTCTAATATATTAAAAAAATTATTAAAATAAAATATTCAAAAATATTTTTTATACTAAAAAATAAATACGGCCTAAGTTAAAATTACAAAATTAGTAAGTGTTATTTGATATTGTATTTTTTTAAAAGATTAAAAATATATTATAATATTGTTTTCTAGATTTTTTTTTACATTAATATATCATAATTATAAAAAAATAGTAAAAAATAAAAATATCAAAAGCATTTTTTTAACTCAAAAATAAACACAACCTTAATTAAAATTATAAGATTATTAAGTGTTGTTTGATATTATTTTTTAAAAATATTTTTTATTTAAAAAAATATTATAATAATTTTTTCTATTTTTTATATGAGTGTATCAAAGTTATTAAAAAATAATAATTTAATATTTTCTTAAATCAATCTTACTTTTAAAACGTACGGAGTATAGTTTCAACAAAAATGACAAACAGCCTCTGATCACGTTGCACGTGTCATTTTATAATCATTTAAGGTTGTCCTTTTTACATTTGAATGCATATACGGGACTTTGATATTCTTATAAGATAATCTTAATCTCACTCCATACGTCACGTGAATGACTAATTACCGTCGCCCTTCAAGTATTTTATAACAACCGTTGAAAACTTGTTGCAGACCCTTGACTAGTTAGGGAAGGTGATGCATGTGTATTTAGGCTGCGATCAATAATATAGTTTCTACTTTTATTTCTAGATTTTTTAAAAATATATTTTTTTATAGTTTTGATACACTGATATTACAAAAAAAAATATTTTAATATTTTTTAAAAATTGATTATTTTAAAAAACACACTCCACTATATATATATATATCACCTTAATTTTAAACACCTTCATAAATCCTAGGACAGTTTTTAAAACCAAAATTTAATACCATGGATTATTATAGAATTATTCTCAGTTAAATATTAAACTGAATTAATGTAATAAGTTGGTATAAACTAATACCTTGGATTATTATAAAATTATTCTCAATTAAATATTAGATTGAATTAATGTAATAAGTTGGTATAAACCATTACTTGTGACTTTATATATGTATATCTTGAAGGGTATATTTTAAATTGGTCAGGTTCTGAGTTTATCTATTAGAAATTACTGATTCGAGTCCCACAATTCTCAGAACTACTAAAAACTTATATAGTTGTTAATTTTAGGCTAAGTTGAATGTATCTAAACTAATCTTATAAGTTCTGAAATTAATAATTATATATGTCTCAAGTGATTCTAAAATTTATAAGACTCAAATTGGTAATGTTTAGGAGACTAACTTGCACGAACCTAATCTCTAGATATTAAAGTTATATTTGACAGTATTATTATTTTTAAAAATTTTATTTGAAAATATATCAAAATAATATTTTTTTTATTTTTTATATCAATATATTAAAATGATTTAAAAATATTAAAAAAATAATATTATACAAATTTTAACAAAAAAAAATAAATTGAAATTGAATGTCAAACACCCAAAAGACAGAAAGATAATTTTATATATTATCATGTTCAACATCAAGTTAATTTTTCCAATGAGAAATAATGTTCTTCAAACACGTGAAACGTCAAAACATGAATTATCTAGGCTTGAGCTAGCTCATACCAAAATCCGTTTACATGCATCCAGAATTTTCGAGGGACTCTTCGAGAGAGAGAGATAATTCTATATATTATTTTGTTCAACATCAAGTTAATTTTTCCAACGAGAAAAGGAACAAAAGTTATTCAAACACATAAACGTGAATTAACAAGGTTTGACTCGGAGGCTTCACCATGGTCTCAAAGTATTATTGCTCGTTGAACCGGCGCGCATGAATTTCACGAACTCAACGCATGAATTTCACCATGGTCTTATCAAGCATGGAGGGTGTTGTTCTCACGCTAATCTCGCTTTACAATAATTTTTTATGTAATATTAATCTTATACTTGTTACGATCTCAATCTCAATAATCCCCCTAATCAAGATACTCTATATATAGCCATCTAACTACTTATCAAATGGGAAGTATTTAAGATTAAGAAATTTGTTTTTTGATCTCAGATTCAATTTTTTTTTTTATTTACGTTGGGTGTCCGGACTAGCTTACGCGCACTACGATTAATCCCCACGACCCATTAAATACCCTGCAAACCCAATAGACATGTAAGGCACCGCGGGGGTGACAGGCGTGCACGCCAGGATTCAAACCCAGGTACAGTGGAAGGAAACAAGCCCCTTCCACCGCTAGACCAAGCACTGGAATACTGAATTCTTGGTTACTCATATAATGGTTACTGGAGGTTTACATGGTCGTTAACTTCAGAACCCGTAAAATTAGTCGTGGTGTACGTAAGCTGACCCGGATACCCACGTTAATCTAAAAAAAATACTCTATATATAATTATATTAAAAATTATATTATTTATTAATAAAAAACATAACAAATATAAAATAAAATTAATCAGCTATATAATGAAAATACCATTACTCTTGATTACAAGAATTAAATTTTATTTAACCATCTAGGTGGTGGTCAAGTGGTAAAGACTTGGGATCAAGAGGTTTGTTCCCTTTGTGGTCTCAGATTTGAGTCCTTAGTTGCTTATATGATGGCCACTGGAGACTTAGAGCATCTCCAATCCAAAATGCTATTTTGAAAAGCTAAATTGATAAAATAGCATTTTGAATAGTATAAATATAGCTTATTTTAACATATCTATTCCAATGGCAAAAAACCATTTAAAGAGCCATTTATATTAGAGTAAAAAAAACAAGTATTTTATTATTTCTTAATATGTTTAATGCTATTTTTTTCACATGTCTACATTTAATTGGTCTACTTTTTTAGTGGTCCCACTTTGTTGGTTTTGGCTCTTTGAAGAGATATGTAGAAATAGCATTTGTGGAAGAGAAAAGGCATTTTAGCATTTTGTTTGGCTTCTCTTTTGGAGTGTACAAAACAAGTAAAGAAAAGCCAAAATATTAATTTTTTATTTTTAGCTATCCATTTACCTTCTCCATTGGAGATGCTCTTACATGGTCGTTAACTTCAGGGCCCTGTGGGATTAGTCGTGGTGCGCGCAAGCTGGCCGGGACACCCACGTTAATCTATAAAAAAAAAATGAAATCTTATTTAATTTTGATAGATGTAATTCAATTGATTAAATTTTATATTTATTTTATAAACATTATCATTTTAAATTTTATAAATTTTAGAATCATTAAAAATTTATATAACAATTAATTTTAGAATTGATATAATTAATTAAGATATGTATTCTATAAATTGATCTGATACTTATATTAATTTTAAAAAAATTAGATGTCAATTAATTCAGAACACAATTCATGATGAGATGGTTATGTTTCCCAAACAAAAGTGAGCTAATGGGATGTTGAAGAAAATTCCTTCCAACTTTGCAAGCTAGATAGCTAAGTACAAGATGGATTTCTATGCAAAGCAAGACCCGGAATTGAAACACAAATATTCGAAGAAAGTTTTAGTGGTAGCATTTGAAAATTTTGAGTGTTTTCAAAAGGTTTAGTCAGGCTTTCATTGGACCAAAGTGGCCGTCCACTCTTTCTTTGCTACAGGGTAAATGGACCGCATGAACCGCCCTCGACGTTTCCTTTCGTATGAACACGCAAATTTCCGCTGAATGTAACTGGGAGTAGGTTTGCTCGTCACTATAAATAAGGAGCCTCAAGTTTTCATCGTTCACTACTCCATGTAAACATCCACTGGCTTTACTGGGTAATAACATTCTAAGCTTCCAAGGGTGTGTTCGGCTTAGAAAAACACCTCTTTTGTTGACCAAAAAAGCGTCACTACTAGCATTCTAAGCTGATATGGCTAGGGAACGCAAGCTTCTCGGCTTCTTTTTTGTGCTTCTCCTTCTGTTGCAAGGCTCTTTAACTCAAGCCCGGCCATTCAATATCTTGAAGTCTGGTCGATACAGGATTGGTGGCACTGGTTTCTTTGATGGGTTATCCCTAGGAGCCATCAAGCAGTCAGGTCCAAGCCCAGGTGATGGTAACAAATTCAAGGATTCTGGGATTTATGGAGGGATCGATTCAGGTCCTAGCGATGGAGGAGGACACTAGTACTTGGTTAAACTAATATTATTACCTTGTTGAATAAAGCAGCAAAGTATGCATCCTTCGTTAATTTGTTCGCTTTACTTTATTTTATTTAGATATCAAGTAGCTAGTATTGCTAAGTATAATAACGGTCCTCGAAATAGATTTTTAGCTGATGGATGTCTGTCTTATTCTTTTGACGGTAAAGGATGTAAAAATGATAGTACGGATGTTGTTGAAAAACGAATTGATATATTATTGATATGTTGTGTGCTGATTAGAGTCGTGGGGGCTTTTAAGCTTACAATGCCTTAAAAGATCATAAGCCAATCCATACTATCTCTATTACAAAAAAAAAAAAAAAAAAAAAAACCTTAAAAGATTTAGTGATTTCATTGTAGAGCCTGCAAGAGCCCTAACTTTTAACTAAGACAATGCATGTAACCACACATGGTTCAAGAAATATTCACGCACGTTTACATCTTTAAAATTGATCACTATTTTCTTTAATATTATATTTTTAACTCTTATTATGCCATTAATTTTTCTATCAAAATTTTGATAGAATCTCCCCGTAAATCAAGACTATCCGAAATTTCACAATTACATTATATTAAAATCAACAATTATTAATACAATATAAATTACACTATATCCCAATAATTTATAAACAAAATAAGTTTAATGTCAAGTTATAAACACAACAAAAACTAATAGTTAATTTACATGTTTTTTTAGTTTTAAACTTTATTTACACAACAGAAGATAAACAACTAGTTTCACATTATATATAAAAAAAACTTAAATTATACACATTGGTTACCATTACCTAAATTAAAATTATTAGCAGTATACTATTGCTCAGGTAATGTTTATAAAGAACCTATAATCAAGTTTATATAACAAAAAATTATAATTCAATATGTAACGTGATATAGTATATAAATTAATTATGTATATCTCTCATTAACCTTATCATAAACTCTAAGAATACATTTCTTTTCATATAAAACAACATATTAATTTATCCAAACATTCCCTTTATAATACCGACAAGTTAGACAACTTATATCTTTAACTTCATTTTTTGATAGCTAATCAAAGTAAACATATTGACAAACCAAACATGCTAACACTTTTAACCCCATTTATAATAGCTAGTCAAAGTAAGTACACTGTAAAGTCAGTCCCATTCATGATAACTAGTCAAATAACTATTTTTTGATATATTCTACTTTCACTTACAACTTTTTTAAATACATCAATGACTTTAAGGAATGAAATAAAAAAATAGAACACAAACTATAAGATTTAAAAAGTTGTTATTAAGGTTTTGAACACTTATTTAGATCTTATAAATGCTTAACTACTTTTGTCTACTGTTTAATTATTACAACCTCCCTTATATTAATAGGGTCAAAATTATCATAAACTTGGAAAGTCATCATAAGAACCCTATTCTGGTTTTTATTCAGTTCATATTCTTAACGAATATTAAATAAATTTATAAAGTTTATACATCCTAAAAATCCTAAATTCATAGAAATGAACAACCATCACTTCTTTATTTTCTTACCCTTAGGATGAAACACTTCAATTCAATCCTTTAGGGATTTCTTTTCAATTTTTCTATAATTTTCAATAATAGTTTGTCTCATTATACATTTAAAACACAATATTATTATTATTATTATTATTATTAAACCAACTCAATTCAACAGCTTCCAAACTTATTTTACATTTCATGCAGAAACATCCATGATCAATCCATAGGTGTTCTGTTATGTCTTCACTTACATTTTTATCTAATCCCACATACTTAATCACAAATTTAATAATTCATGTTTAATAACTCAATCAAATCTTCTCTCCCATTAACAAACCTATTTTGATTGAACTTGGACATATTCACACTATGAGTTCTCTTTTTGTTTCCTTATTCAAAATTCATTTCATAACATCATAAAACTATATACAACATAACCAGATTTAACAATTTTATTGATATAAATTTTCATCAATATTTAAATTTACATTTCATCGATACATATTTTACTGACAAGCTCACGGAAGGAACTTATCTGTTGAAAAAACTCTCATCAATAATTTCTAATCTATCGGTAATAAATTTATTGATCGATTTACAAAAGTACAAAGCACGCAAAAAAAATCCCTATTCATTAAGTTGATATTGCCCTCGGGAAGTTTGCCATGTAAACAACAAAAATACTATATGCAATTTTGTTGGTATTTTTATTTGTCCGTTGGTAAATATAACATATCATCGATACTATTTGTAATTCTATTAGAGAGTTAATAGTAGGAGTGATATTTATAGTAATTTTTTTCCAACTCTCTGAAATATACCGACATACGTGGTTTGTTGGTAACCTCGTCCGTAATATTTTAAAATATTTTTTTTAAAATATATTAAACATAAGTAGTAAAATAATTAAAAAGAAATTAAAATCAAATATATAAAAAAAATTAAAATAATATAAAAATTAAATATTTATTAAATATTTAAACATTTATACGTTCAAATACAATAAATCTAAAACAGAGATGGTGCTAAAGGAGAAAGAGAAGGCTGGTTATCACTCGGACCATAGGGCTACTAAGGAGGATCAGATGGACCGCCCATGTGTGATAGAGTTCTTCATAATCTGCAATGAATTATTCATATTTTTCATTGAGCTGTGTCATTCGATTGTGTACTCCTTAGCCTTACATTACCTTAAAATTTAGAGTTTGAGTGCTCAGAATCGATTGTGAGCATCTAACAAACAAAAAAAATACAAGTCATTTACAAGTTCTCGACTATAGTATTAGAGAATCAATACACCTAATTTCTATTGGGCCTACTGGATAATCCTGCCTCTAATCATAAATTCAAATCGAGATCCAGATGGATCAAAAGATCATCCTTGTATCTCTCTTTCAAGCAATTATTATATGTATCCTAGAGAGAGAGAAATAAATTCATTAAATTGAAGAAAATTATAACTTCATAAAATTAATGGTTGAAAACGAACATACCACACAGTGTTGAACTCAGCTATCTACGAATTATTGCACTTTTTTTAGTGGTCATCACTCTGTAGATGTGTTTAAAAAAAAACTCCATCAGGCTTAGCTCGTAATTTAATGATAAAAATGTTATTAGTTAAATATATTATAAAAAATTAACAAATAAAAAAACTTACCATTAGCTTTGAATGCGAAACAAATGAAACAAAACTGCTAGTATATATGGTAACAAAACTGTGAAAATACTGATTTCGGTTCTCCATACTAAACTATGACCATTGCATGAACTGCATGGATGTTATGTGCTGAATGTACTTCGCTCATACAACTTTTAAGATATAAGGTGGTATGAAATCCTTTCAAATCGTCACGTCATTCCAGTTTGGAAGCTCGTTTTCTCTTGCATATTTTTTCTTTGCTTTTTTTGGGTCTCGTACCAAAAATCACAAAATCTGTATGTTACAAATAAATTATTTGTTAGTAAATAAAAAATAAAATTTTGTTATTTTGAATAAAAAAATTATCTTGATTTCGATCATATCTAGTTGCAGTGTAATTCTCCTAAACTCTCCTTGCACTATTATCATTCGCTCTCTCCTATTCAAAATTTTCCTTGCAGTAAAAAAATATAAAAGGTAAATTTCAATAATTTCAATAAACTAACTATACTAAAATAATAAAAAATATTAAAATTAATACTAACCTTAAACCTTGAAAACCACGCATCGACCTGCATTTGCATTTAGGATGTCCAGAAACTTGACTCCATTGAAACAATAAAATTTGTATTGATGATTTAAAGGTCAATGTTATTGTTTTGACAGCCTCAGTGTTTGCAAACTTAAAATTGCTTTCGTTAAAAAAATTATTTTCAAAAACATTATTAAGTATGTTGTTGTGAAATTAATTCAAACTTGCATTGAAAAGTTATCCTTTTGTTGACCCTTGACATGACTAAAAGATTAATATTTTCTTCCAAGTGCAGGAGTGTCGAAGTAATAAATAACCTGGCAAGACCGGAGTCGAACCATAAAGAGTTTAATTGTATAAATTATAAATGACAATAATACAATAATAATGACAAGAATAACAACAATAACAACAACAACAACAACAATAATAATAATAATAAAGAAAAAGAAGGAGAAGAAGAAGAAGAAAATGAGAACTTTGAGATGAAATATTAATGTATGGATTAAACAATGATAATAACAAATATCAAGGTTAGAGGTTTCATTAATGGTATGTCAAACAAGTATAGTATAAACTCTTATTATTTAATTAAAAACTATACACAAAGGAGGTTTCAATCAGATTATAAATTATTAATATGATTACATTAGTTATCTTATTCGATTAATACTAATTTTTGTAAATCTCGTCAGACATTCATGATTATAACTTATATTAACAATAAATCAAGTTCCTTTCATAGCTCAGGTGTCGGTTATACCATACAGTATGAGCTATGAAAGTATCAAGCATTTGTTGTACCAAAGTGTTATACAACATAAATCAAGATTAGTCATTTAACAAGCAAAGTATTAAAGAGTGAACAAGATAACAAATACAAAACATGTTAGTATCAAACATTAAAGTCCATATTAAGTTTACACTATATTTATTCTTACATCATTAGTGTAACCTTTTCACCTTGACATAATAAACTTAGCTAAACATAATAAAGAAGAGAAAATAAAAGCATGATCTTGATCTGGAAACTAAGATGCCTAAATATATGACAAAGACCTCCTTTTATACGCTAAAATTAGGAACTATTGATTTGATAACTAATTGATGAGTGAGTGGTCAACTCTTGATTTGGTTACAATCCTTATCTTCTCTTGTTTGCCTAACACGTCATTAATAACGTCAAGATTAAAACCACTTGAAAACATAAAAGTTGTAGAAAATTATCTCAACTTTCTTGGTAAACAATTGAGGTCATTTGGAATTTTAGAACTCCAAATAGGGGACAAGCACTAAACAGTGCTCGGGCTGGAGGACAAATTCAGACTTTTTTGTTGTTGCTATATTTTGGACTTGAAAATGGTCTTTTTAAGTCTTGGGCTCTATATAAAAATTGTAGGCACATATCTTACCTTTCTATCCATATAAAGTAAATCTAAATCTGAGATCTACAACTTCATATATGATCTAATTACCAAACAGTGTTCCGATTTGGACTGCACCAGCATCATTTTTCTAAGTTTGACCATTTCTTTCTGCACCAACATCTTTTTTCTAAGTTTGACCATTTCTTTATCCTTTTAATTTCAGTTTTTAAATTCATCAATCAATCCTTTTATTTATGTGATATACTTGCATTTAAAATAAATATTTACCATAAATTAAAGGTATCTTATATTATTAAATATGTTATTATAAAATATGCTTTTGTTAAGGAGTTATTGATACTTCAAGTGTAAAATGATGATATAAAACCTTAATAAAAAATACAAATACACTTTTAAGTACTAATCAACCCTTGTAGTTGCGGATAAATAGATCCCACTGTGATAATACCCTTCCTCAACATTACGGTATCCCACTCAATAACCCTACATCATACGTTGATTCATATGCCTCATGCATCTATTCATGGTTGACACTTAATGAATTGTGGTCATCAATATTATTGCTAAAAGAACTAGAAGTAATCCTGTCTTCTGTCTTCATGATGTGCAATAAACTTTTCCCTATATATCTATATAAATTAATGAAAAAAATTAAATAATTTCTATTTTAAAAAATCTTCGATAACACCTCCTTTATACGAGAAGCTACCTAAAATTCTTAAACATGTAAACACATAATATTATATATATATATATATATATATATATATATATATATATGTCACAAACAAGTTAATTTTATTCAATTTCTTCCAAAAAATTACACTAATTCAATTTCGCACAAAATTCATATATTTTAAGTGGTAATATATTTAATCCTAAAGTTACAAGAATTTAATCTAAATAAAAAAATAATTAAAGTTAGTACGACACATTTAATTGAAATTAAACAACAGAATTGAAAAAAAAAACTAAAATTCAATAAAAGAATGAAAAAAAAAGATTTCAATAACAACTAAAATTCAATATAATTATTTAAAATTGGTAATGCTTGTGATCCTAATTTGTTTTTTTTTTTAAATTGATTCTAAATGAAATAAATACCAAATAATAACTAAAATAATGCAAAATGTTTTTCAATAACAACTAATATTCAACACAACTATTAATTCATAAAATTATTAAAAACACAAAATTGAAAAAATAAATAATAACCTAAAAAAATAATGCAAAAACACACAAAGATATAAATAAAGAAGAAAAAGGAATGCATTTTTTTTTTTACCTTCATGGCATGCTTAGTTTCAGCTAAAAAAAAAATACAAAAAATAAATACGTTATCCATAATATCATCATAAGAAATTCTCAATCTTTTTTAAAAACAACATCATAATTTTTATATTAAAAGCATGTTTTCTAATAAAGGTAATAACAATTAAAATAAATGGGTTTCTTTTATATTACAACCATTTGAAATAGGTATAAAAAAACTATATTTTTTCAATCTAAACTTCATTTCAATAATAATGCATCTCTTCGATTGTTTCAACTAAAATATATATTTTATTTGCAAACACTATTTTTTGAACAAAAATTCATCATGATATTAAAAAAAATTAAAGTCATATAATTATTTTTATGTAATTGAAGACCAAAAAATAATAAATATGATAAAATCATATAAAAAACCTATTAAAAGTCTTCTAAAAAATAAATTTGATTTTATCTGAATATTCATAAGCTATTTTTTTCATATTAGGTATATAATAATTAAAAAATAAAATTGTTAATATTCTCTTAAGATTCCACAATATTATTTAAGAACCATTGGTAAAATTGAATAATATTTAAAATATCATGTTAATTTGTTTTTATAGTGTATTCAAATCTAAATCTTAAAAACAAAAATATATAAAAATAGCCAACATTATGATGCATATTAAAAAAAATTAGACGTGCTTGTACCTCAAAGCCAATTTTTTTGTTTTTTAACATTAGAATCAAAGGACATGCCATTTATTTTTTTTAAGCACACCACAAGTAGGAGGGATGACCTAAAAATATATTTTCAACATATTCTCAACCAAAAATGCTATAAAAACATTATTATAGAAAATCATTATTATCAAATTTTTCTTATCAAATTAAAAAAATCTAAACAATATTCAATCTATTTTTTCAATCATGTTTATAGAAAAAATCATTATTATCAAATTTTTCTTATTAAATAAAAACTTGTTGACATGAAAATTTCAATGTTGAAAAGTGGCTATTCATCAACTTTTTCTCTTTTCAAGAAATCTTAGAGACTCAAATATTAAGAAGATGAATATTTGGAATTGCAAGAAATAAAGGGAACACAAGGTAAGAAAAAAAGTAGTCGAAATAAGAAAAAAACTTTGTATATTAAATTCGAGATTGATCATGTAATTTTTTTTATTGTTTTATATTTTGATTTTTTTAATTGAATTTGTTTCTTCATAAATTTTAATAAATTGATAATTAATTGAGGCATAAAAAGTTGTATTTGAAAAAAAAAAGAAAGAAAATGGAAAAAAATGAACTATTGTGGTATTTTACCTAAATATTTTAATATATTGTGTAATTGTAAATATAAATTGAAGGGATAAATCATGTAACAATCAATATAGTTAAATACTATATATATAGAAAACTCACTTTTTCCTAGAAATGTTTTTTTTAAAAAAATACTTTTATTGAACAAATTGAAAAGAAATATGAACTCAAACATTTTCAAGGAACATGGAGGCCACCCATTAAATTGTAAGAGAAAAAAGAAGAAGAAATAAAACAACAAAATAAATAAAAATAAGAAAGAAGGATAGGATACAAGTAAAAAAAAAAAAAAAAAGGTACTGAGAAGCTTAAAAACACTGAAAAGGGTGAAAAACACGCTCCCCCTTATTTTCAAACTGGAAAAAAATAGCGAAACTCCCGGGACCAGTCGTGTCTAACACTCTCACCAGACAGAGAAGCAGCAAGCAAGGTTAAGCACCCCCACCCTTCACCCCCTCCCCCGACTTCAGTGAAAGTGAGAAATGGGGAGCTCATCGAAGGACGATTCCGGCAGCGACGCCGAGGCTTCAAGCGGCGACAAAACACCTTCTAATTCCAGTCTCTTCTCCGAAGGCGAGCGCGTCCTCGCCTACCACGGACCCCGCATCTACGAGGCCAAGGCATCTCTCTCTATAAGATCTTTCCTTTTCTATTTTTTTTTATTTGTGCCCTATGATTTTTTAACTGATGTTTATTTTCATTTTTTTTAAAATCGATTTTTTGTTAATTTTAGGATTTTTTTTGGTTGCTTAGTGTTTAATTGTGATTTTGTTTGTTTGAATGGAAATCTGTGGTAAAGAATGGAGGTGAAAGTGATAGTTGAGGAAATTTAAGGTTTTTTTAATAGCTTATTGTTGAAATTAGGGTTTATAGAAGCTGGAATTTTGATTTTTTTGGCGTAACAAGTTTAATTTGTCTTGTTATTTCCGAATACTAACAATTACTGGTTTCAGGGATTTCAACTGAATTAAGTAAATTTCACTGTGATTTGTAGTTGCTGCAGTCTCCATTTTTCTGTAATAAGGAGCATTTTAGGGCGGTGGAGAGTAGTTTTGTTTTTTATGGATGTGACCTTTCAGTTCACAAGTTTTATTTTTTCATTTTTTTTAATGAAATTAAGATGCCAAGTATTTTTGAGTTGCCAGGGAACCACACGCAAGAATCAAGGGATTTTAAAATTTTGTCTTGATTTTGGATTTTTTGCTGAAGATGAGATTTGATTTTCCTTGGATGCAATGTTTGTGTTATCTAATTTCTTTTTACAGCATATTATATGTTTTTCATTTCTAGCATTTTAACTTTTTTTTAATGTTCTTTTAAATCCTAGGTTCAAAAAGCTGAGCTTCGTAAGAAGGAATGGAGATACTTCGTCCACTACCTTGTAAGCTTCTCCTAGCTATTCCTTTCTGAATGACTTGTTCTGGTTATGCAATTTTGAATGACTGCACCGCTGAGTAGTTGACTGGTGCAGTATTACCTTGTTATGATGTTAAGTTATGTGCCTTTTGCTGTTTTACAGGGTTGGAATAAAAAGTGAGTTTGCATTTTGTTCTTTTCCCGTTGCTATATATTTTGGCTGAGATTTTGGAACTGAATAGGTCAGACTGGAACATTGTGAGGTTATTTTCTCTACCTCTTTTTTTTCTTCAATCTAATCAAGTACAAGTTCAAGTTCTTGGATGCTTTATTTATTCATGATGTGATTCCTCCCTGCTTTTCCCTTTAAAAGTTAGGATAATATTAAGACATTTCAAGAAATGAAGCAACTACTATGGCGCATTGCAAAACTGACGATAGCTAAAGTAAATAACTAGATATCTATTTTACTCTTTTTATTATTGTTACATTTAATGTCTATTGCACCCATCACATGACAATAATTTTCCAAGATTAAAAGTCTAGGTTTTTTCAATAAAACTTCACAAGTGCAGGCCTCGTTCTTCTTTGTTTTTATGTTTTTCTTTCATTGATGCTAGTCTTTTTAGGAGTTTTATGATCTTAATTCTATACAACTATAAAATTTTTTTAGAGTACCTAGTCTGACATTTTCTTTCTGCTATGTGTTTTTAATAATTTTCTATAATTTCTTATCAAATACTGTTTTATTTTTTCCTTCTACTAGTTTATTATTGTAATTTATTACATTGACAAGGTTTATCATGACAGGAAAGGGTTGGAGAGAAAAGGGGGGTGGGGCAGTTGTTACCATTTGAAAGACAATGATTGATTGTGTATGAGATACAATAAAAAGAAACATTTAAATCAATGTCACATTAGGGAAGTAGGAAACTGTTGTCCTATTATAAAGTTTAGCTAGCTATATAATAGTTATGGTTTGCCAGTAACTACAGGCATGCTAAGCAGGTGTTGGAAACACAGATTCTTGAGGATCTTTGCTGGTTTTGCTGTCTTTTAATTTAATTTGGAAATTATATTTTTAGATCAACATAGCATATATAACTCTAATGAATCGAAAACAAAGGACATTTTTAGTTTAGAATAATAATAAAAAAATTATTAATTGGACAGGTAAAAGAGAAGCGACAACTTATAAAAACAAAATCTTGTCTTTGATGTTTCTTCATTTCTGAGCTGGTGAGCCCTCTTGTTGCATCTTTTTCATCTTAGCATTTGGTCCTATTGTCATTTTTTTAACTACTTAGCCTCTTTTGTGAATTGGTTTATGTTATCACCGAAAGGTTTCTCGGAATATTTTTTTTGTCCTAAGAGTTTTATTTCGTTAATAAATATACCCTGTTTCAAAAAGGGACACAGAAATCATTACTGTGGGTTGGACATATTGCCAACAGTTGGGATGAATGGGTAGGCATGGACCGACTAATGAAACATACTCCAGATAATGTCTTGAAGCAGCAGGCCCTAGAGAAAAAACAAGGTGTAGACAAGAGTTTGAAGCCTGGACGTTCTTCTCAGATGAAGCCAAAAAACTCTACTGGTAAGCTTCAGTTTTATTTATACATATGTTTTTTTCAAATTTCTTGTATGTGTTAATGTCCGAATGGAGATTTTCAACAAGTTCTGTTCATTTAGCTTCTGGTGTGTGAAAGTCTCTAAGCAACTGTTGGCCATCTAGAAAACTTTTTTTTTCTCTTCCTTCTTGCCTGAGAGAATCAGCGTATGGGTTCTTAGGTCAAAGGAAATACTCAGTTGATGTTCTCTCCCTTTCCAATAACTCTTACTGTTATATTTATAGAGGACATATAACTTGGGGACTTAACTTTCATTTTGTGCTAATATATGAGTACCTTGAATCTTTGTTCAGGTTTCTATAGTCTTGACTATGAAACTGCTAAGTGATAGTTAAGCTCATAACTATTTCAATTTTATAAAAATTAGTTTTTGTTTTGTAGATTCAAAGATGGACAAGGAAGATCCTAAAAGCAATGGTTCATTCCCTTACCTTCCTCTTCTTTCCCTCTTCACATGCACAGTTTTCATTGTTTTATTAAGTGACTATTGGTTGTCATTATTCTCCAATAGAAGTCCTACCACAATTTGGTATGATTTTTCTGCTTGTTATACATTGCTAGTGCTAGATTTGTTTTTGCTATTTATTTTCTTTATATAGAGGCCGTCCTATCAGGCTTGCACCTGCGAATTCTCCAAAAGAGGTTGAAAAGAATTTTGTAGTGCAATTATTTTCACCCAAAGAAAGTTGTAGTGCCATAGGACTTTGTATGGAGCTTGACATTGGCATTGCTATCTGTTGGTTTTAGGTTTTTTATTTTTTTTCCTCAGCATCATTTTGTTTCATCTTGTTCCATATTGACTTGCATTAGGTAGTAAACCATTATAAACATTTTGCTAGTAAAACTGGGTCTTAATTTCATGATTGCCAAAGTTATGGGGCATATTTACTCAGCTTTTATTCTATTGCAATCGTGTCATCTTGACATATTCAAATAAGTTGCATTTACATTTATATTTAGTGCTTTTTCCCCCTCTTACCAGTGGTTTATCTTCAATTTGCCTCTTAAATGATATATGCTCGTGAAGACAAAGAAATTTGTTCTTATGAATTGTCACTGCTTCATGCAGTGGCGAAAGGGAAGAAGCGTAAAAGTGATTCAGGAATGGAGGTTTGTTTCATATTATTTCATATGATGCCTTGGCATACATTTTAATTTCTGAAGTATTTGTTGGACAACAGTTTTGGCCTGCTACATCTTGTTGCTCCGATCTCATGTTTTTTACCCCCTTAGCTTTTGTAAATAATTTTTCCTTCATTGAAGACCAAGCTGAAAACATGCATACCCTCACAATCAGATTCTCTATTTCAGAAAGTTCATTGCTCTTCTTAGATTCTTATTGAGATTCCTCTTTATATTGTGGTTTCAAATTGTTAGAAGGATAATTTGCCTGTAGAAAAGCTTGTCAAGATCCAAATTCCATCAACACTAAAGAAGCAACTTGTTGATGATTGGGAATTTGTCACCCAGCAGGATAAGGTATTCACATATTTTCTCCTATTGCTATTATATTGTATTCATTATGCGAATTGATTTATTTGAGTTAGTGTAAAAACCATAAAGTTCAATTATTTCCAAATAGCTTAATGGTTTTTGCTTCATTGAATATGACCCTGTATACATTTAATTTACAAGTATATCCAGCCATTTCGGATGTGTAACCATAATCTTTTCTTTGGCAATTTTTACATACAATCTTGTGAACAAGCCTTTGACAGAACACCTTTTTTACCTTGACCTATTCTTGAATTACCTTCAATTTAATTCACCTCTCTTGCTGTCCTAATTATTAGGCTATCAACAGTACAGTGCATACATTATACTTGTTAAAGAATTAACTCAGAAATTCTATATCTTGATTATTATAATCCCTATTTTTTTTCTAGTTTACAATCAAAACAGCTTCTATAATGCTATACCAGCAATGCAGCTGCTTTTCTGTTATCCAACTTCAGTTTTCTGGTTGTACCTTTTTGTGGTAAAAGGGTTGGCTTTTTACAAATATCAATCAGGATGAAAAGATTTGGTGATTTTCTTAGTTATTGGATCTTACAGAAAAAAGATTCAGGGTTTATACAAATATCAATCAGTTGTAATATTGTTCTTTGTTAAAAATCCTAATATCAACTTTTTTGTCCTTTGACACCTTTGTTGCTCCTGAATGTCAACCCATCCAACACAAGACCATCGTCCCATCCCAAGAGCTTGGAATTGTCCCACAAAAAAGGTGGCCTTTTGCACTTAAAAGGTTCTATATTTTTTAGCAAAATGATTTTGGATTTTTGGTATAATGATCTGATTCTAGTGAAATTCTGTAAGTAAAAGAGGAAACTGTGAGACCTACACACCTGTAGTGATTCCATTCACTCTAGATGTTCTAGATATTCTTCTAAACATTATCCTTGTTTTGCTTTCTTCAGTATTGTGGTATGACCTTGTTCTGCCTTATCGCCATTTGTTAACCTTGATGTACTTGTGGTGCTCACAAATCGTTACATGTAATGGGATTTGTGACAAATGTATTTTTTTCTATTTACAAATTGAAAGTAATATGGTTTCCCCATTTCAGGATGCAAGATAGTTCAAAAATCTGCCACAGTATTTTTTGATTGGTTGAATGCCTTTCTAGAATGTGAAATTTTCCATATGCAGATGTCAAATGAAAACACAAAATAACCAAGAGAACCTATTATTCAAAACTTAATTTATTGATCAATCAAAATCTGTAGCCTCCTTTATAATGTCTAGTTATGCTTTAAAGACGCACCAAAGTCCGTACAAAATAGAAAATCTAAACCCACTAGGAAAAGAAAGTGTTTCTGCTTATCCATCTTTGGAATTTAAGTTCAATCTTCTTTTTAATGACATAGTGCTCTGATTTGTTAAATAGCCTCTCTTTTTAAATGCAGCTTGTTAAACTTCCTCGGTCACCAAATGTGGATGATATTTTGACAAAGTACCTAGAATACATGTCGAAGAAGGATGGCATGTAAGTTTTGTTCTAGCTTCTATTGAAATTACATGTATCAATGATAATTTGCATATGCTAGGAAGTTTTTTTTCTTTCCTATCAGCTATTTTAGTATATATTCTCGATTGCATAGACCGCCATAACAGTGATGTTATTCTCTGTTCCAATGGTTGATGATAGATCAATTTTCAGATGTTTTGAAAGAGAATTTCCAGTGTATCTTCAACAGAAATTATGTTGATTATCTTAGTGCCAGTTGGCTTTGCATTTGGACGTGTTTCAAAAGTGTGTTTGCCTTGAAAAAACATCAAAGTGTTTTCTGATGATTTTGATGTGCTGTTGTCAAAAATAAAAATAAAATCTTAATTGTTTTGATGCATTTCCAAGCAAAAAACACTTTCGAAAAGCACCATGCACCACAATACCAAGCACGCATTTAAAGGAAAGCAAAAAAATTAGATGAACATATCTATGTGTATGATCCATGAATAATACCTTCCATCCATTGATATTGGGGAATATCACTGGTGAAGATGCTAATAACTTACCTGAATGGAAGGATGTAGAATGTTTTAATTTGAATCAGAATGTTAAAAGTAAAAGGTGAAGCCAGAGCACTAGGAGGGAAAAACTGATTTAGAGTTGCAATAAATGGTGAAGACATGAAACATTTAAAAAGGCCTGAATTGCTTGGGATTCAGATTGAGATGAGCATATATCAGACCAATTAATGCTGATATATGCTCAAGCTTCAGAGTTGGTTTTTGCTAATGCAACATGGATTATGTACGCCACAAGTCACAACTGTGCTCTCATATGGGCCTTCATAAAGGGCATTGATGTCAAAGTGGACACAATCAATTATTTTGCTGATTCTGCATTTATTTCACATTTTCTGATGTTACTTAATATCCAGGTTCATGCATTGGTTGCATCAATAATAGTTGCATGGATCATGTTTTCTTGGATACAGGATAACTGATTCCATTGGAGAAATTTTGAAAGGCATACGGTGTTATTTTGACAAAGCATTGCCTGTGATGCTACTATACAAAAAAGAGCGTCAACAATATCATGATACTGTCAAAACTGATGTATCTCCATCGACTATATATGGTGCTGAACATCTGCTGAGGCTCTTTGGTATGCTTATCATAAGCACTTGTGCGTTTTAGCTGCTTATAATTATTGCATTCTTTAGTTGTTTGACCATCATATTTTTGTTCGATAAAGTGTTGAAATTATTGCTTTTGATCAGTAATCTTTAATGAAAGCTGATATGGTCACCAATTGTGTTGTCTTAATGAAGATGAGTTTTATTTTGTTATGTATGAAATTAAATTCAATCATTGTTTTCTGGAGGTAAACATTAGTATCTTTTATATAGCCTTCCCTTTTCTTTTCTTTTTGCCTTGAGAGTTCTATATAGCCTTCTTAATCATTGTAACAGTTGCAAGTCCAATTTTCTACAACCTTTCCTCTGAAGCGAATTACCTCGACAGATGGGGTTTTCCTTAAATGTTTAAAGACACCCCTTATGGTTAGGTTACAGTTTTTCACATTCTGAGCATTTTTTGGATGGTTATTTGAAGGCCGAGGCTTTGCAATGTTATCTTCACATTTTAACCAAGTCATGTGTGCTTGTGCTGGTGATTGACACCTTGATAGAAGCCACAGATGTAGTTGGTTTTGAAATCACCTGCATTCCTTTGAACATCTCACTGCCAAGAACACTGTCAAGAATTTGAAATGATATATAACGCAGTTCAATGTGGAACTACTTTTCTGTACATGATGTGCACTTGTGCAAGCGACTTTATTCCTTATTTTACGAGTTTAGCCTAATGTTAATTTGTTCAGACTTATTCTGTTCAACTGTTGATGTAAATTTTACTACTACTACATCTTTACTTTTTCCTCATTGCAGTTAAATTACCAGAGCTCTTGGCCTATGTGAACATCGAAGAGGATACATCAACCCGCTTGCAACAGAAATTACTCGACTTTCTCAAGTACTCACTCCATCCTGCACATTAACTGTATTTTCCTGTTCTTTAGAAAAAATAAACACTGAAATTCAATTGAAATTAAAATGAAAGAGATAAAGTTTAGTTCCCACCACTGGCCTCATCTTCATTGTGATTGGCTTCATATCAGATGTTTACTTCATTAGGAATATCTTTTATCAATGGATGGAATTAATTAATAAAAGATATTCTTCACATTCAAGCAATTATCAGAAAGCGAAATCTTTTCTATCATCATTGTTGCCTTTGACTAAGGAGAGTAGTTAATTCACGCATGCATCAACAAATTTCTAGGCTCATCAAGAGGCTCTTCTAATGTCTATGCTGCACATTGATAATGATCCATAATCTACCTTCTCATCAGTAATGCACTACAAGTTGGTAAATATCAAAGGCTGCCTTTAAAGATTATGGAACATAAAGGAGTCTACTTCTACATTGATCTGGTCAAGCATTGTTTATTCCTTTCCTGCCTTCTCATATATTCAATTTCTTAATTGTCTTGCCTTGACCCGTAAAAAAATATATTCTTGTCTTGCAGATTTCTACATAAGAACCAAAGTACTTTCTTTCTTTCAGCTTATGATGGATCTAAAGTTTCTGAAGGCAAAGTCAAAGGGAAAGATTAGTGAGCTGCTGTTATATGTGCCCTCTCCATGCCTGTTATTGCTGCCGTCATCAATTTGGTGGTGGACTGACATTACCAAATTGGTATGCCATTATCTGCTTTAACAAGTCGCGGAATGGGCATCCATTTGTTGTTGTAACAGTAGTATTTGTTAATTCTTTATCCCCCCAGGGGCAAGGATGTTTAGTATAAAACATTTGGTAGCTAACCTTGTACAATGGCTCGTCGCAGGCTATTACATTTTTAAATGATTTGGCGGTGCATTAGTCAGAGGAGCAACCATGTGCAGTTGTAATTGAGACTTAACAACTGCTATTAAACTACGTTTGCAAATCACAACTTGAACTTTCTCAAGCTTGCATTTCAGCTTTGCATGGCATCCCGCATTGACTTGCTTCACGGATTTGGTTATTCATGAGATCATTTCTGTGCCTAGGTAGGTTCATCGCCACACTTTGAGACTTTCTGCTATAATATTGGGTGATAAATGGGGCGGGATGCTCGTGGCCATGCTCTATCTTCTCCAGGACAAGTAGTGATTGTGCAAAATCAATTAATGGTTTCATTTAACCAAATGTATTCTCACTCGGAGATGTTATTCTCGTTGTCCAGACGGGAAATGAAAGGACAAGTACAGTCCATCACTAGAAGTAAAGAGTGGAAATGTGATTCCAAAGTCAGAATCCGCAAGCTAAAAGAATCCTTTATTTGAACTTTGAAGCTGAAGATACGAATGGCCTACCAATCAACAGTCATCGCATGAAATGACCAAGAAAAAGATAATTTGACGAGGAAAAGAGGGGCTGAATGATTCAAAGGCTGAATCATTCCTTTCCATTCTCTTAAATGCCTTGTTCACACTATCCATCTCCACTATCATCCCCTTCTTGGCCCAAAAATCCAGTAACTCCTGAGTCTCTTTATGATCCCAAGGGGGCTCCTGCTTATTGATTTCTTCCCAGGATGCCACCATAAATTAAAGGCTTAACCATCAAAGTACATTCAAATTCTTTAAATTCTGCTCTGGTTCTTGCACTATAACGAGGATCAAAATTGAAAATTAAAGGAAAATTTAGTTTAATTTTTATAAAAGTGTTTTTCCAAAAACATTTGGTCAAAAATACTTTCTAGAAATCGTGAAAAATTAAAAATATTATATTATTTGTTTATTATATCAAATTTATCATTAAATTTTTGATTGCTATATATATTTTGATTTCAATATTTATTATTCAATTTCATCTTTCAAAATTTAATTTTTATATTAACTTTAGTTCTTATTTTTATAAATATTATTTACTTTTTCCTTATCATTTTTTTTTATTGTTACTTATTTTATTTGAAATTATTTATGAAATGTTAATTATTATTATTTTAATTTCTTCATATTTTATTTTTTTATTTTTTTATTTGATTTTTTTTTATTTTGATTATTATTTATTTTATTTGAGATAATTTATGAAATTATATATTTTTTAATTTCATTCTCATTCAATTTTTCAATTTGTAAGATTTGTTCCTCATTATTTTAATAAACTTGAAAAAAATTAAATATTAATAAGTTATTTTCCAGTTTATTTTTCATGACATAACCAAATTCTGGAAAGTTCTTTCTAATTTATTTTCCATTACACTATCAAACATTAGAAAATAATTCACTTTCTTGTAATTTATTAAAAAAAAAACTACTTTCCAGCAAACAAATAGACCTTAAATAGATACAAAAAGCAGGGGCATAATTGTAATCAAATCACTTGTAATAAACTGCAATGGTTTAGGAACAACTCCAACTACGATGAGCTTCCCTTCAAACTCGAGCAGTGAAAGGTTGAATTCTAGAGGGTGCACCACAGGTACAGTGTCAGGAATGTAGTCAAGGGTGTTAAGAGCCTTCTCTATCTATGTTGCATTGGAGCCCGCTAAAAAAACACCCACACCTAAATGCTCCAAAACTTCCTCCATCTTCCTATAAAAAAAGCTTAAGAAAATAACATGATGCCCCATTACCTTTGCAATTAGCAAACCTATATGGCCAACTTTACCTAAGCCTAAAATTCTTACTTTGATAACCTTATTATAGCTACAAAATCATTTCGAGGGGCTATAAGTCGTTACCCTAGCACCGTGTTCTGGATCAAGCTTGTTTGATATGTTAGCCATAAACCTATATTCATTATAAATCTTAAATGACTATACAAACTGGAGATTATAAATGAAGTTATTTGCTTGATTTAGCTTACTTTTGATGAACAAACATAGTTGAAGAGTAGACTCCTTGAGTGGTTCTTCCATCTTTGCCAGTGGCATTGTAAGTGAGGATCCTTTTCTTGCAATACTGTTCCATGTTGGGGTTGTAAAACAAACATTCCCTACTAGACCAAACTATGCCTCGACTCTAACCATGTTTTCAACTTTAAATTTCCTTACTTCAGGACCCCACTTTATTTTTTTTTTCCCAGTGTTATTAAATAATCTATTGAATTGAAACTTAGTAAAGCCATGTTCCATGTAGACCAAGTCAACTATATAGGTTAACCTGTAATTATTTAATCGACCTAGTTAAAATCCAAATAAGTTTCAATTTGATAAGGATCAACTAACACCATAACAAGATCTCTTAGATATGTTAAACGGACCAATTATAAAGGTTAATTAAGATGATCAAAGAGACATTTAATGAGTTGATTCAATATATTCAGGCTAAGTAAGCTTTAAGAATTCCTTCAAAGATGGTGTTAAGCATAAAGTTAAGCTCAAATAAGGATCAATCCTTGATCAATGTAACTCAGACAAGAGATGAGACCACTTAACATGTACTAGAGCTTTGTTATACATTTATATGTTAATGGTCATAATTTACAATCTGACTGTTGGATTGAGCTAAAAGTTTTTTAGAAGATTTTAAAGGTCTTGTTTCTTATAACATTAAAATTTCTTAAGAATCAAACATCGGTAATGTCTTTCAATAAAGTATATAAATTACTATACAAATTGAGCTTTTATTTGTACAAGACTTGGGCTTTGTATTTTATTTTACCATACTTTGAAGTTAGTTAGTTAGTTATTTGAGTTTAGTTTTCAACTTAGGGCATATTTTTGTTTAAGTCAAATATAGAAATACCTTTTATTTTTTGGATGTGAAGACATTGATTTTTGAATAACAATTATATAAGCACTCTTGCTTTTGGGTTAATCATTGAACTTTTCAAAACTTATCAAAGAGATCATCTTTGCGGTGTTCTAACTATATTCTTTTGGTCTTAATTCAAATAATCAATGGGTAAGGTTTTTTAATCTAATTTTAGCTTTATTTGGTAAGTATTCAAACCTTGATTGTGAGTTATAGGGTTTAGCTTCCTTATTCACATCAATTTGATATAAGAGATTGACTATAAAATCATGTTTATTGTTTTTAATTTCTTGTTTTCATTATCGTTTTCTTTTTGTTTCAAGATTACAATATAGAAAATTATTTCTTACATCAAAATCAGACCATATAGGGTTTGATTTCATCTTGTGCATATATTCAAGATAATTAACACAAAATTCATCTTGTTCTTGAATTGGGTTTTCCTTACTTTTCTGATTCTCGATTTCTTTGATTAAAAAAAAAGAAGAAGAAAAAGAAAAAGAACAGGTTTTTTTAATTGTGTTTTGCATTGAAAAGAAAAAAAATCATAAAAGTATGTTAAGAAGTTCAATTTTGAATTTGTTTTGTTTAGTTATTCTTCAAGAAAGTCTTTCTTCGTTGATCTTTGGTGTTTAATTTTCTTAAAAGCAAGTCAAGAAGTTCAATTTTAAATATGTTTTGTTTGAGTTATTCCATATTAAATTCGGGTTTGTTAAGTTATTCCTAAATTCCTTTTAGTTTCTTGTTTGTTTTTGTCATCTTGATTTTGATGATTTGAACTCTACATTTTGATCTTTTTTATTGATATTTGTTTAATTCAACTAAGAATTGAAAAGAATAGTTAAGAATGGTAAACAATAAGAGGGTATCAGAATAACATCAAGAAAAACCAAGTTAAAAGTGAAATACAAGTGGAGTGACACATATTTGAGTGTAATCATATAAAGAAGTATATGAGGTTTATTACTAATTTTTTTTACAAACTTGAATTTGCCTTTCAAAGGCAGCACCCAATAAGAAGAAGGAAAACATGTTCTTCATGTTATAAGCAATGCAACACCAATTTGAGTGTATGAATATGATGTTTGGTGATATAATGAATCAGGTGGATATACAAGATGGACAATCTCAAATGATCTCTAATGTTATAAGATAAGAGAAATGTACTTTCATACTCGTAGATGAGTTTGATGCTAAGAATAATGATGGAGATGAATATGAATTTGATTAAGCATCATTTATCAATGGGAAGAGGTTTTGACCAAACTGTGATATGTGTGGTAAAGGGTTTAGAAGAAATGTTAGAAGCTATGATGGTATAGATAAAAACCTTAGAAGTATTAAAATAAATATTTCATCTTTTTAATGGAGGAATGATATAAGAGCTTACCTAGAATGGGATAAAAGAGTAGAGTTGATCTTTAATTGTCATAACTATTTTAAGGAGAAAAAGGTTAAGTTAGTTATGATAAAATTTATTGATTATGTAATTATATGGTGGAATCAACATGTGTTAACTAGGAGAAGAAATCATGAGAGACCTATTGAGACTTAAGATAAGATGAAATTTGTTATGAGAAGAAGATTTATTCCTAGCCATTACTATAAGGATCTATATTTGAAGTTACAAAGCTTTATTCAAGGTTCTAAGAGTGTAGAGGATTACCATAAAAAAATAAAGGTAGATATTAGAATTTTTTGGCATTCATACTTGCTTTTTAATTTTTTTTTGTTCGCTAATATATTTGTTACTGTTTTTGTTTTTGCTATCATTTTTTTTTGTAAATTCATATCATTATCATTATTATTTTTATTTTTATTGATTTTTTTGAGTCTTAAAATCTAGGGTTGATCATTATAAGGTTATGATTTTTTATTGTTTATAATTAGTTCTTTAAAGAACCAAAAAGGACAACATAAGAGGAAAAGGGCAAAAAAAGTTGAGTATATAATCATGAAAGGCTAGAATTGAGTGAAATATGAGTGGATTGACATCATGATGAGTGTAAATATATAAGAAAGTGTGTGTGTGTTGCTATTAATATGAAAATTTAGACGATGTCTTCCATAAACAAATCATACAAAGGAAAGGGAAAACCTGTTTTTTATATTATGATTATGCAATAGCAATTAAAGAGGATAAATATGAGGTTTGATGAGGTTTTTGATAGAATGAAAAGACAAGAGGTTGTGATAGCTAGTTTATGAGAAGGGTAATTTGAAAGGGTCCTAATGTTATAAGGCCAAAAAGACATGCTACCCCACTTTTAGATGAGTTTATTGAAGCGAATAAAGATTAAAAAACCAAAGGCCTTGACCAAGCATCATTCACCCAATAAAATAGATTTTGGTAACCTAAAACCCATGGAGATAGAGGATTTTGGCCACATGGGAATTTCAGCCATAAAAGATGAGGAAGAGATTTTAGGTATCATGATGGCTTAGATAGAAACTGAGAAACTATTAAGATGAAAACCCTAATATTTTAGGGGAGAAATGATTTTTGACTATAATCACTATTAAAAAAAAAGGGTGAAGTTTATTGTTATTAAATTTACTAATTATGTTAAAATTTAGTGAGATCGACTTGTTTTGAGTGTAACGAGAAACCATGAAAGGCTCGTTGATACCTAGGATGAGAAAAAAACAATTTTAAAGAAGAGATTTGTTTTAGGACACTATTATTAGGATTTATATAAGAGGTGTGCAAAGTTTGACTCACATATTTAAAAGTGTAGAAACTTACAATAAAGAGATAGAAGTTGTTATGATTTGAACTAATGTGGTGGAGGATATGAAAGTTAATATATCTAGTTTTTAATTGGGCTAAACTGTTATATAACAAATATAATAGAGTTACAATACTATGTGGAGTTACAAGACATGATGTACATAGCTTTGAAGGAGAAACAATAACTTAAGTGAAAGGGTAATATATAATAAGTCTAAAATATCATTAAGGTTGAATTATAAGAAGGAAGGGGTTGGTTATTCCAAATTAAATATAGGTGTGAAGGTCAAACCATTTAAGATAATAAAGAAGCCTCCATTAATTCTACAGGTAAATTTAATACTTAAACTCCTTATAACCTCGATGTTAAGTTTTTTTATGTTTATTAATAGGCCACATAGAGTTTTGATATCCAAATAAAAAAGTTATGCTTTTACAACATCATAGAAAGGTGGAAACCAAGAGTGACAACATTGATGATGAGATGTAGGCACTTGAGGATGTTAGCAATAAGGATATAGAGTATTGGTTAAGGGAGAATCACTTGTTATTCAATGCACATTAAATGTTGAGATTAAAGAGGATGATTTGGAGAAACAAAGGAAAAAATGTTCTTAAGAAAGTTCTTTACATTAACAATCTTATACAAAATATTTTTGTTGTTTTTTTGTTCCATAATTATAAAGACATTATGCCCTTAGATAGTATTCCTAGTGGTAAAATATATTAGGCTAGTTTTGATGGTTTTCATGCATGATTGTTTGGTACATTAATTGCTTCTCTAACTCCAATTATTAAGAAAATTATTGGTTTTCATAAATATACATTTAAGTAACAAAGGTCATAAGCAAGTTATTTTTTAACCAGGTCATTGATTTTGGGTGTATATGAGTAAGAAATGATTCCTAACCCATCAAAGATTGATGTAACTATATTACTCGACAATTTCACTCATATTTAACTAGTGTTTTACCCATGTTATGTATATAAAATGCTTTGATATTTTTTATTTTATGTTTTGAAGGTACTTTTGGATGAAAGATACAAAAAAGAGTAAATTGAAGGTAATTGACAGATTTGACGTTCAGTCGATGTGTAAAGCGTGAGTTCTAGAGGTCGAAATGAAGTGATTCCAGTAGAACTAAAATGCCACCATCTATAACTTTCTAGAAATTTAATGCAAGAAAAATAAAAAGGAAAAGATCATGGAATTCACATCCTTCAAAGTTAAATCTCGCATTCTGCCACTGTTGACCATTGTCCATTTAAAATTCAATATCTGGAGCTATAGAATTCCAATTGATGCAAACTTAATTTTTTTGGATTCTTGACTCATAGATCTATAAACTCTCTAAATTTCAGCCAAAAAAGATGTCATATGAGGGAGATATGATTTTTTAAAGATGACAACTAAATTCTGCAAACAAACAGGTTTTATGAAAAAAGGAGTCCAAATTACATTTCGAAGCTTCTAAACTAATATCCAAGTTTTTATTTTAGTGATTTAGCTCCTGTAAGTCAAAGCTTGAAGATTTCATGCAAGACTAATTCTTCTTTTTAGAGAAATAGTTATTCAAATTCTTAAACATAAACCGTCAATTTAAGGGAGGACTATTTTATAAAATAAAAACTAGGGTTTCTTAGCATATAAAAAGAAAGAGAAAAGGGAGAGAGGGCAGAAAGAGAATAGCAACCATAAGAGAAGAAACACAAACTCTCCTATCTACAAACTAGAAATAATGCTTTCTTTTATCTTTAAGAGTAGTTGTTCCATAGATATGTAAGACTAAGCTTGTTTTCTTGGTTGCAAGGACACAACAAACCTTCAGATTTTAAGAATCGTGAGGTTTACATTTTCTTTTATTTTCAATTTATATTATGAATGAGTAATATTGTTTTTCTATACATGTTTTATATGATTGTTGTTGATAATTGCTAGAACGGACTCTAAGTTATTATTATGAACAATCTATTACTAAGTTTGATATCAAAACCGGAGTTGTGATATATGAACTTGTGAAGCAATTAAGCTTGATAATTTTAGCGGAACTATGTTATTAAACTTAGAGAGAACACTCAAATATCTAGTTTTTAGGGCTGTCATTGAACTAAATCATTAATGCGGACATTGTGATTGTTTGTTGGTTAATGTTAGTTATATGACAGATCTATTAATTAACCAATGTTAAGAAAAGATAAAAATTCAGAATATAAATTATAATTTCATTTCAAGAATCGGTTCTAATTTCCATTGGTGGATGTGTGCTTGTGACCAAGGTTTGTTTTCTTGATAAATTTTGGTTTCAATTGATTTTATTTGCTAGTTTAATTTCTTCCATAGTTTAGATCATCACAAATCAAAACCCCCCAATTGCATAACGTATAATATAAAAATCTAAACTAAATCTTCCTCGTGGGATCGACCCCTTACTTATTCTATAATATCTTGTGTGTAGTGTTTTAAGCTAGGGTAATTAATTTGTGTGATCGCGACATTGCCGAGGAAGTAATTTTAGTTTATTCTTGTGTTTATACTGTTATTTTTATTTGTTGTGATTATTATTTATTATTATTAAAAAAAAGAAATATAATTTTTGCTTGCGGCAGTACTATTCACCTACGGTAGCAGTACTTTTCAAAAGATATTTTTTGGTGGAATTAGGTATCGATCTTTTGTTTCCTAAAGGGAAATGATGTTCTGAACAGGACTAGTGTTTTACCATTAGCCCTACCCTATCGAGGCCAAATTCCGCTATTTTCTAGGGTTTTTAGGCAATTTTAGTTTTCTACCATAGGATTTTTATACAATTTGCATTGTTTTCGATTTTTTGTATGGTTGGTTTTTTTTTTTTTAGTTTTCTTGATGATTTATGCTAGTAACCTGTTCTACTAGTCAAAGTTAAGTGCAGTTAGATCTCGCCTCAATACCATGGTTATTGCACTACAACAAACACTCAAGGAGCTTGTTGCTCCTCACATGGAAAATCAGCTACTATGTATAAACATCGACAATAATGTAAACTTTAAGCTCAATTTGGTTTTATATATTTTCTACCAACATTTAATGGTCTTACAAGTGAAGATCCTCATACTTATCTCAAGGAGTTTCTTATGGTTTGTGTTGACATGAAACCCAAAAGGAGTTGATGAAGAACATGTTAAGTTGAAAACTTTTCCTTTTTCTTTAAAAGGGGCAGCAAAAGCATGACTTTTCTCCATTCTCCTAGGTTCAATTAGAACTGGAATGGCATGAAGAAGATCTTTCTTGAAAAGTATCTTCCAGCATTTTGAGTTGCTAATATAAGGAAAGAAATATGTGGGATTCGACAATCTTATGGATAGACACTTTTTGAGTATTGGGAAAGATTTGAGCAATTGTGTATTCAATGCTCTTATCATCGAATACCTAATCAGCTGCTCATTCAATATTTCTATAAAGGATTGATGCCTACTGACAGTAGTATCATTAATGCTGCAAATAGAGGGGTATTGGTAGATAAGAAACCCGAGGCTGCATGCCAATTGATCTTAAACATAACAGTTCACTCAAAAAAGTTTGGCACCAGTAGAGACTTCGCAAATAAATGAGTAAATAAGGTAAGTATTTCTAGCCTTAAGAATAAAGTTAATGATCTTACTTCTCTTATGCATTTTTTGGCTTGTAGAAATGTACAACAGGTGAAAGTCTGTAGCATATGCTCCTTACAATAACATGTTTTGGATATGTACCCAACAATGCAACAAGATTACATTGAACAAGCTAATGCAGTTGATAGAGCATTCAATGGACAACCTCAGCGCCAATATGATCCTTTTTCCCACATGTACAATCCTGGATGGAGAGATCATTTCAACCTATGTTATGGGAACCAGCCTTAACAAGGCAATCAAGGCCGATAGTTTCATCTAATAGATTTCACCCCAAAAAAATTATCAAGCAAGACAACCCCTTCCATTTACAAACTTTAATGTTATGGGGTCATCATCCAATGATGATCTTTGTGAGATGATGAAAACTTAGCTTCTAACATTATGACCTTGCAATAAAATGTCATATCTTTTCAACAGAAACAAGGTCAAGTATTCACAACTTGGAAAAGCAAATGGGGCATGTAGTTTTAAGTGTAGGGAAATTGGAGGCATAAATGAATGGGAAATTGCCCTCCTAAACTTTAAATCTAAAAGAGAATGTTAGTGCAATAATAATGCTGTGAAGTGGGAAAGAACTTGAAAGACAAAGGTCAAAATAGATTGAGATAGAGGAAGAAGAAGAGATAAAAACCAAATTGAGTATAAAGAAGAAACATCCCTCTTCTTCCTAAACTAAAACAACGACCAACACTCCAAAGGTAATTCCTCACTCAATGAATTCTAATTTTAAAATAATTCCACCCTTTCATGTATGTTCTTCTAGGTCAAAGAAAGAAGACAAATAAAACAAAATTTAGAAGTTTTCAAGAAAGTGGAACTCAATATTCCTTTGCCTGATGCTTTCAAGTAAATTTCCAAGTATACCAAATTCTTAAAGGAGTTGTGTACTACCAAGAGAGCTTTCAAATTGAAAGGTCATGAAATGGTAAGTATAGGTGAAATTGTATCTACTGTTGTTCGAAAGAACATGCATTTAAAGCAAAAAGACCCAGGTGCGTTTACTATCCCATATGTTATTGGTAATGCTAGTTTTCAAAGGGCCTTATATGATTTAGGTGCATCCATTAGTGTTATGCCTAAACATGTTTATGGTTCTCTTAGTTTTAAGCCTTTGAATAAAACTAGTATTGTAATATTATAATACAACTTGCAGATTGTAGTTTTGTTTATCCACTTGGTGTGATAGAAAATGTCCTAGTTAAGATTGATAGTTTGGTTATTCTATGTGATTTTTATATTCTTGATATGGAACATGATTCTTGTGATTCATCAAACAACACTTCTATATTGTTTGGGAGACCATTCTTGAAAATTGCCAATATAAAGATTGATTGTGGTAAGGATACTTTGTCTATGGAGGTAGGAGATGAAAAAATTGAATTTAATTGTCATGATGCGATGAAATATTCTTATAACAATGTTTATTATATCACATATTATAACCAAGTTGATAAGTATGTGCAACAAATTTTTGATTTTGATTGTGAGGATAGATTAAACGTAGCTTTGAGCTATGGCTATGATTTTACCATGATAGAAAAGATGGAGAGGGACATAGGTGTTCCTCAAAATGTGCACGAATTAGCATTGGCTTTGCAATCCATTCCCCATGGTAATGTCTTTGTTGATTTAGTACTTTCATATAAAAAGCTTTTGCCATCTATTTTACAGGCCCCCGAGCTATAATTGAAACCTTTGCCCAATAATTTGAAGTATGTATTTATTGGCGACAATAATACACTTCCTGTTATAATCGTAAAAGGTTTGACAAGGACATAAGAGGAAAAACTTGTGAAGTTGTTGTGTGATCACAAGACGACTATTGGATGGACTTTAGCCAACACCAAGGGCATTAGTCCTTTAATATGTATGCATCACATACTATTGGAGGACAATGCGAAACCAATAAGGAAAATACAAGGAGTTTGAACCCGCCTATGATGGAGGTAGTGAAAGCTGAAATTTTAAAACTATTAGATGCAAGAGTCATTTGTCCCATCACGAACAGTAAATGGGTGGCGCCAATCCATATGGTGCCTAAAAAGACCAGAATCATATTGGTGAAAAACAAAAATAATGAACTTATCCCTCCTTGCATCTCGAGTGGATGGAGAATGTGTGTTGATTATAGAAAGTTAAATCTTGTTACATGTAAAGATCATTTTCCATTACCATTTATGGACCAAATACTTAAATGCCTAGTAAGTAAGTCTTTTTATTCCTTTTTTAATGGATATAGTGGATACAATCAGATTGTTATTAATCCTGAAGATTAAGAAAAGACTACATTTATATGTCCATTTGGTACATATGCATATAGGAGAATGACCTTTAGTCTCTGTAATGCACCCGCAACTTTTCAAAGATGCATGATGAGTATTTTTTCTAACTATGTCGAAAGAATTATTGAAGTTTTTAAGGATGATTTCATGGTATATAGTGATTCTTTTGATAAGTGTCTAGAAAATTTATCTTTGATCTTGAAAAGGTGTATTGAAACTAACCTTATCTTAAACTATGAAAAATGTTATTTTATGGTAGAGCAAGGAATAATTCTTAGGCATGCTGTGTCTTCAAGTGTATTAGAGGTTTATAAAGCTAAAATAAACATTATTTCATCATTGCCTTACCCTTCATGCATGAGGGAAATTCATTCTTTTTTAGATCATGTAGGTTTCCATCGATGCTTTAGCAAAGATTTCTAAAAAATTACAGTACCTTTATGTAAACTATTAGCCAAAAAAGTGGATTTTATGTTTGATCAAGCATATAAAGATGCTCATGATGAGCTTAAGAGGTGTGTCACATTTGCCCCTATAATCAAACCACCAAACTGGGATGAGCTTTTTGAGATAATTGTGATGTGAGTGACTATGCAGTAGGTACTGTACTTGGACAAAGAATAGGGAAGAATTTGCATGTTATTGCCTATGCTTCTCACATATTGGACAGAGTGCAATGCAATTACCATATAACTGAAAAGGAACTATTTGTAGTGGTGTTTGCTTTTGAAAAATTCAGGTCATATTTACTTGGTACAAAAGTCATTGTTTGTACTGACCATGCAGCTTTAAGGTATTTTTTTTTTGAAGAAAAAGGATTCCAAACCAAGATTGATTAGGTGGATCTTGTTTTTGCAAGAATTTGATCTTGAGATCAAAGATAAAAATGGTGCCGAAAACCATGTGGTTGATCACTTAAGTCGACTGAGGACTGAGGATATACCAATCAAAATAATAAGAGAGACATTCCCTGATGAACAGTTGTATGTGTTACATTCCCCTACAAGACCATGGTATGCTAATTTGGTGAATTATTTAGTCACCAAAAAATTCCCTCCAGGTTTGTCTACATCTCAAAAGAACAAGTTATGAGTTGATGTTAAATATTATTTTTGGGATACTTCTTGTGGAAATTTTATGTGGATCAAGTAGTAAGGAGATGTATACCACCGAATGAATTTCATTCTATTCTCATTTTTTATCATTCTCATTCTTATGGTGGGCATGTTGGAGCAAAAAGAACAGCTCATAAAATACTTGAAAGTGGTTTCTATTGACCCTTTATTTTTAAAGATACACATCACTTCCGTAAATCATGTATGAAATGCCAAAGAACAGGTAATATCAATAATAAGAATCAAATGCCATTAACTAATATTCTTGTAAGTGAAATTTTTTTATGTTTGGGGTATTGATTTTATGGGTCCATTTTCTTCTTCTTTTGGCAATCTTTATATCTTTCTTGTTGTTGATTATATGTCCAAGGGGATTGAGGTGAAAGCCATACAAACTAAAGATACTAAAGTTGTTTTAGATTTTTTTAAGACTCATATATTTAACAGGTTTGGAATCCCTAAAGCTATCATTAGTGATCGTGACACTCATTTTTGCAATCATTCAATGGAAGCATTGTTATGCAAATATCATATGACTCATTTTCAACAGCTTACTACCCTCAAATGAATGGCCAAGCTGAAATTTCAAATTGAGAAATCAAGTCTATTTTGGAGAAGACAGTGCAATCTAACCAATGAGAATAAAGTCTATGACTTGGTGATGCACTTTGGGCTTATCGGACTGCTTACAAATCACCTATAGAGATGTCACCTTATAGGATGATTTATGGGAAAGCATGTCATCTACCAGTAGAGCTTGAACATAAAGCTTTTGGGGCCATTAAATAATGTAACATGGATTATGATGCTGTTGGGATTGCAAGAAAGTTGTAATTACAAGAGTTGGAAGAGATTCAAAATAATGCTTAAAAGAATACAAGGATTTACAAAGAAAAGACTAAGAGTCTTCATGACCGAATGCTTACAAAAAAGGAGTTTCATATTAGAGACAAAATCCTTCTTTATCATTTGTATTTGAAACTTTTTCCTGTAAAGTTACGCTCTTGTTGGATTAGACCATTTGTTATTTCTAATGTTTTTCCTTACAGTGCAGTTGAAATTACAAGTTTAGAAACCAATAAAGTACTCAATGTCAATAGGCATCACTTGAAATCTTTCTATGAAGGGTGGATAGTTGAACTCACCGCTTCTGTGGAGTTAGCTGAATCATTCTATGAAGAATAAGCATACAACATGTTGAGCTAATGGCATAAAACAAAAGCTCTTGCTGGGAGGCAACCTCGTATAAAAGTTTTTTTTTTTTTAGATTTGCTTTCTTTTTTCCTTATCTTTTATTTTTCATATTTTACTTTATTTTTATCATTCTCATATACTCCTTTTCTTTTATTTCAACATTGAGGACAATGTTATGTTTTAAGTGTGGGGGTTTTAAGAGAATTTTGGTTTTCTTTATTATTTTTCAAAAAAAAAAAATTATGTTTGATCTTTTGAACTCCCATTAGTTTTTGAGAATATGCGTATTATGTATAAGAATTAGTTAAGATAGATGAAGATATAAATCAAATGAATAAGTGTGCATACAAGTTTTAATATTTAATTGGTTTAAAGGTTGACTTTGAGAATATGTCATGTTGACGTTATAGTGTTATACCAATACAAGCTTTCAAGCCTTTAACATTATATTCTTTTATTGTGCATTCTTTCAATGATATGTATCTTTAGAACTTGTTTTATATCTTGTTGAGATTACATTCGCATTACATATATACATGAAAATGATAAAGGCATTAGGAACTTTAACCACTCAAGCCAAAAAGCCAACCTAAAACATATTATCCTTAGTGAGCCCATTTTGAGCTTGTTTATCTTTTATTTCCTTTATCCATGTATAAGTCTGAATTTTTTATATGTTTTTCTTTTCCCCTGGCCAAGGATTAGTAGAGCATATACTTGTGATATCTCATAGAATTATGGTTGGAAATTATATGAAAAGAAAGAAAAAGTGATGCTTGATGAAAAGATGGGCAAAGTTGCCAAAGGTGAAAAAAAAAGAAACAAAAGAAAAAAGAATAAATAAAAAAAGTATTCCTTTATGTTCTTAAGGTTTTATGTTGAAAGAGCTTGAAATCCAAAGAAATTAAGCATTAATGATTAAAGATGAAAAATTTATGTCTTTTTATGGAATATCTTGTTTGAAATATAATTTTTTTCAGAATGCTCTACTTTTTTTGGTTTGAATCTTTCCTTTTACTTTTTTTTTTCCTCACCTTAACCTTAACCCCATTACAACCGAAAAATAAGACCTTTTGATTCATGCATTGCTTGTAATATGTTAGTAATGGAGATGAGATTGAAGAGCAAGCTTATGGTAGAATATATTCATTGATTGAATTTGAGAGATTTAAACACATAAACCCTAAACACATGAGTGTTGGAGTATATATCAATAAGAGAACCAATCACTTTGGCATGACATAGATTTCATTTAAATCTCGATAATTAATTGAGTTTCAAAGTTTGCATGTAAATGAATTCATGAAAATTTATACTATTTATCCTTGTTGATTTTATTCTTATTTATAATGTATTCTTGAACATTGATGGGAGATTATAAGATTCATTATAATTATTTTTAATTTGATTTTATATATATTTTCTCGAGGACGAGCAAGAGCTAAGTGTGGAGGTATTTGATGTAACTATATTATTCGATAATTTCACCCACATTTAATTAGTGTTTTACCATGTTATATATATAAAATTCTTTGATATTTTTTGTTTTATGTTTTGAAGGTACTTTTGGATGAAAGATGCAAAAAGGAGTAAATTGGAGGTAATTGACAGATTTGATGTTCAGTCGATATTTTGTGTAGAGCATGAGTTTTAAAGGTCAAAATGAAGTGATTCCAGTGGCACTAAAAAGCTAACATCCATATCTTTTTGAAAATTTAATGCAAGAAAAATAAAAAGGAAAAGATCATGGAAATCACATCCTTCAAATTCAAATCTTGCATTCTACCACTATTGATTGTTGTCCATTCAAAATTCAATATCTAGAGCTATAGTAGTCCAATTGATGCAAACTTATTTTTTTTGGATTCCTAACTCAAAGTCCTATAAATGTTCCAAATTTCAGCCAAAAATGATTCATATAAGGGAGATATGATTTTTCAAAGATGACAACTGAATTCTGCCAGCAAACAGGTTTTGTAAAGAAATGAGCTAAAATTACATTTTGAAGCTTTGAAATTGATATCCAAGTTTTTATTTCAGCAATTTAGCTCCTCTAAGTCAAAGGTTGAAAATTTCATGCAAGGCCAATTCTCCATTATAGGAAAATAGTTATTAAAGTATTTAAATGTAAACCGTCAACTTAAAAAAGGACTATTTTGTAAAGTAGAAACTAGGGTTTCTTAGCATATAAAAAGAAAGAGAGAAGGGAGAGAAGGCAGAAAGGAAACAATAGCTAGAAGTGAAGAAACATAAACTCTACTTTCTACAAACTAGAAATAATGGTTTCTTTGTCTTTAAAAGTAGTTGTTTCATAGATATGCAAGGCTATGCTCATTTTCATGGTTGCAAAGATACAACAAACCATCAGATTTTAAGAATTGTGAGATTTATTCTTCTTTTTATTTTTAGTTTTATTATGAATGAGTATGATTGTTTTCCTATGCATATTTTATATGATTGTTATTGATAATTGCTAGAGCGGACTCTAAATTATTATTGTGGACAATCTATTACTAAGTTTGATATCAAAACTAAAGTTGTGATATATGAACTTATGAAGCAACTAAGCTTGATAATTGTGGTGGAACTACATTATTAAACTTAGAAAGAACACTCAAATATATAGTTCTTAGGGCTGTCATTGAACTAAATCATTAATACAGACATAGTGTTTGTTTGTTATTTAGGGTTAGTTACAGACATAATGTTTGTTTCAAGGATCAGTTCTAATTTTCATTAGTGGATATGTGCTTGTGAACAAGGTTTGTTTTCTTGATAAATTTTGGTTTCAATTGATTTTGTTTACTAGTTTAATTCATTCCATAGTTTAGATCATCACAAGTCAAAACCATTTAATTGTATAATATATAGCATAAAAATCTAAACTAAATCTTCCTTGTGGGATCGACCCATTGCTTGTTCTATGCTATTTTGTGTGTTGTGTTTTAAGTTAGGGTAATTAATTTGTGTGACCACGATATCACAACAAAGATCTGAGTTGCACCCTAAAAGAGATAATTCATTATAAGTTTTTGAATGAATTAATGACAATGCATACAAAATAGATCTTTTATGTGAGTATAATGTTAATATTATTTTTAGTGTTTATGATCCTTTTTTATTTGATATAGGTGATGATTTAAGGTCAAATCATTTTAAGAAAAGAATGAATGATGAGAACGAACAAGTACCACAAAAGGATCTATTAAAAGTATCGATTAGGCAGATCACAAGGTCAAGGACAAGAAGGTTAAAGTGGTATTCAATGGGCTTATTCAAGATATTTAGGTTAAATCAAGCTTTATTATTTTAAAAAGTGATGTCTAAACCTTGATTAATATGATCCATGTGAGGTTTGGACAATGAAAAGTGATTTTGGGTTTTTTTTTTATAATGTGCAGTTTTATATTAACAATTTCAAGGCTATAGGATTGAGCTAAAATTTTACTAGAAGATTCCAAAGGTATTTTCTTCTATTAGGTTAAAATTTTATAGCAATTGAAGTGCGATAAGGCCTTGTGATAAAGCCTATAAGCTATTATGCATGAATCATATTATTTTCCTAATTGGTTTATGATTGTCTTTCCTTTTAAGTATAGATTTCCTACGAGGCAGCTTTCATATTCTATAGAAACATTAAAGATTAAAAAATTAGGGAATTAATTTGCAAGGTATCCTTTTTTTTTTAAGGACACATATATGGCATCATTATAATTATTATTTTGTAAGGAATCCTAACTTTCCAAGGATTGTTAGTCGATAAATTACTTAGACTTTATATTGCTAATTTTAGGGCTTAAATATTCTAATTTTCATTTAACTATCTTTGTTATGATATGTAGCTCAACTAAAAGGATTGCAACTAATATAGAGGTTGGAATGCATTCTACTAAATTTCACATGAAGCCATAGGGTTAATGATAGTGTATATACAATAAGAAGCATGCAATCATATATAACTTGTATGATGTTGAGCAGCAAATCCTATTTGTTTTTGTTTTTTTTTCCTCAAGTTCTAAAAAGGTAATTTTTCATTGTCGCATATTAATCAAGCCTTAAATTATATTTGTATTACAATCATAACATGAAAAAAAAGGGAAAATGAAGAGAAAGATTGATGTTTTATAAGTTGCTAATTCGAAATAAAATTTTAGAAAGTATGAAATCTCAAAAGTACCTTTAAATGAAGGTAGTTAAGCCGAGATCTGAAAATCAAACCAAGTATTAATGAAAAGAAATTTTTAAAATAGAATGAAAGAATAAAGAAACAAAAATTACTTTTAGAGTTTTGGTAGTTTTAATCTCAAATTTGATCATTCCATCATACCATCTCACTAAGTGAAAATTAAAATTTTGATTCATTGAATCCATACCAAGTGAAGAAAGAGGGGAGAACAAGGGAGAGGGGTGGAGAATGAGAGAGAAAGAGGACAAGGGAAGGGGTGATTGATTAGTACTTAAAAGTGTATTTTTATCATTGTTTTATATCATTATTTTGCACTTGAAGTATCAATAACTCCTTAACTAAAGCATGTTTTATAATAATATATCTAATAATATAAGATACCTTTAATTTATGGTAAATGTTCATTTTAAATGCAGGCCTATCACATAAATAAAAGGATTGATTGATGACTTTAAGAACTTAAATTGCAAGGGGAAAGAGATGACCAAACTTAGAAAAGAGATGTCGGTGCAATCCAAACCAAAATATTGTTCGGTAATTGGGTCATATCTGGAGCTATAGATTTCAGATTTAGGTCTACTTTATATGAATGGAAATGTAAGATATAGGCATACAACTTTCATATAGAACCGAAGATCTAAAAAGGTCATTTTCAAGTCCAAATTGTAGCAACAACAAAGAAGCTCGAATCTGTCCTCCACCCGAGCACTGTTTAGTATTTTGGCCATATCTGGAGTTCTAGAAGTCAAAATGAGCTGAAGTTTTTACACAATAAAGCTGAGACAATTACCTACAACTTTCATGTTTCCGAGTGGCACCAAGTTTGACGTTATCAATGATGTTTTGGGCAAACAAGAGAAGATAAGGATTGTCATCAAGTCAAGAGTTGGCCACCCATTCATCAATTAATCATCATATCAATAGTTCCCAATTTTGGCCTATAAAAAGAGGTATTTGTCATGTATTTAGGCATCTTGGTGTATAGATCAAGATCATACTTTTGCTTTCTCTCTTTGTATTTTTTGAAATGTTTATGCTTTGCTTTCATTAATATCAAGTTTATGCCTTTCATTTCCTTTCATTTACTTAGCTAAATTTTATCTTATTTATGTTCTTATTTTGTTTCTTTATTTTTCTTTCTTTTATTATGTCTAGCTAAGTTTATCATGTTAATGTGAAAAGGTTACACTAATGGTGTAAGAATAAGTATATTGTAAACTTAATATGGACTTTAATGTTTGATACTAACATGTTTTATATTTGTTATCTTGTTCACTCTTTAATACTTTACTTGTTAAATAACTAATCTTGATTTATGTTGTGTAACACTTGGTACAACAAACGCTTGACACTTTCATAGCCTATACTGTATGGTATAACCGACACCTGAGTTATGAAAGAGACTTGATTTGTTGTTAATATAAGTTATAATCATGAATGCTTAACGAGATTTACAAGTATTAGCATTAATCGAATAAGATGACTAATGTAATCATATTAATAATCTATACTCATATTGGAACCTCCTTTGTGTGTGGTTTCTAATTGAAAAATAAGAGTTTATACCATACTTGTTTAACATACCATTAATGGAACCTCTAACCTTGACATTTGTTATTATCATTGTTTAATCCTTACATTAATATTTTATTATTAGTATTAGTATTAGTATTAGTATTAGTATTATTGTTATTGTTATTATTATTATTGTTATTACTATTATTGTTGTTGTTGTTATTGTTATTGTATTATTGTTATTTATAATTTGTACAATTAACCTTCCTGTGGTTTGACCCCGGTCTTGCCGGCTTATTTATTATTTCGACACTCCTGCACTTGGGAGAAATATCTTTTAGTCATGTCAAGTTTTTGGTGCCGTTGCCGGGGAGGTAAGTTCTTGTATAAATTATAGTAGTTATTTTATTTTCTCTTTTCACTTTTCTTGTATATAACTTTGTTTCTTTCCTCTTGCTTCTTCTTTTTTTGTTTTCTTCTTCTTTTTATTCTATTCCTACACGTGCATGAGAATGTGGTTACGTACATCAAGTGGTAGACTTTGTAGGATTTCCTCATCATTTTCAGAAAATATAGCCGAAGAAGATAATCAATCACTTCATAATAAAAATAACCATGCTAGAACACTTAAAGACCACATGAATCCTACAAAAACAAGTGCACTATCATGCATAGTTTTTCCTCCTGATGCATCTCATTTTAATTTTAAGTTAGGTATTATTCAACTTTTACCTTCTTTTCATGGTTTAGAATTGGAAAATTCATATTTGCCTTTAAGGGAATTTGAGGAGATTTGCAACACATAATAATTTAAATTGTAGCATAAACGCCATCAGATTAAAGCTTTTTCCTTTTTCATTAAAAGATAAAGCTAAAACATGGCTACAAAATTTAAGACCAGGATCCATTCGTGCTTGGGATGACATGTAACAACAGTTTTTAAAGAAGTTTTTCCCATCTCACAGAACAAACTCTTTCAAAAGACAAATCACTACTTTCACTCAAAAACCAGGAGAAACATTTAATCAATGTTGGGATAGGTATTGAGACTTACTTAATACTTGCCCTCATCATGGTTTTGAAACATGGAGATTGGTTTCACATTTTTATGAAGGGTTAACACCTAGAGATAGGCAAATGGTTGAATTGATGTGCAATGGAACTTTTGATGATAAAGACCCTGATGAAGCAATGGAGTACATAGACTTATTAGCTGAAAATGCTCAAAATTGGGACACTACAGGTACTTATAAGGCACTGAGTAAAACTCAGTCTCATACATATAGTGGAGGTATGTACAATCTAAGGGAATATCATGATCTTCAAGCCAAGTTTGAATCTTTAGCTAGAAAAGTCGAGGCACTAGAATTGAAAAAGAGTAGTCGATTAAAATCTGTTGAAAACATTATGTGTCAAATATGTGAAATAAATGAACACTCAACCAATAATTGTCCAACCTTGCCTTCTTTTGAGAAATGTCTCCACGAAGAAGCCCAAGATTTAAATAGTTTTCAAAGGGCCAACCACAACTCATACTCCCAAACATACAACCCTGGTTGGAAAAATCACCCAAATTTTAGTTGGAAGAGTGAGAACAACAATGCACAAACTTCACAACCACCATTTCAAGCATACCATAATTTCCAAAATTCTCATGGATATGCACCTCCTTGTGCTCCACCTCCTAGAAGAAATCTTGAGGAAACATTGCATGCATTCATTGAAAAGCAAGAGACAATCAATACTCAACTTGCTCAAAACATGACAGATTTTAAAGATACTCTAGCAAAATTAACATCTGCTCTCAGTTTCCAAGAGAAAGGTAAGTTTCCATCTCAACCACAACAAAATCCAAAGGGGCAATACAATGCAAATGCAAGTAGTTCCAGAAGCCAACACATGGATCAAGTCAAATCAGTCACTACTCTGCGCAGTGGTAAGGTTATTGAAAAACCCTCTCTTAAAGCTTATGAGAAAGATGATGAGTCAATCTCTGAGGGTAAGGAAGGGGTTGAATCTAAAAATTGCAAAGAAACGACTGATTCACTACCAGCACTTCCATTTCCTCAAGCCATGACCAAACAAAGGAAAGTCAATCACAAGTCTGAAATTTTTGAAGCTTTCAAACAGGTAAGAATCAATATACCTTTGCTGGATGTTATTAAACAGGTTCCTTCCTATGCTAAATTTTTGAAAGATCTATGCACTATGAAGAGGAAACTGAATGTGAAAAAGAAAGTCTTTCTAACCGAACAAGTAAGTGTTATTCTTCAGAATAATAATGCTTTGAAATATAAAGACCCTGGTTGTCCTATAATTTCTTACTTTATTGGAGAACAAAAAATTGAAAGAGCCTTACTTGATCTTGGTGCTAGTGTGAATTTACTTCCATATTCAGTTTTTCAGAGTCTCAATCTAGGTGAGTTAAAACCAACTTCTATATCTCTTTTACTTGCCGATAGATCTGTAAAAGTTCCTAGAGGAATAATTGAAGATGTGTTAGTACAAGTCGATAAATTCATTTATCTTATGTATTTTATTGTCTTGGACACAAAACCTGTTGAAGCATGTAATTCATTTCCTGTTATTTTAGGACGTCCGTTTCTTGCAACTTCTAACACATTGATCAATTGTAGGAATGGACTGATGAAGATATCATTTCAAAACATGACATTCAAGATGAATATTTTCAACATTTGCAAGCAACCTGGAGATGATAATGATTTACAAGAACTAGATCATATTGACAAATTAGTTTATGATAAACTTGAATCTACTTTAAGTAAAAATGAGTTGGATGAATCTGAAGATTTGCAAATGATTTATTCTGAGGAAGAAATCATGGATGAAAAATGCACCAAAAATATTGATGCGAATCTTTTGTCAAAAGTGACAACAAATTCAACATCTCACATCACACCAATCGATGATTACTTTCCTAATGAATCCTTACTTTCTCTTAGTCCAATGCCTTGGTATGATAAAAATATTAATTTTCTTGCTTTAGGAGATTTGTTAGCTGATTGGAGTGCCTAAGACAAAGAAAGGTTTTTGAACGAAGTGAAGAACTTGTATTGTGATGACCCTAACCTATTCAAATATTGTCCTAATCAAATATTTCAAAGATTCATTCCCGACAATGAGGTAAGTAGTGTCATTAAACTTTGTCATTCTAAAGCATGTGGAAGTTATTTCTCCTAAAAAAAGACAGCTACAAAAATCTTTCAAAATAGATTTTATTAGCCCACCATGTTCAAGGACATGTATGCGTTCTACAAAACTTGTGAAAATTGTCAAAAAGTTGATACTAGTCAAAAAGTTATATTTTATAATTCTCAACTCTATGCATTCCCTAGAAAGCTAAGATCAAGATGGAGTAATCCTTATGGGGCTTGTGATATTGAGAATTCAATGAATGACAATATTTTTATGGAAAATAGACATTGTTTGAAAGCTTACTTTCATAACTTCCTTAGTAAAAATAAATCAACTGGTTTGAATGATCTTGTAGATAAAGGTTGATTAGTTTGTTTTTTTTCTCATATTATTTTTGTGTTTCTTTTTGAGTGATTTTTGCTAGTTTCTCTCACCCTAGTCAAATGGCAGATAACGGTACTCCGTGACTTAAGTCGGTTCTTTCAGTTTCACACAATAACTGATATCTATGTATATATTTGTGAAATTCTTTGAATCTCTCTTCCAATTCTCATTTGAAAATGAAAACTAATCTTGAAAAATTAAAAAAGTATTTTCCCGCTCTGCCTCAAAATGCGATTACCAAAATTTACCATGCTAGATGTGCAAGATTAAGATTGTTAATGAATCATGGAATTCCTGAAGATATTCGCTGGTTGATTGAAGCAAAGGTCCGATTATCAGGTGAGTCCTCTAACTCCTTCATTTCACACATGCCTAGAAGAGGTACAAGCACTCTTTCAAAGAAACGTTGTGCAAAACAACTGAAAGTCTATCATCGATGTGCTAGATGGACTTGTAATACACAATATCGTTCTTTAGGAATGGTATCTATAAACCGTGAAGATAAAATACAATTCATTAAGGATGGCCTGAGTAAGGAGTCTTTAAATAATCTTCTATTGACTCTTGAGACGCATCCTAATAGAGATGTGCATTGTGGAATTCATGATTTATGACCACTATTTCATAAAGAACATGATCGATTTAGTCTTAGGAATCTAACTAAAAAAGACCCTGTTTGCTAGTTTTTAAGAAAACTAGACGAGAAGCCTATCCCCGACCCATAGAGGGCGTTTAAGCCGTTCTTGGACGTAAAACCAAGGGAAGATGTGAAACCAAGGGAAGATGTGAGCCACAATCACAACTACTTGTACATACACATGCTTTTTCAAAAGTAAATAGATAAATAAATAAAGAGAGAGAAAGAGAGTGTGTGTGAGACTCCAGCTAGCCTACATATAGGTGGTATGATTGCCTTTTAATTTTTTATCTATAAAATCCTCTCTTTCTTCCCTTCATTTCCACTCAACCCATACATTCATCAAATATAGAAGTGTGTAGAAATGGCAAGTTCCTCAGGTCATCATATAAGAAATATTTGTGTTTTTGGTGGATCTAGTCTTGGGAAAGAAAAAGAGTTTTAACATGTATTGTTATCACTTAATTCTGCTCATATACTTATTTAACATGTATTCTTAAACCTTGATTTACACTCACACACACACACACACATTTTAACATATGATTATGGGTTGCATATTGGATTATTACATTATTTATGTTTTTTTGTTAAAGGTAACACCTAAGGAAAAGGGATAGTATATAATTAAAAAAAATAAAAAAAAATGATAATAATAAAAATGTAGATAGGTTTGGTTTCGTAGCCTCCCTAATCTAAGCAATTAAGCCTGAATGGGTGTTTTAACATCTAATACCCTAAAGTCAACTGACTTAGGAGCTATTGGCACAACGCTTGTTACATGGGTTGAGAAGAAAAGCTTAAGGGAATCAAACATTGCACTATCTACATATTAGTATCTGCGACCCGAGTTATTAAGCTCGTAGGGGTGTCTCAACACCTAATGCCCTAAGACCAACTGGTCTGGGAGTCATTAGCCAAAAGCTCGTTACATGGGTTAAAGATGCATGATGTTTTTAAATTATATGTATATATATTTAAAAAAAAGAAAAAAAAGAAAAAAATAATAATCTCAGCCCAAGGAAGTTAACCTTAAACATTAGAACAAAAAATTTTTTTTCATTCAAGAAAAGCCCCATAATTATGTGTTGATAAATTGAGCACAAAGAAAAGGTTTATTAATATCTTGTTAAGAGGTATTGAGCAAATATATAAATTTAATGAGAGTTTGTTTATCAAGATAGATTAATGAAAGTTAAATGATGAATACCTTGCTTTGTGGAATTTGTAAATTATTTTTCTATTTTAACACTTTGATTACTAGGGACTAGTAATAAGTTAGTTGGAGGGTGTGATTAGTACTTAAAAGTGCATTTTTATCATGGTTTTATATCATTATTTTGCACTTGAAGTATCAATAACTCCTTAACTAAAACATGTTTTATAATAATATATCTAATAATATAAGATACCTTTAATTTATAGTAAATGTTCATTTTAAATGCAGGCCTATCACAGAAATGAAAGGATTGATTGATGACTTTAACAACTTAAATTACAAGGGGAAAGAGATGACCAAACTTAGAAAAGAGATGTCGGTGCAATCCATACCAGAATATTGTTCGGTAATTGGGTCATATCTGAAGCTACAGATTTCAGATTTAGGTCTACTTTATATGGATGGAAAGGTAAGGCATAGGCTTATAACTTTCATATGGAGCCCAAGATCTAAAAAGGTCATTTTCAAGTTAAAATTATAGCAACAAAAAAAAAGCCTGAATCTATCCTCCAGCCCAAGCACTGTTTAGTATTTTGGCCATATCTAGAGTTTTAGAAGTCCAAATGAGCTGAAGTTTTTACATAAGACAGGTAAGACAATTGCCTACAAAGTTTGACGTTATCAATGAAGTTTTGGGCAGACAAGAGAAAATAAGGATTGTCACCAAGTCAAGAGTTGGTTACCCACTAATCAATTAGTCATCAAATCAATAGTTTTCAATTTTGGCCTATAAAAGGAGGCATTTGCCATGCATTTAGGCATCTTGGTTTCCAAATCAAGATCATGCTCTTCCTTTCTCTCTTTGTATTTTTTTTTTGTAATGTTTATACTTTGCTCTTATTAATATCAAGTTTATACCTTTCATTTCCTTTCATTTGCTTTGTTAACTCTTATCTTATTTAAGTTCTTATTTTGTTTATTTATTTTTCTTGCTTCATTATGTCTAGTTAAGTTTATTATGTCAAGGTGAAAATGTTACACTAATGGTGTAAGAATAAGTATAATGTAAACTTAATATGGACTTTAATGTTTGATACTAACATCTTTTATATTTGTTATCTTGTTCATAATTCATATTGTATGGTATAACCGACACCTGAGCTATGAAAGGAACTTGATTTGTTGTTAACATAAGTTATAATCATGAATGCTTGATGAGATTTACAAGTATTAGCATTAATCGAATAAGATGACTAATGTAATCATGTTAATAATCTATAATCTAATTGGAACCTCCTTTATGTGTGGTTTCCAATTGAATAATAAGAGTTTATATTATACTTGTTTGACATACCATTAGTGGAATCTCTAACCTTGACATTTGTTATTATTATTGTTTAATCGTTACACTAATATTCCTTTTCAAAGTTCTCATCTTCTTCTTCTTCTTCTCATTTTTTTTCTTTATTATTATTATTACTATTACTATTACTATTACTATTACTATTGTTATTGTTGTTGTTGTGATTCTTGTTGTATTATTGTTATTTATAATTTGTACAATTAACCTCCCTGTGGTTCGACTCTGGTCTTGCCAGGTTATTTATTACTTCGACACTCCTACATTTGGGAGAAGACATCAATCTTTTGGTCGTGTCAAGTTTTTGGCGCCATTGCCGGGGAGGTAAGTTCTTGTACAAATTATAGTATTTATTTTATTTTTTCTTTTCGCTTTTCTTGTATATAACTTTGTTTCTTTTTTCTTTCTTCTTCCTTTTTTTTTATTCCTACACGTGCATGAAAGTGTGGTCACATACATCAAGTGGTAGACTTTGTAAGATATCCTCATCATTTCCAGAAAATATAGCCCAAGAAGATAATCAATCACTTCATAATGAGAATAATTGTGTCAAAACACTTAGAGATCACATGAACCCCACAAGAACAAGTGCACCATCATGCATAGTTTTTTCTCCCCACAAGAACAAGTAAGGTATTATTCAACTTTTACCTTCTTTTCATGGCTTAGAATTGGAAAATCCATACTTGCATTTAAGGGAATTTGAGGAGGTGTGCAACATATATAATAATTTAAATTGTAGCATGAACACCATCAGATTAAAGCTTTTTCCTTTTTCATTAAAAGATAAAGCTAAAAAATGGCTACAGATTTTAAAGATACTCTAGCAAAATTAACATCTGCTCTCAGTTTCCAAGAGAAAGGTAAGTTTCCATCTCAACCACAACAAAATCCAAAGGGGCAATACAATGCAAATGCAAGTAGTTCTCGAAGCCAACACATGGATCAAGTCAAATCAGTCACTACTCTGCGCAGTGGTAAGGTTATTGAAAAACCCTCTCTTAAAGCTTATGAGAAAGATGATGAGTCAATCTCTGAGGGTAAGGAAGGGGTTGAATCTGAAAATTGCAAAGAAACGACTGATTCACTACCAGCACTTCCATTTCCTCAAGCCATGACCAAACAAAGGAAAGTCAATCACAAGTCTGAAATTTTTGAAGCTTTCAAATAGGTAAGAATCAATATACCTTTGCTGGATGTTATTAAACAGGTTCCTTCCTATGCTAAATTTTTGAAAGATCTATGCACTATGAAGAGGAAACTGAATGTGAAAAAGAAAGTCTTTCTAACCGAACAAGTGTTATTCTTCAGAATAATAATGCTTTGAAATATAAAGACCCTGGTTGTCCTATAATTTCTTGCTTTATTGGAGAACAAAAAATTGAAAGAGCCTTACTTGATCTTGGTGCTAGTGTGAATTTACTTCCATATTCAGTTTTTCAGAGTCTCAATCTAGGTGAGTTAAAACCAACTTTTATATCTCTTTTACTTGCCGATAGATCTGTAAAAGTTCCTAGAGGAATAATTGAAGATGTGTTAGTACAAGTCGATAAATTCATTTATCTTATGGATTTTATTGTCTTGGACACAAAACCTATTGAAGCATGTAATTCATTTCCTGTTATTTTAGGACGTCCATTTCTTGCAACTTCTAATATATTGATTAATTGTAGAAATGGACTGATGAAGTTATCATTTGGAAACATGACATTGGAGATGAATATTTTCAACATTTGCAAGCAACCTGGAGATGATAATGATTTACAAGAACTAGATCATATTGACGAATTAGTTTATGATCAACTTGAATCTACTTTAAGTAAAAATGAATTGGATGAATCTGAAGATTTGCAAATGATTTATTCTAAGGAACAAATCACAAATAAAACAAGCACCGAAAAGATTCGAATCATAAGATAAATGAATCTACTTGGTGAAAATGTTGATGCGAATCTTTTATCAATAGTGACAATAGATTCGACATCTGACATCACACCAATCGATGATTACTTTCCTAATGAATCCTTACTTTCTCTTAGTCCAATGCCTTGGTATAATAAAAATATTAATTTTCTTGCTGTAGGAGATTTGCTAGCTGATTGGAGTACCCAAGATAAAGAAAAGTTTTTGAATGAAGTGAAGAACTTTTATTGTGATGACCCTAACTTATTCAAATATTATCATGATCAAATATTTCAAAGATTCATTCCCGACAATGAGGAAAGTAATGGCATTAAACTTTGTCATTCTGAAGCATGTAAAAGTTATTTCTTGTAAAAAAAAAAACAGCTGCAAAAATCTTTCAAAATGGATTTTATTGGCCCACCATGTTCAAGGACACGTATGCATTCTACAAAACTTGTGAAAATTATCAAAAAGTTGATACTTGTCAAAAAGTTTTATTTTATAATTCTCAACTTTATGCATTCCCTAAAGAGCTAAGATAAAAATGAATCAACTGGTTGGAATGATCTTGTTAATAAAGGTTGATTTTTTTCTCTTTTTTTCCTTACATTATTTTTGTGTTTTTTTTTAGTGATTTTTGTTAGTTTCTCTCACCCCGGTCAAATAGCGGACAACGGTACTCCGTGACTTAAGTCGGTTCTTTAAGTTTCCCATAATAACTGATATTTATGTATATATTTGTGTAATTCTTTGAATCTCTCTTCCAATTCTCATTTGAAAATGGACACTAATCTTGAAAAATTGAAAAAGTATTTTCCCGCTCTACCTCAAAATACGATTACAAAAATTTACCATGCTAGATGTGCAAGATTGAGATTGTTAATTGATTAGTACTTAAAAGTGCATTTTTATCATGGTTTTATATCATCATTTTGCACTTGACGTATCAATAACTCCTTAACTAAAATATGTTTTATAATAATGTATCTAATAATATAAGATACCTATAATTTGTGGTAAATGTCTATTTTTAATGCAGGCCTATCACATAAATGAAAGGATTGATTGATGACTTGAAGAACTTAAATTGCAAGGATAAAGAAATGGTCAAACTTAGAGAAGAGATGTCGGTGCAATCCAAACTGGAACACTGTTCGGTAATTGGGTCATATCTGGAGCTACAGATCTAAGATTTAGGTCCAATTTATATGGATGGAAAGGTAAGACATAGGCCTACAACTTTCATATGGAGCCCAAGATCTAAAAAGGCCATTATCAAGTCCAAATTATAGCAACAACAAAGAAGCCCGAATCTGTCTTCCAGCCCAAGCACTGTTCGGTATTTTGGCCATATCTGGAGTTCTAGAAGTCCAAATGAATTGAATTTTTTACACAAGAAAGCTGAGACAATTTCCTACAACTTTCATGTTACAACTGGCTCCAATTTTGACGTTATCAATGATGTTTTGGGCAGACAAGAGAAGATAAGGATTGTCACCAAGTCAAAAGTTGGCCACCCACTTATCAATGAGTCATCAAATCAATAGTTCCCAATTTTGGCCTATAAAAGGAGGCATTTGCCATGCATTTAGGCATCTTGGTGTTCAGATCAAGATCATGCTCTTCCTTTCTCTCTTTGTATTTTTTGTAATGTTTATGCTTTACTTTCATTAATATCAAGTTTATGCCTTTCATTTCCTTTCCTTTACTTAGTTAACTTTTATGTTCTTATTTTGTTTATTTGTTTTCCTTTCTTTCATTATGTCTAGCTAAGTTAATTATGTCAAGGTGAAAAGGTTACACTAATGGTGGAAGAATAAGTATAGTGTAAACTTAATATGGACCTTAATGTTTGATACTAACATGTTTTATATTTGTTATCTTGTTCACTCTTTAATACTTTGCTTGTTAAATGACTAATCTTGATTTATGTTGTATAACACTTGGTACAACAAATACTTAGCACTTTCATGGCCCATAATGTATGGTATAACCGACACCTGAGCTATGAAAGGAACTTGATTTGTTGTTAACATAAGTTATAATCATGAATGCTTGACGAGATTTACAAGTATTAGCATTAATTGAATAAGATGACTAATGTAATTATGTTAACAATATATAATCTGATTAGAACCTCCTTTGTGTGTGGTTTCCAATTCAATAATTAGAGTTTATACTATATTTGTTTGATATACCATTAGTGGAACCTCTAACCTTGACATTTATTATTATTATTGTTTAATCCTTAAATTAATTTTCCATCTCCAAGTTCTCATCATCTTCTTCTTCTTCTCTTTCTTTACTACTACTACTACTACTACTACTATTATTATTATTATTATTATTATTATTATTATTATTATTATTATAGTTGTTGTTGTTATTGTTATTGTTGTTGTTATTATTGCTATTATTGTTGCTTATAATTATTGTCTATAATTTGTACAATTAACCTCCTTGTGGTTCGACCCCGGTCTTGCCGGGTTATTTATTACTTCGACACTCCTGCACTTGGGAGAAGACATCAACCTTTTAGTCGTGTCAAGTTTTTGGCGCCGTTGCCGGGGAGGTAAGTTCTTGTATAAATTATAGTATTTATTTTATTTTCTCTTTTCACTTTTCTTGTATATAACTTTGTTTCTTTTTATTTTGTTTTCTTCCTCCTTCTTTTGCTTTCTTCTTCTTTTTGTTATTTTATTCCTACACGTGCATGAGAGTGTGGTCACATACATCAAGTGGTAGACTTTGTAGGATATCCTCATCATTTTCAGAAAATATGGCCGAAGAAGATAATCAATCACTTCAAAATGAGAATAATGAGAATAACCATGCTAGAACACTTAGAGACCACATGAATCCCACAAGAACAAGTGCACCATCATGCATAGTTTTTCCTCCTGATGCATCTCATTTTAATTTTAAACCAGGTATTATTCAACTTTTACCTTCTTTTCATGATTTAGAATTGGAAAATCCATACTTGCATTTAAGGGAATTTGAGGAGGTGTGCAACACATATAATAACTTAAATTGTAGCATGAACACCATCAGATTAAAGCTTTTTCCTTTTTCATTAAAAAATAAAGCTAAAACATGGCTACAAAATTTAAGACCAGGATCCATTCGTGCTTGGGATGAAATGCAACAACAATTTTTAAAGAAGTTTTTCCCATCTCATAGAACAAACTCTTTCAAGAGACAAATCACCACTTTCACTCAAAAACCAGGAGAAACATTTTACAAATGTAGGGATAGGTATCGAGACTTGCTTAGTACTTGCCCTCATCATGGTTTTGAAACATGGAGATTGGTTTCACATTTTTATGAAGGGTTAACACCTAAAGATAGGCAAATGGTTGAATTGATGTGCAATGGAACTTTTGAAGATAAAGACCCTGATGAAGCAATGGAGTACTTAGACTTGTTAGCTGAAAATGCTCAAAATTGGGACACCGCGGGTACTTATGAGGCACTGAGTAAAACTCAACCACATACATCTAGTGGAGGTATGTACAACCTTAGGGAAGATCATGACCTTCAAGCCAAGTTTGCATCTTTAGCTAGAAAAGTTGAGGCACTAGAATTAAAAAAGAGTGGTCAATTAAAATCTGTTGAAAACATTGTGTGTCAAATCTGTGAAACAAATGAACACTCGACCAACGATTGTCCAACCTTGCCTTCTTTTAAGGAATGTCTCCATGAACAAGCCCATGCTTTAAACAGTTTTCAAAGGGCCAACCACAACCCATACTCCCAAACATACAACCCTGGTTAGAGGAATCACCCAAATTTCAGTTGGAAGAGTGAGAACAACAATGCACAAACTTCACAACCACCGTTTCAAGCACACCACAATTTCCAAAATTCTCATGCATATGCACCTCCTTATGCTCCACCACTTAGAAGAAATCTTGAGGAAACATTGCATGCATTCATTGAAAAGTAAGAGACAATCAATACTCAACTTGCTCAAAACATGACAGATTTTAAAGATACTCTTGCTAAATTAACATCTGCTCTTAGTTTCCAAGAGAAAGGTAAGTTTCCATCTCAAACACAACAAAATCCCAAAGGACAATACAATGCAAATGCAAGTAGTTCCGGAAGCCAACACATGGATCAAGTCAAATCAGTCACTACTCTGCGCAGCGGTAAGGTTATTGAAAAACCCTCTCTTGAACCTTATGAGAAAGATGATAAGTCAATCTCTGAGGGTAAGGAAGGGGATGAATCTGAAAATTACAAAGAAACGACTGATTCACCGCCAGCACTTCCATTTCCTCAAGCCATGACCAAACAAAGGAAAGTTAATCACAACTCTGAAATCTTTGAAACTTTCAAACAGGTAAGGATCAATATACCTTTGCTGGATGCTATTAAACAGGTTCCTTCCTATGCTAAATTTTTGAAAGATCTATGCACTGTGAAGAGGAAACTGAATGTGAAAAAGAAAGCCTTTCTAGCCGAACAAGTAAGTGCTATTCTTCAAAACAATAATGCTTTGAAATATAAAGACCCTGGTTGTCCTATAATTTCTTGCTTTATTGGAGAGCATAAAATTAAAAGAGCCTTACTTGATCTTGGTGCTAGTGTGAATTTACTTCCATATTCAGTTTTTTAGAGTCTCAATCTAGGTGAGTTAAAACCAACTTCTATATCTCTTTTACTTGCCGATAGATCTGTAAAAGTGCCTAGAGGAATAATTGAAGATGTGTTAGTACAAGTCGATAAATTCATTTATCCTGTGGATTTTATTGTCTTGGACACAGAACCTGTTGAAGCATGTAATTCATTTCCTGTTATTTTAGGACGTCCATTTCTTGCAACTTCTAACGCATTGATTAATTGTAGGAATGGACTAATGAAGCTATCATTTGGAAACATGACATTGGAGATGAATATTTTCAACATTTGCAAGCAACCTGGAGATGATAATGATTTACAAGAAGTAGATCATATTGATGAATTAGTTTATGATCAACTTGAATCTACTTTAAGTAAAAATGAATTGGATGAATCTGAAGATTTACAAATGATTTATTCTAAGGAAGAAATCACGGATGAAACAAGCACCGAAAATGTTGATGCGAATCTTTTGTCAACAGTGACAACAGATTCGACATCTGGCATCACACCAATCGATGATTACTTTCCTAATGAATCCTTACTTTCTCTTAGTCCAATGCCTTGGTATAATAAAAATATCAATTTTCTTGCTTTAGGAGATTTGCCAGCTCATTGGAGTAGCCAAGACAAAGAAAAGTTTTTGAACGAAGTGAAGAATTTTTATTGTGATGACCCTAACTTATTCAAATATTGTCCTGATCAAATATTTCAAAGATTCATTCCCGACAATGAGGTAAGTAGTGTCATTAAACTTTGTCATTCTCAAGCATGTGGAAGTTGTTTCTCGTCAAAAAAGACAATTGCAAAAATCTTTCAAAATGGATTTTATTGGCCCACCATGTTCAAGGACACATATGCATTCTGCAAAACTTGTGAAAATTATCAAAAGATTGATACTGGTCAAAAAGTTTTATTTTATGATTCTCAACTCTATGCATTCCCTAGAGAGCTAAGACCAAGATGGAGCAATCCTTATGGGGCCTGTGATATTGAGAATTCAATGAATGATAATGATTTTAAGGAAAATGGACATCGTTTGAAAACTTACTTTGATAATTTTCTTAATGAAAATGAATCAACTGGTTGGAATGATCTTGTAGATAAAGGTTGATTTTTTTCTCACATTGTTTTTGTGTTTTTTTTTTAGTGATTTTTGCAAGTTTCTCTCACCCCGGTCAAATGGCGGATAACGGTACTCCGTGACTTAAGTCGGTTCTTTCAGTTTCCCATAATTACTGATATTTGTGTATATATCTGTGCAATTCTTTGAATCTCTCTTCCAATTCTCATTTGAAAATGGACACTAATCTTGAAAAATTGAAAAAGTATTTTCCCGCTCTGCCTCAGAATGCGATTACAAAAATTTACCGTGCTAGATGTGCAAGATTGAGATTGTTAATGAATCATGGAATTCCTGAAGATATTCGCTGGTTGATTGAAGCAAAGGTCCGATTATCAGGTGAGTCCTCTAACTTCATTTCACACATGCCTGGAACAGGTAAAAGCACTTTTGCAAAGAAGCATCGTGCAAAACGACTGGATGTCTGTCATCGATGTGCTAGATGGACTTGTAATACACAATGTCGTTCTTTAGGAATGGTATCTATAAACCGTGAAGATAAAATACAATTCATTAAGGATGGCCTGAGTAAGGAGTCTTTAGATAATCTTCTATTGACTCTTGAGACGCATCCTAGTGGAGATGTGCATCGTGCAATTCATGATTTATGGCCACTATTTCATAAAGAACATGATCGACTTAGTCTTGGGAATCTGACTAAAAAAGATCCTGTTTGCCAGTTTTTAAGAAAACTGGATGGGAAGCCTATCCCCAACCCATAGAGGGCGTTTAAGCCGTTCTTGGACGTAAAACCAAGGGAAGATGTGAGCCACAATCACAACTACCTGTACATACACATGCTTTTTTCAAAAGTAAATAAATAAATAAATAAAAAGAGAGAGTGTGTGAGACTCCAGCTGGCCTACATATAGGTGTTATGATTGCCTTTCTAATTTCTCATCTATAAAACCCTCTTTTCCTTCCTTTCATTTCTACTCAACCCATACATTCAACAAATACATAAGTGTGTAGAAATGGCAAGTTCCTCAAGTCATCAAATAAGAAATATTTGTGTTTTTGGTGGATCTAGTCCTGGGAAAGAAAAAGAGTTTTTAGAATCAGCAAACCATCTTGGTCAGGTGCTAGCTGAGAGAAAGATTCATTTAGTGTATGGGGGAGGCAGTCTTGGGTTAATGGGAGGTGTGTCAATAGCTGTATTTTTAGGAGGTAGTCAAGTTTTAGGAATCGTCCCTGAAGCTTTGGCACAAGGGAACATCATTGGAAAAACAATTGGAGAGGAACTTCAGGTCTCCACAATGTCGGCTCGAATGAATGCAATGTTTAACCATGCTGATGCTTTCATTGCTTTACCAGGTGGTCTAGGCACATTGGAAGAGATCTTTCATATTTCCTCTTGGGCTCAATTGCACATTCACCATAAACCCATTGGCTTGTTAAATGTTAATGGTTATTATGATAAGTTGTTGTCTTTTCTTGATCATGCTGTGGAACAGGAATTTCTAACATCTTCTGCACGACAAATCATAATCTCTGCTACTACTGCTGAACAATTAATTGACCAACTACAATCCTTCATTCCTGTAATTGATCCCTCTATGAGTTGCATAAATTGGTCAACTAAGAAAAGCCATAAAAAGCTTAGATTGGATTTGAGCCTTCATTTGTGAATTTTTATGTCTTTTGGTTTTATTATTGTGTTTTGTTATTTCTTATTTTTGTTTCAGTGTGTTTCAGGTTTGTCAGTGTTCGTTATTTCAGGTGATATCTTCTATACTCTATCTTTCTACCTTAGAACATTGAGGACAATGTCTCGTTTGGCTGGGGGGAGAGGGTAGTAGTTCATAAAAAAAAATTGTTTTTCATTTCACAAAGCATGTGCATAATTGTTGTTACTAGGATGGTAGAGTAAAGGAGCTTCTTTGTTAAAGTGACTCTTGAGACGCATCTTAGTAACCATTCTTAATAAGGTCTACTATAATACTTCTTGAAATATTCAGGTTTACAAGCTTTTGCATTGTTGTCACTTAATTCTGCTCATATACTTATTTAATATGTATTCTTAAACCTTAATTTACACACACACACACATACACACACACACACTTTAACATATGATTATGGGTTGCATATTGGATTATTACATTATTTATGTTTTTTTGTTAAAGGTAACACCTAAGGAAAAGGGATAGTATATAATTAAAAAGAAAGAAAAAAATGATAATAATAAAAATATAGATAGGTTTGGTTTCGTAGCCTCCCTAATCTAAGCAATTAAGCCCGAATGGGTGTTTTAACATCTAATACCCTAAAGTCAACTGACTTAGAAGCTATTGGCCCAACGCTTGTTACATGGGTTGAGAAGAAAAGCTTAAGGGAATCAAACATTGCACTATCTACATATTAGTATCTGCGACCCGAGTTATTAAACTCGTAGGGGTGTCTCAACACCTAATGCCCTAAGACCAACTGGTCTGGGAGTCATTAGCCAAAAGCTCGTTACATGGGTTAAAGATGCATGATATTTTTAAATTATATGTTTATATATTTAAAAAAGAAAGAAAAAAAAGACAAAAATAATAATTCCAACCCAAGGAAGTTAACCTTAAACATTAGAACAAAAAATTTGTTTTCATCCAAGAAAAGCCCCATAATTATGTGTTGATAAATTGAGCACAAAGAAAAGGTTTATTAATATCTTGTTAAGAGGTATTGAGCACATATATAAATTTAATAAGTTTGTTTATCAGGATAGATTAATGGAAGTTAAATGATGAATACCTTGCTTTGTGGAATTTGCAAATTATTTTTTTATTTTAACACTTTTACTAGGGACTAGTAATAAATTAGTTGGGGGGTGTGATTAGTACTTAAAAGTGCATTTTTATCATGGTTTTATATCATTATTTTGCACTTGAAGTATCAATAACTCCTTAACTCAAGCATGTTTTATAATAATATATCTAATAATATAAGATACCTTTAATTTGTGGTAAATGTTCATTTTAAATGCAGGCCTATCACATAAATGAAATGATTGATTGATGACTTTAACAACTTAAATTACAAGGGGAAAGAGATGACCAAACTTAGAAAAGAGATGTCGGTGCACTCCAAACCGGAACATTGTTCGGTAATTGGGTCATATCTAGAGCTATAGATTTCATATTTAGGTCTACTTTATATGGATGGAAAGGTAAGGCATAGGCTTATAACTTTCATATGGAGCCCAAGATCTAAAAAGGTCATTTTCAAGTCAAAATTATAGCAACAAAAAAGAAGCCCGAATCTATCCTCCAGCCCGAGCACTGTTTAGTATTTTGGCCATATCTGGAGTTCTAGAAGTCCAAATGAGCTGACGTTTTTACACAAGATAGCTAAGACAATTGGCTACAACTTTAATTTTTGAATGGCTCCAATTTTGACATTATCAATGACATTTTGGGCAGACAAGAGAAGATAAGGATTGTCACCAAGTCAAGAGTTAGCCACCTACTTATCAATTAGTCATCAAATCAATAGTTTCCAATTTTGGCCTATAAAAGGAGGCATTTGCCATGCATTTAGATATCTTGGTTTCCAGATCAAGATCATACTCTTCCTTTCTTTCTTTGTATTTTTTTGTAATGTTTATGCTTTACTCTTATTAATATCAAGTTTATACCTTTCATTTCCTTTCATTTGCATTGTTAACTCTTATCTTATTTATGTTCTTATTTTGTTTATTTATTTTTCTTACTTTCATTATGTCTAGCTAAGTTTATTATGTCAAGGTGAAAATGTTACACTAATGGTGTAAGAATAAGTATAATGTAAACTTATTATGGACTTTAATGTTTGATACTAACATGTTTTCTATTTGTTATCTTGTTCACTCTTTAATATTTTGCTTGTTAAATAACTAATCTTGATTTATGTTGTATAACACTTGGTACAACAAATGCTTGAAACTTTCATAGTTCATATTGTATGGTATAACCGACACCTGAGCTATGAAAGGAACTTGATTTGTTGTTAACATAAGTTAGAATCATGAATGCTTGATGAGATTTACAAGTATTAGCATTAATTGAATAAGATGACTAATGTAATCATGTTAATAATCTATAATCTGATTGGAACCTCTTTTATGTGTGGTTTCCAATTGAATAATAAGAGTTTATATTATACTTGTTTGACATACCATTAGTGGAATCTCTAACCTTGACATTTGTTATTATCATTGTTTAATCGTTACATTAATATTCCTTCTCAAAGTTCTCATCTTCTTCTCCTTTTTTTTCTTTATTATTATTATTATTATTATTATTATTATTATTATTATTATTATTATTATTATTATTACTACTACTACTATTACTATTGTTGTTATTATTGTTGTTATTGTTATTGTTATTGTTGTTGTATTATTGTTATTTATAATTTGTACAATTAACCTCCCTGTGGTTCGACCCTGATCTTGCCGGGTTATTTATTACTTCAACACTCCTACACTTGGGAGAAGACATTAATCTTTTGGTCGTGTCACTATCATATTTTATATTTGTTATCTTGTTCACTCTTTAATACTTTGCTTGTTAAATGACTAATTTTGATTTATATTGTATAACACTTGGTACAACAAATACTTGACACTTTCATAGCCCATACTGTATGGTATAACCGACACCTGAGCTATGAAAGGAACTTGATTTGTTGTTAACATAAGTTATAATCATGAATACTTGATGAGATTTACAAGTATTAGCATTAATAGAATAAGATGACTAATGTAATCATGTTAATAATCTATAATCATATTGGAACCTACTTTGTGTGTGGTTTCTAATTGAAAAATAAGAGTTTATACTATACTTGTTTGACATACCATTAGTGAAACCTCTAACCTTGACATTTGTTATTATCATCATTTAATCCTTATATTAATATTTTATCTCTAAGTTCTCATCTTCTTCTTCTTCTTCTCTTTATTATTTTTATTATTATTATTATTATTATTATTATTATTATTATTATTATTATTATTATTATTATTGTTGTTGTTGTTGTTGTTGTTATTGTTATTTTTATTGTTATTGTTGTTATTATTATTATTATTACTACTACTATTATTGTTGTTGTATTATTGTTATTTATAATTTGTACAATTAACCTCATTATGGTTCGACTCCGGTCTTGCCGGCTTATTTATTACTTCGACACTCCTGCACTTGGGAGAAGACATCAATCTTTTAGTCGTGTCAGTGACTGAAGGGGAAAAAATGGTTTAGGGTTAGCATATGATTAGTACTTAAAATTGCATTTTTATCAAGGTTTTATATCATCATTTTGCACTTGAAGTTTCAATAACTCCTTAACTAGAACATGTTTTATAATAACAAGTCTGATAATATAAGATACCTTTAATTTATGGTAAATACTCATTTTAACTACTGGTATTCTCACAATTCAAAGGATTGATTGTTGTGATTAACTATTGGAAGTAAAAGGACAAAGAAAAGGCTAAACTTACGAAAAAGATGCTGATTTACTTCAAATTTAAACACTGTTCAGTCATTGGATCATATCTAGAGCTATAGATCTTAGATTTCATATTAATTTATATTGGCCTACAACTTTCATGGGTATGGAAAGACCTAAATTTTTCATTTTGAAATTCAATGTTTGGCCATAAAAGAGAAGTCTGAATCTGTCTTGTAATCTAGCCCAAACACTACTCAAATGTTTATCTATAACTAGAGTTCTAGAAGTCCAAATAATCTGAAATTTGATGGGTAAAAGAAAAGGACAATTTCCAACAGTTTTCATGAAGAACACTTTGCCAAATTCTGATTGTATCAATGTCAATTCAGTCATCTAAAGTGCTAGAGTGATGTTGTCCACCAAGTCCACTAATCAATAGTTGGCCACTACATCAATTATCAATTACCACATGAAGGTTCTGAATTTTAGCCTATAAAAGGAGACATTTGTCATTTATTTGGGCATCTTTTTTTTCATATCAAGATCATGCTCTTGCTCTTTCTCTTTATATTGTTGTAATGCTTAAGTTTTGCTTTCATTAATCTCTTGTTCATGTTTTTCATTTCCTTTACTATACTTAGTCAACTTATATCATGTTTATGTTCTTATATTGTTTCTTTAAGTTTTTCTCCTTCATAATGTCTAGCTAAGTTAATTATGTTAAGGTGAAAAGGTTTCACTAATGGTGTTAGGATAAGTAAATATAAATTCAATATGGACTTCAATGCTTATATCCTAAACAACTTGCTATTAACATGTCTTATCATTTTTATCTTATTAATTCTTAATACCTTACTTGTTAAATGGTTAATCTAGATTTGTGTCGTGTAACAATTGGTACATCAAATACTTGATCCTTCATAGTATTTGGTCGACATCGTTATTATGAGAGGAACTTGATTTGTTGTCAACATAAGTTAGCATCATGAATACTTGATAAAATTTATAAGTATGGTGTTATGTAAATAAGATGATTAATATGATCATGTTGATAATTAATAAAGAGTTTATACCTTACTTATCTCTAATATTATTAGTGTATCCTCTAACCTTGACATTTGTTTTTATCATTGTATAATCTTCATATTAATTTTACATCTCAAAGTCCTCTTTAACTCATCTTCACCACCACCATCATCATTGTTGTTGTTGTTGTTTTTATTTATAATTTATATAGTTAACCTCTCTGTGGTACGACCCCGATCTTGTCGGGTTATTTATTACTTTGACACTTCTGTATTTGGGATAAGACATCAACTCTTTGATCGTGTTAGCATACATTTATATTTATACTTTATTTTTTTCTTTATTAAAATAAGGTTGAACCAGTCTGATTTGGTTCAATTAGGTTTAGATATCTAAAATTAAAACCGAACTAAATTAAGTGTTTTTTCTAGTTTTTAAATTGATTTTTTTGGTTTTTTTATTGGTTTGGTATATATATATTTTAATTTTTTTGGTTTACTCGGTTGACCGGTTTTTTAAAACATCCCTAGTAAATAGTAATTTCCATTAGCTTGTCCAAAAAGAAAAGGCTAAATATCTTCATATTTGGTTTATAAAATTGAGTCATCCAATTTGATTTATTTATTACTCTCCTTCTTAGCTTAATGTGTGTTTAATAATGCAATGTGTATACCCTCCTTATGGGGCCACAATGATCCTTTCCAAGCATGTTCGATCCTTTCCAAGCATCTTCAGGAGTAGAGGTTTTTGGTTATATAGTGAGTCATCACCTAGTATAATAGTTACTAGGAATCTTAATTAGTCTTTCAAATATTATTAGCAAATGATTGATTGTGTAAATGAAAAATATTAGCACCCGTAATATGTTTTACTTGAGATAAACTACATTGTTTTTTCTTTGTTTTCTATGATCTGATAATGTTTCTATTCTTATCAACTTATTATGGAAAGTTTGCTACAATGAACAAAATCTTGGTTTCTTAGGTCAAGAATTTGGTTTGGAATGGTGAAATATCCTTAATTATCATTAAGGCTTTTTTGAGATAAACTTCAAATTTTTTGCTATTATATCATTTCAAATAATATTTTGAATAAAAATCTTTGTGATTTTTTTTATCCTTATATTATAAATTAATTAGTTGTATAATTCCCAGCAATATTTTAGATGTTGACCGTGTATAGGTTTTTTATCTTTATATTAAAAGAAGTGAGTAATAATAAATTATTATTCCTAATAATATTTTGGATATTAATCTTTTTATAGGTTTTTTTATCCTTATATTAAAAGTGAATAATATTTTTTTATATATTTTTGAAATTTAGGTCAAAATTCTTTGGAATTTTACAAACTTATTGTAAAATTTGCATAATATTTTTTTCAAAGCATGCATAAATATTATATATATTAAAAAAAATAATCAAATAATTTTTAGGAATTTTTGGCCATATGCAAGCAAAAAAAAATATTTTATTTTTTATTAAGTCTTTGTTTGACAAAAACTGATTTTTTCATGAAATGAAACTACTTAAAATAACCTAAAAAATGGTTGTCAAATATATCTTTAAACCAAAAAACCTACAGCAAAAACATTACAATCCAAAGAAGGACTTAACCATTTGACACGACACGTGACCAGGTTAACCCAAAACCTTTAGTTCCATCATAAATTGAATAAAAAATCATTGATTTAGTCCAAAAAAAAAAATCCAAACCTATTCTAGAAACCAAAACGAACCCAACTTGCAAAAACTCAAACACAAAATATTTTGGTCAGAATGAATCAAAGCTAAAAATAAATAAAAAAACATGAAGAGAATTCAATGAGAACTCAACAATATGGATCAAAATTCAGACCAACTATGAACAAACCAAAAACATAAGCATGTTGGAAATCAATTACAAAACAATAACCAAGCATCAAATATAAATGATTATAAACCAATAATTATGATTTAGTCAAAATAGGTTTCAGTGCATAAACAAAACCTTAAGATTAATACTCAGAAATCATGATTATTGATGCAAACTAACCCTAGATTATAAATTAACAATGTTCAATGAAGTGTCTAGTGCAAAGAAATGGACGAAAATTGGTCCAAATCATGTGACTAGAACAATGTTCTTTCCAAGAACATGAAAAACACTACCCATAAACCCAAAAATACCCAGCATTGTCAAGCCCATAAATGGCCTTTTAGGCCTTTAAATATATTGCTTTTGATCCTTACAAACCACATTACTAACACCAAGCATAGTCAAATTAAAAGAACTAACAAAAAACATCATATCATCGAAATCATCATTAGACATAATTCATCTTTAATGACAATTACCAAAAACATCAGATTTTGATTTAAAATTAACTTTTTAAACACTTGGGATCCAAACCATGATCATAGACCAAAGATATATATTAACAAACTAAAAAAAATAAATCAATAACCCTATTGTCATATCTTACAAATTTAAAAATCATTTTATTTTATTTAATCTAAACATCCAAACATATTTTAAACATCTAAAAATATTAACAAACAACTCTAAGTAGGATTAAACAAAGAAAAAAACAACATTTTATGCATTAAAATAAAAGCTATAAGCAATATAAGGCAAAAAAATATTCAAAAACACCATAAATAATGTAAGAACAGACTAGAGATATATCTCATTGACATCATCAATTAAATTAAAATGTTTTATACCTTTCAAGTTCAAACAATGGTTGCTACCCTTTGGTTCCTTCTTTTCCAAGCTTGCTATTTTCTCTCAAAGTTGAGGAATCCTTGTGAAAAGCTCTTAAACCTTTAAATTTAAAGTTCCTTTATCAATATTTTCCTCCCCTTTCTTCCTCTTGTTTTTTCTCTTCATCTGGATGATTTTTCAAGGGGTATTTATTAGGTTTCAAACTAGGATTTTGATGGATTTAATCAAAGATTGACCATCATTCATCAATGTTTGGCTTTCTAATCAAAATATAAGAGTATTAAGTATGTTTTTACAGTTGTGAGCTTTGTATCTATGTTAGTTTTACAATGATAGTTTTGCAACAAACTGGGTTTTGGAGATTTTGGTGGTTTTGTTAAACTTGAAGATTGAGGAGCTTATTTTTTTTTATCTTTTGATCTTGAGAGAAACATGACCAATATTTGATAAGAACCTATTGAGCAACTTTGAAGTGTGAACATACAGAAAAAATAAATGTTTTTGCAAAATAGATATCACAATCATCGATAACTGAGTTACCTACTTTTGAGGCTTTGTTGGAGCAACTTTGGCGTCATCATCATTAAAGACCATCTAAAATTGATAAAAGAGATGCACACCTTTTGTTTAGATTCAACCTTGCTCAATTTGAAGATTTGTAGCTTCACTTCCATTCACTTAAAGATGCCAACTCGATCAGCCTAAAATCTGTCATTGCAGTGATGGTGGATTAGTGATAAGATGTTGTTGAGTTTATTAAAAAAAAATGGGATGTAAACATTTGATAGGATTAGCTAATTTTCATAAAAGAGATGTTTCTTAGTTAAATAGTGATGGTTACAACCATTGAAGTGGTCGGAAATACCACATTTATCTATCTAAAAATGTCAACTTGATTAGTGGTCCAATGACGTGCCATTTATGTTAAACCCTAAAAATGATGGTTTTTTAATTTAGAATTTGGCAAAGTTCAATGTAGTCTTTGTTCTTCCAATTGCTTTTAATTGCACTCATAATTGCCTCTTAATTTTTAATTTCATGCAATTTCACTCTCTATCAAACTCAATAATTAGGCCTAAAGTTCAACATTGTTTCCAATTAGGTCTTTGATTCAAGACATATGCAAATTGACCATCAAATTTTTAATTATCTTTAATTTGACCCATGATTTTGCTGATTTAAGTCCCTGAATTCTTGCACCTTTTACGGTCCAGTTCTTGGTTTTGAATTTCTTCAATCAAGTTTCTAATTGCTTATCAAACTTTAATATTTATGCAATTAAGTCCCTGATAAGCAAATTAGCTTTTTAAAATTGCAATTCAATCTCGGAATTTCAATTCTTTCGATTAAAGTTTAAATTGAATTCAAAAATCAATTTTTCTTAAAATTAAACCCTTAATAAATTTAATTAAATCCTAAAAAATCTCAATTAAGTTATTAAACATTCAAGTTTGAATTTTTCTTTTCAAATTGAGTTTTTATTGTTAATAATGCATTTATCAGTTAAAATTAAATTATTAATTTTTTTAATTTTAGATATTTTAATTCTTTGCAGCCAGTTTTTGAGATTTCTCACTAATATATATATTTTCAACTTTTTTTATTTTTTATTTTTTAATATTTATGTAAGTCCTGAAATAAATAACAACACAAAAATTTTTTTTAATTAAAAATATATAAAAAAAATATTTTTTATTTTTTATATTAACATATCAAAAATATTATTAAAAAACTAAGAAAACATAGAATATTTTCATCATGTGTTCCATCTAACATAATTTACCATAGCACACACAACAAAATTGAAACAAACTATTAATTGGAAAAGGATTTCTAAAAGTGACGTGGCAAAATAATAGCACCGCAAGTGAACAAACTTGGCTGGGCCCACGCCCAAACTTTTCTTGAATCATGAGTGGTGAGCACATAGTGATAGTGTTCATGCTATAACAACACCATGACTCTCTGTCTCTGTTTGCTCAAATACGCAACCCAAAAGGAAAAATCAATAAATAGAGAGTACCAAGTCAGTTACTAACTACTCCCAGTCCACCCAGAGCCGGAGCCGGAGCCATCATACCATGAACTGATTGTAATTGTTTATTTATTTCTTCCTTCACAACCCAAGCCATGGAAACCACCACCCTCCGTCACGCGATTGGCGTCACCGACTTCCCTTCACCATCCCTCTCACTCTCTGCTGCTGCTAATAATTATTATTATTATCATTCCTCCAAATTACTTGTACGAAAACGAGTCATTTACCATCAATCTTCCCTTTCTTCCAAATTTCCCTTCAATTCCCTCTCTCATCCTCCCAGATCCACCAATTTCAACCACCGCTTCATCCTTCGCGCCACCGGCCACGAACACCACCACGACCACGATCATGACCACTGCTGTCATCACCATCACCATGAAGGAGGCCATGATTCGCAACTGACTGGACCCCAAAGAGCTCTGTTAAAATTTGCAAAAACACTAGGATGGATGGACTTAGCCAATTTATTGAGAGAACACCTGCAACTTTGCTGCTGTTCAGCTGCTCTTTTTATCACTGCTGCTGCCTGCCCTTACATGATTCCCAAACCTGCTGTCAAACCCCTTCAAAATGCGCTCATGCTCCTCGCCTTCCCTCTCGTTGGGGTACCTTTTCCATCCCAAAAATCACTCCTTCTATCCTACTCATTTTTTTTTCACTTGCAATTCGTTTGTTTGATTGATTCCAGGTCTCAGCATCCCTTGATGCCCTTACTGATATTGCTGGTGGAAAAGTGAACATTCATGTGTTAATGGCCCTTGCGGGTTTTGCATCCATTTTTATGGGAAATGCTTTAGAAGGAGGGTTACTTCTTGCAATGTTCAATTTAGCTCATATTGGTAACCATTTTAAAGTTAGTTGTGAATATCAAAATTGTTCCTTTTCGAGTGATGAATAAATAAAGTTGATGTGGGCCGGTAATCTGTATTGTTATTTGCAGCTGAAGAGTTTTTTACGAGCCGGTCGGTGATTGATGTTAAGGAGTTGAAGGAAAATTATCCGGATTCTACGCTTGTGTTGGATGTAAATGATGACAAGCCGCCTGATGTTTCTGATTTGTCGTATAAAAGTGTACCTGTGCATGATATAGAAGTGGGGTCCTATATTTTGGTCGGAACTGGTGAGGTCTGTGATTTTTAAGTTATTTATCTCTCTTATTGCTGAAGATTTGAATTTAGTTTTGGTATTGCTAATGTCATGAAATCAAAGTTGAAAGCTTAGCATATTATGATCTGTTCTTGGATGTGAATACATGATTTTAAGCTTTTAAGGCTTCATGAAATGACATTTCAAGACTGTACATTCTTGCAGTCTAGGTTGTAATATAACTAGATTAGTTATAATCTGAATGTCAACAAACCTCAGAAAGTTTCTTCCTTACCGGAATGTTCTGTTTTTAACTTCATTATCAAGGTAGACCTTAACTTTATTGCCTTATGCCTTTCCACCAACCTAAATAAAAAGTTCATTGTTCAGGGGCAGTGCAGCTATAGCCACATTTCAATGATTAGCTACTGAACTATCCGGTGGAAAATTTGAAGCAAGCAAATACTCGGACTAATATGACATGCCATTTAAGTTATTAGATTGCTGTATTCACATTGTTTATCTTGATTTTTACCTTACTTTTTGACTGAATGATATATTGGGACTCAAAGTTTCATAACAGGGGTTGGTATTATGTTTAGGCTGTGCCTGTAGATTGTGAAGTTTTTCAAGGTAATGCAACAATTACCATTGAGCACTTGACTGGAGAAGTCAAACCATTAGAGGCAAAAGTTGGAGACAGAATTCCTGGTGGTGCAAGGAATGTGGATGGAAGAATGATTGTCAAGGTATGCCACATTTGCTGATGATGAAAATTGATATGCCTTTTATTATTTTTTCTATCAATCTCTCACAGGATCCTTTAGATAAATGATTCAAAGTCCTGTTTGAAGCTTTATCCCTTGATTAACATTGAGAATATAGATTTTCTGTTATGCTGCTTTTCTTTATATTTCTTTCTAAATTTGACTTAGGCCACCAAAACATGGAAAGAGTCAACATTGAGTAGGATTGTGCAATTGACTGAAGAAGCACAATCAAGTAAGCCAAAACTTCAAAGGTGGCTGGATGAATTTGGTGAGCAATACAGCAAAGTTGTTGTGGGTTTGTCAATTGCCATTGCTCTCCTTGGGCCATTTCTTTTCAAGTGGCCATTCATGAGTACATCAGGTAACTTGGAGGAAGAGTATTTTTCCACTTTTATTCTAGCTTAGAAAACCATCTGTATCTTTGAATTGGACTTCCTTGTAGTAACAATGTTTTGCTTGAGGATTTATCATGTATTCCTAGAGATGGCCTCATGAACATATGCTTTGATTCTACTGATAATAACCGAACATCATGCATGCTTTGGCACACTCATCATGGTTGGAATAGGGCTTTTCTTGACTGGTTTAATGATTCACATAGGGGGATGATGCACTGTTTTAGAAATATGCAGGTGATGCTCACACATCTCTGTAAGGGCATCCTAGATACATTTATCATTTTTTTCTCTAGAAAAGAAATAATTTTGAATCTTTTTTCGTAAATGTTGTAGAAAAGCAATTTTGTTTCCATCATTCTTTGTTGTTTTGAGAAATGAATATTTAAAATTTTAAGACCTTTCATGGTAACTTTATTTGCATAAAATGTTCTTGTTGGCTTTCTAAAAAAATTACAATATATTTGTATAAGGAAAGATAACTAGATGAATAAGCATAATTACACACACACTTTTTATATGTGTTAGCATAGCATTATTTTTTAACTTAAATAACTATACTCATGCACATACCCAATTACACTCCTCTAATCATATAAAATGTTTATTTAATCAACAATTGTGACATTTGTATTTGGAGGATTGAATAACCAAAATGAGGAGGGCAAAGAAAAGACAAAATCAACCAGAAAAAACACAGATAATAAAGTGGTGGGAGATTGGAATTGGAATAGGACTAGTGATTTGGCATGGTAATGGAATTTGATGTATATTAGAAGATTAAAAGGGTATGAAGCTAAGTTCTTGCAATAGCTAAGTTCCAGCATATTTTATCTTCTGTTCTTCAATGAAAATTGTTGGCTTCTTAGGGTACAAAATTAAGTTCTTGCTGAATTTCTTAGGGTTACTCTTGGGAAAAAAAAAAAACAAGAAGAAGAATTGTGAGGGCATCTTATATAGCAACAATTAACAAGGGGATGGGTGAATGTTTTTGGGGCAGGGGTAGCCAAGGTCCCCTCTTCCCCCCCTGATGCTTGGCTGATGTGATATATGAATCTGCAGTTTGGTAGTCCTTTTTTTTTTTCCTCAGGAAAGAAATTTTTTTGGGCTTTTACGTGCTCCACAATGAATTTGGAAAAATCGGAAAAACTGCTTTGGTTCTGCAACTTTCTATAGATAGCCCTTCTGAGAAAATTGATTTCTTTTTGAAGATTCAAGCCATGATATGGTTTCCATGTACTTCACCATATAAACTAAAAAATGCCATTTCTCCTACCAAAAACATTTTGTTGGTTTTTCCCCTTAAAACCAATGAAAGTATTTTCCCTTGTTCTGCATTAGCTAAAAGCTATATCAATTGGAGTACTATGGATTTTAATAAAACATATTGGGTCAACAGTATAATCCAAGAAATGAAAGAACTTCAAATATCTTCTGACTTAAACATGTAGTCTAAGTTCAATGCCTTTATGATATTGCTGGGGTTTTTTTCTTCCCATTTATTGTTTTGGTATTTTGATGCTAATGTGATAGCTCTATTTATTTCTCTCTTCTAGAAATGAACTAGCATAGCTTTTTGAGACGCATTCATTCTATTTTTTTTTATGCTTGGGTTGATCATGCAGTTTGCAGAGGATCAGTCTACAGAGCACTGGGTCTGATGGTGGCAGCATCGCCATGTGCCTTGGCTGTAGCTCCTTTGGCATATGCCACTGCTATCAGTTCCTGTGCAAGAAAGGTACATGGGAATTACTAACCATAATCTCATAGGAAGTTCAGCCACAACCATATAGACAATTTTTATATTTTTGGATGCAGTAGTTTTAGGGATGATGTATGAGTTTAGAAAAGCAGAGATGTTATGTTGAAGTTTGGGTGTTGATTAGCATTCTCCTCAACTTCTCATGACTCTCTACCTGGAGCCCTGTAATCATTGTCATTTTATATGTATGTGAACGGCCAGAGTACCTTGTATTAGCTAATCTTCTAATTATGTTTAATTATGCCCTGGAAGACTGCAGTATTACCACACTGTGATCTGAAATTATTGTAGTAGAATTTTTTCCCCTGGCTTTTACTGTCTCATTTTCAATTATATCATCTATAGATGACGCTAGGTTGCCCATGTTTGATACATGATATTAAAATATGAAACATGAATATTTTAAACCTCGTTCAATTGAAAAAAGAAAAACCATGGTGGAAACAAAAACTTCAAATTTTGCTAAACTGGAGCTCAATTTCTTATGATTTAAGCTTCACGTGTGTGGCAATCCTGGTTTAACTATCTGTTATCTTTGTATGAAGGGGATATTGCTTAAAGGAGGCCAGGTTCTAGATGCCTTAGCTTCCTGCCACACCATAGCATTTGACAAAACTGGAACATTGACAACTGGGGGGCTAATGTTCAAAGCTATTGAACCAATTTATGGGCATCTGATCAGAAACAACAGGACAAATTTCACTTCTTGTTGCATTCCCAGTTGTGAAAAGGAAGCTCTTGCTGTAGCAGCTGCTATGGAAAAGGGCACTACTCACCCTATTGGAAGGTAATTCTTACAATACGTGTACTTAAACACCCCCGCCTCTTCTACCCCACAACATGCACCCACACACACCAACAAAATATAAATGTAAGAAGACATGCCTTCATATTTATTGCTAATCGCTGCTTCCCCTGTTGATCTAGTTTTGGCTTGAAGGCGGGAAAGAGTTTTTTCAGCTTATTCAATTGTCTTATTTTATTTTCATTGGTGCTTCATCGTATCTTGTTGTGTCATACAAACTTCTTGTTTCGAGTTGTTCCTTATTCATTATTCCCACCCTATGAAATATGCATATGCAAACTTGGTTGAAACTCTTATTGAACCATTAGATGTTATGGTGTTTGGTAGCAATAATGAAAGCTCCTTTCGTGTTCTATGGGTTTTTCTTTTAGTGATGCCATATGTATCTCTTATGTATATACAGAGAAAATGTAATCGAAAGGAAGTAGGTTTCTAGGGATCTGGATCAGCTTGGTATGGAGATGCTTTTGTGGCATATTACAATTTTGGTTGAAATTAGCTGTTTGGTCCTTCCAATATTTTTATTGCTTGGAATTCCGTGTTCCTCATTTAGAAACTTAAAAATGGATTGAGAATCTCATTATCACGTGGCTTGATTCTAGTTGGAATTAATCATGGACTTTTCTCATCACAGAAGTTCAATTTTTATTATCATCTTATCCATCTCATGAACATGAACATAAACATAAACATCAACTTCTTTTTTCTTTTGTTAAATTATTGCTTTTTTGCTTGATACAGAGCTGTTGTGGATCATAGTATAGGCAAAGATCTACCTTCTGTTTCTGTGGAAAGTTTTGAATATTTTCCTGGTAAAGGTCTTGTTGCTACTCTGAATAACATTGAGGTACTCTGTCTTTTCTTTAATACACTCAAGTCGGCTTCCATTTGAATTTAATAGATGAAGTTGAATTGTTATTTGCCTCTTGATTTCCTGTGTTTGAAGGTTCATTTTTTATTTCCATGCTGCAAATTGAATTCCAGTTATTTTTATTTTTTTATAGTCAGGAACTGGAGGGGGTAAATTGCTGAAAGCATCTCTTGGTTCTGTAGAGTTCATTGCTTCACTTTGTAAATCTGAAGATGAATCAAGAAAGATAAAGGAAGCAGTTAATGCATCTTCTTATGGAAGAGATTTTGTTCATGCTGCTCTTTCTGTTGAAGAAAAGGTGAGGCTTCATTTGCTTAGCTGAGTTGGTATTTCATGAAAGATACCATCTAACCTGCTCTTATCCCAACTTCAAATCTCCAAGGATATTGTGACTGTAGATGAAATTTCTGTACCAAATGCGCTTAATACATGTTAACACTTGGTCATAAATTGGTACTGATAATATTACCATATTAGTCACAATTAATCTAAATGATTGCTACCTTCTGACTTCCTAGTGCTATTTGCATTTGTGCCTCTAACATGGGAAACTCCTAGGCCTAAAATTAAATGCAAATAACTTGAACCGTATCCCAAGTGAGTTCTCTTTCTCTTTCTACCATATTGAAGTCTATTTAAGTCGTGTATATTTTGCATGTCTCTCAAGTTTTTTAGTTTATTAACAACCCTGAGATTCTTTATAGTTTCCTTGATCATAGTGATTCAGTGAACAGTCTGAAACAAGAAAATGCTTTTGAGGCCTTTCAGAAACTTGCTTGGTCACAGAAAGACATGTTGAGAAATAGGTTGACTATAGCTCAGCCCATTGTTAAAAGGATGATTCTAGGAAAAGTTGTGTTCCTTCTAGGCTCTCTTGTGGTGCCCAGAGAATGAGAGGAGGAGGTAGCTAGGTAATGCTTCTCTGTGAAGCCTACAATAAAATCATATACGAAGGCTATTACCCCACCAAGATAAGCTCATGCTAGAGAGAATTTGTAAATATTCCTATAGCTCTTTTGCATGAAATGAGTGCTCAGATTTGAATCTTGCACCATGTGGCTGCAACCCAAGGCTCGCAATTGTATCAAGCAATGAACCTTGTCACAAATGACATGTCTTGTGACCAATTCTATAAGCTTTGGGGTTTTTACTGCATATGACTTCTTTGTAACAATGTACATCTTATTCATCTGCATGACAGAAGGCACTAAATGAAGGGTTGGTCAGTCAGCTGTGATTTTCCTGGTTTTAAATGTCACTTTATGACTCTGTAGGTAACGTTGATCCACCTTGAGGATAGACCACGACCAGGGGTTTCAGATGTCATATCTGAATTGCAAGATCAAGCAAGGTTCCGAGTAATGATGTTAACTGGTGACCATGAATCAAGTGCGTGGAGAGTTGCAAAAGCAGTGGGCATCTCTGAAGTTTACTGCAGCCTGAAGCCAGAGGACAAGCTTAATCAAGTTAAGGGTATCTCGAGGGATATGGGTGAGCGTTTACATTGAGTTTGAAATCGCTTTGCGGCCACATGTTTTCCTAATTCAAGTTTCCATGATTTATAAGCTCAAGCAATCTCTTTTATAAAGAATGATCTGAAGATGGGTTCTCAAGTTACTCTAATTGAATTTTGTATGTGCATGCAACCGGCAGTGGTTTGCTGAACAGATATTGGAATTTTGTCACAGGGGGAGGTCTGGTCATGGTTGGTGAAGGTATTAATGATGCTCCGGCACTTGCTGCTGCAACTGTAGGGATTGTGCTTGCTCAACGGGCCAGTGCAACTGCCATAGCTGTTGCCGATGTTCTACTGCTAAGGGATACCATTTCTGGTGTTCCATTCTGTATTGCCAAGTCTCGCCAAACAACTTCCCTGGTAATTGCTAGCTTCAATTTCCTTGCCATTTTTTATTTCTTGACATAAAGTTCTTGAATCCTCATTCTGTACTCACTTGTACATGCAGATCAAGCAAAATGTGGCCCTTGCATTAACTTCAATATTTCTGGCCTCCCTTCCATCTGTTTTGGGGTTTCTTCCCCTCTGGTTGACGGTATGAATCTGTTTGATAATCTGCTTTGATGAACCTTAATATTGATTTGTTTCCAGAATCTCTTTGCAGTACTTTAAATTCTAGGATTTGGGAACATGTTTGAAACAGATCCTATAGAAAAATGATAAACAGCAGTTTTCCATCATGTTGTTTCTTTCAATGAACTTTCAAAAAATCAGCTCTCAAAGCTTATTGCTATTTATCGAAAGAAGACGAAAAGTTCATCATTTCTCACTGATTTTCAATGGTAAAAACGTTCAGGTTCTTTTACATGAAGGTGGCACTCTTCTCGTGTGCCTCAATTCCATACGTGCTCTGAATGATCCCAAATGGTCCTGGAGGTATGATTTGCAGCAAGTTGTAGAGAAACTGAAATCCAGAGTGATGTTAAAGGTGACAGATGACACAAGCTCAAGCACCGTGGAGGCAGCACCCTTGTGATTCACATTCTTGAGTTTTCTCAAGTTTCCTTTTTTTTTTTTTTTTGGCTAGAAAAGAAAATATGGCTCAGGAATGCATGTCAGAATCATAGATACAGAGGAAGCCATGTATTTTTGCAGAAGTAAATATTTTGTCCAATCCAATTCTATCCCTTCTTCAAATTGTAAAGAGTTACAATTTACACAAAAATCAAATGAAGAAGACCTTCACATTTGAAACAGCATTGCAGTGTTGCCTTGGTTTTTTTGGTAGTTGAAACTAAAGATTTTGAGCACCTTCACTTTCTTCAGGGTTAATCCAACGACCAACTACTAACTGCCATTACTGCAAAACACTAAATATAGCGGGCGGGCCTAGGAAACCGGTGTTTAACAGCTGTCTTATCAAACTTGGCTCTTTCCACGCTCTGCTAATTACCAGTACTTCCATCTTTGAGATGAATTCCTCGTAGAATTTGGTTGATAGTAAAGCATAAGGAAATTGAACACACGTAGGAACTCCCGCCTTCATAGCAACTCCTCTAAAACGGTTGTTGTGCCATTTGTTTTATCTACATCCATTTCTTTTAATTTACTATAAAGATCATTCACTTCTCTCCGCATAAAAAGATTTTAGATTTAGAAATTGAAAGAAAAAGGACAGCCATCCACAGAAACCATTAACACCCAGTTGAGATATAAAAGACAAACTTGGATTAGAATTGAAAGATTTGTTGTTTTCCTTGTGCTTGTTTCAAGTTTTTTTCAGTTCTCGTCAGAACCAGATCCAAGGTTACAAAATGTCTCGGTTTTTACGATTTCCTCTCGCCCTTGCCCCATAGACACTCTCTCTCTCTCTCTCTCTCTCTCTCTGTACAATCCCAAAATTATTCCCTAACCAAAAGAGAAAACAGAGGCCCCAGTTTCCTTTCTACCCTGTCCATTTTTCACTACTTAATTTTACCAACCCAACCCTATTATTCACTGCAACATTCCTAAACCCCTCCCCACTCATGCCCTGATAACACATACCCCCACCTACACCACTATGTTCCATCATATAATTCCTCACTTCCTTCCTTATCATCTCTTGCATCACCGACATAAACTCTGTACTGAACCCCACAGACCCGGACAGTCCGCCCACTGCCGGGGATACCTCCTGAGCCGGTGCGTTCCTTCCCGTCAAAAGGGGTGTCACTGTATTGGATTTGGGCAGCTGAGATGGCTCGACGACTTGGTTGGACACCTCAGAGGAATCGACCCCGGGTAGAGACAAGCTCAGCGAGGTAGGCGGGTCGTTGTTGTTATCAGAAGACGACGTCGTTTCAACTGGAGGCATAACCGCTCCGGTTCGCGCAACGGGCCGGTATATATTATAATTATAAGAGGAGGATAAACCGGGCAAGCTGGAGTCGCTGACGTCAGATCCAGAAGGGCTGCCCGGGCTCATATAGAGCCCGGTAGAAACAGGCACACCAGAACCTGCACTCACGGATCTCTTCAAGGGCTGCGTGTTGTCACCATCCAAATTACCATCATACACTTCGCGGTTGCAGAAATTGCCTTCCTCTGCCATTGAAGAGCACTTGCGTTTCAGGGTGGAGTTCCAGTGGTTTTTAATAGCGTTATCGGTGCGCCCGTAAAGGAGACGAGCGATTGTAGCCCACTTGTTGCCGAAACGAGCGTGGGCTCGGATTATCGTGTCATCTTCATCGGGAGTGAAGGGTCGGTGCTCGACCTGAGGTGAGAGCTGGTTGCACCACCGGAGCCTGCATGATTTCCCTGATCGGCCAGGGATTGATTTGCTTATCAATGACCAGTTTCTTGCACCATGTTTTTGAACCAGTTTCTGTAACGCCTCATCTTCTTCCGGACTCCATGGCCCCTTGATCCTATCCATTTCCTTTCTAGTAATAGCCATATCCTAACACACGAATCTAAATCCCCTCTTGGGTGTGTTTTTTTCTCGCATAAAACGAGGCTTTTTTATTTTTCTATTTTTTTTTGTTGCGTCTGGAGAGGCTGGGAGGAGGGAGGAGGGAGGAGGTTGTTAACAAAGGGATGGTGAAGGGATTTTATATTTATATGAGGACAGGGTATAGTAGTTATAAGGGAGTGGGAGGGTGACTGGAAGAGGCGGTTGGGGGTAGGCGAAGAAGAGGAGTTATGGGCACCGTTGGTTCGAGGTAAGCGGTTGGGCTCTTGGGATACAGCTGGCGATGGACACGCGTCATGATTAGTAGCAGTGATTTGAACAAGTTACTGTCTCTTTAATGTGTCTCCATGGCTGGCTGGGGGCTTTGGGAAATGGAGAGCAGCGTCCATCGCACTCTCTCCTTTGGGTGTTGTTTGGAGCGTTCTTTCTGTTTTTGAATCATTTCCGAGAATCATATTTGCTTATTAAGTGGACGACTTACAGAAATCCCACCCATGTTCTTAACAACTATTATCAATTAATCAACTAATTTATTTCAATAACCCCCCAATCTCCGTTAACTAACATCACACGAAGAAACTATTAAATTTGAGATTATTATATTTTTTTTTTGAATTTTTTTTTTTATTATTATTATTATCATAGAGAAAGAATTACATAATAGTAGAGGCCAAAACTCACCGCATCGTGTTTCTTTGAGATAGGGTAAGAAGAACACATGATTGGGTCCGAGTCAATGCCAAATTCGACTTCCCAAGGTGTGGAAAGTGGAAATTCCAAAAATCAGTTGGAAAGTAACGGAGGATAAGGATGCAACCATTTCGATGAAGATAAAATTTCCATAATTGTACCTTGGAAGTTATAGAGACAAAGTCCATAATTATACTCTCACTCTACTCGCTTAGCCCATCAAAAACACAACAACAAAAAATCCCAAGGGAAAAGATGGCAACGCTTGGTTGGGCAAGGCTTTATGGCGATCATGATCATGATCATGATCATGATCTCTCTCCATTTGACTGAGGACGGCCAGGCTGTATACCATTATCTCTCATACTCCTCTTTTCTCATTAATCTTTTTAATAATATATATATATATATAAAGGAGCGGCTGCACGGAAAAATGCTGAGCTGGCAATAAACGACAAATGTGGTCGCCGAGTCACTGTGTGAATCATTACTGTTAAATTTACATGCCAGCCTGTAAACCTGCCAACGGCCTCCTCCCCCACCGACACTTGCCGGTCACCAAGCCGTTCATGCCCCTAATCTGAACCTGTACGGAAATGTTAAACTATACAGAGTCCCAAATTGCCTTGAATGCGCACGCTCCCGTGTCCAGAGGCTTTCCCTTCAGCTTCCGGCTTGTTTTGTTTTTTTAGCACATTTTTTAAATAAAACAAATATTGATAAAATAACATGGTCGAATAAAAAATAAATAAAATAGGGTCGCTTGTGCCGATTGAAAAATATGATTTTTATAGTTTATTGATTCTCTCTTCAAAACAGCGGATTACAATAAATAAATAAAAAACCTAATGAAGCTAGATTTTCTGGCCGTTCGTTTCGGTTTGCCTGCCGCTGGGATTCCCTCGATAATTTAGATTTTATAGTTAGTAATTAAGCTAATGAAGGATAATATTGTAATTAACCACCAAAAGAAAAACCTGAAACAGGTGGGAAATTTACTCTGCACATGCCTTGATTAACAGTAGATTATAATATAATAGTGAATTTATGATTTTGCCATTAAAAAAAATCTCAAGGAACTGTCTTTAAAGTGTATGATAGTTTTTCTCACTAGGTTCGTTTATTATTTTAAAATTATTTAGGAGTATCTTGGTTTTTTCATTTTTTTTACACTAAAATCACTTTAATGCTCTTTAAAAAAATATTTAACTATAATTTAAGAGCTTTTTTATATTTTATTTTTGTTGCTATAGTATAATGACTCTTTTATCTTTAAAATTAAATTTTTAGAAGTTTGATTACAGGTGCTTATTTTTCATTTCACAATGCTTTTACATAATAAATTTTTCTTCATAGAAGCAATTTAGTATTTTTATAAAAAATATATATATATATTACCATGCATAACTAAAACTAGTTATCAAAATCATTTTTTCATTGCATTATTTAATTCATTTCGCCCACATCTTTTTTTATATATAACACCTGTGGTCAACAAGCTAAGCTTTTAGTGTGGCGTCGATGATTTTTTTCTTTCCTACTAGAAATTTGTGTCTAGGCTTCTAAATTTACAAGTCAACCTTTTAAATTTTATTTTTTTTATTTCATCCCTCCTTTTTTATTTATATTTGTTTTATTTTAATTAATTTCTAAAATTTAATTTTTTTAATTTCTTCCTCCTTTAACATTTTTTAGTTTTTTTTATTCTTTTGATTTTTATTTTTTGATTTAAGATATTTTTTTTTCAATTCCACACTCCTTTATTTTTTTTCTTTCATGTTTGATATCTATTCTTTTTTTTGTTTTATTAAGTTTTTTAATATAATTTTTTTAATTTTATTCTTTAATATTTAATTGATTAATAATTGGAATATGTAATTTTATGAATTATAAATTTAAAATATTAATATAGATTAGAATATTCATCCAAAACAATTATTATTGATTGAAATAATAAGCATGAAGGGAGAGTTGATGGAGGTAAGTAATCTTTTATATATATATAGTTGTTCAAAGTTATACAAGATCCTGGGTATTCGTTTCCCAAATAACAACCTTGTGGCATTTCTTAAGAGAGTATCTCACAAGAGTGTTAATGGAGGTTGTCCCTAGCCTTTCCCCTCGTAGTAATTCAGAACAATAAAAAAAAAATTATAAGTGAAAAACAAAAATAAGAAAAAAATATGTTTGATGTGGTTATTTTAATATATTTTTTAGAGAAAAGATTTCATTGATAATTCTATCAAAAAGCTCCTAACACATCATGTAGGTTTTACCAAAAGTTATGGAATGGATACAAACATTTCCAGTTAAAATTCCAATAGAAATGCCAACGAAATTGCCTTTCCAATGCTGATCATATTGGTGTTTTCAATATTATTTTTATTTTGTTTTCTTGTGTTTTTTTATTTCTAAAACAATAATTACTCGTAATAAATTCACTACCATAAAAAAAAATATCTTCAAAAATTGAAACAAATGAACACAAATTAAAAAAAATATACCACAAAATTATCCAACAAATATAAATATAATGCATTCTAAAACATCAAACACTTATCTTATGCATTTTTAATTTCATTACACAATAAAATATCGCATCTAAATCAATTCATTACCTTTTAATTAAAATCCTTTCATTTTCATCATCGTCATATCCAATATCATCTTTATTTACTTCTTTACATGTACTATTACACAATATTACATTTAACTTATCAATATAAACCTCAACATAAGTATTTTTAATGACATAAAATTTGGACTTTTTAACTTGTTAGATGAAGTTACTTAATATGAATCGATTAACTTACCCTTTTGAAATATATTATTCCTTTTAGTTACTTCATTGTTACTATCTTCAATAATTTGTAAATGATTCTAGGTTTTGTTTTGATTGTGGATAATCACTCAACTCTATTATAATTCTTTATAAAAAAAGGAGTGTGTGTGTGTATAATACATTTGTTGGTATTATTTGGCAAAAATAAAACATCCTCAATGTTGCAAAATCTATACATTTTATTTATTTTAACCAAATCATAGTGAGGATTAACTCTAATTTCTCTATTGGTACCGTACTAATATTATTTGAATAAAAAATATTATATCTTATGACTTATATTATTATAATTCAATCACCTATTTTAACTTTTTATAATAATCAACTTCAAACTCATTAAAAATTGAACCCTTTACACAAACCCAGTTATTATTAGTCTTTCTATCCTTATCATATTATCTTATATGAAAGATCTATTTATTGATGACATATCTATTTGAACATTAAACATCTTTTTTTCAGGATTCAAAGATAGAAATTTTAGTGTACCAGTATTGGTACCTATGTTAAACACCTATTTACATTTAACAATTATTAACAATTGAAGAAAAAACATAACTAATTCTAAACTTAGAATTTACTTATTATTAACATTTATATATCTTTTAAACCACAAGCTAAATTATTCATCTTGTATTTGAAATAACTGAACTTCACTAACATTTAAATTTTGGGATAATATGAATGTTATTAGATTTAGTAAATAAGAGAAAATGATTTAAAACTATATAATTATAAAAATGACTTATTGAAAAAAAGATCTTAATTCATCAAAGTTAAGTAACATATAATTATTATTTGTTTGAATTCATATTGATCAAATATCTTTTCCACATTGGTTTTTTATATATATATATATGTAATTATCATCTTGGATAGTCAAATATTGACAAATTCTCACTTAAAGGTAATTCACCACCGTCATTATTTTTTAGAATGTAATTAATTCTTGTTTTAAGTAAGACTCAAAATAATACGAGATAAATATTGAAATATCTTCAACAATACAAGTCTTGAATATCAAATTCATAACATGTGCTTTGTTTTTAACCTTTCTCTTAAAGTTAAATAAGTATATGCAAATATATAATTAAAGATGAATAATCGAATGTTAAAAAGAATAATGGATAATTACTTAAGATGTGAATATACCATCTCTTACCTTTTGAATGAATATATCGATTTATATTGTACATGACTTTCAACTTTCTTCTCATATATTAAATATGTGGGTCGATACTCCAACAAGTCAAACAATAAGGGAGGCAAGATTATTTCAAGCTTGTAAATGGTCTCAATGATGTTGTTGCTCCACGTGTTAGGTATGCACTTTATTTAAAATAAATATCTTTAAGAAAGTAATTAATCTTTATGAGTATATTTTATATCTTTTTTAGCAATAAATATTGATAAACAATAGAAATGAGTATTTACATAAAAACATGGTAGTTATGACATTCCCTTAAATTCACTAATTTAGCTATGTTAGATGTATATCCATAAAAAAATCACAACCCCTTCAATAATTCATATATATGAAGTTATGGGTTTTTGTTCAAGGAAAAAGTGGTTTTAGGCTTTGCAACATAGAACCTATTATTGATCAACTGGTATTCTCATTGCCATAATATAAAGGTAAATCTAATCTACCTTTTATATTGTCTTTCGTTTTCTTTTCATATCCATAAAATAATCAAAAACGTTGTCAAACATATTCTTATAGATGTGCATGACATCCAAATTATGATGGATGACATTATTCTTTAAATAAAAAACTTCTAAAAAATACTTTGTTTAATTATAATTATGAGTCACATCAAGACTAAAGAATTTCTTTCTTAAAAAAAAAAAAACAATACCTTCATACTGAAAACTTCATCATAAAATTCTTCACTCAATATACTAAGATGCAACATCCCTTTCAACTTTACATTTTAAGAAGTTCTTTTTGTTATTTTTAAATCAATGGTAATTTAGCAAAAACCTCCAATAGTAATTACAAAAAGAAGTTTTACTATCATTGAATAAAGTAAAAGCCTTATTATGATGCATGTAATATAGAAAACTAATATTTCATATATGCTTTAACACAATATATCTCAGACATAGAAAAATTATTTATAAGCCATATTAATATTGTTTTTCTTTAGAAATTATGTGTTTTTATAGATAACATATGTCAAAGCCCCAACTGACCATAATTAATTCAACTCATTAATTAATAATTAAAGAAAAATATCTATGTTCCTAACTAGATTATAAGGATCTTGTATGATCATATATAAGAACATGAATTTTGACTATATACAAATATTTAGGGGAAGTTGTAAAATATCAGGATGATTGACCAACAAGAATATGATGCAGAAAAATACCCAAACAAATTAAATCTATTAGTATACAAGCTTAGCCATATATTTGTTGGCTCTATTGAAAACTCAGGATGCACTTTATTGGATTGTTTCCAAGCTTCATTATTGGAAAGATGCACATGACTTCATCTATCTTATCGTGTGAATGATATCATGTTATATGCTCAATAATTTTTAAAGACATAAATAAATTGTATAGTTTAGAAGTAAATAAGAAGCATCCTAGTTTTTTGTTTGTGATAATTGTTCTTTATTAGCTACTACAGAGTTTATACCAAGCATTCTTGTAAATTTTGCACTCAATAATATTTACATATTCACTACAGTACATATATGATAAAGTTTGGACACATTATTTTTTTGATATTTTAGATACAGAGATTCCATCATAAAATTTAAAGCATAAATATTATCTTTCAGTCTATTTCCTACAAGTAACATGTTTTTCCTCCATTCAAAGATTTAATCATATTTAACCTTACTTAATCCTAAAATAAACTTTATAGTAAACACTTATGCTAGAGTTTAAAAAACCTAGTTGCATCTATATTTAGTTCTTCATCTAAAAAGATATGACATGAATATTAAAGAATCATGATTCATTCTTATTGCTTTCATCAGCATACTCGAATAAGAATTTATATCCCCTCATGAACCTATATATATTGCTAGAACTAGATATTGAATCAATCATTTCTAACATGGTTTTGTAAGGAACATAAAGGTTTTCATGTGCAAATCAATTTAAGTGTTTCTCGAAGAATTGTTTTTTAAATAGATGCATTATCACAATATTTTTATAATATAACTTTTTATCTTTGCACTTCGCACATAGATGTCTAATTTTACTGACACTAATTTTCTTGAGATTAAAAAGTATAAAATTAATAAAACTCTCAATACCTTCAAGAAAATCTTGTTTATACAATTCATCGATTAACTTTTGATACATCTAGGAACAATCATCTATTAAAATATTACCTACAAAATCAATCATTTGACTCTCAATACATCTAATTACTATCATTTATTATTTATGAAATCTATATAAAATATTGATAACAATATTTTTTTTTTAAATCAACAAAGATTACTGTCTTAAACTAAACAAATAACATTTATTAAAAATAAGTTCAATTCAATAACTATCAAACACTTTATATGTTGAAATATATTAAACCCTAATTGTTATGAATTCCATACAAATTCAATTTTTTCTATTTTTTTTAACTAAACCATAAAATTAATAAAAGAAATAATCATCATCAAAGTAACTACCCAATATTTATTCAATTCAAGAATAAAAACATCAATTAATACCCTAATTTTTATCAATTACATATTAATTTATTTTTCTCTAATTTTTTTTAACAAAATCTATATTTAAATAAAATTAATTAGGATTCAACTAATTATTCATTATTTACTCAATTCAGATTTATTCAACCTAAATTAACAAGTTTTAATTATTATCAATTCTACACAAAATTAATTTTTCTCTAATTTTCAACTTAATAAAAAAATTGATAAAAAAAAATAATTGGTACCTATTAAATTTCCTATCTTTTCTTCAATTCAAACACAGTTAAGTTATAAACCACACTTAATTTTATCAAGTGAAAAATTAAATTCATTTCTCTCAAATTCCAAGAAAAATCCTACAATACAAATAATACATTAATACTATAAAATTATCATTATAAAACAAGTAAAATACTTAAATAAAGAAGTAAAATATAAATACTAAAAACTCATTTTAATAAATTAACTTAAAATATAAATATATTACAATAAAAATGAATGAGTTTGCTTACTTGTTGGAGTGAAACGTAACAAGAAATAAACTATTGAACATAAATTGTGTCAACACTAGTGGGTCCGGTGGTTAGATTCGTAAGGGGCTGTCAAAAACTCATAGGAGAGAGGGGGTTGCTATGATTTTAATTGAAAGAATAAAAGGAAATGGAGAGAGGAGAGGAATATCATATTTCAATTCTTCTTAAAATTGCCAATAAAATTTTAATTGGCAATTGATACTTCGATAATGTCAACAAAATTATCAATAAATTTTTTAATTTTATTTCTTTTTCTATCTGAAATTACCGACAAAAATTTTTCATTTTAATAAACAATGATGAAATATTTTTGTTAGCATTTTTGTTGTTATTTTTTTTAATTTTTTAGTAGTGAATTAAGAATTGAATTAGTTTCATTTTATTGTCAGAAGCATGTGAGTTTATTATTGTAAAAAGAATATTTTCAATTAATTATCCATTTGAGGTTGTTAATTTTTATTCTATCTTTACTCTACGTGAAAAAAAATAAAATCTTATTGATAAATGAATAAAATATTAATAAGCTAATAGATAAAAAAAATGTATCAAAATTAATAATTGCACATACTTCAAGGGATAAAATAAAATTAACCTTTTAAGAATTTCAAATGGAAATTCCAAAAAATTGAATACATTCAAATTTGTACACACTTTATAACATTTTTTCTACTTATTTTTTAATGATACGTAGATATCACTAGGCCCATCAAGATTCACAAATTGAGAAATCTGATACATATATAAAGTATCTCAGAAAGATATTTTCGCAATCCAGTTTGTGAGAATGCATGTGAAACTGCAATTAAGATGGTGTGAGTTAAAGCACTTACCGTATCAATTGGCAGCTTCTAACGAGCAATGGGCTCCTTGGTGATGATGAGTGAGATTGGGACTAGGATATGAAACTAGTTATTATTTCGGATTTAAAAAAAAAAAACTCTATCATGATAAAAAATAATATAATATAAAAAATACTTAAAAAAAATAGTATAATTTAGAGAATTTTAGATGATATTTATAATTTAGGATCTTTTTAAATTATAATATCATCAATCATAAAATCCAATAAAAAAATCAGAAAAAATAAAAAAATCTCTTTATATTTTTGTTCTTTTTTTCTTCACAAATTATAGAGAAAAGAAAAGAAAAAATAATAAAAAATTTAAATATATATCAAAGCTTCAATAACGATATTTCTAGTACTATATAAAAAATCTTTTTTAGATGAATTCAATAATATCAAATAAAGTTTTTGATATTAAATAAAGTGAGACATATAAGTTGTTTAAAAGTATATAAACTTACTTCATTTTAACTTTAAATAACTTGTTTAACCTGTTAAAATTATTATTGATAATTTTATTTAATATTATTGAATTTGTCTTATTAATATCTTTTTAATGATACCAATGATATCATTATTAAGATTTAACATGTTTTTATAATTTTTTTATTAAATTTTATTTTTAATAATTTTATAATTTTAAAAAATCAAATAAATATCATTTATGACTTCCTTAAATGGTGATAGTTTTTAATATATATATATATAGATAGATATATTGTATTGTATCATTGTTATTATTATTTTCTATGCTAAAAAACAATCGGTAATGTTGTTCGAAGCATTGGGAAACGTGGAGGTAAAGAGATAAAGGCATGTAAAGTCAAAGAAGTGTTTGGTAGGAAAGTTAAATCGGATAAGATGTAATGCAGGACAGCAGCATATTATCTGTGTGTGTGTGTGTGTGTGTGTGTGTACACTCCTCCTTTATCCTTAATGTCAAGGTCTCCGAAGGAAACCGATGGCTGTGGATATTGTTGATTAATCCAAGCGTGCCGCATCATCAGGGCACAAGGGTTCTAATCTGGCCACCTGGTAGGTCTCTCTCACCGGAGAACTCTCCCAAGGTAAAATGGGTCGTGTGAGCGGTTGAAATTCAATCGCATTTGATGCTTTCAGTGGTGAATTACGGTGGTATCCGCTTGCACAAACAACTTGTCGAGTAGAGAATAAAAAATTCAATGGTTATGGTTAGTTCTATAATTACAAAAAAAAAAAAAACTTATTTATGCTAATAGAAAGGCGACATGAGGGCACATTAAATTGGACAGCATAGTACTATTTCATAGATATTTAATTTTTACTTTTAATGTCGTTGCACTTTACACATTCATTCAAATTGGATTATCCTGGAGTAACTTAGCTGTTACTAGTTTATATATCTGTGCTGTGTTGCGCCAGACTAAAAATTTTTAAAATCTAAAATAAAATGTTTAAATCTTAAAAAAATACTTATTATTATTATTATTAAGCCAGCCAATATAATCACTTTGAATTTTGTTTTCGTAAAAATAATTTTTTTCTATTAAGATATCTCTTATTCATCTTAGTAAACACAATGTTTTTAACTAAAATAATTGGTTCTAAAAAGAAATTTATGATTGTTAAAGAAAGTTAAAAAACATATCAAATAGTATGTTAATATTTTATGTGTGATTAAAAACTAAAAAAAATTATAAATGTGATAAAACCCTATTAAAAAGTTTTAGGAATAAAAAAACAATAATTTGAATCAAATTCTCATGAACAATTTATTATTAGTATTATTATTTTTATATTAGATGCATAATAATTAAAAATAAATTAAAAAAATTAAATAAAAAAATCATAATAGTATTAAAAAACCATGTCAAAACCCAATAGTAAGTGAATATGTTAGTTTTTTATGAGGGGGGAGAAGAAAACCAAAGAAAGATAAAGGTAACAAAATAATAAATAAAAATCAAAGGACCAGGCCTAGTGACTGCCAAATTTTTATTATTGTTTTTAATGTCAAAATCAATTATTGTTGTTAAAAATATTGTTTATTTTCTCACATTTTACCATGAATGTATTATGTTAGCTTTCTCCCTTTTTTATTTTAATTCTCAAAGGATATTTTGACTGATTGTATCATTTTAAAGCCAAATCAAAATTCAATTGCTTCAAATTTATTAAGAAAGAGAAAAATTAAAAGAAAGAGAATCGAAGTAAAAAAAACATAGAGAAAGTGGATGCCCATTTCAAAAATAGTGCTAAAAGTTCATCTTGGTTCTCATACTTTTTCAAATCATAAAATTTTAATTCCTTGATTTCTTAAAAATTCAAATTTGTTCAAAACTCATATTTTTAATTTTTTTAGTCTTTTTTTAGAGAGGGAAGAGAGAAAGTGTCGGTTAACACTGATTCTAGATATGAAAAATATTGATTTTAATGTCAATAAATTTCATACAACTAAAAAAATTTATCTTAAGTGTTATTTGCCCTTGACTCAGTCTAAGATAATAGATCTAAGATTAAAAAAAAAATGATTTCAAATTAATTTGGGGTTTTGGCAAATGTTTGGGTTTTTTAAGGCCATATAAATATTTATTAATATGTTGAGGGTGTTTTATATTATTTTTTTAATAAAAAATAAATTAAAAAATAAGTTCCTAATTAAAAAAACATCAAACCCGATTTTTTTTACCTAATCACAATTTAAGGAAAAGAAAATAATATGTCATTTATTTTTATTTTTATTTTATTTTTTAAAAACTTTTAAGTTAGACCATGTGTTTTTTTTCCCTCGAAACCAAATCAAGAAAAATAAAAGCACATACAAGTAGACCTTTTCATAATCTTTTTTATTTTTTTTAATTAACATCTATTTTAATATTTATTTTTTATAAATAATTTTTAATTTATATTTAAATTAATACTTTTTTGTCTAATTTTTTTCTCTATTTATTTAGCATTTTTAAGTCCAAACCCATGCTCAAGGTCCATTTTTTTTTAATTCATTGGTATTTTTTGTTCTTTTTTTTTCCCTTGGTTTTTTATTAGCCTTTTATTTTCTATTTTTACATATTTTTATGATTTTGTTTTATAAAATATAATTTATTTTTACTTGGTTTATAAATATACTTTGGAAAAAAAATTTGGATATTAAGAGACATTATTTTTATGCATCTTATTTAAATCGTTTTTCTCTTTAATTTATTAAATCACTTTTCTATATATTTTTTTATGATTTTTTTTTTAAATAAAACATTGGTTCTAATAAAAAATGTTATTAAATAAAATTGAGTTTATGATCCATATTTCAATTTCATACACCGTATATCAAAATCCACATTTATTTTTTAAATTTTTATTTTTTAAATATTATTTTTTTACTTGGTTTTCTCATAAAATAATAACATTTTTTCTAATATATCTAAATTTACATAATATTTTTTCATTTAATTTTATTCAGTATATTTATTTTTATTATCATTTAATTAAATTAAAAATTAATTTTAATAAATAAGTTCATTAATCACAATTAAGTAAATAACTTGTATTATAGAATCAAACCTCTTAATTTACTTCAATCTCTCAATTTTTTTTTTGTTCTGTTTTTATTTATAGTTAATGATTTTTTTATTTATATTTATAATTTTTTTATGTAAAACAATATGTTAAAAAAGCCTACATGTTTAATTTTTTTTAAAAAGTAAAATTATCCAACTCGTCAAATGGTCAAATAACTGGTAACCATGCTGAAACTTGAGCTTCGTAACAGTTACATGGGGACAACTGTCAGTGACCCACACACGCCTTTTTTATCTTTATTTTTATTTTCTTGCACAGTTCAGTGATCCGGCATGTGCGCCAGAGGCTTGGTCATGTGCTCGAGCCTCTCTCTCAAAGGAAACACACGTGCGCCTTGCACCCTCTGGCGCGGCACGGTATATCTCGATCAGCACATTGACAATATAGTCCTCGCTTAATTGGGAATCGAAACATGGGTACTTTGTAATTAAATGCGGAAGGGCGTGATAGAAGAAGGTTTATCTAATCATCTAGATGCCTCGTGCAAAATGTAAATCCAGCCTCCTATATTCGGTTGTTTAGATTTAATTAACTATTGATTTGGATTTTTTTATTTTTTTTATATTACCACATTAGATTGATTAGATAAATGTGATGAAATGTATTTTTATAAAAATATATTAAAATTATATATTTTTTATTTTTATATTACCCTGTTAGAATCATAATTGAAAAGCTTTTTTTAAAATATTAATTTAAATTTATTTAAACAAAAAATATTTTAAAAAATAGATTAAATCATGAAAATAAATACACCCTAAATAAAAATAAATAATTTTGAATAATTTTCAAAAAACTTATAGATTATACTGGGAAACAAAATTGATTTAAAAGGAAAATAGGGTTGTTCATAATGGTAAAATAAGGATAAAGAATGCGTTTACTTGGCAAATTTGCAAAAGGACCCTACACAAGTTTAGCGACTTCAGTGACTTGGGAGAATTCGTCATTCTTGTTAAAATTCAACTTTGTAAATGTGCATAAATTCAGGAAGCATTACAAGGTCTTATTAATGTTAATTAAGATAATGGTAAACTTTTATTTTGGATTGCTTGGATTATGTGTATGATAGTTTTAATTTTATTAAATGAAAATCCTGATTTAAAATTTTGTTTTCATATTGTCAGCTAAAATATTGCTTATATATTAGATAGTTAAAAAGAATTTATCTGATATTAGAAAGATAAAGGATTTTGTTATTCTTTATAATATGAGGGATATCAATCGATAAGTTTGGATGCTCAATATATATATTACATTATGTAACATAAATAATAATAATAATAATTATTATTATTATTATTATTATTATTATTATTATTATTATCATAAATTAATTTAAGTTAATTAATTAAAATTTTAAAATGAGTTAATCTAATAATTATGCATGACATCTCTTGTCAAGTTATTCAAATAATTTAAATGAAGAGTTGTTTTTTAGACTTTATAGATATATTAATATTAAGAGATGTGCCTCTAAACTTTATAAACATATTAACATGAAAAAATATTTTTTATATATATAAATACCAGTTTGATGTTAATATAATTTAATTAGAAATATTTTTTTTTTCTATCTAATTTTTCTATGCAAGCTTTTTGTTTATATTTTTTTAAAACAAAACAAAATGTTTTAATAAATTTATAAAAGTTGTTTTATAAATTAAAATATTACTATATCATAAAGATATATTACTTTAATTCCGCATCAAATATAATAATAACAATTACTACCTTAAAAATAAAAATTTTCTTAACTCAAAAAATCTTACAAGCATAATATATTTCTTTGCATTAAAGGCTTTCGAGCAAAACAATAAAGGAATCCGAACTCGAACAAAGAGAAAACAAAGATACTTGCAAGAGAAGTTTGGATACAAATGCCGAAGTAACGGTTTTCTATGTGTTGAATGGGACAAGGTACTATAGTTATTAGTCTTTTGTACGAGCCACTCTCAAAACTCATTTATATTTAATTTTATAGTTATTAAAATGAATATTCAAAATAATTTTAAATTTGGAATGGAAATTGCATTTTTTAAATTAAAATATCTTTTTTTATTTGAAAAATTCATGATTTTTCATTAATAGCATGATTTTTTGAAAAAACCAAAACTTAAAGCAATTAAGATAAAAATTTATTAGAATTAAAATGATTTAAATATAGGATAAAAAAGAGATTTTTTGGGAAAAAATACATTTTTATCAATCATTTATTTACTTTATTTTCAAAATATTTTACCAGAAACATTGTTTATCGTATAAAAAATTATAATGATTTGTAAAGTAATTTAAACAAGAAAAACAATTGAATTATTTTTATATGAAATATAAAAAATAAAAAATATTTACTTCAAGGGAATAATATAAAAATTAATGATAAAAAATAACAAAATATATACTTTAATATAATATTCATGTGCAATATTTTTCTAAAAATTATACATACCATTTTAATATATAATATTAAAAATAATAAAATTAAAATAAATCATAAAGAACTTTCTAAGTCTCAATCTATTTTTTCCACCAAGATTAAACTTAAAATATAACAAACCCAAACCACCTTCATATTACTTTTATCTTAAGATTAATTCATCAACATCAAGATCAAAGTTTTAAATTCCAAACCATTTTCATATTGTTAAATAATATTTATGTAATCTTATTTATTAAGAGAATAATATTTTCAGTTTAACCTATATATATTTTATATATATTTAGGCTAAGGCTAAGCACTCATTGTATACAGATTATTCAGAATTTTAGTCTTCCTTTTGTGTTTGATCTTAATTATTTTAACATGGTATTAGAGCTGATTTTATGAAACAAAGCTTAATCCCGAACACAGCTTCGCGGATCCAACTTGGTATTTCATCTTAAAATTTTTTGGAGTGAGATTTTGTCTTTTGCTTTTGCAAAAAAAAAAAAAATTGGTATTTCGTCAATTTCTGCAATTATTTTGGTATTTCCTCTTCCCTTCAACTTTATCAGCTTAATACTATTGTTTTGATCCAATAACTCAAAAACTTTATGTGTCTTGTCATGTTATCTTTCTTGAGCATATACCTTTTTTTCTATTCCATTCACTACTTATAGCCTCACTAAATCTGATCTTGTTCGTATAGATCCTTTTTTTAAGGATTCTGGTAATGATACCTCTCCCCATGTTCGATCAATTTGTACTCATAACTCTGCAAGTACTGGTACTTTACTCTCTGGCACACCTGAAGCATCATTCTCATCTACAGCCTCTTAAGCTTCATCTGAGATTATAAATCCACCCCAAGTTAGTCCATCCGTATTCATAAGTCCACAAAACTACCAGATTTTACTTATTTTTGTTATTCTTTATCATTTACTTTCTTTTTAACTTCTATTCATTGTCTCTTTGAGCCCGCTTCTTATGAAGAGACAATTCTTGACCCGCTTTGACAACAAGCTATGGATGAGGAACTTTCTACTTTGCATAAGACAGATACTTGGGATTTGGTTTCTCTACCTCCTAGTACCAGTGTTGTTGGTTGTCATTGGGTATATAAAATCAAAACTAATTTTGATGGGTCTATTGAGCAATACAAAGCTAGGTTGGTTGCAAAAGAATATTCTCAACAATATGGTATGGACTATAAGGAGACATTTGTCCCAGTTGCAAAAATAACCAATATTCGTACTCTTATTGTCATAGCTTCGATTCGTCAGTGCCATATTTCTCAGCTTGATGTTAAAAATACCTTTTTGAATGGAGATCTTCAAGAAAAAGTTTATATGGTTCCCCCTCCTGGTATTTCACATGACTCTGGATATGTTTGTAGGCTCAAGAAAACATTATATGGTCTCAAACAAGCACCCCGTGCTTGGTTTGAGAAATTCTCTATCGTGATCTCATCTCTTGACTTTGTTTCTAGTAGTTATGATTCTACTCTTTTTATTAAATGCACTGATGTAGATCGTATCATTTTGTCTTTATATGTTGATGATATAATTATTACTGGTGATGACATTGATGATATTTTAGTTTTGAAGACAAAGTTGGTTAGATAATTTGAAATGAAGGATTTTGGTTATCTTCGATATTTTCTAGGTATTGAGGTAGCATACTCACCTAGAGGTTACTTTCTTTCTCAGTTGAAATATGTTGCAGATATTCTTTAGTGGGCTAGACTTACTGATAACAAGACTATAGATACTTCTATTGAGGTTAACGCAAGGTACTCTTTTTCTGATGGTTTGCCTTTGATAGATTCTACTTTATACCGCACTATTATTGGAAGTTTGGTATATCTCATAATTACTCGTCCAGATATTGCATATGTTGTTCATATTGTTAGTCAATTTATTGCTTCTCCTACTACTGTTCACCGGGCAGTTGTTCTTTATATTTTACGATATTTTCGGGGTATAGTTTTTCAGAGTCTTTTACTTTCATCCACCTCTTCCTAGGAGTTGTGTGCATACTTTGATGCTGATCATGGTAGTGATACCACAGACCACAAATCTGTTACTGGGTTCTGTATCTTTTTAGATGATTCTCTTATTTCCTGGAAGAGTAAGAAATAATTTATTATTTCTCAATCATCCACCGAAACAGAATATCATGCAATGTCATCTACTACAAAAGAGATTGTTTGGGGGTATAGTTGGCAAACACTCGATGTTGGCGACTCTAGGTATAGTTGGCAAACTCTCGATGTTTGTAATTGCTGCATCATGAGTTTAAAGGGAGATGTTAAATACTATTTATGTAATCTTATTTATTAAAGGTAGAATAGTATTTTTAATTTAACCTATATATACTTTTATATGTATTTAGGTTAAGGCTAATCACTCACTGTATATAGATTATTCATAATTGTAGCCTTTATTTTGTGTTTAATCTTAATTATTTTAACACATATTACTTTTATCTTTAAGATGAATTCATCAACATTAAAATTAATTTTTTTTTATGGTTAAAATGTAACCAACCCGAACCTTTCCTCTCCTTTTCCCTTATTATTTTTACTCTACTCTCTTATCATTTAGGGATTAAAGCATAAAAGAAATAAAGTTTAGATATGGAAATGCAAGAAGCCAAAATTACATCAACCAAATATGAAAAAATTGAAAACTCAGCTACCTAAATATAATGTTTCTGTGACCAACGGTTGCACTGTAGATTAAACAATGTCAGAGTGAGTCTTGGGCTACAATAGTTGAACAATGAACATGCCGAATCTTTTAGTTTCTTTTTTTAATTTATTAGAGGGTTACATATATGTATTTGCGAACATAGATGTTTTTATTATTTTTATCTAAAATAATATTATTTTTATTTTTATTAGGTTTAATATCAAAATTAATTTAAATTAAACCTAATTTATATTAGGTTTAAAGTTGTAGATAAATCAACGTGAACGAGATTTAATAACTATAATAAAAGCATAAAAATTAATTTTTTAAAAAAAAAACAAGATGAAGAGTTTGAAAGATTCAAGGTCAGATAAAATCGAGTCCAATAGAAAAAAGAAGTAAAAAAGAAAAGAAGATCGTTTACATGCATCAAACAGAAAATTGATACACCACACATGCCACCGATGGAGGGCTGACTTCGAACATCATACATGGTCTCAAGCACAGCCTATATATGAAGGCAAGTCTGACGCAATGATGCATCCAACGCAAGAGCCAACCCTAAGTGCTAAGATATTCAAAAATATATTTTTTGAAAACAGAACAAAGGCTCTTTTTTTGTGTACAAAAATTAAAGGGGAATTTAACAAGATAAATAAGATATTTTTTCCTTGTAAGAGAACTTGTCAGCTTGGCCTGATAGCTGCGAACGTATGATTAAAATAACTTACTCCTTTAATGTCGATTCAAAGTAATAATTAAGTAAGATATTTTTTTGTGTTCTGTTTTTTTTATTATTTATTTATCTGCCCCATCCTTTTTGTCTGCTGGAATGTGTAGATAACAGGGCTATTAAAGTACTAAATAATCATAATTTTTTTTAATTTAAATTTTATTAAAGATTTAAAATTTGAAAATTATATTTGAAAATAGATTTATATAGCTGAAACAGAAAATCTCACTATTGTCCATAATTCTTTTATATATTATCAAATTACACTCTTAATCAAATATTAATTTCTAATTTTTTAATTTTAAATTTTAACCCTCTTAAAAAAATTTAAAAGCAAATGATTTAAAATTGGATTATAACTCTTGTCCTGTCTTTACAATATTTAAGGTGCAAAGGTTGTTTAATTATTTGAAACAAAATTTAATGATTTTTTTTAAAATTATCTAATTATTTTAGATGACCGGCTTATTTTGATGAAAAAATCAAATTTTTTTAATAAATAATCTAATTATTTTAAATGACTTGATTGTTGTTGAAAAGTTAAAAGATTTTTAAAAATAATTTAAATGTTTAAGGCAACTTGCATGTTTAAAGATTTTCCAAATAAATTTTTTAAAAAAATATTTTGAAATTTGACTATTTTTTAGTGGTCTGCCTTTCAGTGGATCCCATCGAGGATTTTTCTTATGACTTTTCAACAAAATATATTATTTAATATTTTAGAGTTATTTGACATGTATATATCTTTAACTAATTTGAAGCATTGGCTCACCTTTCTTCATAATTTTTTTTTTGCTTGATGGATAAGGTTTGTTATTTTTTATTTGAGTCTTTTTGGTTGTTTGGTTTCTAACCCACTCGATTCAGCTCATATAAGTTTTTTTTTGAAAGTATTTGTAATTTTACATATCTCAACCTTGATAATACTTATCGCGACTCACTTGCCACAAATTCACTTTTTCACTATTTATTTTTTTAGAAGATCATTCATTACTTTTATTATCAATATTTGATGTCATTGTTTATCCTAAAAGGATCAAAGTGCTTCATGTACAGAAAAATGCCCCTAAAGGGATCAAATCGCCTTCTAAACACAATATTGCCATCTTGTTCTAATTATTAGCCATAAGTGTGATTTGTTAGTGACTTGGTCAAATAATAGCTTTGAGCAACTCTTCTCTTATTTTGGCTTGGTTTCAATGAAGAAATCTTTATCAAGAATGATTTTTGAAATCTTGAATATCTTGTATTCTGAGAATAAAAATTATTTTGATGTATATTTAAAATATATTATTTTTTTAACTCTTGCAACTCCTAGGAAATTTTTTTTTAAATGGATGATTTGTTCTTATGTTAGCAATATTCAAATCAATGAAGATATATGATGAGGTGACCTTCTATTTTTATGAATTTCAAAGCAAAAGGCTTAAGTAAAAGCTTAAGATTTTGTTTAAGAATTTTTTTTTTTAGCATTCATGTTATCAATATGAATAATAATAACTAGCTTGTTTACGATATCATGACTTTTGTGAAAAAGTCTTCTACATTTTTAAAGTGTCATTTATTAGTCAATATTACTTTCTTGCTTGATTAGAAATGATTTTTAAGGTTACGTAATATAGGTCATGACTTTCGGCTATGAAAGAAAGGGATTTATAAAGTTCAAAAAAGTTTTTTAAGATTTTTAAAATCTAGAATCATTATCATTTGCTTGACTTAGTATGTCATTCAATAGTTTTTTTTTCTTTTTGTTATTTTTTTTTCATTTTTATTACTTTGATGGAGCATCCTCATTTTGTTTTGACTCATTTTTTATTTTGATTTGGGTATGCCTTTTAACATTGGAGTTTTTTAGGCTCTTTCACCCTTTAGCTTTTTCATGGTTTTTTCATCAATTATCAGAATTTTACTTGTTCCCTGTATAGGGTATGATCCTAGTCGAGATTTTTATGAAAAAAAAATATTTAAACTAGAAAAAGAGCTACAAGGGATATATTCATTTTATAACATGAAAGGGATAACAAAGAGGATCTTTCTTCATTTTAAGCATAAGTGGTTAAAACCAATAAACTTTGACCTCATTTAGTATAATGATTTGGACTTTGTAAAGAAATGCATTTCACAAGTACATGAATACTGAATGCACTACATATCATTGTGCATACATCTAAAATATGGCTCAAGAAACAATACGAGGATGACTGTTCATTTTTCAATTCATATATTCTACTTTAGAGTTTGGTCACCTGAACGAGAGAATAGCTTAATGCATTTTTTTCTTGTGAATAAGATGTTAAAATGTTGTTTTAAATAATTATTGAATTATTTCTGAAATCAAAATAAAGTTTATTTAAAAAAAAATCGATTACAAAAAAGATTTTTTTGTAAAAGAAATAAGTTAAGCTTATGAGATTATACAAGGCTATAAAAGCGTGTTTATGGGTTCTTTCGGATTCATTTTCTAAATTTTTAAAAGCAGATGATGTTTGGTTTAAGAGAAGAGACAAAATAAAAGGAAAAACTCATTATTTTATTAAAACTTAGAAAAAGAGGTTTAATAATAAAAACCTTATGCCAACATCTCAAGAAATAACTGCTAGCAAGGTAAAACATAGTTGTTAAATAAAGCATATAAAAAGGTAAAACACTTAAGAACCATTAATTGAAACTTATGGAATCTCCCAATCATTAAACCTTCTATAAACCCATCAAACAAGCATATTCTTGATAGTTAATGAAACTCATAAAGTAGCCTAATGATATTGTGGTCAACTCTGGAGAAAAGGTTTAATAATAAAAACCTTGCACCAACATCTTGAGTCATGATTGCTAATATGGTAAAACATAGTGGCTAAATAAAACAAATAATTTAAAATACTTAACAATTATTAATTGGAACTTCTAGAATCCTCCAATCATTAAATTTGTACAAGCTCATTAAACAAGCAACTTCTTGATAGTCAGTTAAGCTTATAAAGTGACCTAATGATATTATGGCTTCATATTTAGAGCATTTGATCTCTTTTTGATAATATATCTTTCATTATAGCTTGAAATGGAAAACATTTATGGAGTTTATCATTTTTTTATTGCAACATTTTGATACTTCCAGTTTTGAAATTGAAAAGCATCATGTTAGGGAAAAACCTTTTTATTAATACAATGTTAATATTATAAAAGGAAATAGGGCTCATATAGGGTTCTTTTTTTTATTGTAACTTTTATAGTTATTGTATATCTTTTATACTTCTCTCTCCATTTATAGCTTTCTATGACTTATAATTAGGAAATTTTGTTTATGTTAATGCATGTCATGTTTTCAATTGGTTGATTACATATAACACTAAATTTGTTCATTCAAAATATATTTATTATTAATAAAGGCATTATTTATCTTTAATATTCATTCATATTTGATTAGTGAGTCTAAAGTAAATATAAAATCATTAGGATAAAAATATTTTGCATAAAAAATTATAAAATTGTTATAATTATGAGATTTGTTTTGCATCAAAGTATTTTCTCTAAATATTTTTGGCCGATACTTTATTAAAATTAAATATTAATTAGAGTTTTTGAGTTTGATATATATTATGTTCTCTCATTTATAAAAGAAAATGGTTATTTTCATAAGTTAAGATATAAATAATACCTAGAAATAATATGTAAGTGCTTATTATATGACATATACATTGAACTTATCTATATAAGCATTTTATATAGAGATATCACCTATATCTATGTAAAGTCTCATGTAATAATTGTGTAAGTGATATTTAGATTTAAGATCACGAATAGTCTGTTTAGAACCAAATCACATGCTGAATTGTTTTCTGTTAATAAGAAAATTTAAATTCAATATATTGCCTATTACAATTCATATGTTTAGAATAAAATACTAAATCACATAATTGAATTCAATTATATTATTTAAAATGTGGAAATAAATTGAATTGAAAATATTGACAATTATATCCCTTAATTTATAAATTATTTTTGTTCCCTAAATCATTTCTTTATATTACAAGGATGTTTATATTTATTTAAAATAATATAAAATATAGGCAATCTTGTTCTTCTCTTAGTTTTTTCTTGATACACATGTCCATAAACTTAGAAATCAAACTCAAAGCTCTTATTATATTGCATATTCAAACTATAGAAGAACTAAGCATTTTGATAATAAAATAAGAAGAAGTTATGAGTACAAGTGATTTGGAACATTGCATTTCTATGTAATTAGAAAAAAAAAGTTGAGTATAAATGAAATGTTATACCTAGAGAATACAACAAAATGAAAATAACATAAAATTTTTATTAATAAAAATGACTAGATATTACATTTTATAATGTTGATAGAATATAATTATGGTTACTATCTATAAAAGCATCCACAACCAAATTATTTATGCAAGACTCAAACTAGTTGCTAAATCTTGTTTTAGCACTCCTAAATTTAGCTTTACATTAATTCCAAATTAAGCTATTTTGTTTTTTAAGAATTAGAGCATTAACTTACAATTAGTTAAACAATATGGATTCCATATTTGATTGAAGGGTTTAATACTCAAAATGCACATTCAATAATATTGAAGCTATGATATTTTCTGAAAAATATCACATTTCCTTTACAAGTTTTATTGCCGCTTGAAGTAGCTTTATCATTATAAGGACTTAAAGTTGAAAATGAATCCACAATACCATCTAAGAGAGTGATCAAATTACTAGTCAATCAATAAAGATATTACCCTTTAGAACTTGCATTTTATTTATTAAAAAAAAATCAAGCCATGATGGTTTCTCCTTTATAATTAAACATGAGGAGGGAGATCTATGGTGCTGCGAATATGAATCAAGAATTGAATAAAAAATTATATGCTTTTGAAATGGACAACAAAGAGGAAACAAAGATTACCTTGACATGGTGAAAATCAATGACAAGGTTTGTTAAAGCTTTAACTCTCACCTATATCTATTCTTCAGCTTGTATTGGATAAACCTCTTAAAGGAAGAAAATTGTTTGTTCATTTTTTATGATCAGCTTGTTTTAACTCGCAAGTGCACGAGTATGCGATGTAGCAATTAACTCGGTAAGATTGAGGTCATATCCATAGAGAGCTAGATTTAGAAAATAAGCTAGGTAACAAAAAAACTCAAGAGAAATTAAATTAATAATAACTTGGTTGAAAATAATTGATGGATTTGTTTTCAAAGATGAAAACATGTAAATAGATTTTAAATGATAAGAAAAGGTAAGTCTTGGTCCAAATCAATTTTAATGGTGATGTATTGGTGATTCCTTCAAGATATATAAGATAACTCAACCTAATATCAATGATGGTGATATTAGATCGGAAGATATTGGGGTTTGGCCTTATTTGAAGGTTGATTTGAAGCTGATTTTAAGCACCAAATAAGTATATAAATGTATCTATTATTTGGGCTAAGATTGACATTGAAACCTTGAGTGTTTAATGGTTGAAGTTTGCACATAACATAAGGCAAGTTTGAGTTTGAAATAGATCATATGATATTCTTTTCTAGAATTGGAATAGAATTGATTTTTGGGACAAATTTGGAGCACTTATTTGAACCAAGATTTGCTTCAATCTTCAACTAAATGTCTCTTCAATTCTTTGTTATGAATTCCGACGTTGAATTTTCTGAATTAATTCATTTAAGTTTCAAAAACCTATCGAAACATTAAAACAAACTTCATTACTAAAAAGCACATCAATTATTATATAAAAAAAAACCAAATAAAAACAATAAATACATATGTAAAATAAGAGACTTAATGACACTTTTGATGCACAATCACACCCCTCAATTTAGATTTTGCTAGTCCTCAAGCAAAACAAAACATAAAACCTTTGAAATAAAAAGAATAATAACAATAATAATTAGGCTCGATTCATCACACTTGAAGGACCTATCATGCAAACATTGGTATCTTTAACTTAGTGTACACAATAGCAAATAAAGAAAAATAAGCATACTCACATTCTCTAAATCAAACATCCATACAAAATTTCCAAATTCAATCATATTTATCATGCAACCAACATAATTGATTCACATGAAAACTCAACTTGTAATCTTCCCTTCTCACCAACACAAACAAGGTAGCAAACTAGAAAAATATATATATATATATATATATATATATATATATATATATATTTTCTTTAAAGATATGATTTATTCTATCTTTAAGTAGTCACTTTCCTTTTGACGCGAATACAAACATTTGTGATGAATGCACCCGGTTACTCACAAAGTCACAAACTTAAAGTGCTTTGCATACTCATATTTTAAGCTGTCGTTTGACGTAAAGATAAACATTTGCATACTCACATAACTTTTACAAGGAAAGATGTACTTCAGTAATCTTAAAAAAAAAAGTATGTTATATCTTGCTTTATAAGATATTATCTATCCCAAATTAAAGCATGCAATGTTCAATACAATAATGAACCCAAAAATGTAATGATGATCCTAAACAAGTCTCATTCACATACGAATGCAAGTGTTTTTTTTTAACAAGCATGATTATCTCAAGCATTTAACATAATGAAATATCTAAAATTAAGTTTTACATTATCCTCAATATAAAAGAGAAAGAGAAGAAAAGTATAAAGATTAGAAAATTGTTACTCCCCTTCTGTTTTCAAGGATGAATGTCTGATTGAATTGGGCATGAGCTGACTTCTTGCTTGATTTTTTTTTTAACCTGCATATCACAACTAAAAGAAAATATTGATTTTGTTTTTTTTTTAAATAAAAAACCTTACACCCCCCCTCCAACTTAAAATAAAGTATTGTCCCGAATGCATAAACAAGAAAATATAAGAGATGGAAGAAAGAAGAAAAAAATAAAAATAAAAATGAAAAATAAAAATAAAAACTCATTACTTCTGATACTACAATGGTATTGGATCTTCAAGATCCAATGTCTCAACTTCAGCCACAACGTTTTCAAGATAAGGTTTCAATCGATGACCATTTACTTTGAAAATATTTCCATTCTTGGGATTTTCTACCTCAAATGCACCATACTCAAAGATGGATTTAATCACAAATGGACCAATCCATTTTTTCCACAACTTCCCAGGAAAGAGATGTAATCGTGAATTATACAAGAGAACCTTTTGACCAACATGAAAGGATTTTCTAAGAACATGTTTATCATGCAAAGTTTTCATCTTATGTTTTGAATTTTTTTGCATTTTCAAATGCATCATTTCTCAGCTCCTCTAATTCATCCAATTTTTCAAATACATCATTTCTCAGCTCCTTTAATTCATCCAATTAAAGCTTTCTATTTTTGCCAACCTCGTTTTCATTGTCATTGAATTACCAGATGACCCAATATACACGGTGCTCAATCTCAACAGGGAGATGACAAGGTTTTCCATAAACTAGCCTATAAGGAGACATTCCTAAAGAGGTCTTATAAGTAGTGCGATATGCCCACAAAGTATCAACTAGTCGTAGGGACCAATCTTTACGGTTTGAATTGACTATTTTCTCTAAAATGTTCTTGATCTCCCTATTTACCAACTCAGCTTGGCCACTAGTTTGTGGGTGATAGGGGGTATTGACCTTGTGAATTACACCGTATTTTCTCATCAAAATCCTAACGGGCTTGTTACAAAAATATTTTTTCCCATCACAAATCATAACCTGGGGCATGCCAAAATGAGAAAAAATATTTTCTTTTAAGAATTTGACCACAACTCGATGGTTATTGGTTCGAGATGCAATAGCCTCCACCCATTTAGACACATAATCAACAGCTACAAGGATGAATTGGTAACCAAATGAACTTGGAAAAAGTCCCATGAAATCAATCCCCTAACAATCAAATACTTCCAAAACAAGGATGGGGTTAAAGGGCATCATGTTATGCCTAGTGAGGCTACCTAGTCATTGGCATCGGTCACATGCAACACAGAAGGCACGAACATCTTTAAACATGGTGGGCCAATAAAAACCACACTGCAAGATTTTAGCAATGGTTTTCTTGGAAGAGAAATGCCCACCACAGGCTAATGCATGACAAAAATTAATGACATTTGGAATTTTATGATCAAGGATGCACCGCTTAATAATTTGGTCAGGACAGTATTTAAATAGGTAGGGGTCATCCCAAAAAAAGGTGCGCATATTGCGCAAGAATTTTTATTTGTCAAGTTTAGACCAATGAGAAGGAATTTGACTTGTGACTAGGTAATTTGCTATGTTAGCATACCATGGAGAACCAATGCAGGAGACAATACCTGTACAAAATAAATTTTCATCAGCAAAGAGTTTATTTATTGGAGATTCATCAATTATGATCTCATAACTTGAAAGACGAGACAAATGATCAACCACTACATTCTCTACTCTCTTTTATCTCGAATTTCTAGGTTAAACTCTTATAGTAGGAGGAATCATCGAATCAAACGTGGTTTGACATCTTGTTTTATGAGCAAATATTTCAATACTGCATGATTAGTGAAAATAATAACAAGAGATCCAATTAAATAAGACCTAAACTTATCTAATGCAAAGACCACATCTAAGAGTTCTTTTTCAGTTGTAGTGTAATTCAATTGAGCATCATTCAAAGTCTTGCTAGCATAATATATAACATGAGGTTTCTTGTCTTTTCTTTGCCCTAAAACAGCCCCAACCGCAAAATCACTAACATCGCACATCAGTTTAAATGGTAAAGACCAATCAGAAGCTTGCATGATTGGTGTAATTGTCAACAACCCTTTAAGCTTTTCAAAAGTTTCTTGACATTTTGATGTCTAATCAAATTGGATATATTGTGACAACAAGTTACACAATGGTTTGACAATGGTACTAAAAAAATGAATGAATCTTTGATAAAAATCAGCATATCCTAAAAAGGATCTCACATCTTTCACAGTCCTAGGGGTAAGTAATTTTTGAATGATTTCCACTTTTGACTTATATACCTCTATTTCTTTTGAAGAGACAATATGACATGAGACAATGTGACCTAATACAATGCCATGTGTTACCATAAAATGACACTTCTCCCAATTGAGTACAAGATTGCTCTCTTCTCATCTTTCAAGGACTTTTTCTAAATGCATTAGACACAACTCATAAGAATCCTCATAAACTGAAAAATCATCCATGAAAACTTTCAAAAACTTTTCCACCATGTCACTAAAGATACTCATCATACACCTTTGAAAAGTGGTTGGTACATTACACAAACCAAAAGGCATTCTTCTATAAGCATAGGTACCAAAAAGACAAGTGAAAGTGGTTTTTTCTTGGTCTTCTAAAGAAATCTCAATTTGGTTGTAACCTAAGTATCCATCAAGAAAACAATAAAAAGCTCTTCCAGCTACTCTTTCAAGCACTTGGTCTAAAAATGCAAGCGGAAAATGGTCCTTCCTAGTCACCATGTTCAATTTACAATAATCAATGCACATACGCCATCCAATTTGGATTCTAGTTAGTACCAACTCATTATTTTCATTCTTCACTACCGTGACTCCAGATTGTTTAGGGACAACTTGGGTTGGACTAACCCATTTTGAGTTTGCAATAGGGTAAATGATACCTGCATCAAGTAGCTTAAGCACTTCACCTCTCACTACTTTCTTCATGTTTGGGTTCAATCGTCTTTGCATTTGCCTCAAAGATTTAGCCTCTTCTTCAAGATAGATTCTATGTGTACATAAAAGAGGGCTAATTCCTTTCAAGTTAGTAATTTTCCACCCAATTGTTTTCTTGTGTTTTCTCACCACTTTTAAAAGATTTTGTTCTTACTCTATGCTAAGTTTTGATGAGATCGCAATAGGATATGATTCATCTTCCCCTAGAAATGTATACTTAAGATCACTCGGTAAAGGCTTCCTTTCTAGTTTATAAGGCTGGGCAAGAAATGTCTCAACTTTTACTTGGGGTGAAATCAAAGGTTCAAACGATGAGGTCCATTGACCTATTGATATAATAGGCATTGGATCAAGATAAGTCTCAAATTCTCTTACTTGAGAACTTTCCATAAAAGTAATCAGATATTGAAAAGTACACAAAGCCATTTCCATAAAAGTATCTTCCTAAAACTACAATACATTAAAGCCCTGTTTATTTGTTGGAAAATAGTTTTTTAAAGAAAATGAATTATTTTTTGATGTTTGGTAGTATAATGAAAAATAAATTGAAAAATGTTTTTCAGTATTTGGTTATGTCATGAAAAATGAGCTAAAAATAACTTATTAATACTTTATTTTTCTCAAGTTTATTAAAATAATGAGAAATAAATCTTATAAATTAAAAAGTTGAATGAGAATGAATTTGAAAAAAATATAATTTCACAAATTATCTCAAATAAAATAAATAATAATCAAAATAATAAAGATCAAATTTAAAAATTAAAAATTAAAAGATGAAAAAAATAAAATAATAGTGATAAATATTTTATAAATTATTTCAAATAAAAAAAGTAGTAATTAAAAGAACGATAATCAAATTTGATAAATAAAAAATTTTAATTAAAAAATTATAAGAAAAAAAATAATAATTATAAAAATAAGAATCAAAGTTAATATAAAAATTAAATTTTAAAAGATAAAATTTAAAAATAAATATTCAAAATAAAATATATAAAAAAATCAAAAGTTTGAGCACCAAATTTGATATAATCAATAAATAATATAACTTTTCTAAATTTTTCAAATGAAAAGTATTTTAATATAAAATAAAAAAAATTAAAAAAAATCAAGCTAATTTTTTTTTTATATTAACTAATTTTTTTATTATAAATAAAATTTAAAAATTATTTTTCAGAAAGCAATTGAATAAAAAGTAAATCCAAGTTCTAGAAATTCACTGGGGTGACGTTATGTGATAAGACGTGCATCACGTGAATATCACAAGGCCCGAGTCTCACCGTCCAATTGTGGTTCTTCTCTGCTAAATTATTTGAACTAACGTTTGGAAGCACGTGGAAAACGAGCGGTATTAGGCACCGCGTATGTTCTCTCGTCCATTAACAGACAACCATGACAGTTGTAACAAAACACATGTTAAATTATAAAGGTGCCACGTCAATACTGGAATTGATAGTTCAACCCCAGACACACGCGTCCCTATATAGTCTCATCTCCAGTTTCGAGCCACGTCATCAGGCTTATTGAATCGGGAGGGACCCTCACACTAGAACTTTGTCGTTTATTCCTCCTTACGTTGAAATGAACAGAGAATACAATTATTTATTTATACGACTTTATTTTATTTTAATTAAGGTTGCTGTCCCCTTTAGAACCGTCAATGCGATAAGCGAAAGGTAGTCCACGTCATGGAGAACTTTTGACAGCTATAACGCATAAATCGGTTTATTATTGTTTTTGTCCTTTTGTTATAAAATTAGTTATTTATTTATTTTCTTAAAATTTGAATGAAAAAGACAGCATCTCTATCTCTTTTTCAGTGTGTGTTTTTTTTTTCTTCTTCCTAGGGGGTTGTGGAGAGAGGATGATACCTTCGAGGATCACATGATTCCCGCTACCGTAAACCGTATGCGTCTATCGTACTTTTCATACTGTTTTTTTTTTTTTTTTCCGTATCGGTTTTTCTATTTTTAAAACCCAACGCGGTGCGTGTTAGCATCTCGAGGAAAAATGTAAAGAATATAAAGAGTGGAAAATGACACCGTTTTAAGATATGCGTGTCTTTTCTTTTTCAATGCTGGTGTCTCAAGCTGTAAAAAATCCAATAACTTATTCGGTTTAGTTTAAATAATTAGATTTTAAATTTAATTTTAAAAAATATTAATTTAAATTTTAAAATTATTAAAAACTTACAGATTTATTAATTTTAAAATTTATAAAATTAATTAAGATAAACACAAATTGATTTAAATACTCATAATAATTATAAAGAAGTAAATTTTCTGATATTTTTAGTGTTATTTATATAAATAATTCTAATGAGGTCAATGAAGGTAAATATAATCCCATTTTTTAACATAAAAGTAATAATAAATAAATAAAATTGAGGAATTATTTTATCACGAGAAAACAAAGAATTTTGTACATATAATATATGCAAGAAAGATACACAAGATTTTTTTATATGATGGTTTATTGACTTGAAACCCCTCATGTCGTGAGATGTTAGGTCAGGTAGAAGGTCCAGTAACCGAAGGAGTGTTGACTTTATTCCCCTTTGTTTCTTGAATAATGAACATTTTGAATATGTTTGGTGAGACGTTACCTAAATTAGATTATGATATACGGTGTTCACTGTATAAACTTAAAATAATTACTGTCGTGTGGTTGGTTTTTCATATAATATACAGTTGGATGACAACATCTAAAACCTGTCATATATCATAAAAAATAAAATAAAAAAATAATGTAGATTATCTATTTAAAAATATAGTTTTAATTAATTTTAAAAGAATTTTTTATTTATAAATATATTAAAATAATATTTTTTTTAAATATATTTTGATTATAAACAAATCAAAACGATTGAAAACTCTAAAATAAACATTAATTTAAAATAAAAAAATTATTTTTTTTTTTAAAAAAAAACAAACAAACAACAAGTTTATCTCTTCCTCGCCTAACAGCCACTTCAATTCTCCACAAAAATAAAAACTTCTTTCTTTACGTGGCTTTTCGTTCTCTTTCGTGTTTGGTCTTATATTGCCTTTTCAAATGTGTTGCTGATCTAAACGCTCTAATTATGAACGTTAATTAGGATATTCTAGTTTGGATGTCGGTATTATCGTTGGGGCCGGGGTACTCAAATTCTTTTAAACGTAACTAAGATTTTTTATATCTTATAATCTTTTTATATTATTATTAAACTTGAATGTATAATTGTTTTGGATTTTTTAATAATCTTTTTTTATCAATATATATTTTGTTTATTGCAGTGAACATAATAATTTTAACTAGAAATACTTTTTTGTAATTTAAAATAAAATTTCTAATTATTAAAGTAAGTTAAAAAAATATATCAAAATAGTATTTCTATATTTTATGTGATTGAAAATTAACATAATTATTAATAAAGCAAAATCATGTTTCAAATTTATTCAAATATTATAATAATAAACAACTAATTTCAATCGAAACTTTATAAATTATTTATTATTAGTATTTTTATTTTAAGATTGAATACATAATAATTAAAAAATAAATTAGTAAAATTTAAATAAAAATTTATGATAGTATTTAAAAAATCATATTAAAGTTGAAAAGCAGATGAATCCAGTAGATTTTTCTTGGAGTATCAAGAAAAAAAAAATCTAAGAATCTTATAAGATTATCAATTAACATGTATGATTTAATTAAAAAGGGTAATTTACAGCCCAGCATAACCATAAACATAAAATGGGCTCATTAGTCAATCTAACCGAACAAGTAATTCATAATTTAGCCCTAACATAAGAATAAAATCTAAGACTATCCGTAAACCTACGAAGGCGTCTATCATCGCCATCACACAAACAATCTCCATCACCAGGTATAGTTTGGGCTGTTCTTGCTAACAATGTTTTTAGTGATTTTCACCCGATCACTCGAAGGCTTCACCCGCTACTATATTTAACAGTGTTATTAATAAAAATATTTGTTAATATTTAAATTTACAATAAATATACATATTACCGAGAAGCTCATAAATAAAAACAATTCTTCAAAAAAATTCTTATTAGTAATTTATTTTTCAGTAATAAATATCTCAAAAGATTTACAAACAGATAAAACACACTAAAAAAATTTATCCGTTTTATTATTTTTATTGGTAAATTTAACATATTACTGATAGGGAAATCATGTGTAATGTCATCTGTATTTTTATTTGTCCATTAATATATCCATCAGTAAATATAACATATCATCAATAAAATACTATATATAATTTCATTAGTGAGTTAATAATAGCAATGACATTTACAGTAATTCTTTTTCAACTTTCTCTAGAAGTTACCAACAGAGTTATTCCATCAGTAAATCCGTCAGTAATATTTTAAAATATATATTTTTTAAAATATATTAAACAGAACTAGAAAAATAATTAAAATAATATACAATTCAAATACTTACTACAAATTAAAACATTTGTACTTTCAAATACAATAAATCTAAAATAGAGGTTGGTCGTTTCCAGAGCAGTAATGCCAATTAGGGCATGCACATATACCACCGATATATGATCTTATCTCCATGACCAATCTGCGGAGTTCTTCATAATCAGCAATGAGTTATTTATATTTTTTTATTAAGATGGGTCATTTGAGCTTGTACTTGTTGGTCTAACAACACCGTGAACTTCAAAGTTTGAGTGCTTATAATTGATTGTAAGCATCTAACAATTAAAGTACTATGGGTCATCCACAAGTTTTTGGTCGTAGTGTTTGGGAGTTCATACATGCATTTTCTATCGAGTCCATCAGACGATTTTGCCTCCAAATACAAATTCGATTTGAGATCCAGATGGGTCAAAAGATCATTTTCATATCTTTCTTTCAATTAACTATTATATGTATCCTAAAAAAATTCATCAAATTCAAGGAAATAATAAATTGAGAAAAAAATTGTTAAAAACCAACATACCACAAAGTGCTGCGCTCGACTATCCACGAATTGTTGCACCTCTTTTTAGCAATCATCACTTTACATATGTGTTTTAACAAAAAATTTCATCAAGCTATGCTTATGTCCAAAAACTATAGTCCATAAGAAAAAAAATATTGTTAGTTAAAAATATTTATAAAAAAAAACTAATAAAAAATAGATGTAGTAAAAAAATCCTATCATCCACCTTTCATGTGAAATAAACAAAACAAAGCTGCTACTGTGTATGGTAATATAACAATGAACACATCGGTTCTGATTTTGTGCACCAAACTATGACCATCGTGTGAAACGCATGGACATGACAAATTGAATGTGTTTTGCCCGTACAACCACTAAGATGTACAATAGTCTAAAATCCTTCCAAACTTTCATGTCTTTTAATCCTAGAAATTCTCTTTCTTTCACATTTTTTTTTGCACCTCATTTTAAAAATCACGTCACCTATATGGTAGAAACTAATTATTTGTTAGCAAATGAAAAATTAAATTTTAATATTTGGAATAAAAAAAGTATCTTGAATTTGATCTTATGTAATTCCAGCATGATTCTCACAAACACTCACAATATTATTATCAGTTCTCTCTTATTCAAATTTTCTCCTGAAGTAAAATTTATAAAAAGTAGGGGTGTTCAAAAAAACCGAAAAACCGAATAAACCGAGAAAACTGGAAAAAAAAACCGAAAAAACCGAATAAAAAAAAACCGATTAAACCGATTAAAATTTTGAAAAAACCAGCCGGTTCGGTTTTATAACCAAAAAACCAAACCGAACCGAAACCGGGAAAAAAACCGAGCCAAACCGGAAAAACCGAGCCAAAACCGAGAAAACCGAGAAAAACCGAGCCAAACTGGAAAAACAGAGCCAAACCGATTTGAACCGGTTTTTCCCTTAAAAAACCGAATCGAACCGAAACCGGTTGGTTTGACCCGGTTTCGGTTTTTTTTTCAAATTTTTTTTTCTGGTTTGGTTACTTTTTTTGATAAAAACCGAACCGAACCGAAAATGAACACCCCTAATAAAAAAAAAAATTCAGTAATTTTAATAAACTAACCAAATTAACATAAAAAGTATTTAAGCTAATACTAACCTTGAAAACCATGTATCGACTTGCGGTATCTACTTAGGATATTTGAAAACTTGGCTCCATTGAAACAATGGAATTTCTATCAATAATTTAATGGCCGATGTTATTGCTCACGTAACGTCAATGTTTGTAAACCTGAAATTATATTTATTAAATGAAATTATTTTTTCAAAAATTATTAAACATGTCGATGTAAAATCTAAACAAACTTATATTGAAAGGTCTTTCTTCTATTGGACCTCATACTTGCAGGTAAATGGATCCTATTATGAAGGGACCGGCCTCGATGTTACAACATAATAATCAACGATCTCGTGTAGTAAGTTGATGTTTGTGCCTCAAGTGTCTATTCTTGTTCGACATCTAATAACTTGTGGTTGTCAGTATCGCTCTTAAAAGAACTAACAACGATCTTATCCTTGCGACATACAATAGACTTTTTCTTAGACATCTACACAAATTAACATATATAAAATGAAATGATTCCTATTTTTAAAACACAATTTATTAACATCTCCCTGTACAGGAGACTACAAAAAAATTTTAAATCTGCAAATAAAATATATATATATACCACAAACCATTTGATTTGATTTAGATTCTACTAACAATTTAGCATAATTCAATTTGATAGAAAATTTTTATTTTCTACATGATAATATTTTTTATTCTAAATTTACAAAAAAAATTCTAAATTTACCAAAATAGAAATTAATTATTCACATTTAATTGAAATTGAACAAAAAATTGAAAAAAAATAAAATAATGCAAAAAATATTACAATAATAACTAAAACTCAACACAATCATTTTTAAATGATAATATTTTTAATCCTAAATTTTAAAAAATATAAAATAATATTCAAAATTAATCCTACAAATTGAATTGAAATTGAACAACAGTTTTTTTTAAAATATCTAAAATTCAAAAAAATAATGCAAAAAATATTTCAATAACTAAAATTCTTCATATATATTAATTCATAAAATTATTAAGAACATAAAATTGAACAAAAATAATGCAAAAAAAAAGAGATAAAGGAATGAAAATTTTTTACCTTAATGGTGTGGTTAATTTTGGTTGATAATTGAAAAAAGAAAATAAAAGAGATTGTTATTAAACCTAAAAAAGAAAGAAGAAAAGAAATAAAAATGAAGAAAAACAACATACCTAAGGATGAGAGAAGAAGAGAATGCTTGATTTTAGTTAAGAATAAAAGAGATAGAAAAGAAAAGAAGAGAAAATGAGAGAAATAATTTTATGAAAGAAGAAGAAGGAAGAAGATGAATGATTAGTACTTAAAAGTGCATTTTTATCAAGATTTTATATCATTATTTTGCATTTCAAATATCAATAACTACTTAACTAAAACATGTTTTATAATAACATACCTAATAATATAAGATACTTTTAATTTATGGTAAATATTTATTTTAAATGCAGGCTTATCACATAAATAAAAGAATTGATTGATGAGTTTAAGAACTAAAATTGAAAGGACAAAGAAATAGTCAAACTTATAAAAGAGATGGTGATGCAGTCCAAACCAGAACACTTTTCAGTAATTAAGCATATTTGGAGCTGTAGATCTTGGATCAAGTGGCTTCAATTTTGACGTTATCAATGAAATTTTGTACAGACAAGAGAAGATAAGGATTGTCACCAAGTCAAGAGTTGGTCACCCACTCATCAATTAGTCATCAAATCAATAGTTTCCAATTTTGGCCTATAAAAGGAGGTATTTGCCATGCATTTAGACATCTTGGTCTCCAGATCAAGATTATGTTGTTGCTTTCTCTCTTTATATTTTTTATAATGTTTATGCTTTGCTTTCATTAATATCAAGATTATGCCTTTCATTTCCTTTCATTTACTTAGTTAACTTTTATCTTATTTATATTTATATTTTGTTTATTTATTTTTCTTTCATTCATTATGTTTAGCTAAGTTTATTATGTCAAGGTGAAAAGGTTACACTAATGGTGTATGAATAAGTATAGTGTAAACTTAATATGGACTTTAATGTTTGATACTAACATGTTTTGTATTTGTTATCTTGTTCACTCTTTAATACTTCGCTTGTTTAATGACTAATCTTGATTCATGTTGTATAACACTTGGTACAACAAATGCTTGACACTTTCATAGTTCATATTGTATGGTATAACCGACACCTGAGTTATGAGAGAAACTTGATTTGTTGTTAATATAAGTTATAATCATGAATGCTTGACGAGATTTACAAGTATTATCATTAATCAAATAAAATGACTAATGTAATCATGTTAATAATCTATAATCTAATTGGAACCTTCTTTGTGTGTGGTTTCCAATTGAATAATAAGAGTTTATACTATACTTATTTGACATACCATTAGTGAATTTTTTAACCTTAACATTTATTGTTATCATTGTTTAATTCTTACGTTAATATTCCATCTCAAAGTTCTCATCATCTTCTTTTTCTTCTCCTTCTTTTTCTTTATTATTATTATTATTATTATTATTATTATTATTATTAATGATACTACTACTACTACTACTATTAGTATTATTATTGCTACTATTATTATTATTGTTATTATAGTTATTATTATTATTGTTGTTGTATTATTGTCATCTATAATTTATACAATTAACCTCCATGTGGTTCGACCCCAGTCTTACCGGGTTATTTATTACTTCGACACTCCTGCACTTGGGAGAAGACATCAATCTTTTAGTTGTGTCACTAATCTTGCTTTGAAGGCATGTGTAAAATTATCAATTTTGTATTTTTTTTCCTAAACATCCATTTACATCCTATAAGCTTGGAACCTTGTGGTAAATCTACTAAGATCTAAGTATTGTTAGATAATAATGAGTTATTTTATGATTTGCAACTTTTTTTCCCTAAGCATTGTTAGACAATTTGAGTTTATTTTATCATTTACAACTCCCCCCTGAAAACTAATATTTTTGGAAGACATAGCTTTATAGAAAGTATTTGGATTATATTTGAAATTTAGCATCACATGTCTTTTTCATCTTTATGGTTCTTCTACTTTCTCTTAAAAATACATGTTTCTTTTTATTTTTTATTTGTTTAAATCTGTCTAGGTTCTATCGAACCTTCAATTTCTAAGTCTTTAAGCTTTTCATTTAAAGTTAAATGAGGCATCATAACAATTGTCGCACCCGACATCGCGGCGGCCTTAAAAATATAATTCATGGAATGGAAAGAACGGATTTCTGGCATCCTATTCTTAAATGGTGAATGATCTTTGTTTAAGGAGTCGCCACCTAGTATTATGATTACTAGGAACCCTAACTGGTCAACAGAGATTCTATGGTTCGAGACTGATTACACAAAAAGGGAAGATATTATCACCCCTTTTAGCGTCCTGCCTAAGGCAGGCTGCATTGCTGACTTTGTTAATAATTGCTAATGTTTTGTTGGTTTATGCTACGGTGGTTTTGCATGTAATATTCCTGACTCTGGCGTCAGTGAATACTTAACTACAGATATTTCCAACTCTGGCGTTGGTAAATATCACGTAGCTATAAAAACAAAATAAATTTAAATCAGTTAGTTTTTTTATTCCTGACTCTGGCGTCAGTGAATAAACAAATCAAATAAATTTATTTTTATGCATCACACAAAAAATAAAATAAATTTAAATCAGTATTTTTATTCCCGACTCTGGCGTCAGTGAACAAATAAATAAAAATAAATTTATTTTTTATGCATGCACATATTTTTTATTTTTTATTTTTTCTAGCTAAGTAAAATAAAATAAATAAAAATAATATAAATTTAAACCGGTATTTTTATTCCTGACTCTGGCGTCAGTGAATAAACCAATAAATTTACATTATTTTTTATTTGTGCATACAGATTTTTTTAATTTTTAATTTTTTTCTATCTTTTTTATTTTATTTTTTTCTATTTTTTTTAATTTTTATATATTTTGGGCTGGGCCGAACCCAAATGGAATGGGCTAGGCCCAGCCAGCCCGGCCTGGTCACTGGCCCGAGCCAGTGACCTGGCTGGCTGAGGCACGCATGCGTGAATTATTCACGCATGTCGTGCACAGTGGGAAGGCAATTAAAATTAACTTCTCACTGTGCTTATGGAACTAAAATGAAAGGGAGCGAGAAGCTTACCTGGACGCGTAGGAACGAAGACGACGAGGAAGGCGTGGTGGCTGGATGTTCTCTTCCTTTTTTATTTTTTTGGTTTGTGTCCTTCCTCCTCCTATTCGTTCGTCTCCTCTCTGCTTCTGTTTTCTTTAGAAACGAAGGAACGAAGATGATGATGATGCCGGTTCTCCCCGATGGTTTTGGTTCTGGGTCCTTCTTCTTTTCTGTTATCTTTCCGTTTTCTTGCCTTCTTGTTGCTGCCTCTGGTTCTGGGTTTTTTTTTGGGTTCTGTATGCGTTTTTTTTTTTGTGAATTGCTCCGTTTTTGGGTTGATTTTTGCGTTCTCGACTCTGTATTTTTGGGTTGATTTTTTTCTGTTTTGCTCTAGTTTCCTCCGTTTTTTAGTTTTTTTCTCCCCCCCTAGTGCTCTGGTTTTCGGCTTCCTTTTATAGAGACTTCGGATTGCCTCTAAACAGTCCTGCCTTCGCAGGACTGTCATCTTCCCTGGACGAGATTACAGGCGAGAGGCGTGGTCCACGATTGGATCGAACCCGTTGCAGATTTTCAGCCGATTGAACCGGGTTGGAGAAGACGAGCACGGCTGTTCCACTAGCAACGGCGGCGTTTTGGCTGGAAACGGAAGTTTTCAATTTGATCCCTGGGCTTTGGAAATTCGGCAATTGGACCCCTAATCACTTAAACTTTCTTTTAATTTTTTCCCTTTATGAGTTAATTTCAATTAGATCCTTAAATTGGTATGTTGTTTACACAACAGCCCTGAATTTCCAAACCATTCAATTTAGTCCTTGGACTTTAATTTTCTAGCAATTTTCTCTTAATAACCTCCAAACTTTGGTATTTCTTCAATTAAACCTCTGTTTTTTTTAATTAATTAAATTAAAGTTTAATTAAGTCCTCAAACTCATTAATTCCTTGATTAATTAACTTAATCCCAATCTCAATTAATTCTCAAAATTTATTAATTCTTCAATTAAACTCTTGATTTAATTAATTAAACTAGTTAAGAGTTTAATTAAATATTTAAACTTTCCAATCATGTTGCCATTAACCCAAATTTTAATTCATTCTTCATTTACTTTTTTTTTTAATCATTTTTTCATTAATTTTTTAGTAAATAAAAAAAAATCAAAATTCGGGTTATGACAGTTGCCCCCTCTTTATAATATTTACTATGCAACGATATTAGAAAATTTCATTTTCTTTTAGCTTTGTGTAGTAAATTTATAAAGAAAATTAGAAAGAACTTTTGCTTTTTCTTTTTTGTAATTTTGAAAACTTTGAAAACAGTAGATTGACACATGACCTTTACACAGAGATGTATAACTCCAGAAACAAATCATTTGGGAGACGACCCATTTTTTTTTTGTTTTTTTTTTTGAAATGGATCAAATGGTTTTGGGCAACCTGCCCAATGATAAAAGAAATGCGAAGAATTTCGCAAGTGGTCTAATTGTTCCAAGCGACCTACCCGATGAAGAATAAAAATACAAGAATTTTTTTTTTTATGGTATATTGTAATGGGTTACCTGCCCAATGTAAGGTGGTATATTGTAATGGATTACCGGCCCAGATAGGATGGTATATTGTGATGGGTTACCGACCCAGATGGTCACATTGTAATGGGTCACCTGCCCAGTTGGTATATTGTAATGGGTTACCTACCCAGATGGTCACATTGTAATGGGTCACCTGCCCAGATGGTATATTGTGATGGGTTACCGACCCAGATGGTCACATTGTAATGGGTCACCTGCCCAGTTGGTATATTGTAATGGGTTACCGACCCAGATGGTCACATTGTAATGGGTCACGTGCCCAGTTGGTATATTGTAATGGGTTACCGACCCAGATGGTCACATTGTAATGGGTCACCTGCCCAGTTGGTATATTGTAATGGGTTACCTGCCCAATGTAAGGTGGTATATTGTAATGGGTTACTGACACGACTAAAAGATTGATGTCTTCTCCCAAGTGCAGGAGTGTCGAAGTAATAAATAACCCGGCAAGACCGGGGTCGAACCACAGGGAGGTTAATTGTACAAATTATAAACAACAATTATAAAAAACGATAATAGTAATAACGATAACAATAATAATAATAATAATAATAATAATAATAATAATAATAATAATAATAATAATAATAATAATAATAATAATAATAATAGTAGTAGTAGTAGTAGTAGTAGTAATAATAATAATAATAATAATAATAAAGAAAGAGAAGAAGAAGAAGATGATGATGATGAGAACTTAGAGATGAAATATTAATGTAAGGATTAAACAATAATAATAACAAATGTCAAGGTTAGAGGTTCCACTAATGGTATATCAAACAAGTATAGTATAAACTCTTATTATTGAATTGGAAACCACACACAAAGGAGGTTCCAATCAGATTATATATTGTTAACATGATTACATTAGTCATCTTATTCAATTAATGCTAATACTTGTAAATCTCGTCAAGCATTCATGATTATAACTTATGTTAACAACAAATCAAGTTCCTTTCATAGCTCAGGTGTCGGTTATACCATACATTATGGGCTATGAAAGTGCCAAGCATTTGTTGTACCAAGTGTTATACAACATAAATCAAGATTAGTCATTTAACAAGCAAAGTATTAAAGAGTGAACAAGATAACAAATATAAAACATGTTAGTATCAAACATTAAGGTCCATATTAAGTTTACACTATACTTATTCTTCCACCATTAGTGTAACCTTTTCACCTTGACATAATTAACTTAGCTAGACATAATGAAAGAAAGGAAAACAAATAAACAAAAATAAGAACATAAAAGTTAACTAAGTAAAGGAAAGGAAATGAAAGGCATAAACTTGATATTAATGAAAGCAAAGCATAAACATTACAAAAAATACAAAGAGAGAAAGGAAGAGCATGATCTTGATCTGGAAACCAAGATGCCTAAATGCATGGCAAATGCCTCCTTTTATAGGCCAAAATTGGGAACTATTGATTTGATGACTAATTGATAAGTGGGTGGCCAACTTTTGACTTGGTGACAATCCTTATCTTCTCTTGTCTGCCCAAAACGTCATTGATAACGTCAAAACTGGAGCCAGGTGCAAACATGAAAGTTGTAGGCAATTGTCTCAGCTTTCTTGTGTAAAACATTCAGCTCATTTGGACTTCTAGAACTCCAGATATGGCCAAAATACCGAACAGTGCTCGGGCTGGAAGACAGATTCGGGCTTCTTTGTTGTTACTACAATTTGGACTTGATAATGGCCTTTTTAGATCTTAGGCTCCATATGAAAGTTGTAGGCCTATGTCTTACCTTTCCATCCATATAAATTGGACCTAAATCTGAGATCTGTAGCTCCAGATATGACCCAATTACCGAACAGTGTTCCGGTTTGGATTGCACCGACATCTCTTCTCTAAGTTTGACCATCTCTTTATCCTTGCAATTTAAGTTCTTCAAGTCATCAATCAATCCTTTCATTTATTTGATAGGCCTGCATTAAAAATAGACATTTACCACAAATTAAAGGTATCTTATATTATTAGATACATTATTATAAAACATATTTTAGTTAAGGAGTTATTGATACTTCAAGTGCAAAATGATGATATAAAACCATGATAAAAATGCACTTTTAAGTACTAATCATACCCCCCAACCAGCTTATTACTAGTCCCTAGTAATCAAAGCGTTAAAACAATTTGTAAATTTCACAAAGCAAGGTATTCATCATTTAACTTCCATTAATCTATCCAGATAAACAAACTCTCATTAAATTTATATATCTGCTCAATACCACTTAACAAGATATTAATAAACCTTTCTTTTGTGCTCAATGTATCAACACATAATTATGGGGCTTTTCTTGGAAGAAAACAAAATTTTTGTTCTAATGTTTAAGGTTAACTTCCTTGGGTTGGGATTACTATTTTTGTCTCTTTTTTTTTTTTAACTCTATATACATATACTTTAAAAACATCATGCATCTTTAACCCATGTAACGAGCTTTCAGCTAATGACTCCCAGACCAGTTGGTCTTAGGGCATTAGGTGTTAAGACACCCCTACGAGCTTAGTAACTCGGGTCGCAGATACTGATATGTAGATAGTGCAATGTTTGATTCCCTTAAGCTTTTCTCCTCAACCCATGTAACAAGCGTTGGGCCAATAGCTCCCAAGTCAGTTGACTTTAGGGTATTAGGTGTTAAAACACCCCTTCGGGCTTAACTGCTTAGGTTAGGGAGGCTACGAAATCAAACTTATCTACATTTTTATTATCATCATTTTGTTTTTTTTTTCTTTTTTTTTCATGTTTTTCTTTTTTTTTTAATTATATACAATCCCTTTCCCTTAGTTGTTACCTTTAACAAAAGAACATAAATAATGTAATAATCCAATATGCAACCCACAATCATATGTTAAAGTGTGTGTGTGTAAATTAAGGTTTAAAAATACATGTTAAATAAGTATATGAGCAGAATTAAGTGGTAACAATACGAGAGTTTGTAAACCTGAATATTTCAGGAAGTATTATAATAGACCTTGTTAAGAATGGTTACTAAGATGCGTCTCAAGAGTCACTTTAACAAAAGAACTCCTTTACTCTGCCATCCTAGTAACAACAATTATGCACATGCTTTATGAAATGAAAAACAATTTTTTTTTTATCAACTACTACCCTCTCCCCCCAACCAAAACGAGACATTGTCCTCAATGTTCTAAGGTAGAAAGATAGAGTATAAAAGATATCACCTGAAATAACGAACACTGACAAAACCTGAAACACACTGAAACAAAAATAAGAAATAACAAAACATAATAAAACCAAAAGACACAAAAATTCACAAATGAAGGCTCAAATCCAATCTAAGCTTTTTACGGCTTTCCTTAGATGACCAATTTATGCGACTCATGGAAGGATCAATCACAGGAATGAAAGATTGTAGTTGGTCAATCAATTGTTCAGCAGTAGAAGCAGAGATTATGATTTGTCGTGCAGAAGATGTTAGAAATTCCTGTTCCACAGCATGATCAAGAAAAGACAACAACTTATCATAATAACCATTAACATTTAACAAACCAATGGGTTTATGGTGAATGTGCAATTGAGCCCAAGAGGAAATATGAAAGATCTCTTCCAATGTGCCTAGACCACCTGGTAAAGCAATGAAAGCATCAGCATGGTTAAACATTGCATTCATTCGAGCCGACATTGTGGAGACCTGAAGTTCCTCTCCAATTGTTTTTCCAATAATGTCCCCTTGTGCCAAAGCTTCAGGGACGACCCCCAAAACTTGACTACCTCCTAAAAATGCAGCTATTGACACACCTCCCATTAACCCAAGACTGCCTCCCCCATACACTAAATGAATCTTTCTCTCAGCTAGCACCTGACCAAGATGATTTGCTGATTCTAAAAACTCCTTTTCTTTCCCAGGACTAGATCCACCAAAAACACAAATATTTCTTATATGATGACCTGAGGAACTTGCCATTTCTACACACTTCTATAGTTTTTGAATGTATGGGTTGAGTAGAAATGAAAGGAAGGAAGAGAGGGTTTTATAGATGAGAAATTAGAAAGGCAATCATAACACCTATATGTAGGCCAGCTGGAGTCTCACACTCTCTCTCTCTCTTTTTATTTATTTATTTATTTACTTTTGAAAAAAAAAACATGTGTATGTACAGGTAGTTATGATTGTGGCTCACATCTTCCCTTGGTTTTACGTCCAAGAACGGCTTAAACGCCCTCTATGGGTCGGGGATAGGCTTCCCATCCAGTTTTCTTAAAAACTGGCAAACAGGGTCTTTTTTAGTCAGATTCCCAAGACTAAGTCGATCATGTTCTTTATGAAATAGTGGCCATAAATCATGAATTGCACGATGCACATCTCCACTAGGATGCGTCTCAAGAGTCAATAGAAGATTATCTAATGACTCCTTACTCAGGCCATCCTTAATGAATTGTATTTTATCTTCACGGTTTATAGATACCATTCCTAAAGAACGACATTGTGTATTACAAGTCCATCTAGCACATCGATGACAGACATCCAGTCGTTTTGCACGACGCTTCTTTGCAAAAGTGCTTTTACCTGTTCCAGGCATGTGTGAAATGAAGTTAGAAGACTCACCTGATAATCGGACCTTTGCTTCAATCAACCAACGAATATCTTCAGGAATTCCATGATTCATTAACAATCTCAATCTTGCACATCTAGCACGGTAAATTTTTGTAATCACATTCTGAGGCAGAGCGGGAAAATACTTTTTCAATTTTTCAAGATTAGTGTCCATTTTCAAATGAGAATTGGAAGAGAGATTCAAAGAATTGCACAGATATATACACAGATATCAGTAATTATGGGAAACTGAAAGAACCGACTTAAGTCACGGAGTACCGTTATCCGCCATTTGACCGGGGTGAGAAAAACTAGCAAAAATCACTCAAAAAGAAACACAAAAACAATGTGAGAAAAAAAAAATTAACCTTTATCTACAAGATCAGTCCAACCAGTTGATTCATTTTCACTAGGAAAATTATCAAAGTAAGCTTTCAAACGATGTCCATTTTCATTAAAATCATTGTCATTCATTGAATTCTCAATATCACAGGCCCCATAAGGATTGCTCCATCTTGGTCTTAGCTCTCTAGGGAATGCATAGAGTTGAGAATTATAAAACAAAACTTTTTGACCTGTATCAATCTTTTGACAATTTTCACAAGTTTTGCAGAATGCATGCGTGTCCTTGAACATGGTGGGCCAATAAAATCCATTTTGAAAGATTTTTGCAATTGTCTTTTTTGACGAGAAATAACTTCCACATGCTTCAGAATGACAAAGTTTAATGACACTACTTACCTCATTGTCGGGAATGAATCTTTGAAATATTTGATCAGGACAATATTTGAATAAGGTAGGGTCATCACAATAAAAATTCTTCACTTCGTTCAAAAACTTTTCTTTGTCTTGGGTACCCCAATCAGCTGGCAAATCTCCTAAAGAAAGAAAATTGATATTTTTATCATACCAAGGCATTGGACTAAGAGAAAGTAAGGATTCGTTAGGAAAGTAATCATCGATTGGTGTGATGTCAGATGTTGAATCTGTTGTCACTATTGACAAAAGATTCACATCAACCTTTTCAGTGCATTTTTCATCCGTGATTTTTTCCTCAGAATAAATCATTTGCAAATCTTCAGATTCATCCAATTCATTTTTACTTAAAGTAGATTCAAGTTGATCATAAACTAATTCCTCAATATGATCTACTTCTTGTAAATCATTATCATCTCCAGGTTGCTTGCAAATGTTGAAAATATTCATCTCCAATGTCATGTTTCCAAATGATAGCTTCATCAGTCCATTCCTACAATTAATCAATGCGTTAGAGGTTGCAAGAAACGGACGTCCTAAAATAACAGGAAATGAATTACATGCTTCAACAGGTTCTGTGTCCAAGACAATAAAATCCACAGGATAAATGAATTTATCGACTTGTACTAACACATCTTCAATTATTCCTCTAGGCACTTTTACAGATCTATCGGCAAGTAAAAGAGATATAGAAGTTTGTTTTAACTCACTTAGATTGAGACTTTGAAAAACTGAATATGGAAGTAAATTCACACTAGCACCAAGATCAAGTAAGGCTCTTTCAATTTTATGTTCTCCAATAAAGCAAGAAATTGTAGGACAACCAGGGTCTTTATATTTCAAAGCATTATTGTTTTGAAGAATAACACTTACTTGTTCGGCTAGAAAGGCTTTCTTTTTCACATTCAGTTTCCTCTTCACAGTGCATAGATCTTTCAAAAATTTAGCATAGGAAGGAACCTGTTTAATAGCATCCAACAATGGTATATTGATCCTTACCTGTTTGAAAATTTCAAAGATTTCAGAGTTGTGATTGACTTTCCTTTGTTTGGTCATGGCTTGAGGAAATGGAAGTGCTGGTGGTGAATCAGTCGTTTCTTTGCAATTTTCAGATTCATCCCCTTCCTTACCCTCAGAGATTGACTCATCATCTTTCTCATAAGGTTCAAGAGAGGGTTTTTCAATAACCTTACCACTGCGCAGAGTAGTGACTGATTTGACTTGATCCATATGTTGGCTTCCGGAACTACTTGCATTTGCATTGTATTGCCCTTTGGGATTTTGTTGTGGTTGAGATGGAAACTTACCTTTCTCTTGGAAACTGAGAGCAGTTGTTAATTTTGCAAGAGTATCTTTAAAATCTGTCATGTTTTGAGCAAGTTGAATATTGATTGTCTCTTGCTTTTCAATGAATGCATGCAATGTTTCCTCAAGATTTCTTCTAGGAGGTGGAGCATAAGGAGGTGCATATCCATGAGAATTTTGGAAATTATGGTGTGCTTGAAATGGTGGTTGTGAAGTTTGTGCATTGTTGTTCTCACTCTTCCAATTGTAATTTGGGTGATTTCTCCAACCAGGGTTGTATGTTTGGGAGTATGGGTTATGGTTAGGCCTTTGGAAACTGTTTAAAGCATGGGCTTGCTCATGGAGACATTCCTTAAAAGAAGGCAAGGTTGGACAATCGTTGGTTGAGTGTTCATTTGTTTCACAGATTTGACACACAATGTTTTCAACAGATTTTAATTGACCACTCTTTTTTAATTCTAGTGCCTCGACTTTTCTAGCTAAAGATGCAAATTTAGCTTGAAGGTCATGATCTTCCCTAAGGTTGTACATACCTCCACTAGATGTATGAGGTTGAGTTTTACTCGGTGCCTCATAAGTACCCGCGGTGTCCCAATTTTGAGCATTTTCAGCTAACAAGTCTAAGTACTCCATTGCTTCATCAGGGTCTTTATCTTCAAAAGTTCCATTGCACATCAATTCAACCATTTGCCTATCTTTAGGTGTTAACCCTTCATAGAAATGTGAAACCAATCTCCATGTTTCAAAACCATGATGAGGGCAAGTACTAAGCAAGTCTCGATACCTATCCCAACATTTGTAAAATGTTTCTCCTGGTTTTTGAGTGAAAGTGGTGATTTGTCTCTTGAAAGAGTTTGTTCTATGAGATGGGAAAAACTTCTTTAAAAATTGTTGTTGCATTTCATCCCAAGCACGAATGGATCCTGGTCTTAAATTTTGTAGCCATGTTTTAGCTTTATCTTTTAATGAAAAAGGAAAAAGCTTTAATCTGATGGTGTTTATGCTACAATTTAAGTTATTATATGTGTTGCACACCTCCTCAAATTCCCTTAAATGCAAGTATGGATTTTCCAATTCTAAGCCATGAAAAGAAGGTAAAAGTTGAATAATGCCTGGTTTAAAATTAAAATGAGATGCATCGGGAGGAAAAACTATGCATGATGGTGCACTTGTTCTTGTGGGATTCATGTGGTCTCTAAGTGTTCTAGCACGGTTATTCTCATTATTCTCATTATGAAGTGATTGATTATCTTCTTCAGCCATATTTTCTGAAAATGATGAGGATACCCTACAAAGTCTACCACTTGATGTGCGTGACCACACTCTCATGCACGTGTAGGAATAAAATAAAAGGAAGAAGAAAACAAAAGAAGAAGAAACAAGAGAAAAGAAACAAAGTTATATACAAGAAAAGTGAAAAGAGAAAATAAAATAAATATTATAATTTATACAAGGACTTACCTCCCCGGCAACGGCGCTAAAAACTTGACACGACTAAAAGATTGATGTCTTCTCCCAAGTGCAGGAGTGTCGAAGTAATAAATAACCCGGCAAGACCGGGGTCGAACCACAGGGAGGTTAATTGTACAAATTATAAACAACAATTATAAAAAACGATAATAGTAATAACGATAACAATAATAATAATAATAATAATAATAATAATAATAATAATAATAATAATAATAATAATAATAATAATAATAGTAGTAGTAGTAGTAGTAGTAGTAATAATAATAATAATAATAATAAAGAAAGAGAAGAAGAAGAAGATGATGATGATGAGAACTTAGAGATGAAATATTAATGTAAGGATTAAACAATAATAATAACAAATGTCAAGGTTAGAGGTTCCACTAATGGTATATCAAACAAGTATAGTATAAACTCTTATTATTGAATTGGAAACCACACACAAAGGAGGTTCCAATCAGATTATATATTGTTAACATGATTACATTAGTCATCTTATTCAATTAATGCTAATACTTGTAAATCTCGTCAAGCATTCATGATTATAACTTATGTTAACAACAAATCAAGTTCCTTTCATAGCTCAGGTGTCGGTTATACCATACATTATGGGCTATGAAAGTGCCAAGCATTTGTTGTACCAAGTGTTATACAACATAAATCAAGATTAGTCATTTAACAAGCAAAGTATTAAAGAGTGAACAAGATAACAAATATAAAACATGTTAGTATCAAACATTAAGGTCCATATTAAGTTTACACTATACTTATTCTTCCACCATTAGTGTAACCTTTTCACCTTGACATAATTAACTTAGCTAGACATAATGAAAGAAAGGAAAACAAATAAACAAAAATAAGAACATAAAAGTTAACTAAGTAAAGGAAAGGAAATGAAAGGCATAAACTTGATATTAATGAAAGCAAAGCATAAACATTACAAAAAATACAAAGAGAGAAAGGAAGAGCATGATCTTGATCTGGAAACCAAGATGCCTAAATGCATGGCAAATGCCTCCTTTTATAGGCCAAAATTGGGAACTATTGATTTGATGACTAATTGATAAGTGGGTGGCCAACTTTTGACTTGGTGACAATCCTTATCTTCTCTTGTCTGCCCAAAACGTCATTGATAACGTCAAAACTGGAGCCAGGTGCAAACATGAAAGTTGTAGGCAATTGTCTCAGCTTTCTTGTGTAAAACATTCAGCTCATTTGGACTTCTAGAACTCCAGATATGGCCAAAATACCGAACAGTGCTCGGGCTGGAAGACAGATTCGGGCTTCTTTGTTGTTACTACAATTTGGACTTGATAATGGCCTTTTTAGATCTTGGGCTCCATATGAAAGTTGTAGGCCTATGTCTTACCTTTCCATCCATATAAATTGGACCTAAATCTGAGATCTGTAGCTCCAGATATGACCCAATTACCGAACAGTGTTCCGGTTTGGATTGCACCGACATCTCTTCTCTAAGTTTGACCATCTCTTTATCCTTGCAATTTAAGTTCTTCAAGTCATCAATCAATCCTTTCATTTATTTGATAGGCCTGCATTAAAAATAGACATTTACCACAAATTAAAGGTATCTTATATTATTAGATACATTATTATAAAACATATTTTAGTTAAGGAGTTATTGATACTTCAAGTGCAAAATGATGATATAAAACCATGATAAAAATGCACTTTTAAGTACTAATCAGTTACCGGCCCAGATAGGATGGTATATTGTGATGGGTTACCGACCCAGATGGTCACATTGTAATGGGTCACCTGCCCAGATGGTATATTGTAATGGGTTACCAACTCAGATGGTCACATTGTAATGGGTCACCTGCCCAGATGGTATATTGTAATGGGTTACCTACCCAGATGGTCACATTGTAATGGGTCACCTGCCCAGTTGGTATATTGGTATATTGTAATGGGTTACCGACCTAGATGGTCACATTGTAATGGGTCACCTGCCCAGTTGGTATATTGGTATATTGTAATGGGTTACCGACCTAGATGGTCACATTGTAATGGGTCACCTGCCCAGTTGGTATATTGTAATGGGTTACCAACCCAGATGGTCACATTGTAATGGGTCACCTGCCCAGATGGTATATTATAATGGGTTACCGACCCAGTTGAAAAATACAAGGATTTTTTATAAGACATGATAGGGTTCGAAGGCGCATTGTTCAATAGATGGAAGCTTGGAGGAAATGAGGGCTCGAAGGCGTACTTAAAATAAGGTAGGATAGGAAATGCACTATCTTTGATGGTCGAGGGCTCGAAGGCACACTCGAATGGAGGTAGGATAGGAAATGCACTATCTTTGATGGTCGAGAGCTCGAAGACGCTTTCGAAAAGAAATAAAACAAGGGCTTGAAGGCACGCTCGAATGGAGGTAGGATAGGAAATGCAGTACCTTTGATGGTCGAGGGCTCGAAGACGCTTTCGAAAAGAAATAAGACAAGGGCTTGAAGGCACGCTCGAATGGAGGTAGGATAGGAAATGTAGTACCTTTGATGGTCGAGGGCTCGAAGACGCTTTCGAAAAGAAATAAGACAAGGGCTCGAAGGCACGCTCAAATGGAGGTAGGATAGGAAATGCACTACCTTTGATGGTCGAGGGCTCGAAGGCACGCTCAAATGGAGGTAGGATAGGAAATGCACCACCTCAGGAGTGGAAAATGAAAGGTAGTGGAAAAATAGAGAGATTTTTCTAGTGGCCTAATTCTCATGGGTGGCCTGCCCAGGTTGAAAAATTCTCAAAAGTGAAAATTTTTCAAAAGTAATTTCAATGCTTGCCATTTCAAGTTGGCCTTCCGCTTGATGGATTTCGTTAGAATTTTCTCTAATAAAAATTTACAAAACTCATTGTCCAAGGTCTCAAAGTTTAAATGATATGCATGCATCTTTACCTGATTTGAAATATAGGCCCCCATTTCTTCTTAATCTTCTTGTTGCTTGGTTGGTGAGATCTTGTTATCTGATTTGAGTCATCTTTGTCGTTTAGCTTTCTAGCCCACTTGAGTTGGCTCATATAAGTCTATTTCCAAATTTAATTGTATAACTCAGCATTTGTGGTGCCCATCGTGACCCACTTGCTTGCTAAAGATTTTCTGATTCGTCAAATAATTTAAGAGGATCACTCATTACTCCTCGTTTCACTGCTAGAAACATTCGGTGTCACTTGCTGAAAGGATCAAGCTGTCTTTTGTAAACCAAAATGCCCCCTTGTCTGGTTAAAGGAAATTACCATCTTCTTTTCTAGAATTTTTCCTTTTAAACACAATGTTGCCCCCTTGTATTGGTTATTGCCTCTAAATGTGCTCTCTTAGTGATTTGGACAAATAATGGTTCTAAGAGGTCATTCTCTCATATCTATCCTTTTTTCTGTTTGGTGAAGGAATATGGGTCTAGAATGAATCTTGAAATCTTGATCTTGCATTTTGAAAACAAAAAATTATTTCGATGTGAGTCTAAAACAATTTGCTTTTGAAATCTTGCAACTCCTTGGTTATTTTTCTTTCTTGGAAAAGAGATTATTTGTTCTTGTGTTTGGCAATGAGGTCTTCGGTGAAAATATGTCATGATATTATGACCTTTTGCTTTTATAAGTTTTCAGAGTGGAGGGCTCGAGAAAAAGCTCAAGGTTTTGTATGAGAAGAATTTGTCTCTTTTTGCACATTTATTTTTATCAGCATGAATAATAATGAATAGTTTATTCTTGATGTCATGAATCTTATGAAAAAGTATTCTTTGCATTTTGAGAGCATTGTTTATTGTTCTAGGTTGCTTGCTTGCTTGATTAGAAAGGACTTCTATAGGCACGTAACGTAGGCTGTGGTTTTTGGCTATGAAAGAAAAGGATTCATAAGGCTCAAAGAGTGTTTCAGGGTTTCAAAGACTGAGAATCACTATTAACAATTTGACTATTGATGTCATTCATATTTTCTTTTGCCGCTCTTCTTTGATTTGTTGCTTTTTTTTTTCATTGCTTTGCTTATAGAGCATACTCACTTTATCTTAGTTATCACTTTTTCTTGTGATTTGGGCATGCCCCCTAGCATTTGAGTTTCTTGAGCTTTTTTGACTTTTGGCTTTCTCACAGCTTTATCATCTTTCTTGATAATTGAAATTTCACTTGCCCCCAGTATGGGGTGTGATCCTAGTCGGGATTTTTTTCTATGAAAGAAAAAATTGTTCAGGCTCAAAAAAGGTTTGCAAGGGATGTATTTATTTTAGAACGTGAAAGGAAATAACAAAGATGGCCTTTCCTCATTTCAAGCGCAAGCAGCTATAATCAATAAACTTTGCCCTCGTATAGTATGATGGTTTATTCTTTGCAAAGATGCATTTCATGAGTTATAAGCAACAAGTTCACTACATACCATTATTCATACATTAAAAAAAACATGATTCAAGAGTAATGGGGGTAAAGGTGTTTATTCATTTCTTCTTCTTCTTTTTGGTTTTTTTTTTATTTAGTCACCTCAATGATGGAGTTGTTTGATTCACTTGTCATTCTACAAGTAGAATGTCAAAAATATCATTTTTTGAATAAACATCAAATTACTTTTGAAATCAAAATGCTAGATCAATTTTTCAAAACTCCAATAAGGAAACTGATTTTGATAAGAGAGATGAATTGCATCTATGAGATCTTGCAAGGCTTCAAAGATGTGTTTGTGAGTTTTTACAAGAAAACTCTCTCAAGAAAATGAATAATGCTTGGTCGTAAACATGATTGAATGACAAACTCATCATTTCATTGAAACTTTGGAAAAGAAGTTTAACAACAAAGAATTTATGCCAACATCTTGGGCTATGAACACTGACATGATAACATATAAAAGGGCTAAACATTTAGTGATCATTGATTGGAATTTCTAGAATTTTTCAATCGTTCATTCTCCTTGACAAAGGCATCTTTTCAATAGTCAATTGAAGTCATTTGTAGATCATTCTTGACCTAATATCACCATAGCTTTATCTTCAAGATAATTAATTTCTGGAAGTTGGTGTGAGGCAATTAACTATAGGAATGATAAGTATCTTGGCAACCACCTTCAGTGAACCTGTTCTTCTCACTCAGGTTAGCAATCTTACCAAATTCCATGGCTTGTTTAATCCTCTCAGCTATAACAACCAGGTCAGTGAAATGTTGTGCAGAGCTTCTAACCAAGTATTCAAAGTACAGAGCTTTAAAGTTGTTGGAAAATAAACTAATCATCTCTTTTTCCAACATAAGAGGGTTAACTTGTACAACTACCTCCCTTCATCTTCGGGTGTATTCCCTTATAGACTCCTTATTGTCCTTCTCCATAGATTGCAAGCTTAACCGATCAGGGCCACGTCTATATTGAACTTCTATTGCCTCATTAAGGCATCAACTAAATCCTTCCATCTTTTGACCTTAGTATTATCCAACCACATACACCAAGTGAGGGCAATGTTACTCAAATTATCTTGAAAGAAGTGAATCAACAATTTCTCGTCATAGCCTACCTCATCTATTTTGTTGCAGTATGCCTTGAGATGAGTTACAAGGCATTGAGTTCATGTATATTTGATGAATTCTGGCACCCTAAACTTCCTAGGAATGACTGCGTTAGGTACCAAACACATCTCAGCAGCTTTTATGCGGTCATGTAGGCTAGTTCCCTCAAATGCCCTCAGCTTTTGTTCCAGGACAGCCCATTTATCCAGGCCATCTTATTTTACTATCTTGTTCTTTTGAGATTCCTTTATTGTAAGGTCAATGGTAGATGACATTCTAATGGGATATGCTGGTTGAGCAAATTGGGAATACATAGCCTGTTGAGACACCTCATTTGCCCCCCGATTCTGTGGATTTCCGAGCATAGGTTTAGGCTGAGCTGTAGATTTTGCTTCTTCTGGTTTAGATCTTAAGGCCTATTCAAGTAGGCTAGTAAGCTTTGTGACTTCTTCTCTAAGACTTTCCATCTCTTTTCGGTGTTAGTCTTCCAACTAGGCTTTTTCTTCGTTTTCCATTTGTTTTTTTTTTTTGCAATCAAGTGTAATAACCGTGTTTCGATGGGGGACCTATATTTCACCTGGAGTGCAATATTATGACAGGTCATAATTGTATGTTCAAACATGCATGAAGATGAATACAACATATTGGGTATGGATTTGCCTTTTGGGGGGTGACATAATGATCGCTATTTTTTTAAATATATGGTCAGATTTGAATCCGATATTCATTGCAATGCCGAGAGGAGATCTGTTTAGCTTTTTGTCATCTGAGCTTTCAGCCACATTCTTGGTGTCTTTCACTAAACATCTAATATCTTTAAGTAACGGTATTTCATCGACATCCAGTCTAAAGCAGTCTCCCTCGGTCATTTGCAAGAATTCAGACTAGAGTCCATGCTCAACAATTGTTGTCTTAAGAACAGCGGTTATTATATCACCCAAAAAGCCTTGTAATAATGATGCTTACATGTTTAAGCTTTATCTCAGTAAAGTTATGCAGGGATCAACCTAAAGGATAAGTTTTAATCATTAAATGTTTTAGGTTAATTTTGCTATCTAGTCTCAAAGGTCTTTCGCATGCTCAGTGATTGCCCTCAAAAGGTTGATATGAGGTTTACAAGCAGTGTGAAGATAGAGGCCCTGAGTAATATCAGTTTGGCATATCAACCACTATCGAGCAAACAATCATGCAAGAGTTGGATAGTTTCACGAGCCTTACCCAGGCTAAAGCCATTGGGGTGCCGTTACTCCTCCACTTATCTTAAAGTTGATACCACATGTAAAAAATGAGATAAGTGATGCATGAAGACCTTAGATTCATATCCAATATATGTGCATGATAAACATGAATAACTATGCATGATAAAACAATAAAAAAGAGCAAAAACAAATAAAACATGATAAACTCAACATAACCACAACAAGGAAGAAAAAACGGTACGACAAAAACTGTTTAGCAATAAAAAAAGACAAATGGAAAAGCTTAGTCCTAAAGTCCCCAGTGGAGTCGCCATTCTGTCGCACCCGACATCGCAGCGGCCTTAAAAATATAATTCATGGAATGGAAAGAACGAATTTCTGGCATCCTATTCTTAAATGGTGAATGATCTTTGTTTAAGGAGTCGCCACCTAGTATTATGATTACTAGGAACCCTAACTGGTCAACAGAGATTCTATGGTTCGAGACTGATTACACAAAAAGGAAAGATATTATCACCCCTTTTAGCGTCCTGCCTAAGGCAGGCTGCATTGCTGACTTTGTCAATAATTGCTAATGTTTTGTTGGTTTATGCTACGGTGGTTTTGCATGTAATATTCCTGACTCTGGCGTCAGTGAATACTTAACTACAGATATTTCCAACTCTGGCGTTGGTAAATATCACGTAGCTATAAAAACAAAATAAATTTAAATCAGTTAGTTTTTTTATTCCTGACTCTGGCGTCAGTGAATAAACAAATCAAATAAATTTATTTTTATGCATCACACAAAAAATAAAATAAATTTAAATCAGTATTTTTATTCCCGACTCTGGTGTCAGTGAACAAATAAATAAAAATAAATTTATTTTTTATGCATGCACATATTTTTTATTTTTTATTTTTTCTAGCTAAGTAAAATAAAATAAATAAAAATAATATAAATTTAAACCGGTATTTTTATTCCTGACTCTGGTGTCAGTGAATAAACCAATAAATTTACATTATTTTTTATTTGTGCATACAGATTTTTTTAATTTTTAATTTTTTTCTATCTTTTTTATTTTATTTTTTTCTATTTTTTTTAATTTTTATATATTTTGGGCTGGGCCGAACCCAAATGGAATGGGCTAGGCCCAGCCAGCCCGGCCTGGTCACTGGCCCGAGCCAGTGACCTGGCTGGCTGAGGCACGCATGCGTGAATTATTCACGCATGTCGTGCACAGTGGGAAGGCAATTAAAATTAACTTCTCACTGTGCTTATGGAACTAAAATGAAAGGGAGCGAGAAGCTTACCTGGACGCGTAGGAACGAAGACGACGAGGAAGGCGTGGTGGCTGGATGTTCTCTTCCTTTTTTATTTTTTTTGGTTTGTGTCCTTCCTCCTCCTATTCGTTCGTCTCCTCTCTGCTTCTGTTTTCTTTAGAAACGAAGGAACGAAGATGATGATGATGCCGGTTCTCCCCGATGGTTTTGGTTCTGGGTCCTTCTTCTTTTCTGTTATCTTTCCGTTTTCTTGCCTTCTTGTTGCTGCCTCTGGTTCTGGGTTTTTTTCTGGGTTCTGTATGCGTTTTTTTTTTTGTGAATTGCTCCGTTTTTGGGTTGATTTTTGCGTTCTCGACTCTGTATTTTTGGGTTGATTTTTTTCTGTTTTGCTCTAGTTTCCTCCGTTTTTTAGTTTTTTTCTCCCCCCCTAGTGCTCTGGTTTTCGGCTTCCTTTTATAGAGACTTCGGATTGCCTCTAAACAGTCCTGCCTTCGCAGGACTGTCATCTTCCCTGGACGAGATTACAGGCGAGAGGCGTGGTCCACGATTGGATCGAACCCGTTGCAGATTTTCAGCCGATTGAACCGGGTTGGAGAAGACGAGCACGGCTGTTCCACTAGCAACGACAGCGTTTTGGCTGGAAACGGAAGTTTTTAATTTGATCCCTGGGCTTTGGAAATTCGGCAATTGGACCCCTAATCACTTAAACTTTCTTTTAATTTTTTCCCTTTATGAGTTAATTTCAATTAGATCCCTAAATTGGTATGTTGTTTACACAACAACCCTGAATTTCCAAACCATTCAATTTAGTCCTTGGACTTTAATTTTCTAGCAATTTTCTCTTAATAACCTCCAAACTTTGGTATTTCTTCAATTAAACCTCTGTTTTTTTTAATTAATTAAATTAAAGTTTAATTAAGTCCTCAAACTCATTAATTCCTTGATTAATTAACTTAATCCCAATCTCAATTAATTCTCAAAATTTATTAATTCTTCAATTAAACTCTTGATTTAATTAATTAAACTAGTTAAGAGTTTAATTAAATATTTAAACTTTCCAATCATGTTGCCATTAACCCAAATTTTAATTCATTCTTCATTTACTTTTTTTTTAATCATTTTTTCATCAATTTTTTAGTAAATAAAAAAAAATCAAAATTCGGGTTATGACAACAATTAGACAAGAAAGAAATTTTAGAATGCTCCAAAAGTAACTATCAATACTTACTTCATAAAAGAAAGATAGATACAAAGAAGAGAGAAACTAAAAAATATGTTTTTGAGCCTAACTAAAATATTCTTATCTTTTTTAACGGGTTTGAATGTTACTTTCTCTTTAATCATTTATCTATGTCTCTTTAAAATGAACCTATGGTTTAAGTGTTGATATTTATTCCTATAGTACTATAAAAATTTTCTAGATTAGGTTTTTATACATTAGAATCACTAGCAAGTTCATTTTCAATATCAATATGGTATATATTTAACTATGACATTAGTTTCTAAAATTAAAAATCTATATTGCTTTGAGTTTTATACATAACTAATTAAAATACTTTCAAAAGCTTTAGGTTTGGACCACGAACTTAGTAAAACATTACGCACCCCTAAACTTTAAAATAATTTATATCTAGTTTTCTACCATTCCGTACTTTACGTGGAGAAACATGTAAATTTTTAGATGATACTTTATTATGAATATGACATGTAGTATGCAAATCTTCATAACACAAATAATATGTTAACTTTGCATTCAATCTTAAAATGTTAACTATTTCTATAAAGGTTTTTTTTTTATGTAAGACCATTATATTATGGTGTATAAGGTATTCTCACTTGATTAATTATTCTATTTTCCATCCTTAAGAAAATATTCATATTCTTTATCACTTTTAAGAACTTTAATCTTTTCTTTCCCAATGATTTTCTACATTTGTTTTAAATTCTTTAATTTTTTTTAAATCCTTTTTAGTTCCTTAGTTAGTAAACATGTTTAAATTAGGTATAGTATTCAATTAAGTTATAAAATATTCATTTCCATCTCTAGTTAACACAATGTTTCACTCACATATATTAAAATGTACAAACTCAAGTAACTGATAATTTTTTTCAACTACCCATCAACATTGCAACCATTCACTCCTTTTTTTTTGTTTTTGTTGAGAACTTTTATGTATATGTCTATATATTTAGCAAATAAAAGTTCTTTTTGGATTGAATTTGGATATTAGGGATTTATTTGACAAAAAAATAGGTGTTAAGAATTTGATTATGTATACTCATAAGATTCTTGAAACTGAAAGTAATAAATCAGATTATTAGTCTTTTAGTAAGAATTTATTAAGGTTAAGGGCTAAATATTGTAGCATAATTATTTGAAAGAAATACTATATTAATCATTTTTTAATTAAAAAGTTAGTGAAGTAATAGCAATATAAGGTGATATGAATCTCGTGATTGCATGATTACACAACCTATAATTAAGATTGAGATCTGATCCTAGATAGTTGAAATAGGTCTGATAGAAATATGATACAATGAAAACCTGTTTTATGACATCAACACTATTAGAATGAAGTCGGATGATGTCATGAAGCCAGTTAATCTTCAATAAATCAGATTTAGTTCGTTTAAGAAATAAAGAATGAAGAATCACTCTCACACAAGTTAAATAAAAATGTTCTGAATTCTTATTGATAAAAAAAGTTTCCATCTTTAGGCTTTACGAGGGTTTAAATACTTAAGAAAATATAACTATAATGGATCTATCATAGTGGACTGATTTGACCCACTTATAAAATTAATCCAAAAATCTTAAATTAAAAAGCTCATAACCTAATCCAAATAAGCCTTGAATCCTGGCTAAAAACAAAGTTTTAGTTAAGCTCAAATAAGTCTTAGGTTGTAGCCAACAAAATAAAATAAAGTTTATATATTAAATCCATGTTCTGCTGTGAGAAGAAAAAAAATATTACAGAATTAATTCAAGGCTTGTTTATAGCCTTCCATGCAGTTCATTAATCTTAGAAATTAAAGGAAAGACAGTCGCCCATATTATTTCCAAGTTGTTGTAGGATTTTGATTTCAAATTTGTGTGTTTTTTTTTAAGGAAAGTAATAGCTGGTATTAATTCTCTTCTTTTCCACCTCTTAAAATCCTTTTAATATTAGGAATCACAATTAAAGTTGTTAGAATAATTTTTTTGTATAATTAGAAAGCCTTGTTGTCATTTTTTTTTAAGTCAGTTTTGATTTCTCTTTTATTTTTGCTATGTTTTCTCCTCACCTCATAACCCAAATAAGATTGGATTGGCTCCTCTTGCATATAAATAAGATATAGTGATGCTCTAATAGACTCTTTAAATCCCACTTGGTGAAAATATTTAAAATCAATGTATTTAATATCTCTTTCAATATTTTTATTTTGGATCGAGTTATTAGCCAATTTAAAATATATAATGGATGTTTGCTTATGCTTCTGGGCTAATCCATACAGGGAGGAAAACTTGTGCAGATTTATAGTTGAGTTTGAGTTTCATTTTCATTTTCATTTAAAAGATTGGTGGCCTTTTCTCAATTTTTTATATTGCTTTAAATGCTAATATTTATTTAAAATATATATTTCATGAATTATATATGGCAACATCATTCAGTTTTTTTAATGAATATATTTCGTGAATTAACTCTAAAAAAATTAATCTCCTATCTCTATTGATATTTTAAACTGAAATCCAACATGCATATTTCATGAATTAACTCTAAGAAATCGACCTTGATCTTATATATTTCTGTTAATATTCCAAGTTCAAATCTTGAAATCAGCATGTAAAAGAAATTATTAAAATCTTTAGAAATATTTGCAATAAAAAAAAAACTAATTGACGTGCAAGCCGCTCTAATAAGATTTCTCATTGTAAAAAGCTTTGGCGAGTTCAAGGCTTCATGCAGAGAATTCAAGTCTAAGCGCTTACACTGAATATTTTCTGATTAATTATTTGATGGAAGTACCTAGTTGTATGCCAATAATTTTTCAACACACTTTAATCATTGTGCCCATGTAATGCATGCATCCATGCCCTTGAAAAAATAAATTAATTTATTATGCTTTCTTTATAAAGCTTTCGATTAGGTCAAGTTTGGTGATATACTTTGCAAACGAAAAGCATAAGCTTATGATTGAATATGGATATGTGAGGATATCACCTTGTCAAAATCTCCTCCTTTACTTGTAACTGATGTTAGTTCTTACCATCCGGCAAGAAAAACACTGATGGGATTTAACCAACAATTATCTGTTTGTATTCTGCTTTGCTGTTTTTTAGAATAATTTTTATATTAAAATATATTAAAATAATATATTTTTTTATTTTTTAAAATTATTTCTGTATCAAAACTATCTAAAATATAAAAAAATAATTAATTTTTAATAAAAAATTAATGTTTTTTAAAATACAGATTTGCTGACATTTCTAAACGCTACAGCTTTTCCAGAATGTTTTTTAATTAAAAATATATAAAAATAATATTTTTACACTTAAAATCAATGGAGGATGAAGAGGTAGGCAAATTGACAATGCCACACGATTTTTCAAGGGGCAGATGCCACTGGATTCCCCGGCTGTGGAGAGTAGCCAGAAAAAAAAAAAAATCTTGGAAAAGGAAGAGGATAGTGGGCATGTCGTCTCCATGAACTGGCATAAATTAGTGGGATATGAAGCTACAAAAAGTAACTCATGGCCTGCCCTAAGAAAAGTTAAGTTAGGCAATCCATGAATGATTGTCCTTCAAAGGCGATTGAGACGTACTCCAAGAAGCAGACAGAAAATCTCATTAAGAAGATTTATGTTGGAGAATGTTCTCATCATTGTATGAGAAATTTAAGTTTTTTTTTTTTAAAAAAAAAGATTAAATTTCTTTTTTTTAAAAAAAAATACTATATTTCTCTATCTATCTAAAAAAAACTAGAAGCTATTTGAAAAAAAAATTAAAAAGGTTTTTTATCTAAAAAAAATACATGAATAATCTAATTTTTTTTATTTTATATATAACTACTTTTTAGTGGTGCAAGAGATAATAGTTGTTTTTGCTATATTTAGTTAGTGTCATAAATCTAGTTTTTATTATAAATTTAATATAAAAGATTTTATTTTTAGTTAAGAATATATATATTTTTTTTATGATAACTTCAAATATGAATGATATTATATAATTATATAATTATATAATAATATAAAATATGGTTTTGATTTCTTATAAAATCTAGTTATAAGAGATTATAGTTATTTTTGCTATATTTCTATATTTAGATAGTGTCATAAATCTAGTTTTTATTATAAAACTAATATAAAATATTTTATTTTTAGATAAAAATATTTTTTATATGATAACTTCTAATATGAATGATATTATATATAAATTATGGCTTTGATTTCTTATAAAAACTTGTTATATAATTGATGTTTTTTTCGTGAAAAGATTTATCTTGGTTTTCAATAATAAACAAGTTTTGAGATTTCTTATAAAAGACTGAAAACAGTGAATGAATATATATATATATATATATATATGTTTTCTAATAACTAACGAAGACACTCTAAATAAGTCGGAGAGTTTGGGGTGGCAAAGCCTTCCAATAACATGGGCTTTTGTCAAAGTGGTGGAGCCCTTTGTCCTGTGGTCCTGTGGTTAGGTGACGGGTCGTTTTCCTTGAGAGCTTAATTGGGCCAATCAGTTTAGGCCGAAGATGCTTCCAAAATAACCCATTCAACTAAATATGACAAATCATATAGTAGTTCCGTACGGATGTTGCAATGAACATGGCCTCTCTTTTTAAAGCATGACCATGTCCAAGCACTCGCCATGGTGTGGCTAACAACCCTATAAGTGACATTTAGGTGGTATTTCCTAACTGTTTTTTTTTTTTTTTTAAATTAAATTTTTATATTTTTAAATTTTTTTAATACGTTGATTTCAAAAATAATTTTTTAAAAATTAAAAAATTATTTTAATATATTTTTAAACAAAAAATATTTTGAAATATATCCGCCACTAAACTCTCAAGCCTCCCTTTACTTTCTCTGTTAAAACTGTTCTGACTGAATTTTTTTCAAATATACATGGAGATTTAGGCCGCCTAAAGGTTTTCAATTGTTTTAATGATTTGGTCCAATTTCCAAACTTCTCTAAAATGGCCAAGCTCCTGTTGATGCATAGATATGTTGACTAATCAAAACCCAGCACGAATTATTTCCTAAAGTTTTCCATGAATTCTTGACCAGCATGCCATATCTTGCCTGTATATGTTGACTAATCAAAACCCAGCATGAGCAATTCATTTCATGCACGTATTCAATGTTCCTTCCACACATGCCCAATTGGGCACTGTCGCTCTTGTAGAATTGACAGCACATTCACGCACAACACACCTCTCTGCATGCCCAGATTTATTTTCCTTGCCCTTGAACAGGAAGCTTAATTTCTTGGCAACCAAACAGGAAAACAAATTAGTTCATGGACGGTAGGGTTGGTGGAGTGGGGTTAGCTCGGCGGTGTGAAAGGGGAGCAAAACATATTGGAAGTCTCTTTTCAGTCATCATCTTTTGTTGTTTGATGAAATATATATATTGGGAGTGTGGTTCTTCCTCGTTCGTTTGTGGCCGCCGAGACTTGAATTAAATTATTTGGGGTCCTCTTTATATATAATATATATGTATATGGATAATGACTCTTAACTGTAAGCCTCAATTATTTAGTGTTCTGTTCTTTAGAAATTTTATTTCGATGATTTTTAGTAATCGGGGCCTGGGAGTTGAGGCCTGCTTGACTCAGTATACAATATTGGTGGTGGCGATTAATTTAACTTGTAAGGCCATTCATATATTATAGACCCCATGGATGACACCCACCTAACCTATGGCTACTTGGTGGAAAATTAAAAAAAAAATGGGAGAAATTGAATTTGTATTCTTGCAATTTCCAACTTATACAACGTAATTAAGAGCATTAAAATAATAGGGTAGGGTTGATTTTTCCCTGGTAAGAAGCTCGTAATGATAGCTTTCAGGCCCATTGTTTTTCTCTTTATATTATTGTCATTCAGGATATGAACATGAGAGGAATATTATAAGAAAATAGATTTTCAAAACACCTTGAATAATGTTGAGAAATGAAGAAGAAAAATAGAAGACATTTTTTGAAATGAATTAATATTAAATTAAATGCTGTTAACATTGGTATGTAAATGGACTAAGTAATTAGTCTTAGAAATAAAAAGGACTAATTAATTCATTTCTCAGACTTAGGGAGACTAATTTACACTCATAATTTTTAATATAATGAACCTAACATTAAATCGAAACAATGCTAGAGATTTTTATCATTATGTTGTTTTAGAAGCTAATCAAAGATCAACGAACTAATCATCCCGGCCCTAAGGTGTGTTTCTATGGCAGCTTCCAAGAAAATCATGGAGGCAGCCAGCATCTTTGGCGAAGTGCCATACGAGGTAAGAGGAGGGGATCTTTAGCAGTTCTAGCATGCATGGAGTCAAAAACCGAAGAGAGACTAACTATATTAGAAGATGAAAGGTTGTTTATTTTTTTATTTTAAAAAATATTTAATTTTTTTATGTTTTCAGATATAATATTTTTTTAAAAATAAAAAAAATATTATTTTAACATATTTTTAAATAAAAAATATTTTAAAAAATAACTATAACTGCAATTTAAAACGCCCTCCAAATACAGGGATCATGATTAAAGTTTCAAACCTCTCAACATCAAGGGTCCCAAGCCCTAAGTATGTAGGTGAAGCAAGAAGAAAAGGCCTCTTAATTGCATCCAGGCTTATCTTCATCCTCCCCCATAAATAAATATGAAAAGATACAAAAATGAAAGTACGATTAGCTCAGAACAAATCCTAAATAAGATTAGCTGAATTGTGTGGCGCCAATCAAAAAGCTGTGGGTGACAAAAGTACACTACTCGCCAAACACAGTCGTTATGAGAAAATAACTGGTTCGAGGAATTCCTGTCGCCCTATATCCCTTCCCTCCTACAGTAGGCATTTGTCTTTGACACAAACAAATTTTAAGAGGGTAAGCGTTTTCAGAATCAAATATCTGATCTTAGACATGTAAGACCCCATAAAACTGTCTGGTCTTAGACATGTAAGATCCCATAAAACTGTCTGGTTTTTTCTGATTACATGGATGGTCATATGTCCAGGATAGAAACTACGCTAGTCAAGGCCGGGGAGTGGAGCAGATGCTCCATCGGTGTCCGGGAAGAAATCCACCGGAGATTGTTTATCCAGTTTGAGGTCCTCAGTCAAACGTCCATGGCTACCGTCTTGGAGAATTCCCATCCAATATATTTTATCAAGGAAATCCTAAACTTTAGCTTTGATAAAGTTCAGCTGAGATCCTCCTAATATATATATATATATATATATAGATATAGTAACCATTGCTAGAGATAATTATAATACTTTCAAGTTACAAATCATTAACTAATAAAGAAATTACTTGTTAATGGTCATGAACTAATAAATATTTACACTTATTATATCCTAAACACTATCTTATTATTTCATAACCTACACTATAATTATAATAACTAGAAATAAACACAGCAGATCCCATCTATAACATTCGTGAAGAGGATGGCAGTTGCACAAGTGGAACACACAACAACAAACAGAAACTTTTAGTGGCCTGAGCTGGGCTGAAGGTCTTTTCTTTGGCCCACATTTATCCCATCAGTTTGGGCCCAGAAGCTCAAGGTAATGCGATGATGGCCTCAATGTGGAACTAATTACTTTGTCCAGTAGAAGTTTGCAGCATAAATATTGTATTTTGGTTTGATTACTATAGGTTATGTTGAAGTCAGCTTTCATTTATTAAAATAATATCTTTCTCCGATCAAAACCTTAAATAAATCATTATACAAACCTTATATTGATTGGTCATCGTGTTTGTAAGAAATGTCATTGGAGATTGAGGTGCCGGAGGATCCAGAGCAGATAGGGGCCGACCCAGAGTCACTACAGGTGTTCAAGAGAGTAGCCAAGACTGTGTCGAGCCATGAGGCATTACCGAAGGTAGAGCAACCATGCTTCTTCCACGAACTGATGTTAGTACCTGTTATTGGGAGATCCAACGGCTGAAGAGTTGTTATATTGTCAATGGGCATCTTTGTTACGAAATTTTAAATGGTTGTGCTCAAATATAAATAAAAATAACGAGAAATAAAATATTATTTGTATTCATCAATAAAATTATTTGTACTCACCAATAAAATTTTTTTATTATTAATTACATAAAAAATTATAGTTGAAAATAAAAAATATATAAAAAAACAACATGTCATTATTACAAATAAAATTATCAATGAAATATTCATGTCGCTAATACTCATCAATGAATTTATTGATAATATTTAAACTATAACCTAACATATGATTTTATCTATATTTTTTTTCACTTCTTTTTTCTACTATAGAAAACAACTCACAACACCTTTTTAATTTTTTTTACAAACCAAGCTTTCATCATCATAAATTTGGCTACCCCAACACTTAGTATGTTAGTATCCCTGTTATGAATTTTTTTTGAAGATTTATCAAATGAAGTAAGCAAAACTATCAATTTTTTGTTGTAACCCATTTTTAAAATGTTAATTTTTTTTTGATATTTTCACGTAGTATATGTAGTTTGTTTGTATATTTTCTTATTTTATAGTTTTTTCCTATATAAATATGAATATATGGTTTGTACATGTTAGAGTTTGTTTGAGATTTTAAAAAAATCATTTTTGTTTTTCATTTAATGAGATTGAGTTTGATTTTGTAAATTAGGTATTTTATAATGAAATAAATAATGTCTTATTTAAATAATATATTTCACATCTAGTCGATTGTATTGTTAAATTAAAATTTCAGTAAATTTAGAGGAATTTAATTTTTTTAGAGAAAATAGATAATGATTAAAGGGTTCTATTAAAATAGATTGAATAAGTTAGAGTTAAATCAATGATAGCTAATTAGTTGGGTACCGATAATTTGTTTAGTTCATATTATTAATTAATTCATGTTGTCATCAATATTTTATATAGGATTCATATAAGTAATGGATTATTGTTCTTGGATGTATTGAATTTCACTTGAAGGGTTGCACAAGATGAATTATTGTAATGAGATTGAGGGTTTTATTAATTACGTACTATCTAATATAAAAAATATTAGTGGAAGTGATATTAAATGTCTATGTAAGATGTGTAAAATAAAAGGTTTATCGATCTAAATGTTATTATAAGACATCTTCTATCAAACAAGTTAATGGAAAAATATTTGTGTTAGTTTGCATATGGAGAACTATATGACACGACTAAAAGATTGATATCTTCTCCCAAGTGCAGGAGTGTCAAAGTAATAAATAACCTGGCAAGACCGGGGTCGAACCACAGAGAGGTTAATTGTACAAATTATAAATAACAACAATAGCAATAACAACAATAGTAACAATAACAATAACAATAACAATAACAATAGTAGTAGTAGTAGTAGTAGTAGTAGTAGTAGTAGTAGTAGTAAAGAAAAAGAAGGAGAAGAAGAAAAAGAAGATGAGAATTTTGAGATGGAATATTAATGTAGGGATTAAACAATGATAATAACAAATGTCAAGGTTAGAGGTTCCACTAATGGTATGTCAAACAAGTATAGTATAAACTCTTATTATTCAATTGGAAACCACACACAAAAGAGGTTCCAATCTGATTATAGATTATTAACATGATTACATTAGTTATCTTATTCGATTAATGCTAATACTTGTAAATCTCGTCAAGCATTCATGATTATAACTTATATTAACAACAAATCAAGTTCCTTTCATAGCTCAGGTGTCGGTTATACCATACAGTATGAACTATGAAAGTGCCAAGCATTTGTTGTACCAAGTGTTATACAACATAAATCAAGATTAGTCATTTAACAAGCAAAGTATTAAAGAATGAACAAGATAACAAATACAAAACATGTTAGTATCAAACATTAAAGTCCTTATTAAGTTTACACTTTACTTATTCTTACACCATTAGTGTAACCTTTTCACTTTGACATAATAAACTTAGCTAGACATAATGAAAGAAAGAAAAATAGATAAACAAAATAAGAATATAAATAAGATAAAAGTTAACTAAGTAAATGAAAGGCATAAATTTGATATTAATGAAAGCAAAGCATAAATATTACAAAAAATACAAAGAGAGAAAACAAGAGCATGATCTTGATCTGGAAACCAAGATGCTTAAATACATGGCAAATGCCTCCTTTTATAGGCCAAAATTGGAAACTATTGATTTGATGACTAATTGATAAGTGAGTGATCAACTCTTGACTTGGTGACAATCCTTATCTTTTTTTGTCTGCCCAAAACATCATTGATAACGTTAAAATTGGAGCCACTCGAAAACATGAAAGTTGTAGGAAATTGTCTCAGCTTTTTTGTGTAAAACATTAAGCTCATTTTGACTTCTAGAACTCTAAATATGGCCAAAATATTGAACAGTGCTTGGGCTGGAGGACAAATTCGGGCTTTTTTATTGTTGCAACAATTTGAACTTGAAAATGGCCTTTTTAGATCTTGGGCTCCATATAAAAGTTGTAGGTCTATGTCTTACCTTTCCATTCATATAAAGTATACCTAAATCTAAGATCTAGAGCTCCAAATATGACCCAATTACCGAACAGTGTTCCGGTTTGGATTGCACCGACATCTCTTTTCTAAGTTTGGCCATCTCTTTATCCTTTCAATTTTAGTTCTTAAATTCATCAATCAATCCTTTTATTTATGTGATAGGCCTGCATTTAAAATGAACATTTACCACAAATTAAAGGTATATTATAATATTAGATATATTATTATAAAACATGCTTTAGTTAAGGAGTTATTGATACTTCAAGTGCAAAATGATGATATAAAACCTTGATAAAAATACACTTTTAAGTATCAATCACTATATGTTTCTTACGAGACCATGGTAAAAAGAACTATTGGGTCAATTTCTAATTTTAACAAAGTGCTTGAAGTTGTAAATAATAATAGTAATCATTATATGATTATGGTTATAAATGCAATAAGAATGAATTATGATGATGCAGATGAGTGTTTAATCATAGATGAAGAACAAAATACAAATATAGCCAGGTTTTTTTATATTTTGAAAGATTTTGACAAACTATTATGAGACGTTTGTATAAATCATGGTAATTTATCAGTCATTGCATATACGTTCACTATCAAATTAGATTATGGGTTGAGTGAGGCCGGTTATGATAAAATCATTGAATGAGCAAAAAGTATTTTACCTGAAAGGAATGGGCTAAAAGATAACTTTCATACTGCTAAATCCACGATAAAACCTCTTGGTCTAGGATACCAGAAAATCAATATGTATCTAAACTTATGCATGTTGTACTATGTAGAAACTATAGATTTGACCAAGTGTAAAACTATAGACATGTTTGATATAAGCCTAGAACTAGAAAGGAAAAGACTTTTATCACACATAGAAAACTAGGATACTTATCAATCACTCTTAAACTGCAAATGTTATATATGTCTTCAAACACTACTGAGTATATGACATAGCATCATTCACATGATGCGGTGGATGAAATCATGATGCACTTTTTTTATGGAGAAGTCTAAAAGTAGTTTTATAGGATGCATCCTTAGTTTTCAATGGAAACACGGAACGTATGTGTTGGGTTATATACAAACGAATTCAATTCATTTAGGTTATTTGTTGTACCATATTCTTATTGGCCAATGATATCTATGGTTTATAACTTGTTACAGGGGATATGTATGAGATTGGAATTTTGATAAGGGAATTTTTAGTATGTATATTTTTCACTATTCATGCTTGATTTTTAAATATTCTAGATATGTTACACAAGAAAATTAGAATTTTGAATCTCTTTTTGAACTATTGACTTTGTAGGAAAATTAATATATTTTCAGATCTTAGGTTACTGAATAGGCAGAGCCCGACAGTGAAACTGAGCAATGATTCATTATGTGTTGCAAAAGAAGCTATAGAACTTAGTTCCAGATGTTCATCACCATTTTCAAATAGCTAAGATGAAGGTCTACAAAACATATGAAGGGCATATAACTCAATTTTGTTGTTTCGAAGCCCAAAAAGCGAGTTGAAAAACAAGGATTGAACCATCTTGAAATTCTAGCACTGCAAAGACTGTTTTGGTTTATGGCCTTTATCTCAACTCTCAAAGGTTCAAAAATTGCAAGATCAGTTTCGTTGGAAAGAAAATTTGATTCTCTACAATTTCTCCAGAAATAGAGATCTTTGAATTCACATGTTTTCTACCTCAAATCTGGCTTGCAATGTCTGAGTAGGAAGGAATTTAATGTAAAAAAGGAAACTTTCTGCATTACTACGGGGTAGAAAAGCCACAATATAAAAGAAGATAAGGGGATCTGAAAAGAGGGGAGTGAAGACATGTAGAAACCCTACAATATAGAAAGAAAAAGAGAGGAGGCGGCACTAAGGGGGAACAAAAAAAGAGTAGAGGCAAAACTATTGAAAACCAGGAGGACACCTATCTATTCGACGAAAATTCTCTGCTTTTGAGTGATGTTCATTGTATCAAGTTTGTTTCTTTTTAATTTAACCATGGAGTAGACTTTTATTCTGGGATTTTTTTATGTAACCTTACTATGATTATGTGAACAATTTATTCGATTGAATTATTACATTAAGATGTCGAGTATTTCATTCTATGTGTAATGCTTGCGTATGTTTAACCAACACCTGCATGATATAGAATTCAATTTGAAACTGAGAAGTGATAATTTTTTTTGCTATTGTTTGAAATACCATAAGAAATCTATAGGATAGAGATATCCTAAGAACTTTTGTAATCGTTACAGGTTTTACAGTACTTAATAAATTTCGACAAGTTTAGAACTTTCGTAGAGTATATGAAATTTATTTGTCAAAATAATTTATTGATACTGGAGAGCGATTAATATTTACATAAGGAAAACCTGATTATCAACATTAGGAGTAATTAATTTAATCGAGAAAGTTCATATAGGCATAGTTATGGTAAGTCAGAAATCCTAGAACGAGTATAATTGAATTCATTAATATTTAATCAATTGGTTGTTTGTTTTTTAGTCATTAATTTTTGTTTCATAAACTATATTATTTGATTCCTCAAATAGATCATAATTTAAAAGACTTTAGTAATTAGTAGTAATTTTTACAAATCCTCGTGGGACGATACTTTACTCATCACTTTATTATTTGTTACGATTCGTGCACTTGTGAAATTAACCAATAAGTTTTTGGTGCCGTTTCCGGGGATTTTAGATAAAATTACTAATAATATCAATATAAATTAAATTTGATCTAATTTGATTGCCTTTTGTCTTCAGCTCTTTAGGTGTGTTTTCTAGTGCATGAGAAGTAACAAAAACCAGTCGTTGCTACCTTATAATCCTGAGATTGAGAGAACTACAAGAGGATTAAAAAAGAGAACACGAGAGACTTAAAACAGTTCAGGCATCATGGTAGACAATGAAAATCCTGAGCAAGATACATGGGCATTGAGAGATTGCTCTCCCACAGGTGATAGGAATTCGTTCTGTTATTAGGAAACCAAGGATTGAGGCCAATAATTTTGAGATCAAACCAGCAATACTACAGATGATTCAAACCATAGTTTAGTTTTATGGGTTGCCAAGTGATGATCCTAACGCCCATATTGCAAGTCTCTTAGAAATTTACAACGCATTTAAGCATAATGGTGTTACTGATGATGTCATTTGCCTCAAATTGTTTCCATTTTCTTTACGAGATAAAGTGAAGAATTGGTTAAACTCCATGCCTGCAGATTCAGTTATCAGCTGGGAAGATTTAGCTCAGAAATTCCTTGCTAAATTTTTTCCACCAGCCAAGACAACAAAAATACGCATTGAGATAGCTAACTTCGCCCAACTTAAGAGTGAACCATTATATGAGACATGAGAGAAATATAAGGATTTGCTCAGGTGATGCCCTCACCATGGACTACTAAAGTGGATGCAGGTGCATAATTTTTACAATGGATTGAATGCCTCCACAAGAACACTAATTGATGCAGCTTCAGGAGGAGCTTTTATGAGTAAGTCACAGGATGATGCTTACAACTTATTAGAAGAAATGGCTATGAACAATTACCAATAGCCAAATAAAAGAAGCATACAAAAGAAGACTGTTGGGGTACACGAAATTGATGCAATCACGACATTAACAGCTCAAGTCCATTCACTAACTCAGCAATTGAAAACCACTCAACTGTCAACAAATATCATCCATACAAAGTGTGATTTTTTCCATGGAAATCACACAAGTGAAGAATGTTAGGTTGGGAACCAATTCTCTCAAGCAGAACATGCTTATTTTATGTCAAATCACAGCCAACAAAACAACCCCTACAATGCAACATATAATCCCGGTTAGAGAAATCATCCTAATTTCTCATGGAATAATCAAACTATCATGAAGAATCCAACCATGCCATCTTCAAGTGAGCACATGAAAGAGAAATCAAAAGTTAAAGAAGCTATGAAATAATTAGCAAACAACACCAGTAGATTCATGACTGAAACAAATACCAATCTATAGAACCAAGCAATTTCAATTCGAAATTTTAAGGTTTAAGTTGGTCAATTAACCAACATGCTCACGGGTAGACAATAAGAAAATCTACCAAGCACAACTGAAATTAATTCTAAGGAGCAATGCAAGGCCATAACTTTAAAAAGTGGAAAAGAAGTAGAGCAACCGCTGGAAACAAGAGTGTAGGAAGAGAAGAGGAGGAGTATGTGGCCAAACCACTTCAGAATATGAAAAAATCTAATCCTCTGCCAGAACTAACCCAATAAATAATGCAGAGAATTCCATTTCCACAATGTCTCAAGAAGAATAAACTTGATAAGTAATTTTCTAAATTTCTTGATGTATTTAAAAAATTACAGATTAACATTCCTTTTGCAGATGCTCTTGAACAAATGCCAAGCTATGTGAAATTTTTAAAAGATATCCTCTCAAACAAAAAAAAAGCTAAAGGAATATGAGAGACTGTTGCTCTTACTAAGGAATGCAGTGCTATTTTACAGAAGAAACTACCTCCTAAACTTAAGGATCCAGGATGTTTTACTATACCATGTTCCATTGGAAATTCTATATTTGAAAAAGCTTTATATGATTTAGGTGCAAGTATTAATCTCATGCCTTTATCTATTTTTAAAAAGCTTGGTTTAGGTGAAGCAAAGCCCACTACAGTAACACTGCAACTAGCTGACAGGTCATTGAAGCATCCAAGGGGAATAATTGAAGACGTACTAGTGAAAATGGGCAAGTTCATCTTTTCAGCAGACTTCATCATATTGGATATGGAGGAGGATAATGAGATTCCTATCTTACTTGGCCAGCCATTCTTGGCCACTGGAGGTGCTTTAATTGATGTGAAGAAAGGGGAGCTGCGATTAAGGGTGAATAAAGAGGAGGTGATTTTCAATGTGTTCAAAGCCTTCAAACAACCATATATGGAAAAGAGTTATTTCAGCATTCAAGTGGTAGAATCCTTAATTAATGATAAAGTCAAGCTTCCAACTGACCCGTTAGAAGCATGTCTTTTAAATAAAGTATGGTAGGAGGATGCTGAGATAGCAGAATATACATGTTGGATGGACTCTTTTAAAGCTAACTATAAAAGATACTTTGAAGATTTAGGACAACCTACACCAAAAATAAAATCAACCAGTGAACAAGAACCGGTTCTGGAATTGTAACCTCTGCCAAAACACCTTCGGTATGCATACCTTGGAGAAGCTTCCACCTATCCTGTGATAATCTCTGCAAAGCTATCCAAAATAGAGGAAGAAAAATTATTGAGGGTGTAGAGAAAACATAAGGCAACTCTCAGGTGGGTATTGACAGATATCAAAGGCATTAGTCCCTCTATTTGTATGCATAAAATTCTGTTAGATGATCCACTAATAGAACATAAAAGAAGGCTTAACCCGACCATGAAAGAGGTAGTTCGAAAAGAAGTTCTAAAATGGTTAGATGCTAGTATTATTTATCCAATCTCTGACAGCTCATGGGTGAGCCCAGTCTAAGTTGTGCCAAAGAAAGGAGGAATGACAGTGGTAAGGGATGCAGATAACAAATTGATACCTACTAGACTAGTAGTTGGAAGGAGGATTTGCATGGATTATCGAAAGCTCAACAAGGCAACACGCAAAGATCACTTCCCCCTACCATTCATTGATCAGATGCTGGACAGGTTAGCTGGGCATGAATACTATTGTTTCTTAGATGGTTATTCGGGATATAACCAAATAGCCATAGCACTTGACAACCACGAGAAGACCACTTTCACCTGCACTTATGGTACTTTTGCTTTAAGAAGAATGCCTTTTGGGCTGTGTAATGCACCAGCTACCTTTCAGAGGTGCATGATGACTATCTTTTCAGACATGGTGGAGCAGATCATTGAGGTCTTCATAGATGACTTTTTTGTACTTGGGACTTCTTTCGATGATTGCCTTGCAAAGTTGGCATTGGTTTTGGAACGCTGTAAAAAGACAAACTTGATTTTGAACTGGAAAAAATGTCACTTCATGGTAATAAAAGATATAGTATTGGGGCACCGGATTTCAGAAAAAGGAATAGAGGTAGACATAGCTAAAATTGAGGCAACAGACAAGCTTTTGCCTCCCACTACAGTCAAAGGGGTTAGGAGTTTCCTTAGTTATGCGGGATTTTATAGGAGGTTCACCAAAGACTTCTCTAAAATATCCAAACCGCTATGCAATTTGCTGCTAAAAGACACAAAGGTCCAGTTTGATGAGGAATGCAAGACAACCTTTATGTTATTGAAAGAAAGGCTTGTGACAGCTCCTATTGTAATTGCATCGGATTGGAAGAAATCATTTAAGCTGATGTGTGATGCAAATAATTATGCAATTGGAGCAGTATTGGGGTAGTGGAAAAATAATATGTTTCACACCATATATTATGTCAACTGAACACTCAATGATGCTTAGTTAAATTACACCACAACCAAGAAAGAGTTGTTTGCTGCGGTCTGTGTATTTGATAAGTTTCGGCCTTACCTAATGGGAAACAAAGTGCTAGTATATATTGATCATGCTGCAATTAGACCCTTAGTGTCTAAGAAAGATGTCAAGCCTAGACTCATCCATTGGATCCTGTTACTGCAAGAATTTGATGTAGAAATTAAAGATACAAAGGGGACTAAGATCGTGGTGGCAGATCATCTGTCAAAGCTGGAATTGACACAGCAGTTGGAGCCTAAATTCATGGTTATAAATGAATGTTTCCTGCTGAAAGACTCTTAGCAATTTCCACTAATAAATTCTTTCCTTGGTATGCAGATTATGTCAACTTTCTTGCAGGTAAAATCATACCGCCAAATTTTTCTTACTAGCAAAAGAAGAAATTTTTTTCTGAAGTCAAACACTACTTCTGGGAGGAGCCGATAATCTATTGGCGTTGTGCAGTTCAAGTCATCAGGAGGTGTGTTCCAGAAGAGGAAATGGCAAACATATTAAAGCATTGCCACACACTTGAATATAAAGGGCACTTTGGAACACAACGCACTGTAGTCAAAGTTCTGCAGTCAGGTTTTTATTGGCCCACTATGTTTAAATATGCTCATGCTTTTGTTACTGCTTGTGATAGATGTCAGCATACTGGGAATATATCTCAACAAAATGAAATGTCACTGCAGAATATCCTAGAAGTTGAATTATTTGATGTTTGGGGCATCGATTTCATGAGGCATTTTCCTTCATCATATAACAACAAATATATTCTCTTAGCAGTGGATTATATATCAAGGTGGATCAAGGCAATTGCAACGCCTACAAATGATGGCAAGGTGGTATTTAATTTTCTACAAAAGAACATCTTTACCAGATTTGGTACTCCTCGAGCCATCATCAGTGATGAAGGAACTCATTTTTGCAACAAGCAGTTTGAAGCATTGCTATCTAAGTATGAAGTCAAACATAAAAGAGCATTGGCTTATCATGCTCAGACAAATAGCCAAACAGAGGTATCAAATAAAGAGATGAAGCAAATCTTAGAGAAAATAGTGAGTAATTCTCGAAAAGATTGGGCATGAAAGCTAGATGATGCATTGTGGGCATATCAGACAACATTCAAAACACCATTAGGAATGTCTCCGTATCAATTAGTTTTTGGAAAAACATGTCATCTTTCTATTGAATTAGAGCACAAGGCATACTGGGTAATGAAACAACTAAACATGGGTCTGCAGGTTGTAGGTGAGAAAAGAATCCTGCAATTTAATAAGATGGATGAATTTCACAATGAGTCGTATGAGAATGCAAAGATATATAAGGAAAGAACCAAGGCATGGCATGAAAAACACATTGTATGCAAGGAGTTTGTTTATAATCAACAGGTATTACTTTTCAATTCATGGCTTTGCTTGTTTCCTGGTAAGCTCAAATCATGGTGGTCAGGACCATTTATAGTTGTGAAGGTATTTCTTTATAAAGCAGTAGAGGTCACTCATGATGAAAAGGGAACATTCATAGTGAATGGGCAGCGTCTGAAGCATTATAGGAATGAAGAGTTTATTGGAAAAAGGGATGATATCCCTCTCACTTCATCTTAACTAAATGGAAAACTCAAGCTAATAACTATAACTAAGTGCTGATTGGGAGGCAACCCATATAAAAAAAAAACAAAAAAAACCCTTATTTGTTTCATTGAGTTGTGCAGGGATTGATCATCCAAGCAAATAACCAGGAGCAACAACAAACTCACACCCATATAGTTGACATGAAGTATTCGTAAGCCTTTCTATTCTTTGTTTTTCCATTGAGGACAATCTGATATTTAAGTTTGGGGGAGACATTGCATGATTTGACTATAAAAGACATTGCACACTAGAACCATAAAAACAGAGGGTGAAAAGTGATATGCATTTAAGACCAACTTTGACATTTTTAGGTGCTTCATGATGTATCCATTATATTCCTTGGCTTAGAGCGGATAATATCTTATAAAGTTGGATTAAGCATGACTATTTTCTTTTGAATTATTAAAGTACACTTTTACAGCACAATCATGTGAATTGTATAGTTATGCATAAGAGATAAGTGTGATGTTCTTCCTTGTTATTACCCTCTAAGAAAAATATTAAAACAAGGAGTGATAATGAGTATGAAAGTGAATGAATAAGTATATGATGTGTATCTACTCCAATGTTTTGAGTTACTTAGTAACTAGGAGTATTCATCATAAATGTTTACTTTTATATCAAATAGTACTTTAAAATATGAATATGCAAAACATTTTAAGTTTATGACCTGTTAAGTAACCGGGTGCATTCATCACAAATGTTTGTTTTTGCATTAAAAGACAAATGATAAATTTAAAAAAATCACCCTTGTCAAAAGACAAGTAAAAGTGTGTTATTACTTTTAAAGTTAGCTACCTTGTTTATAATAATAATAATAATAATAATAATAATAATAACAATAATGGCAGAATGACGGTACACGGTTCAAGGATGCTAAACAAATGAAACACATGGATGAGTTGGAAGTTTGTACAACGGTCTACATAGAGAGTAGGAATGCTTAGTTTTTCATTATCTAATATTGTCTATGAGCTAAGTCAAAAGGTGAATGCTGCATGATGGAACCTTTTAAATGTCAAAGTTGAACTTATTATGAGCTTTTAGCACTCTAATGTCATGGTTTCCTTTTTGCTTGAGGACAAGCAACCATTCAAGTTTGGGGGTATTCGATAAGGGGATTTTTAGCATGTATATTTTTCACTATTCATGCTTGATTTTTAAATATTTTAAATATGTTACACAAGAAAATTAAAATTTTAAATCTTTTTTTGAACTATTGACCTCGTGGGAAAATTAATGTGTTTTCAGATGTTAGGTTACTGAACAGGCAGAGCCTGACAGTGAAACTAAACAATGCTTCATTATGTGCTGCAAAAGAAGCTATACAACTTAGTTTTAGATGTTCGTCACCATTTTCAAATAGTTGAGATGAAGGTCTACAAAATATATGAAGGGCATATAACTCAGTTTTGTTGTTTCGAAACCTAAAAAATGAGTTGAAAAACAAGGATTGAACCAGCCCGAAATTCTTGCACTACAAAGACTGTTTTGGTTTATGGCCTTTATCTCAACTCTCAGAAGTTCAAAAATTGCAAAATTAGTTTCGTTAGAAAGAAAATTTGATTCTCTATAATTTTCTTCATAAATAGAGATCTTTGAATTCACATGTTTTCTACCTCAAATCTGGCCCGCAATGTCTGAGTAAGAAGGAATTTAATGCAGAAAAGGAAACTTTCCTCATTACTACAGGGGTAGAAAAGCCATAATATAAAACAAGATAAGGGGATCTGAAAAGAGGGGAGTGAAGACACGTAGAAACCCTAAAACATAGAAAGAAAAAGACAGGAGGCGACACCAAGGAGGAAAAAAAAAAGAGCAGAGGCAAAACTATTGAAAACCAGGAGAACACCTATTTATTCGACGAAAATTCTCTGCTTTTGAGTGATATTCATTGTATCAAGTTTGTTTCTCTTTAATTTAACCATGGAGTAGACTTTTATTCTGGGATTTTTTATGTAACCTTACTATGATTATGTGAATAATTTCTTCAATTGAATTATTACATTAAGATGTCGAGTATTTCATTCTATGTGTAATGCTTGTGTGTGTTTGGCCAACATCTACATGATTTAGAATTCAATTTGAAACTGAGAAATGATAATTGTTTTTGTTATTATTTGAAATACCATAAGAAATCTATAAGATAGAGATATTCTAAGAACTTTTGTAATCATTACAGGTTTTACAGTACTTAATAAATTTCGACAAATTCAGAACTTTCGTAGAGTATATGAAATTTGTTGTTGAAATAAATTATTGATGCTAGAGAGAGATTAATATTTACATAAGGAAAACCTGATTATCAACATTAAGAGTAATTAATTTAATCGAGAAAGTTCATATAGACATAATTACAGTAAGTCAGAAATCCTAGAATGAGTACAATTGAATTCATTAATATTTTAATCAATTGGTTGTTTGTTCTTTAATCATTAATTTTTGTTTCATAAACTATCTTATTCGATTCCTCAAATAGATCATAATTTAAAATATTTTGGTAATTAGTAGTAATTTTTACAAATCCTTGTGGGACGATACTTTACTCGTCACTTTATTACTTGTTATGATTCATGCACTTGCGAAATTAACCAACAAATTTATATTTTTATCTATGATCATATCTGATCCTAATAGTTCTAATAGGAATATAGATAATTATCTTTGATTGTTGATTGATGAGTTGAAGCAATTATGATGTCTCAAGAAAACAGAATTTTTCATATGAATGCAGCTTTGAAGTGAACTATCAATTATTGTTTCACATATGGGATGGTTTTTTTGTTAAAACACGTATGAAAAATTAGCATGTCCATATTATATGAAAAATAACAATTCCTTACCTTAATAAATAATGGTAAAGCATTTATTTTTTATTATCACTTAATGTTTTTGTTAACTGATCATAATTTTAGAAAGAATAGAAAGGACTTTTTTGTATATAAAGTTGAAAAAGATGCTACACTGTCAGTAGTATCAGGTGAAAAATTATATGATGTGGACTTGCTGAATGAGGGCATTATGTTTGATTTTTAATTCAGTAAACAAAATTTTTCTGGTTTTGGTATGATCCATAATTGGATAAAGCAAAGTATTTTTTGGGAGTTTTCTTATTAAAAGACTAATCTCTTCTATCATAATTTAGATGTCATGTTTATTGAAAAAAAAATCATGTTTAAAAATATTCTAACATGATAATGGAAGACAAATGATAACATAAAGGTTAGAATGAATATATATTTATTATCATTGTAAAAATATAGAGTTGGTTTATGATAAGTCACTGGTCACAAAGCCTAAAACCAACTTTGCCTTGGATAAGAATACATGATTTTTTTTATAATATAGAGTTGGTTTATGATAAGTCACTGGTCACAAAGCCTAAAACCAACTTTGCCTTGGACAAGAATACATGATTTTTTTATCTACCAATGACTTAAGAGTGCATGTTTTCTTGATGGATATACTTCGAACATATCTAAATTGATGAACTTGGAGGATGACACTCATTCTACTTGCTTATTGTGATTTATTGTCAAAAGGAATATGAGATATACTCACAGAGATCAATTATTTTTTTACAGATATATGGTCTAACAAGATGCATATCTAAGACATGGAGAAGCTTGAAATGAATATCGTTCAGACAACCTATAAATTTGAGATGATATTATCTTTATCTTTCTTCAAATAAGTAGAACATCTACTTATAGATTTACCATTTGAGATGAAATTGAAGGTCTTATCTAGTATAGATGAATGTATCAATTTAAGAGGTTAGGGATTACACATACATCCTAATTAAGTTTATATTTTTTTTTAATTAAAACATTCATTTTATTTCATTTATTTGTTCAACCTAATGAAAAAAAGTTAAAAATAAGGTGAATATTGAGGTTTCGATATGTAAGGCTTATATTGTTAAAGAGATCTCAACATTTATCTCTTACTGTTTTGAACCTCACTTGAGAATAAAAATCAATCATATTCTAAAATGTAATGACGGTGGGGAAGTGCCTTCAAGTATGATTTTTTTAATATTTTCTCATCTTGCATGACATTTACAATTTATAGTGAGGAAAAGATACTTGACAGAAATCAAAGTTGGACATGGATATAATTATGTGCTACTATAATAAACAAAAATGAATTAAGACATTTTATTCAATAACTATAATATTAACATGTTGTTATTTCTAAACAATTTTTCTATTATACTCTTATAAACTGATAAATTGAAAAATTCTTCGTATACAACATTATTAATTTTTACTATCTCAAAATTCACTTCTAACTGAATCTTAATTTTTTTTAATTATAAAATAAACAAGTTGTTACATAGTTCAGAACATATGCAAGCACTACTTAATAATTCTTAACTCTTGAAATATGTAATTTCAATAAGCCTTTCTCTTTATTTGTTAATTGTTGTAATCTTATCATAGATTTATCAATTAGAAGAGAATGCTAGTGATAATTTGAATTTACTATTTTTGGATCTGAAAGAAAAGCTAAGTGTTATAATGAGTATTTAATCAAAGTATATGCCTTTTATACCAAAGAGTATGATCAAGGTAGAAAGACTTATAATAGTGAAGTTTGTGTTAAGGGATCAACTTTTAATAAGTTTAAAATTGATTATTATAACAAGATAGAATAGGTGATTGAATTGTAATATCATATCGAGATTAATAAAATATTTTTATTATAACAAGATAGAATAGGTGATTGAATTGTAATATCATATCGAGATTAATAAAATATTTTATTCCATGGTTTGTTCTAAATTAATACAAACAATTCAATCCTTCACCAATTCAACAACTCTCTCACTTGCTAAAACTCATTTTGTCTTTTTCTAGTTCCTCATGTGTGTATGTGTCATCATATCCTTATCCATTTAGAATCAATTTATTTTCAACTATTGCTTTATTTTTTTACCTAAGACAATATAAGAAAAGATGAGAGTATATCAACTAAAACCTAGACAAGGATAATGATTTCACCGACATCTATCATCATTTTGTCTTGCTTTGCAGTACTAGTAAGTGATGAGGTAGGAACAACAAGCAATAATGAAATAATGCTCTTCAATTTAAGAGAGATAACAAGTAAAGACAAGTTGATAAGCTCAGCCTTAACATTAATACCATCACCAACAAATCTAAAGTAAAGGCAAAAATATTGGGTATAAAAATAAGAGATGTGGGAATTCTCTTAGTCTACCTCAACATGTTTGGTCTCCTCCTCGTATAAACCCATGAAATCAACACTCTAATTCAATAGGCACAGGGCAATTTTTCCTAGTGGATCTGGTGTTAAAAAAAATGTGTTCGCACTAGTGTATTTTCACTAAAAAGGATGATTTTTTTGCTAATTGATGTGCATCATGGGAATGATAATCCATCTCGTAAAGGTAAATCAAATATGCAAGAGGATTCAGATGGTCCAATGACAAGAGCGAAAGCGAAACAACTATAAAGGACCTTGATGAGTCAGATTGGAATGATTGAAGCTGCATCGGAGTTAAAATTTGGCAATCAGTTTCAAAATGGTTCAAGGGTGCTTATTTGCCTACAATTAGAGCTTAAAGATGGGAAGAGCCCTTAATGGTTCTTTTGATGCTGGACTACTTGAATTTGGGTTGATAATGCAAATAAGTTAAGAAATTAATGCTGTTTACGTCAGAACAGTAGATGAATTTGAACCTGAATTTGAAGTCATCCATTGCATGTGAAAACAAGACTAATCTAGGTGGATTTCAAGTTCAGAACGTGATCTTTCCAGATTGTCCAACCATGATTGCATTGGACTTTTGTGCAAGAAGTTATAGCCATTTTAAATTCGGTCTGTTTATGTTTCAATTAAAGTCAGAAAATGTGTGCTAGTGTAATTTGTCTGGTTACTTTGTCAAAGTCCAATTTTTGGGCTTGATTTCTGTCATGTTGAATTTTCCTAAGTGTGGAGGGATGTTCCATTATAAATATGGCATCAGAATATGTAATAAACAAACTTTTGGCCAATATTTGAACTTAATTTCGAGAATTAAGGGTTATTCTTCCAAATTGATTTGTGAAGAACCCTACCTGACTTATCACTCTTCAATCACAAAGAGTGTGGCGTCAAAATCCTAGATTGATCTTTGTGGCGTCCAGATCGACTTATCAAAGTATCACTCTAGTTTATCCTCCATTTTTATTTACCTTAAAAATACTATAATCTAGCCTAAACACCAAAAGAAAGACAATACAACCAGACCCATCCTTCATCCATTTTCGTCAGATTCATTGTTGCCGATTTTTTGAATCATTCACGGCACAACATCTGGTATCAGAGAATCAGTTGCGATCTAAGGCAGGAGCCAGAAACAGAAGAAAGGCTTACTGGAATTGCGGTTGATAAACTTAATTATGGCTGGAGATAAAGAAGATTTGCCAAGAGGGTTAAGTTTAGAACAGGCACAGGTTATGGGCTTACAACGATCTCATGCTGAGATTCAGGATGAAATGACTGGAATTCGTGAACAGTTGCATACCCTTATGCAAATGATGCAAAGAAATAATTCGCAACCCCAGCAGAGGCAAGCACTTAGGGTGCCACGAAATGATTTTGTAGAAGCTGATGGAGATCCAAATGGGGATGATGAGGCCGACGACAGGGGCAGACCAAGAAGACAGAATAATAATCCTCCTAGTGGTCTCAAACTTAAGATTCCACCGTTTTGAGGAAGTAGTTCACCCGAGGAATACTTGGAATGGATTCAGAAGGTTGAAAAGGTGTTTGAATGGTATGAATATTCTGAAGAAAGGAAGTACAAGGTGGCAGCACTTGAGTTTACAGATTATGCTCTTTTATGGTGGGAAAACTTAAAGATTCAGAGGAGAAGGGATGGAGAAGAGGAGATTAGAACGTGGGCAACTATGAAAAGAGTGATGAAGAAGAGATTTGTTCCTGATTACTATAAATAAGAGTTATACATCAGACTTCAGACTTTGCGACAAGGATCTTTAAGCGTGGAAGAGTATGTGAAAGAGTTTGAGTTGCTCCAGATTCGATGTGAATTGATGGAACCCCAAGAGCAAACAATAGCTAGATTTCTTGGAGGGTTGAGGAAGGATATAACTAATGTGGTTGAATTACAACCGTACATCTTCCTTAAGGATGTTATAAAGCTTGCAAGTCGTGTAGAGAGGCAGCAAAAACGAGGAGGTGTCCGAACTAGTGTAACTACGTCAAGTACAACAAGGGACAGATCTACGCCTACACGAACATGGAGCACACCTAAACGAGATGAGAAGGTGGAGGTCAGCAAGGGGAATACCAGTTCTGATTCTTTAAAGGGAAAGGAGAAGGTGACAGAACCTCCACATCCTAGGAGGTCACAGGACATCAAGTGCTTCAAGTGCTTAGGACATGGGCACATTGCTTCAGAATGTCTAAATAAAAGGGTAATAATATTGCATGAGGATCATGGAGAGCTGATTAGTGGAGATGAGGCTGAAACTGAAGATGAAGATGAGGCACAAATGGAACAGGAAGAGGATTTCGAACCAGTAAAGGGAGATTTTTTGGTTGTGCAACGGGTTCTGAATATACAAATTAATGTTAGTGATGAGCAATGCGAGAACATCTTTCATACTCGATGTCAGATTTGAGATAAGGTGTGTGGGATGATCATTGATAATGGAAGTTGCACTAATGTTGCGTCAACTACCTTGGTGGAGAAATTGGGTTTAACTACCATTCCACATCTCAGACCGTATAGTTTGCGATGCCTGAATGAGAATGGGGAGATTCGGGTGACAAAGCAAGTTCTTGTGCCCTTTTCCATTAAAACCTATCATGACGAGATTTTGTGTGACGTTGCGCCGATGTCAGCTAGCCATTTGTTACTGGGTCGTCCATGGCAGTTTGATAAGGATGTGACCTACAATGGATGAAAGAACACTTATTCTTTCATACTGAATGGAAAGAAGGTGAACTTGTTACCACTGAGTTCTCAACAGGTTAGAGAGGATCAGTTACGAAGCCAACAAAAGGAGGTGCAATCACGTAAGGGGCTGTTGTTAGCCAAAAAAGGCGATATCAAACAGGCATTAGCTTCGACGGGGGTTATTTTCTTGATCTGGGCAAAGCAATTGCTACAAGTAGAAGGACTGGACTTACCAACACAGATTAAGGAATTGCTAGAAGAATTTAAAGATGTGTTTCCAGATGAATTACCTAAAGGGTTACCGCCTATTCATGGAATTGAGCATCAAATTGATTTTGGTGCCGGGAGCTTCACTTCCTAATAGACCAGCATACAGATGTAATCCAGCGGAAGCAAAAGAGATTCAAAGGTAGGTTGGTGAGCTTGTAGAGAAGGGCTATGTTCGAGAATCACTTAGTCCATATTCCGTACCTACTTTGCTTGTACCAAAGAAAGATGGTACCATGAGGATGTGTATGGACAGTCGTGCTATCAATAAAATAACAGTTAAGTATCGATTTCCTATACCCAGACTTGATGATTTGCTTGATGAGTTGCATGGTGCTGCATTGTTTTCCAAAATCGATTTGATGAGTGGTTATCACCAAATTAGAATGAAAGAGGGAGATGAATGGAAAACAGCATTTAAAACTAAACAAGGATTATATGAATGGATGGTAATGCCGTTTGGGTTATCTAATGCGCCTAGTACTTTTATGAGGCTTATGAATCATGTTTTGAGGAAGTATATTGGGTTGTTTGTTGTAGTATATTTTGATGATATCCTGGTGTATAGCAAGACCTTTGATGATCATGTGAAGCATCTTAGAGTTGTGTTTGAAACTTTGCGAGATTCTAAGTTGTATGGGAAACTCACAAAGTGTTACTTCTGTAAAGAAAGTGTCGTGTTTCTTGGATATATTATCTCTAGCAAGGGAGTTAAGGTTGATAAGGAGAAAATTGAGGCAATTCGGGACTGGCCAAAACCTGCTAGTATCTCTAATGTGAGGAGTTTTCATGGTTTAGCTTCTTTCTACAGGCGATTTGTGAAAGACTTCAGCTTTAATGTTGCTCCCATGATAGAATGCTTGAAAAAAGGGAATGAGTTTAGATGGAGTGCAGATGCGCAGAAAGCTTTTGAGCTAATTAAAGAAAAGTTGTGTACTGCTCCAGTTTTAGCACTTCCAGACTTTGCTAAAACATTCAAAATAGAGTGTGATGCTTCCGGAGTTGGAATTGGGTCTGTTTTGATGTAAGAAAAGAGGCCGATTGCATTCTTTAGTGAAAAGTTAAATGGAGCACGTTTGAACTACTCTATTTACGACAAGGAGTTCTATGCTTTGATTCGGGTTCTGGAGGTATGGCAGCACTACTTGTTGCCAAAAGAATTTGTTATTCATACTGATCATGAATCCTTGAAGTATCTTAAGGGCCAAAGCAAGCTGAATCGAAGACATGCTAAATGGGTGGAGTTTATGGAGTCATTTCCTTATGTCATAAAGTACAAGAAAGGGCAAGTTAATGTGGTTGCTGATGCTCTTTCTAGGAGGTATGCACTAATCTCTATGTTGAATGCAAGGCTGATGGGTTTTGAATAGGTGAAGGATCAGTACGCTAATGATTCCTACTTTGCTAATGTGGTTACCGAATGTGCAAAGGGAGCTTGTGATGGGTTCTTTATGCATGAAGGTTACTTGTTCAAAATAGGCAGAATGTGTATTCCTTCAGGTTCATTACGGGAGTTGCTTGTGCGAGAGGCTCATGGTGGTGGTCTTAGTGGTCATTTTAGGGAGAAGAAGACTTATGAGTTGCTGAAAGAACATTTCTTTTCGCCTAGCATGTTACAGGATGTGCACAAGGTGATTGAGAGATGTGCTATTTGCAAGAAAGCTAAGGGTAAAGAGAATGCATATGGGCTGTATATGCCGTTGCCTATTCCAGAGCAACCATGGATGGATGTTAGCATGGACTTTGTACTGGGGTTACCAAGAACACAGCGTGGAAAGGATTCAATAATGGTTGTGGTTGATCGATTCTCCAAAATATCCCATTTCATTCCTTGCAACAAAACTAACGATGCTGTACATGTAGCTGATTTGTTCTTTCAAGAGATTGTTCGTTTGCTTGGAGTTCCTAAAAGCATTGTCTCTGATCGAGATACAAAGTTCTTAAGCTACTTTTGGAAGACTCTTTGGAGGAAGCTAGGAACGAAGTTACTTTTCAGTACGGCATGTCATCCACAAACTGATGGACAAATTGAGGAAGTAAACCGAACTTTATCTTCTTTGTTACGAGCTGTTATACATAAGAATTTGAAGAGTTGGGATACTTGTTTGCCTATTGTAGAGTTTGCATATAATCGTAGTGTGCATGGGGCTACAAAATTTTCACCATTTGAGGTCGTGTATGGCTTTAATACTTGTGTTCCTATTGATCTTGTTCATATTCCAATTGATGAGAGGACATATATGGATGGAATTAGAAAGGCAGAATTGATGAAGAAACTACATGAGCAGGTTCGATTACATATTGAGGAGAAAACAACAAAGTATGCTAAACAAGCTAACAAGGGGCGGAAAATGGTTAGGTTTGAACCTGATGATCTTGTTTGGATTCATCTTAGTAAGGGCAGATTTCCAAGCAAACGCAAGTCCAAGTTGATGCCAAGAGCTGATGGTCCATTTCGGATTATAGAGAAGGTGAATGATAATGCGTATAAGGTAGATTGATTGGTACTTAAAAGTGCATTTTTATCATGGTTTTATATCATCATTTTGCACTTGAAATATCAATAACTCCTTAACCAAAGCATGTTTTATAATAATATATCTAATAATATAAGATACCTTAATTTGTGGTAAATGTTCATTTTAAATGCAGGCCTATCACATAAATGAAAGGATTGATTGATGACTTTAAGAACTTAAATTGCAAGGATAAAGAGATGACCAAACTTAGAAAAGAGATGTCGGTGCAATTCAAACCAGAATACTGTTCGGTAATTGGGTCATATCTGGAGCTATATATCTCAGATTTAGTTCCAATTTATATGAATGGAAAGGTAAGACATAGGCCTACAACTTTCATATGGAGCCCAAGATCTAAAAAGGCCATTTTCAAGTCTAAATTGTAGCAACAACAAAGAAGCCCGAATCTGTCTTCCAGCCCGAGCACTTTTCAGTATTTTGGCCATATCTAGAGTTCTAGAAGTCTAAATGAGCTGAATGTTTTACACAAGAAAGCTGAGACAATTTCCTACAACTTTCATGTTTGCAACTGGCTCCAATTTTGACGTTATCAATGACGTTTTAGGCAGAGAAGAGAAGATAAGGATTGTCACCAAGTCAAAAGTTGGTCACCCACTTATCAATTAGTAATCAAATCAATAGTTCCCAATTTTGGCCTATAAAAGGAGGCATTTGCCATGCATTTAGGCATCTTGGTGTTCAGATCAAGATCATGCTATTCCTTTCTCTCTTTGTATTTTTTGTAATGTTTATACTTTGCTTTCATTAATATTAAGTTTATGCCTTTCATTTCCTTTCCTTTACTTAGTTAACTTTTATGTTCTTATTTTGTTTATCTATTTTGCTTTCTTTCATTATGTCTAGCTAAGTTAGTTATGTCAAGGTGAAAAGGTTACACTAATGGTGTAAGAATAAGTATAATGTAAACTTAATATGGACTTTAATGTTTGATACTAACATGTTTTATATTTGTTATCTTGTTCACTCTTTAATACTTTACTTGTTAAATGACTAATCTTGATTTATGTTGTATAACACTTGGTACAACAAATGCTTAGCACTTTCATAGCCCATAATGTATGGTATAACCGACACCTGAGCTATGAAAGGAACTTGATTTGTTGTTAACATAAGTTATAATCATGAATGCTTGACGAGATTTACAAGTATTAGCATTAATTGAATAAGATGATTAATGTAATCATGTTAACAATATATAATCTGATTGGAACCTCCTTTGTGTGTGGTTTCCAATTCAATAATAAGAGTTTATACTATACTTGTTTGATATATCATTAGTGGAACCTCTAACCTTGACATTTGTTACTATTATTGTTTAATCCTTACATTAATTTTTCATCTCCAAGTTTTTATCATCTTCTTCTTCTCTTTCTTTATTATTACTACTACTACTACTACTACTACTACTACTATTATTATTATTATTATTATTATTATTGTTATTGTTATTGTTATTGTTGTTGTTATTATTATTGTTGTTGTTATTGTTGTTGTATTATTGTTATTTATAATTTGTACAATTAACCTCCCTGTGGTTCGACCCCGGTCTTGTCGGGTTATTTATTACTTCGACACTCCTGCACTTGGGAGAAGACATCAACTTTCGGTCGTGTCATAGATCTTCCTGGTGATTACAATGTATTAGCTACTTTTAATGTGAAAGACTTGACTCCATACTTGGATGATGACGACGATTATGATTTTAGGACAAATCATTATCAACCCGGGGCTGATGATGTGCATCATGGGAATGATAATCCATCTCGTAAAGGTAAATCAAATATGCAAGAGGATTCAGATGGTCCAATGACAAGAGCGAAAGCGAAACAACTACAAAGGACCTTGGCGAGTCAGATTGGAATGATTAAAGCTGCATCGGAGTTAAAATTTGGCAATCAGTTTCAAATTGGTTCAAGGGTGCTTATTTGCCTACAATTGGAGCTTAAAGATGGGAAGAGTCCTTAATGGTTCTTTTGATGCTGGACTACTTGAATTTGGGTTGATAATGCAAATAAGTTAAGAAATTGATGCTGTTTACGTCAGAACAGTAGATGAATTTGAACCTGAATTTGAAGTCATCCATTGCATGTGAAAACAAGACTAATCTAGGTGGATTTCAAGTTCAGAACGTTATCTTTCCAGATTGTCCAACCATGATTGCATTGGACTTTTATGCAAGAAGTTATAGCCATTTTAAATTCGGTCTGTTTATGTTTCAATTAAAGTCAGAAAATGTGTGCTAGTGTAATTTGTCTGGTTACTTTGTCAAAGTCCAATTTTTGGGCTTGATTTCTATCATGTTGAATTTTCCTAACTGTGGAGGGATGTTCCATTATAAATATGACATCAGAATATGTAATAAACAAACTTTTGGCCAATATTTGAACTTAATTTCGAGAATTAAGGGTTATTCTTCCAAATTGATTTGTGAAGAACCCTACCTGACTTATCACTCTTCAATCACAAAGAGTGTGGCGTCAAAATCCTAGATTGATCTTTGTGGCGTCCAGATCGACTTATCAAAGTATCACTCTAGTTTATCCTCCATTTTTATTTACCTTAAAAATACTATAATCTAGCCTAAACACCAAAAGAAAAACAATACAACTAGACCCATCCTTCATCCATTTTCGTCAGATTCATTGTTGCTGATTTTTGAATCATTCACGGCACAACACTAATAGTAAAATTGACTAATTAACATTAGTGTTCTATGAACAATAACCTATGAAAATCAATTGTGTTTATGGATAGGAGAGAGAGAATTCATGTTTGAATAGAAAGAAATTGAGTTTAGAGAAAGATTTGTGGTGTTGTGTTACATTATATATAAGGGAAGATTTATAATTTTGATTGAATTAAAAATTTAGGTTACCTTAGAATGCAAACTATAATTTCTGAAAGAATAAAGGTAAGATAAAAAAAAAACTAAACTATAAAACACAAAGTGTAATTTTAAAGGTAATTTAGGCATGAAATGGTTCGGTTAAAAAACGTTACCCTAAAAAGTATAAGAAAATAGAAACATTTTTTGCTTATTAAGCTTTCTATGGTAATCCTTCTTTAGTTTCTATATTGTGCATTGTCTAACTTAAAAGAGTTTAGAGTCTTATTGTAGACCTTAACTAATTTCACTATGAATTCACATAATATTTCTTTTTTTTTGTCCTTACTGTTTTCACTTTAGTCATTGAAGTTTTTTTATTTGAATTTGTCCTATCTTATTGTGTTGAATGAAAATTAAACTTGAGAATTTATTTTGATTTACTTTATATTAGATTATCATGGTGTCGAAAAAGTATTATGTCATTATATTGGTGCTCAATTTTACAAGAATAAATTCAATTTTGTTGTTTGAAAAAATTGAAAATCTGAGGACCCAAATTGACATAAAGGATCAAATGGACCTTTTAACCCACTATTCATCACTCACCTTTTTAATATTTTTGCCTTTAAAATTCATCCACTTTTAATTTTGGTCCTTTTAGCATGGAACTTTTACATTTTACTTTAAGACTTTATTTTCTTTATATTTCATTCCCTATGCTTGAAAAAGAAAAAAGAAAAAAGAAAAAATAAAGTATTTAATGACATATTAGTTATTTTTATTATTTTCTTTCATGTCAGGGCTTAATTAAAACTTTGTTTTGGGTTAAAATCCAAGGCTTGTTTGGATCGGGTTTTGAGCTTTTCAATTTAAGGTTTTTGGGTCAGATTTATATGTGGGTCAATTCAGCCCACAAAAATAGATTTGTTATAGTTAATTTTTTAGAACTATTTTAACACATATAACTTAAATTTTAGGGTCATTGATGAATATTACTTCTAAATTTTTTAGTTTTAAGGTGTGAGTGATTCATGTATTCTTTAGTTTTTGAATAAGCTAAATTTGACTTGTCAAAAATTAATTGGCTTCGTGGCGTCATTCTACTCATTCCAATAGTGTTGGTGCCTTGGGGTAGGTTTTCATTGTGTCATACTCCTGTCAGACATATTTCGACTTTCCTAGATCATATCTCAATCTTGATCATGGGTTGCGTGATCATAAGATTCACATTAGTTTGTATCAAAGTTAGGCTCTGAAATTAGGTCATAGTCTTATGTTATTTTTGTTTTTCTTTAGTGTTCCTATAAGTTTTTTAGTGTTTGCGTTGTTTCTCTCCTCTTTTTTCTTTGTGTTTGTGTCATCCAAGCAAAAAAAGAGAGGTTATATTCTAGTTTGTTACAATCTCTAATCATATCAGTAGTAAGGATTGAGGAAAAACCCATAAAAATAGAGGAAAAACCAGAGAAGAAAAAAACTGAAAGAGAAAAGAAGAAGATTGAGGAAAGCAAGGATTAATGTTTCTAGCTCTGTCTTTGTCCCAAAACACAAGCAAATAAAAATGAAGAAGCTACATATATTGATCAAATCAGCCATTCACCTTCAATTTATGCTCTAAAGTCATTAGCAACAGAATAAATAAGGACAAAAAACACAAGGAAAGGTGGAAAAGGTGCCCTGCCAAGCATGGTTCAATCACACTAAATGAGCTTAGCCATCATCTTCGTCGCCTTCGGCCAACTAGGTAAACTGCTTTCTCTACCTTTCGTTTGGTTTCAATTAATTAGCAACACACTGTGCAAGTGAATATTAATTCACTTGTATAGTGTAGCAACATTTGTTGATTCGCGTGCGTGTTACTTTGCACGACCAGGTCATTGGCTTGGAATAATGATCGGGCTGCGATGTCTGGTGTGACAGAATGGCAACTTCACTAGGGACTAATGGACTAAACTTTGCCTTTTGTTTGTCAATTGTTATAATGATTGTTATGTTATGTTTATTTGTTTATTTTTCTTGCATTTTCTATTTTAGCATACATTCTTGTTTATATTGTCATGTATCACATTAAAAGCACACACCTTAAAATCTAAGATAGGTTGGGAAGTAACGGTACCCCAATGACTTTAGCCTGGGTAAAACTCATGAAACCATCTAACTCTTGCTTGATTATTTATTTGGAAGTGGTTGATATGCCAAATTAATATGACTCTGGGCCCCATATTGACCTTTCAATCACGAAGCATGCGAGAGACCCTTTGAAACTAGATAATGACCAACCCCTTGATGCACTCAACAATTAGGATCTTCCTATTAGTTTGTCATCCCGTGAAGGGCGTGTCCATATTTCATAGATATTTTTAATTGAATCAATATTTTTGAATAAATTGTATGACTTCTATTAGTGGGTTGAAATATAGGTTCCCCATTGAAGCCTATCTATAACAATCATTTGAGAAAAAAGACAAATGGAAAACAAAGAAAGAGCCCAGTTGGAAGCCCAACACCAAAAAGGAGGTGGACAATCTTAGAGAAGAAGTTGCAAGACTTACTAGTCTACTTGAACAAGCCTTGAAAGTCAAATCTAGAATAGCAACACATATAGCTCAGCCTGAACTTATGCCCGTAAATCTTGTCAATCCATAGAATCTAGGGGCAAACAGTTTGTTATCTGATTTTTCCATGCATTTCCAACCAGTATACCCTACTAGAACGTCGTTAACCATTGATTCTATAAACAAAGAATCTCAAAAGGGCAAGATGGTAAAAGAAGATGATATGAACAAATTCATTGCCCTAGAGCAAAGGATGAGGGCATTTAAAGGAATTCGCTTATATGATCCTATAAAGGCTGCTGAGATGTGTTTGGTACCTAACGTTGTCATTCCTAAAAATTTTAAAGTGCTAGAATTTATCAAATATACAGAAACTCAATGCCCTATAACTCATCTCAAAGCATACTGCAACAAAATAACTGAGGTGGTTGATGATGAGAAACTCCTAATTCATTTCTTTTAAGAAACTTTGAGTGATGTTACCCTTACTTGGTATATATTGTTGGACAATACCAAGGTTAAAAAATGGAAGGATTTAGTTGATGCCTTCATAAGGTAATATAAGTTCAATATAAACGTGGGCCCTAATCGGTTAAACTTGTAAGTTATAGAGAAGGACAACAAGGAGTTCGTAAGGAAATACACCCAAAGATGGAGTGAGGTAGCTGCACAAGTTAAACCTTCTATATTGGAAAAAGAGATAATCAATTTATTTTCCAACACCTTTAAAGCTTCGTACTTTGAATACTTGGTTACAAGCTCTGCACAACATTTCAGTGACCTGGTTGTTATAGCTGAGAGGATTGAACAAGCCATTGGGTTAGCTAAGATTGCTAACCTGACTTAGAAGAACAATTTCACTGAAGGTATTTGCTAAGGTACTTATCATTCTTATAGCTAATTGTTTCACACGACTCCCAGAAATCAACTATCTTGAAGATAAAGCTATGGTAATATTAGGTTGATTAGTACTTAAAAGTGCATTTTTATCATGGTTTTATATTATCATTTTGCACTTGAAGTATCAATAACTCCTTAACTAAAGCATGTTTTATAATAATATATCTAATAATATAAGATACCTTTAATTTATGGTAAATATTCATTTTAAATGCAGGCCTATCACATAAATGAAAATATTGATTGATGACTTTAAGAACTTAAATTGCAAAGGCAAAGAGATGGTCAAACTTAGAAAAGAGATGTCGGTGCAATCCAAACCAGAACACTGTTCGGTAATTGGGTCATATCTGGAGCTACAGATCTCAGATTTAGGTCCAACTTATATGGATGGAAAGGTAAGACATAGGTCTACAACTTTCATATAGAGCCCAAGATCTAAAAAGGCCATTATCAAGTCCAAATTGTAGCAACAACAAAGAAGCCCGAAACTGTCTTCCAGCCCGAGCACTGTTCGGTATTTTGGCCATATCTGGAGTTCTAGAAGTCCAAATGAGCTGAATTTGTTACACAAGAAAGCTGAGACAATTGCCTACAACTTTTATGTGGCTCCAATTTTGATGTTATCAATGACGTTTTGGGCAGACAAGAGAAGATAAGGATTGTCACCAAGTTAAAAGTTGGCCACCCACTTATCAATTAGTCATCAAATCAATAGTTCCCAATTTTAGCCTATAAAAAGAGGCATTTGCCATGCATTTAGGCATCTTGGTTTCCAAATCAAGATCATGCTCTTCCTTTCTCTCTTTGTATTCTTTGTAATATTTATGCTTTGCTTTCATTAATATCAAGTTTATGCCTTTCATTTCCTTTCCTTTACTTAGTTAGCTTTTATGTTCTTATTTTGTTTATCTATTTTGCTTTCTTTCATTATGTCTAGCTAAGTTAGTTATGTCAAGGTGAAAAGGTTACACTAATGGTGTAAGAATAAGTATAATGTAAACTTAATATGGACTTTAATTTTTGATACTAACATGTTTTATATTTGTTATCTTGTTCACTCTTTAATACTTTGCTTGTTAAATGACTAATCTTGATTTATGTTGTATAACACTTGGTACAACAAATGCTTGGCACTTTCATAGCCCATAATGTATGGTATAACCGACACCTGAGCTATGAAAGGAACTTGATTTGTTGTTAACATAAGTTATAATCATGAATACTTGACGAGATTTACAAGTATTAGCATTAATTGAATAAGATGACTAATGTAATCATGTTAACAATATATAATCTGATTGGAACCTCCTTTGTGTGTGGTTTCCAATTCAATAATAAGAGTTTATACTATACTTGTTTGATATACCATTAGTAGAAACTCTAACCTTGACATTTGTTATTATTATTGTTTAATCCTTACATTAATATTTCATCTCTAAGTTCTCATCATCATCATCTTCTTCTTCTTCTCTTTCTTTATTATTATTATTATTATTATTATTATTATTATTATTATTATTAGTACTATTATTATTATTATTATTATTACTACTACTACTACTACTACTACTATTAATATTATTATTATTACTATTATTATTATTGTTGTTGTTGTTCTTGTTGTTGTTTTATAATTGTTGTTTATAATTTGTACAATTAACCTCCCTGTGGTTCGACCCCGGTCTTGCCGGGTTATTTATTACTTCGACACTCCTGCACTTGGGAGAAGACATCAACCTTTTAGTCGTGTCATGTTTTTGGCGCCGTTGCCGTGGAGGTAAGTTCTTGTATAAATTATAGTAGTTATTTTATTTTCTTTTTTCACTTTCTTATATATAACTTTGTTTCTTTTCTTTTATTTCTTCTTCTTTTGCTTTTTTCTTCTTTTTTATTTTATTCCTACACGTGCATGAGAGTGTGGTCACGTACATCAAGTGGTAGACTTTGTAGGATATCCTCATCATTTTCAGAAAATATGGCCGAAGAAGATAATCAATCACTTCATAATGAGAATAATGAGAATAACCGTGCTAGAACACTTAGAGACCACATGAATCCCACAAGAACAAGTGCACCATCATGCATAGTTTTTCCTCCTGATGCATCTCATTTTAATTTTAAGCCAGGCATTATTCAACTTTTACCTTCATTTCATGGCTTGGAATTGGAAAATCCATACTTGCATTTAAGAGAATTTGAGGAGGTTTGCAACACATATAATAATTTAAATTGTAGCATGAACACCATCAGATTAAAGCTTTTTCCTTTTTCATTAAAAGATAAAGCTAAAACATGGCTACAAAATTTAAGACCAGGATCCATTCGTGCTTGGGATGAAATGCAACAACAATTTTTAAAGAAGTTTTTCCCATCTCATAGAACAAACTCTTTCAAGAGACAAATCACCACTTTCACTCAAAAACCAGGAGAAACATTTTACAAATGTTGGGATAGGTATCGAGACTTGCTTAGTACTTGCCCTCATTATGGTTTTGAAACATGGAGATTGGTTTCACATTTCTATGAAGGGTTAACACCTAAAGATAGGCAAATGGTTGAATTGATGTGCAATGGAACTTTTGAAGATAAAGACCCTGATGAAGCAATGGAGTACTTAGACTTGTTAGCTGAAAATGCTCAAAATTGGGACACCGCGGGTACATATGAGGCACCGAGTAAAACTCAACCTCATACATCTAATGGAGGTATGTACAACCTTAGGAAAGATCATGACCTTCAAGCCAAGTTTGCATCTTTAGCTAGAAAAGTCGAGGCACTAGAATTGAAAAAGAATGGTCAATTAAAATCTGTTGAAAACATTGTGTGTCAAATTTGTGAAACAAATGAACACTCAACCAATGATTGTCCAACCTTGCGTTCTTTTAAGGAATGTCTCCATGAGCAAACCCATGCTTTAAACAGTTTCCAAAGGCCCAACCACAACCCATACTCCCAAACATACAACCCTGGTTGGAGAAATCACCCAAATTTCAATTGGAAGAGTGAGAACAACAATGCACAAACTTCACAACCACCGTTTCAAGCACACCACAATTTCCAAAATTCTCATGGATATGCACCTCCTTATGCTCCACCTCCTAGAAGAAATCTTGAGGAAACATTGCATGCATTCATTGAAAAGCAAGAGACAATCAATACTCAACTTGCTCAAAACATGACAGATTTTAAAGATACTCTTGCAAAATTAACATCTGCTCTCAGTTTCCAAGAGAAAGGTAAGTTTCCATCTCAAACACAATAAAATCCCAAAGGGCAATACAATGCAAATGCAAGTAGTTCCGGAAGCCAACACATGGATCAAGTCAAATCAGTCACTACTCTGCGCAGTGGTAAGGTTATTGAAAAACCCTCTCTTGAAACTTATGAGAAAGATGATGAGTCAATCTCTGAGGGTAAGGAAGGGGTTGAATCTGAAAATTGCAAAGAAACGACTGATTCACCGCCAGCACTTCCATTTCCTCAAGCCATGACCAAACAAAGGAAAGTCAATCACAATTCTGAAATTTATAAAATTCTCAAACAGGTAAGGATCAATATACCTTTGCTGGATGCTATTAAACAGGTTCCTTCCTATGCTAAATTTTTGAAAGATCTATGCACTGTGAAGAGGAAACTGAATGTGAAAAAGAAAGCCTTTCTAGCCGAACAAGTAAGTGCTATTCTTCAAAACAATAATGCTTTGAAATATAAAGACCCTGGTTGTCCTACAATTTCTTGCTTTATTGGAGACCATAAAATTGAAAAAGCCTTACTTGATCTTGGTGCTAGTGTGAATTTACTTCCATATTCAATTTTTCAGAGTCTCAATCTAGGTGAGTTAAAACCAACTTCTATATCTCTTTTACTTGCCGATAGATCTGTAAAAGTGCCTAGAGGAATAATTGAAGATGTGTTAGTACAAGTCGATAAATTCATTTATCCTATGGATTTTATTGTCTTGGACACAGAACCTGTTGAAGCATGTAATTCATTTCCTGTTATTTTAGGACGTCCATTTCTTGCAACTTTTAATGCATTGATTAATTGTAGGAATGGACTGATGAAGCTATCATTTGGAAACATGACATTGGAGATGAATATTTTCAACATTTGCAAGCAACCTGAAGATGATAATGATTTACAAGAAGTAGATCATATTGATGAATTAGTTTATGATCAACTTGAATCTACTTTAAGTAAAAATGAATTGGATGAAACTGAAGATTTGCAAATGGTTTATTCTGAGGAAGAAATCACGGATGAAACAAGCACCGAAAATGTTGATGCGAATTTTTTGTCAACAGTGACAACAGATTCGACATCTAACATCACATCAATGGATGATTACTTTCCTAACGAATCCTTACTTTCTCTTAGTCCAATGCCTTGGTATAATAAAAATATCAATTTTCTTTCTTTAGGAGATTTGCCAGCTGATTGGAGTACCCAAGACAAAGAAAAGTTTTTGACGAAGTGAAGAATTTTCATTGTGATGACCCTACCTTATTCAAATATTGTCCTGATCAAATATTTCAAAGATTCATTCCCGACAATGAGGTAAGTAGTGTCATTAAACTTTGTCATTCTGAAGCATATGGAAGTTATTTCTCGTCAAAAAAGACAATTGCAAAAATCTTTCAAAATGGATTTTATTGGCCTACCATGTTCAAGGACACGCATGCACTCTGCAAAACTTGTGAAAATTGTCAAAAGATTGATACTGGTCAAAAAGTTTTGTTTTATCATTCTCAACTCTATGCAGTCCCTAGAGAGCTAAGACCAAGATGGAGCAATCCTTATGGGGCCTGTGATATTGAGAATTCAATGAATGACAATGATTTTAAGGAAAATGGACATTGTTTGAAAGCTCACTTTGATAATTTTCTTAATGAAAACGAATCAACTGGTTTGAATGATCTTGTAGATAAAGGTTGATTATTTTTTTCTCACATTGTTTTTGTGTTTCTTTTTGAGTTATTTTTGCTAGTTTCTCTCACCCCGGTCAAATGGCGGATAACGGTACTCCGTGACTTAAGTCGGTTCTTTCAGTTTCCCATAATAATCGATATCGGTGTATATATCTATGCAATTCTTTGAAGCTCTCTTCCAATTCTCATTTGAAAATGGACACTAATCTTGAAAAATTGAAAAAGTATTTTCCCGCTCTGCCTCAGAATGCGATTACAAAAATTTACCGTGTTAGATGTGCAAGATTGAGATTGTTAATGAATCATGGAATTCCTGAAGATATTCACTGGTTGATTGAAGCAAAGGTCCGATTATCAAGTGAGTTCTCTAACTCCTTCATTTCACACATGCCTGGAACAGGTAAAAGCACTTTTGCAAAGAAGCGTCGTGCAAAACGACTGGATGTCTGTCATCGATGTGCTAGATGGACTTGTAATACACAATGTCGTTCTTTAGGAATGGTATCTATAAACCGTGAAGATAAAATAGAATTCATTAAGGATGGCCTGAGTAAGGAGTCTTTAGATAATCTTCTATTGACTCTTGAGATGCATCCTAGTGGAGATGTGCATCGTGCAATTCATGATTTATGGCCACTATTTCATAGAGAACATGATCGACTTAGTCTTGGGAATCTGACTAAAAAAGACCCTGTTTGCCAGTTTTTAAGAAAACTGGATGGGAAGCCTATCCCCGACCCATAGAGGTCGTTTAAGCCGTTCTTGGACGTAAAACCAAGGGAAGATGTGAGCCACAATCACAACTACCTGTACATACACATGCTTTTTCAAAAGTAAATAAATAAATAAAGAGAGAAAAAGAGAGAGTGTGTGAGACTCTAGCTGGCCTACATATAGGTGTTATGATTGCCTTTCTACTTTCTCATCTATAAAACCCTCTTTTCCTTCCTTTCATTTCTACTCAACCCATACATTCAACAAATACAGAAGTGTGTAGAAATGGCAAGTTCCTCAAGTCATCAAATAAGAAATATTTGTGTTTTTGGTGGATCTAGTCCTGGGAAAGAAAAGGAGTTTTTAGAATCAGCAAATCATCTTGGTCAGGTACTAGCTGAGAGAAAGATTCATTTAGTGTATGGGGGAGGCAGTCTTGGGTTAATGGGAGGTGTGTCAATAGCTGCATTTTTAGGAGGTAGTCAAGTTTTAGGAGTCGTCCCTGAAGCTTTGGCACAAGGGGACATCATTAGAAAAACAATTGGAGAGGAACTTCAGGTCTCCACAATGTCGGCTCGAATGAATGCAATGTTTAACCATGCTAATGCTTTCATTGCTTTACCAGGTGGTCTAGGCACATTGGAAGAGATCTTTCATATTTCCTCTTGGGCTCAATTGCACATTCACCATAAACCCATAGGTTTGTTAAATGTTAATGGTTATTATGATAAGTTGTTGTTTTTTCTTGATCATGCTGTGGAACAGGAATTTCTAACATCTTCTGCACGACAAATCATAATCTCTGTTGCTACTGCTGAACAATTGATTGACCAACTACAATCTTTCATTCCTGTGATTGATCCTTCCATGAGTCGCATAAATTGGTCATCTACGGGAAGCCGTAAAAAGCTTAGATTAGATTTGAGCCTTCATTTGTGAATTTTTGTGTATTTTGGTTTTATTATTGTGTTTTGTTATTTCTTATTTTTGTTTCAGTGTGTTTCAGGTTTTGTCAGTGTTCGTTATTTCAGGTGATATCTTCTATACTCTATCTTTCTACCTTAGAACATTGAGGACAATGTCTCGTTTTGGTTGGGGGGAGAGGGTAGTAGTTGATAAAAAAAAAATTATTTTTCATTTCATAAAGCATGTGCATAATTGTTGTTACTAGGATGGTAGAGTAAAGGAGTTCTTTTGTTAAAGTGACTCTTGAGACGCATCTTAGTAACCATTCTTAACAAGGTCTATTATAATACTTCCTGAAATATTCAGGTTTACAAACTCTCGTATTGTTACCACTTAATTCTGCTCATATACTTATTTAACATGTATTCTTAAACCTTAATTTACACACACACACTTTAACATATGATTGTGGGTTGCATATTGGATTATTACATTATTTATGTTCTTTTGTTAAAGGTAACAACTACGGGAAAGGGATTGTATATAATTAAAAAAAAAAGAAAAACATGAAAAAAAAAGAAAAAAAAGAAAAAAAATGATGATAATAAAAATGTAGATAAGTTTGGTTTCGTAGCCTCCCTAACCTAAGCAATTAAGCCCGAATGGGTGTTTTAACACCTAATACCCTAAAGTCAACTGACTTGGGAGCTATTGGCCCAACGCTTGTTACATGAGTTGAGGAGAAAAGCTTAAGGGAATCAAACATTGCACTATCTATATATCAGTATCTGCGACCCGAGTTACTAAGCTCGTAGGGGTGTCTTAACACCTAATGCCCTAAGACCAACTGGTCTGGGAGTCATTAGCTGAAAGCTCGTTACATGGGTTAAAGATGCATGATGTTTTTAAATTATATGTATATAGATTTTTTTAAAAAAAAAAAAGAAAGAAAAAAAAGACAAAAATAATAATCCCAACCCAAGGAAGTTAACCTTAAACATTAGAACAAAAATTTTGTTTTCTTCCAAGAAAAGCCCCATAATTATGTGTTGATACATTGAGCACAAAAGAAAGGTTTATTAATATCTTGTTAAGAGGTATTGAGCAGATATATAAATTTAATGAGAGTTTGTTTATCTGGATAGATTAATGGAAGTTAAATGATGAATACCTTACTTTGTGAAATTTGCAAATTGTTTTAACGCTTTGATTACTAGGGACTAGTAATAAACTGGTTGAGGGGCGTGATTAGTACTTAAAAGTGCATTTTTATCATGATTTTATATCATCATTTTGCACTTGAAGTATCAATAACTCCTTAACTAAAGCATGTTTTATAATAATATATCTAATAATATAAGATACCTTTAATTTATGGTAAATGTTCATTTTAAATGCAGGCCTATCACATAAATGAAAATATTGATTGATGACTTTAAGAACTTAAATTGCAAAGGCAAAGAGATGGTCAAACTTAGAAAAGAGATGTCGGTGCAATCCAAACCGGAACACTATTCGGTAATTGGGTCATATCTGGAGCTACAGATCTCAGATTTAGGTCCAATTTATATGGATGGAAAGGTAAGACATAGGTCTACAACTTTCATATGGAGCCCAAGATCTAAAAAGGCCATTATCAAGTCCAAATTGTAGCAACAACAAAGAAGCCCGAAACTGTCTTCCAGCCCGAGCACTGTTCGGTATTTTGGCCATATCTGGAGTTCTAGAAGTCCAAATGAGCTGAATTTGTTACACAAGAAAGCTAAGACAATTGCCTACAACTTTTATATGGCTCCAATTTTGACGTTATCAATGACGTTTTGGGCAGACAAGAGAAGATAAGGATTGTCACCAAGTCAAAAGTTGGCCACCCACTTATCAATTAGTCATCAAATCAATAGTTCCCAATTTTAGCCTATAAAAGGAGGCATTTGCCATGCATTTAGGCATCTTGGTTTCCAGATCAAGATCATGCTCTTCCTTTCTCTCTTTGTATTCTTTGTAATATTTATGCTTTGCTTTCATTAATATCAAGTTTATGCCTTTCATTTCCTTTCCTTTACTTAGTTAGCTTTTATGTTCTTATTTTGTTTATCTATTTTGCTTTCTTTCATTATGTCTAGCTAAGTTAGTTATGTCAAGGTGAAAAGGTTACACTAATGGTGTAAGAATAAGTATAATGTAAACTTAATATGGACTTTAATTTTTGATACTAACATGTTTTATATTTGTTATCTTATTCACTCTTTAATACTTTGCTTGTTAAATGACTAATCTTGATTTATGTTGTATAACACTTGGTACAACAAATGCTTGGCACTTTCATAGCCCATATTGTATGGTATAACCGACACCTGAGCTATGAAAGGAACTTGATTTGTTGTTAACATAAGTTATAATCATGAATGCTTGACGAGATTTACAAGTATTAGCATTAATTGAATAAGATGACTAATGTAATCATGTTAACAATATATAATCTGATTGGAACCTCCTTTGTGTGTGGTTTCCAATTCAATAATAAGAGTTTATACTATACTTGTTTGATATACCATTAGTAGAACCTCTAACCTTGACATTTGTTATTATTATTGTTTAATCCTTACATTAATATTTCATCTCTAAGTTCTCATCATCATCATCTTCTTCTTCTTCTCTTTCTTTATTATTATTATTATTATTATTATTATTATTATTATTATTATTATTATTATTATTATTATTATTATTAGTACTATTATTATTATTATTACTACTACTACTACTACTATTAATATTATTATTATTACTATTATTATTGTTGTTGTTGTTGTTGTTATTGTTGTTTTATAATTGTTGTTTATAATTTGTACAATTAACCTCCCTTTGGTTCGACCCCGGTCTTGCCAGGTTATTTATTACTTCGACACTCCTGCACTTGGGAGAAGACATCAACCTTTTAGTCGTGTCATAGGTCAAGAATGATCTACATATAACTTCAATTGACTGTTGAAAAGGTGCCCTTGTTGAGGAGAATGAATGATTGAAAAGTTTCAGAAATTTCAATAAATGATCACTAAATGTTTAGCCCCTTTATATGTTATCATGCTAATATTCATAGCACAAGATGTTGGCATAATTTCTTTCTTGTTGAACCTCTTTTTCAAAGTTTTAATGAAATAATGAGTTTGTCATTTAATCGAATTTACAACCAAGCATTATTCATCTTATTAAGAGAGTTTTTATATGAACTCATGAATACACTTTTGAAGCCTCACGTGATCTTATATACGCAATTTATCTCTTTTACCAAAAATCAGTTTTTCTATTGGATTTTTGAAAAATTGATCTGCATTTTGATTTCAAAAATAATTTGATGTTTATTCAAAAATGATATTTTTGTTATTCTACTTGTAGAATGACAAGTAAGTCAAGCAACTCCATCATTGAGGTGACTAAACTATAAACAAAGAAAAAAATGAATAAACACCCTTACCTCATGACTCTTGAATCATGTGTTTTTAAATGTATGAATAATGGTATGTAGTGAACTTGTTCATCATGATTCATGAAATGCATCTTTGCAAAGGTCAAACCATCATACTGGATGAGGTCAAAGTTTATTAATCTTAACTACTTGCACTTGAAATAAGGAAAGACCATCTTTGTTATTCCTTTCACATTCTGAAATAAATACATCATTGCGATCCTTTTTGAACCTGAATAAATTTTCCTTCATGAAAAATCCCAACTAGGATCACACCCCATACTGGGGGCAAGTGAAATTTCAATGATAAAAAAAGATGATAAAGCTGTGAGAAAGTCAAAAGGCAGAAGAGCCCAAGAAACTCAAATGCTACAGGGCATGCCCAAATCACAAGAAAAAGTGATACCCAAAATAAAGTGAGTATGCTCTAGCAAAGCAATGAAAAAAAATAATAAGAAGCAGCAAATCAAAGAAGAGTGGCAAAAGAAAATATAAATGACATTAAAAGTCAAACTATTAATAGTGATCTTCAGTCTTTGAAACCTTGAACACACTTTGAGCCTTATGAATCATTTTCTTTCATAGCCAAAAACCACAGGCTACATTACGTGCCTGTAAAATTCCTTTCTAATCAAGCAACCAAGCAACCTAGAATAATAAATAATGCTCTTAAAATGCAAAGAATACTTTTTCATAAAATTCATGACATTAAGAACAAACTATTCATTATTATTCATGTTGATAAAAATAAGTGTTCAAAAAGAAAAGTTTTTCTCATACAAAAACCTCAAGCGTTTTCTCGAGCCCTCTACTTTGAAAACCTATAAAAAAAAACATCATCTTATGATGTATTTTTACCAAAAACCTCATTACCAAACACAAGAGTAAATAATCTCTTTTCCAAGAAAGAAAATAACCAAGGAGTTATAAGATTTCAAAAGCAAATTGTTTTGGACTCACATCAAAATAATTTTTGTTTTTAAAATGTAAGATCAAGATTTCAAGATTCATTCTAAACTCATATTCCTTCACCAAACTGAAAAATAAGAGAAATGAGAGAATGGCATCTTAAAACCATTTGTTGTCTAAGTCGCTGACAAAGCACATTTAGGGGCAATGATCAATACAAGGGGGCAACATTGTGTTTAGAAAGAAAAACTCTAGAAAAGGAGATGTTAATTTCCTTTAACAAGACAAGGGGGCATTTTGGTTTACAAAAAACAGCTTGATCTTTTCAGCTAGTGACACTGAATGTTTTTAGTAGTGAGACGTAGGGTAATGAGTGATCCTCTCAACTTATTTGACGAGATAGAAAATCTTTAGCAAGCAAGTGGGTCATGATGCGCACCACAAAGGCTGAGTTGTGCAAACAAATCTAGAAATAGACTTGCATGGGGCAACTCGAGTGGGCTAGAAGCTAAATAATAAAAAGGACATAAATCAGAGGTAACAAGTTGATGTAACCATATTATTCAATAGTTTCACCCACATTTACCTAATGTTTTGTTCATGTTTTATATGTAAAATGCCTTTATATTCTTTGTTTTATGTTTTGAAGGCACTTTTGGATGAAAAATGCAAACAGGAGTAAATTGGAGATAATTGGCAGATTTGACGTTCAGTCGATGTTTTCTGCAAAGCGTGAGTTCTAGAGATCAAAATGAAGTGATTCCAATGGCTCTAAAAAGCTAACATCCATACCTTTCTAGAAATGTAATGCAAGAAAAATACAAAGAGGAAGATCATGGAAATCACATCCTTCAAAGTCAAATCTTGTATTTTGCCACTGTTGACCTTTGTCCATTCAAAATTCCATATCTGGAGCTATAGAAGTCCAATTGATGCAAACGTAATTTTGTTGGCTTCTTGACTCAAAGGTCTAGCAACGCTCCAACTTTCAGCCAAAAATGATGTCAGATGAGGGCGATATGATTTTTCAAAGATGACAACTGAATTCTACCAGCAATCAGGTTTCGTGAAGAAATGAGTCCAAATTATGTTTTGAAGCTTCTAAACTATCATCCAAGTTATAATTTCAGCAATTTAGCCCCTCTAGTAAATCAATCTAGAAGGTAAAGAAAGGTGGTCACCAACCTCAATCCACCAACCTCAAATCACCAACCACAAACCAGCTGCAAGTTGGAATGCTGCCATTGCCAAAGAAGATGGCTACCATTGTCAAAGAAAGAAGGCCAACTTGTGAGAGTAAAAGAGGGTTGTTGGAGCAGCATTTACAACCTCTTGATATTGTCAAAGAAGGAGGCTACAATGGTGGGTTGTTTGTGGTGATTACTAATGTCAAAGTTTGGCATGTTTGGTAGCCACCATTATTGATAAAGAAGCAAGAGGAGCTGCCATTGAAGCCTATATATAGACACCAAGAGAGCCAATAAAGGAGAGGAGGGAGTGCAATAGAATCAAAGAAAGGTGGCAGCAACTAGAAGTGAAGAAACACAAACTCTCCTCTCTACATACTAGAAATAATGCTTTCTTTTATCTTTAGGAGTAGTTGTTCAATAGATATGCAAGGCTAAGCTCTTTTCTTGGTTGCAAGGACGCAAAAACTTTCAGATTTCAAAAACTGCGAGATTTATTCTTCTATTTATTTTTAGTTTGTATTATGAATGAGTATGATTGTTTTCCTATGCATATTTTCTATGATTGTTGTTGATAATTGCTAAAGCGGACTCTAAGTTATTATTGTGAACAATCTATTGCTAAGTTTGATATCAAAACCGGAGTTAGGGTATATAAACTTGTATATAAGCTTGATAATTGTGGCGGAACTACGTTATTAAACTTAGGGAAAACATTCGATCAAAGCAACACAAGTAGACAACTTGGTTGTTAAAATTAATGAATTTATCTAGATCTTAAGGCTGCCATTAGATTAAATCATTAGTGCGGACACTGTGATTATTTGTTGGTTAGGGCTAGTTATATGGCGGATCCGTTAATTAACCAAAGTTAAGAAAAGATAAAAATTCAGAATATAAACTGGAGTTTCGTTTAAAGGATCAGTTCTGATTTCTATAGGTGGATGTGTGCTTGTGACCAAGGTTTGTTTTCTTGATAAATTTCAGTTTTAATTGATTGTGTTCACTAGTTTAATTTCTTCCATATTTTAGATTATCACAAATCAAAACCCTCCAATTGCATAACGTATAGCATAAAAATCTGAATTAAATCTTCCTCGTGGGATCGATCCCTTGCTTGCTCTATACTATCTTGTGTGATTTAAGCTAGGGTAATTAATTTGTGCGACCACGACATCGCAACACAAGTCCTCATCAATCAAGCAACAAGAAGACTAAGAAGAAATGGAGACCTATATTTCAAATTAGGTAAAAATATATGCACATCATCTAAACTTTGAGATATTGGATAATGAGTTTTGCAAATTTCATAAAAGAAAATTCTAGCGAAATTCATCAAGTGGCAGGCCAACTTGAAATGGCCAAGATTGAAATTGTTTTGAAAATTTTTTATTTTTGAGACTTTTTCAACCTGGACATACCGCCTATGAGAATTAGACCACTTAAAAAAATCTATGTATTTTTTTACCTCCTTTTGAGTGCGCCTTTGAACCCTCATTTCATTTATTTTCAAGTGCGTCTTTGAGCCCTCAACCATTAAAGGTAATACATTTCCTACCCTACCTCCTTTTGAGTGCGTCTTCGAGCCCTCATCTTATTTCTTTTCGATTACGCCTTCGAGCTCTCAACTATTAAAGGTAGTGTGTTCCTACCATACCTCTTTTTGAGTGCACCTTCGAGCCCTTACCTCATTCCTTTTCGACTGCGCCTTCAAACCCTCGACCATCAAAGGTAGTGCATTTCCTACCCTACCTCCTTTTGAATGCGTCTTTAAGCCCTCACCTCATTTCTTTTTCGAGTGCATTTTTGAGCCCTTGACTATCAAAGATAGTGTGTTTCCTACCCTATCTTCTTTTGAATGCGCCTTCGAGCCCTTACCTTATTTTTTTTTCGAGTACACCTTCGAGCCCTTGACCATCAAAGGTAGTGCATTTCCTACCCTAACTCCTCTTAAGTGCGCCTATGAGCCCTCACATCATTTATCTTTTAGTGTACCTTCGAGCCTTCGACAATTAAAGGTAATGCATTTTCTAACCCTATCTATTTTTTAGTGCGCCCTTTTTTCCTTCGAGCTTTCATCTCTTGGAATAGTGTGTTTTTAAGCCCTATCATGCTATCTTTTGAAAAATCCTTATATTTTTTCATTGGGCAGGTAACTCATTACAATGCACCATCTTGAAAAATCCTTGTATTTTTTCACTAGGCAGGCAACCTATTACAATGTACCATCCTGAAACATCCTCGTATTTTTTCACTGGGTAGGTAACTTATTACAATGTACCATCCTAAAAAATCCTTATATTTTTCCACTAAGCAGATAACCCATTACAATGTGACCTTCTGGGCAGGTAACCCATTATAATGAACCATCCTGAAACATCCTCATATTTTTTCATTGGGCAGGTAACCCATTACAATGTGACCATCCTGAAAAATTCTTGTATTTTTCAATCATTAGGCAGGTCGCCTAGAATAATTAGATCACTCATGAAATCGGGCAGGTTGTCTAGAACAATTAGATCACTCGCAAAATTCTTCATGTTTCTTTTATCATCGGGCTAAACAGAAAGAGACAGGGGCTGAGAGGGGCTAAAAAAAAAAAAGCAGAGGCAGGGAGGAGAGGTGAACTAGCAGTGAGGGACAAAAAACCAAGAGAATAAAAAACTCAAAAAAACAAAGGAAAAACCAAAGAAGAAAAAAACCAAAACAAAAAAGAAGAAGATCGAGTAAAGCAAGGATCAATGTTTCTAGCTCTGTCTTCATCCCAGAATGTAAGCAAATAAAAATAGAGAAGCTGCATGCATTGATCAAGTCGGTCATTCGCCTTCAATTTATGCTTTAAAGTCATTAGAAATAGAAGACATAAGGACAGAAAAACACAAGGAAAGGTGAAAAAGGTGCCCTGCCATGGGTGGTTCAATCACACTAAAGGAGTTTTGCCATCGTCTTCGTCGCCTCCAGCCAACTAGGTAAGCTTCTTTCTCTACCTTTCACTTGGTTTCAATTAATTAGCAACACACTGTGCAAGTGAATTAATATTCACTTGCATAATGTTGCAACACGCATTGATTAGCGCACGCGTGTTACTTTGCTTGGCTAGGTCACTAGCTTAGGCCAGTGGTCGGGCCAAGCCAGCTGGATCCAACCCAGCTCTATGGGCTAAGTTGGGCCCCGCAACCCGCAAAAAAAAATATATAGGCCTAACCCAAAATGTAAATAAAAAATATAAATATAAATTTATTATTTTTATTCATTGATGTCAAAGTCAAAGTAAAAATACTGATTCAAATTTATTTCATTTTATTTCATTTAATTACATAAAAATAAAAAATATACAAGTAAAAATAAAGTAAAGTAAAGTAAATTTATTGGTTTATTCACTAATGTTAGAGTCAAGAATAAAGATACTGATGTAAATTTATTTTATTTTTATTTAGTTACATAAAAAATGTGTATGCATAAAAAATAAATTTATTTTATTTGTTTATTCACTGACGCCAGAGTCGGGAATAAAAATATTGATTAAAATTTCTTTTGTTTTTTTATGTAATGCATAAAAATAAATTTATTTGATTTGTTTATTCGCTAATGTTATCGTCAAGAAAAAATAATGATTTAAATTTATTTTATTTCATAGCTATGTAATATTTTCAGAGTTGAAAATATCCTTAGTTAAATATTCACTGACGCTAGAGTTAGGAATATTACACACAAAACCATTATAGCATAAACCAACAAAACATTAGCAATTTATGACAAAGTCAGTAATGCAACCTGCCTTAGGCGAGATGCTCAAGGGGTGATAATATCTTTCTTTTTGCATAACCAGTTTCGTATCATAGAATCTCTATTGACCAGTTAGGGTTCCTAGTAACCATAATACTAGGTGGCGACTCCTTATATATTATCATTCCTTGTCAAAGAATAGAATGTCAAAAATCTATTTTTTCACAATAACCGAGATAAATTTTAAAGCCACCGCGATGTCGGGTGTGACAAGTAGCATGTATAAAAAAAACAGAGAGATTAGATGAAATATTATGGATGATTCAATTATACCACAGAAACACAACTTTTAATGAATCATAAGCAAACCAACTTAGAGTCAATTAAAACTTCATATTCTGTGTATTGGGCATGAGATCACATCATATATCAAATTTGGACTTATTCTAATAGTGTTTGCTTAAGGTTTTAATTCGAGATTTAATTTTGCTACAAAAAAAAAACAACTCTTAATGAATTATAAGCAAATCACTTCAAAATCAATTGTAACTTCATATTCTATCTGTTGGGGGTGATATCACAACATATATAAAATTTAGTCTTATTTTGATATTGTTTGTTTGATGTTTTAATTCAAGGTTTAATTCTGTTATAAAAACACTACTCTTAATGAACTATAAGCAAACCACTTTAAAATTAATTGAAACTTCATATTCTATGTATTGGATGTGAGATCACATTATATATTAAATTTGGACTTATTTGCATATAATGTTTTTGAGGTTTTGACTGGAGGATCAATTATACTATAAACTAATCATACAAAGGGTTTGGGTACCTAGAGATAATGAAATGACCTATAAACTAGGATTTGTTGTTTTCTTGATATATGAATACTATATATTAAATTCAAATTCATTTGGATAGTGTTTTCTTTAGGTTCTAGAATTAAGTTTTATCTTGCCGCAACAGGTTTGATTTGCGTTATCTTTCCAAACTTGTTTTGTTTTTTTTATTTTATTCCTGGCAATATATTATCATCATATTTGGGATATTTGGTTATTTTTTGAGTCATTTTCATCACTTTTACATTTTTTTTTTGTTTTTGAACAATTCTGAGCCAAATAAAAGTTAAATTTGTAATTTTGAGTCTATATCAGTGTTCTTCCTATCGTAAACTCTATTCTTGTTGTGTCTTTGTCTTCTTTTATTTTTTTCAATTTGTGTCATGTATTCAGCAAAGGAGAGGAAACAAAGAAGGATTCTAACTCAAGGATACGAAAAACTAAGCCATGGTTTGGGGTTTTAGAACAGGAAGTCGATAAGTGTAAAAGATTATTCTATTATGTGTTTTTAGAACAGGAAGTCGATAAGTGTAAAAGATAAAGGAGAGGTATAATGCTAACAAAATGAAAGATGAAGAAGAGCCATTGTTGTTATCATTCAAAAGTATATACGTAAGTGGTTAAAATGACGTGTTTATTTGAAATTATTGTCAGTCACTACTTTCATACAATGTTGTTGGAGAAAGGCATTATCAATAATATAATTTTGAAGGCTTAAACAAGAGGCTAATGAAGTTACTATTAATTATATGCAAGATTCAAGGGCAAATTGTTTTGAAAAGGAAGGGAATGATATAGTTTGGCCTTGTGATATGACCCAAACAAGGTCAGATCCAGATTTTGGCATAAAAGTTTCTACTATCTAGTTTTACGCTATTGAGCATGACTCCAAATCCAACTATTGGATCAAGTTGAAACTTTATTAGAAGATTTCAGAGGCATTTTTCTATATTAGGGTAAATTTATAAGTGAATCAGAGTTCAAAAAGGACTTGCAATACATGTCAAAATAGACTATATGAATTTTGTTATTTAGTTTCTTTTGACCTGTGGATTTCCTATTTAACAAGGATCTTTTTTCTAAAAGGATGTGATAACTTATTTTGAAAAATTTCTAGTTCCACAAGAATTTTTAATTAGCTGAAATATAATTTTTAATAGTGGTAATAATTCATTAATATTTCAAAATCCTTTTCTTATAATAATTTTTTATTCATCCTAGTTATACAAGGAAAGAAGAGCTAGTGCTATTTAATGATAGATTAGTTATTTTTATTATTATTATTCATGTTTAGGCTTAATCAAAACTTTGTTTTGATCTAAAATCCAAGGCTTATTTGGATCAGGTTATGGGTTTTTCAGTTTAGGATTTTTAGGTCAGGTTAGGATTTTTAGGTCAGTTTTTCATATGAATCAGTTCAACCCACAAGAATAGATCCATTATGATTAATTTTTAAGAACTATTCAAACACATGTAACCTAAATTTTAGGGTCATTGATGGATATTACTTCTAAATATTTCAGTTTTAACATATGAGGGTGATTCTTGTATTTTTTTAGTTCTTGAACGAACTGAATCTGACTTATCAAAGATTAACTGGCTTCGTCACACTCCTATCAAACCTATTTTGGCTTTCCAAGACCAAACCTTAATCTTGATTGTGGGTTGCATGACCACATGATCACAAAATTCACTTTAGAGTGTCTGAAAAAAGTTATTAAACCCTAATAGTTCGTTGGTATAGCACTCATGCTAAAATGTCTTCGTCTTAATAATTTTTTTAAAATAATTTTGTTTTATTTTTTTAAAGTCAAAAAGAGTTTTGACCACTCATTTAGAATATGGTATGATTTGGAGTGAAGCGTAGAGGTCCACTGTAGCTGAGAGGAGGGAAAGATCCAATTAAAGAACTAATGCTAGTATCAACTATCAAGCAATAAAACTAAAACAGAGCAAGGTAAGGCAACTGAGATGGAGGATTTTGCTGCTATTATGTAAGTTGAAATTTTATTTATTTATTTATTTATTTATTTTGTAGTTGAAAACCAACAAATCAGTGTTTTCGGGAGTGATTTTTACGATTTTAACATTTTTATATCTCAATTATCGAAAAACACTTTTTGGTATTTCTTTCACTTCGAAAAAAAGTACAGCCGTGCTACCACCAGGGCACCGAGAGGTCTCGAGTTACGGTCACGTCTGTTCACCAGCGCTGCTTTCGAAAGGTAAGAAGGGCGGCCGGTCCTCTCGTTGTTAAATGTTAAGCTCGCCGGTCCATGCTTGCAGGTGAGATCTCCGGTCTTAGTTCCAGGTTTCGTCGGTCTGAGCCTTTACCTCATTATGAAGACAGAGGCACGCGTCTTTAATATTATGAACTCGTCACGGTTGATCTGTCTGTATTGCCATGTCGTGTCAATGTGGGGGCAGATGGTAACCAGTACTACACAGGAGGTGAAAATGGTGTTGCAGCTCGACTGCTGAATGGTAAAAAACATCCCTGATCCATTCTGGAATTTTCATTTTGTTTTATTGATGCCCATTAAAAGAAAGGGATACAGCCCGATTTGAAAATTCGGAATTTATTAGAGCACGACCAGATATTAAATAAAGGAAGAAGAAAACCTTAGCTAGCACGACAGAACACATTAAAATTGCTAGGCACATAAATGTGACCGCAACAAGAAAATCCTTGGTATCGTCCCCCATGGATTGGGATTTTGCTACCAAAAGTGTTATATATGCCAAGAAAAGAGTACAGGTAAACTAATTAGATTTTAGATTTTAGATTTTTTTTAAAAAAAATTATTGATTTGAGTTTTTAAAACTTTAAAATTATTAAAAATTTGTATGTTTGTTAACTTTAATACTCATGAGGTAAATTGAGATGTCTATAAATTGATGATATGAATATTCATATTAATAAAAATAAATAAATAAAATATACAGTAACTCAATAAAGTTGCTAGGCACATGAATAGCTAGTATTGTCTGATGATGCGTGCCCTCCCTCCATGTTTTCTAATCCCAATCCATGGACACAGCTTAAAACAAATTACTGAAGTAGAAGCAGCATGGCATTGACCAGCTGCCTGGAGGATTTAAAAAAAAAAAAAACTGCATGGGGAGGGGAGTCTTCACTCTTGATCCTATAAAATAAGATGGAACGAAACCAAATGCCCGAGCTGTATTTCTTGAGATGAAGTTAGACCAAGTCAGCGCCCTCTTGGTCACGGGGTCGACTCCATTACTCCAAGCATAATCCCCTCACGCAACTATACTCCATGTCTTCTTCTTTCTTTTTTTTCTTGAATTACTTTTACAGCAATAAATTGAGAGGAAAAATAAATAAATAAGCAGAATCAACTACCGGCCAGGCACGTGCAGTTCCAGCCCAAAAAAGCTAAAGCTTTTTTGACGAGATTCAACCAGCTTTTTGTAAATGTAAATACAAGTGATTAAAAAAAAAAAAAGGCTGGTCATGTTGAGGTGGCCATCGAGCAAAGAGGGAGGGCATGGAATGGTTCCCTAAGACAAAAAGGATACCCGACTGCCCCACCAAGCACAGGAAAATACCAGCAGCCTTCTATGGCCTTTGGTTTTATATCTTAAGAGTTTTATAAAAGCTCAATTATGCACTGTGTACTGCTTACCATATAAGCTCATCGCTGTCTAATCTTGTCTGTCCGAAATTGAAAAAAAAACTTAATCATGGAATAATTTAGAAAAGCTCAATTATGCAGTGTGTACCATTTACCTTTGTTCTTCAAGGTAACAATTTAATTTTGAAATTGTAATTATGCTACAGAATCAGCAATCAATAAAATTATGGAATAACTTTATATATGTGTGCGCGCGTGTGATTTGTAATTTGAAGATGCTATGATTATAGAAACCACAAAATTACTCGCATGATAATAAAAGCTTTTGGTATTTTACCACAAGATACCATGAATCTACATTTTAGCTAGAAACGGGCAAGACATGTTGGGACAGTTAGACTTGCACATACACTTGTGTTTGAAGGTAAACTAGGCAAATTCTTGTCCTAGTTGAATGGCTAGTGTTGCTTGCCCAAGAAGAGAAGGGGAGGCATGATCCAGTTTTCTGGGTCAGAGAATCGAAGAAGCTGTTCACCTCAAGCAAGCCCAAAAATGGAGATATTGACTGCGCAAATATGCTACATGGACTTCTTTTTCTCCTCGCACAATCCTGGCCTAATTTTATCTTAGCAGACATGTGAAGTTTTGTTTTTTCCCATCGCGGCATGGGGTTGTGTTTTCGTATCTTTAACGTGAAATGAAAGCGTAGTCACATCCAAATTGCTTTGCTAGAACATGTTTGGTCACTTATCATGGCGATATTGATGTTCATGGATCATTGGTGTTTAAAAATCTGGGTTTTTTCTTAGGTGAAATGCTCATTACATGTAGGTTCTATCGTCTCATAAATGGACGGGTAGAATCATCACACATGGATGGCTATTCGCACCCTTATCCTTTCTCTCAGATATTTAACCATGCTGTGTCAAAACCCTGGTGGGTAGCTTTGGTGATCCAAGTTTATCCTTCCAGAGAGTTTCCTTCTCTGGGTCATCTTCAACCATGATGATGTACGGGACATCTTGAGGTGTTTAAAATGTAGTAACAGTTGTTTTTAAGAGTTTTTTTTAAAAAAAAAAATATTAAAATATAAAAAAATTAAAGACAATTTTAAAATCCAAAAACCTTTCTTCTAGTTGCTGTTACCAGCTTGTAACATTGAAAAACTAAAAATAAAAAGGCTAATGCTTTGAAGATTCCTCTTTGCTTTCAATGGTGAAAGAGGGGATTGTATCAAACCAAGATGAAAAGGAGGTTTCATTATTGTAATAGAGATACCAGAAAGAAGGTGGGATATCATTATAGGAGGTTCAACAACTTCGCTAATCGCCCACTTCAACGAGATTAGCAAAGCTTCCATAAACTATTTTAAAAGAGTTAGAAAAACAAAAGAAATATAACTATTTCAAACCTAAAATGATGAGGGAAAATAAAAGAAGGATGATGATAGATGGGATGACGAACTCCCATGTGTGTCCAATCGTAGACCCGCTAGAGAACAGAATGGTGCAGCTCTGAAAAATCACTATAGGCAATGGATCCTTTCCATTTCTTCTTCTTCTTTCCTGCACAAGAAGTACGAAGAGAAACAACTGGAAGCTACGACGAATACAAGACACAAGAAGCCAAATGTTAAGTGACTCAAGAATTAATTGTTGTGAATAAAGCCAAAGGCAAATCTACAGCAATCTACAGAACGTATTGGAATTTCATGCAAGGCTCCAAAAGAGGAGCTAAGATGGACCTTCTACTTGGTCACCGTCAAAAAAGAAGACTACTTGGATTCTGACTTGTAATCAGATGAATTAAAGCTTTAGTTGCGTTTTGATTTGATCCAACTAGTGTCTTGGAGGTTTTTGGATTCTAGATAATGCACAGAAGAACAGGCACTGCAGTTTTTTGTTGGTGTTCAAGTCTCGGGTCTGTAGGTTTGCTTAAATGAATCGATTTGCAATAATTATGTCGTCCAAAATAATTGCAGATTAGGAGGGCTAAAACCCAATTTTAGATTCACCTGTCCATGGAACATCAATTGTTTTTTTTTTTATTTGTACAGCTCCAAAAAAAATTACCCGTGTATATTAATTATATAAAAGTATTTTTTAATTAAAAATAAATTAAGATTGTATTTTTTAATTTTTATATTAACACATTAAAATATTAAAAAAAAACAGGAAAGTGAAAGAATGTCGTGAAGGGAAATTTACACTTGAAATTTGAAATGATGGGAAAGTAATTAAACATCCTCGATGGCAATTAGCCCCATCATCAGTCCAGCTTACAACACGTACTATTTTGGAATGATTTGGTTATTGCTGGCCCGTGGAAATAATAAAAATCTGAGAAATTTGATCCACGTTACAAAAATGTAAGATGAATTTAAGTGAGATTTACCTCGTGATAGGCCATGAAAATAATTAAGGTTCCATGTTAGAAAATCCCACTTTGTGGGTTCACCTTTAACTCTATCTTCAAGCAGCATTGCAGAATAGATACCAGGAAGGGGAGGAATTCATATAGATGCTAGTCAAATTTCAAAACGATGGAGCCATGAATGAAGACTAAAACCTTTCAGAGATTCAATAATGAGAGAGTTATCAGGAGCTAATACTATGAATTTTGGACCACCCAAACAACAATGCATGCAATTGATTGGCAGTGCTGTTTTTTTCCTGCAATTAGCCAAGCTTGTGTTTGACATCACATGTTCATAAGTGTTCTTGCTGTAATGGCCCTAAAAACCAGAAGAAACAAATAGGTAAGAACAAAATAAGTGAAGTGGAAGCTGTCTTGTGAAGCCATAACATGAAGTTGTGCCAATTTGCAATCTAGCTCAGGAAAATTAACATGGGTCACTGGCAACTCCACACTAACATGGTACCAAAAAACAGTATAATATAGTAATGGGCTCGACACAAAACATGGATTTGTAATGTCAATGTAACACTGAACAGTACTGCAACCTCATAACTCCATCTGGATGTCTTGTAGCAAAGATGCTATTCTTGTCGCCCTTTTCTTGGTTCTTAAATGTGAACTGAGAAGAGAGAAGGACCAGACAAATGGTGGTAGCAATTATTCATTCATCTCTACTAAACCTTAATTAATATATCCGCAGAACTGCACACAACGCATTTTTGTATCTAGGAAAATTTTAGTTTGGTGGGCTGTGCATCTCTGTATCCACTGCTACGTTTCTTTATTTATTTCTTTAACTACTTCTATCACATGGCTTCATAAATCTCACTTACCTCTCTCTCTCTCTCTCTCTCTCTCTAGGAGAGATGTGGGATCATTGTGAGAAATCATGACCTTCGAAAGTGTTCAGCTCCATTTACGGTGGAGAATTCTTGCACTTGGACTCTTACTTCTTGGAGTTCAATCTTTTGGGCTCAGCACAGATGGTGTTCTCTTGCTTTCTTTCAAGTACTCTATCCTTAGCGACCCTCTCTCTGTGCTTGAAAGCTGGAACAACCGTGACCAGACTCCATGTTCATGGAATGGAGTTACCTGTGGATCTCCTGGGACAGACAATACTTACTCTCGTGTCACCGGCTTATCTCTCTCAAATTGTCAGCTTCTTGGTTCAATTCCAGCCAATCTTGGCATGATTCAACACCTCCAAAACCTTGATCTATCCAACAATTCTCTTAACGGGTCCTTGCCTTTTTCACTTCTCAATGCAACCCAACTCCGGTTTCTTGATCTGTCTAGTAATATGATCTCCGGTTACTTACCAGAGACCATAGGACGGTTACAGAATCTTGAACTTCTTAACCTCTCTGACAATGACTTAGCGGGAACTTTACCTGCCAACCTCACTGCTCTCCATAATCTAACTTTTGTTTCTTTAAAGAACAATAATTTCACTGGTAATCTTCCTAGTGGATTTCAAACCGTTCAGGTTTTAGATCTCTCTTCAAATCTTCTCAATGGGTCTCTACCTCGTGATTTTGGTGGTAACAATCTTCGCTACTTGAACGTCTCTTACAACAAGCTTTCTGGTCCAATTCCACAAGAGTTTGCTAATGAAATCCCATCTAACACTACCATTGATCTGTCATTCAACAATCTGACAGGAGAAATCCCGGAATCTAGTCTTTTCTTAAATCAACAAACCAGTGCTTTAGCCGGAAATCCTGATCTTTGCGGCCAGCCAACAAGAACTCCGTGTGCAATTCCTTCTTCAGTAACTACACTTCCAAATATATCTGCACCTGCATCACCTTCTGCAATTGCTGCAATTCCAAAAATTATAGGCTCCAGTCCTGCAACTACTCCTCCAGGTGATACAGCAACAGGGTCTGGACAAGATGAAGGTGGGCTTAGGCCAGGAACCATTATAGGCATCGTAATTGGTGACGTTGCTGGAGTTGCTATTCTTGGTATGGTTTTCTTCTACGTATACCACTATTTAAAGAGAAGACGGAACGTTGAAGCAAATATCAAGAAGGAAGCCACCACTGCAAAGGATAGTTGGTCACCTTCATCTTCAGAGTCAAGAGGGTTCACAAGATGGGCATGTTTACGCAAAAGAGGAGAAAATGAAGAGGATTCCGAGTCTACAAGCAGTGGCAACGAAGAAGACATTCTTGATCAAAGTCAAAGGAAGACAGGCCATCATGAGCAAAACAGAGAGGGGACATTGGTGACTGTAGATGGTGAAAAAGAGCTTGAGATTGAAACTCTACTTAAAGCATCAGCTTACATATTAGGTGCTACTGGTTCTAGTATAATGTACAAGGCAGTTCTTGAAGATGGGACCTCATTCGCAGTTCGAAGAATCGGTGAAAACCATGTAGAGAGGTTCAGAGATTTCGAGACCCAAGTCCGTGCCATAGCCAAGTTGGTTCATCCTAATCTTGTTCGAATTCGTGGATTCTACTGGGGTGTTGATGAGAAGCTCATTATCTACGATTTTGTCCCCAATGGTTGCCTTGCCAATGCTCGTTACCGTAAGTCCTCCAAATCCCAAATCAAAATTAGATCTAATCCGTTCTTTATTTCAATCACCAGGTTAAAACTTAGTGCGTGTAGACGGCGGTGTGTTTAATTCTTTCCATAATATTTATTGGAAAATCATCTTCTCCAATTTGCTCATTCATTGCATTGCATGAGTGCCCCATTCTGATTGACATGAAGTCTGGAAAGGCGAGCAATGGACAGAAAGGTTTGACGGTGGAGCAGGTGTAACGTAACCTTTGTTTTTAATGCCATCTGCGGAAGTCAACTATGAAACTGGCTGAGGGTGCTCATATTTGCTATCGTTAGCCCCACAGTATTCGTCGATACGTGGTGATGTGCGACGATATACGTTACCTGTAATCCCAGTGAATAACTTTCCCCCGTTGAAAATGACCACTTGTTACTTTTTCCACACACTTTCTCCTTTTTTGCCACCTTGCCATGTGTAAGATGCTCCAATGTTCTAATTCTTAGCCACTTTTTATGCTACAGGGAAAGCAGGCTCGTCACCATGTCATCTACCATGGGAATCCCGGCTGAGGATTGCTAAAGGAGTGGCCCGTGGGCTGTCATTTCTCCACGACAAGAAGCATGTGCATGGAAATCTGAAGCCTAGTAATATACTCTTGGGTTCTGACATGGAGCCTCGGATCGGAGACTTTGGGCTCGAAAGGCTTGTGACCGGCGACACAAGCTCTAAAGCTGGAGAATCGGCTCGAAATTTTGGGAGCAAGAGGTCGACTGCATCGCGCGATAGCTTTCAAGATTTCGGAACAGGTCCCAGCCCAAGCCCGAGTCCAAGCTGGATCGGAGGTTTATCCCCTTATCATGCTCCGGAGTCGCTCCGGAGCCTCAAGCCCAGTCCGAAGTGGGACGTGTACTCCTTCGGGGTGATCTTGCTTGAGCTGCTGACAGGGAAGGCTGTGGTTGTTGATGAGTTGGGCCAGGGAAGTAATGGGCTTGTAGTTGAAGACAAGAACCGGGCTTTGAGGATGGCCGATGTTGCGATTCGAGCAGACGTGGAGGGTAAAGAGGATGCCTTGTTGGCTTGCTTCAAGCTAGGGTATAGCTGTGCTTCTCCTCTGCCGCAGAAGAGGCCAACGATGAAAGAAGCCTTACAAGTGATTGAAAAATTCCCCTCTTCAGCTGCATCATATCCTTATGGTCACTGATGCTTAATAATAAAGAATGGAGCACATTGTAAAGAGATGTATCTATCGTTGACTTTTATAGGACGTTTGTTTGTCTCAAGGCTTCGAGTTGTATTTGGGTGAGATGATATATATTATTAATTCCTAGATCTATATTCGTGAAGCTAGTTTTCACATTTTTTTTACTCAGTCTACTCCATTTCTTAATCTCTGGGTCTCGGGAATGGATCGGTTCATCTCATTTTCCACCTCCATGTAACTTTTCTAGGTAATCTTGTCTCCAGTTAAAAAAATCTAAAAAAAAAAGTCTGCTAGTAAAATTACGGTATCCAGCACATACGTTTATTGTTTATTATAATATTGTAATTATTATTTTGGCTTTTAGCCATTAAATCCTTTAACTTGGTATTGGGGACATTGTTATCTTTTTCCTATGAAATAAATATTTTTTTGATAAATGTATACGTTGTGTTGGTAATTTTAGTTTTAAATACTCAATCCCTTGATTAAAATAATCCAATGTCTACTCAAGAGTATTTTTTTTATATAAAATAATATAATTATTTTGATATTCTTAAAAATATTAAATATAATTATATTAAAAAACTTGTACGCGCTAGCATATGAATAGCTTCCATGCTACGCGGTGATTTGATAAATGCTTATTCATCGGTTGTTACTTGTTAAAATAAATTAAAAAAAAATTATTAGGACAGAGAAAACTAAAGAATAAATCATGGATATGTGTATATAATATATTCTACCTTCTTGATCCATATTTAATTTAAAGAAGATAAAAAAAAATAGATGACACATAATTTAACTTCTGTGTTATCATAAACCTTTAAACAATTCAAGAGATTTTAACAAGTATGCTCTAGCATGGAAACAATTAATTTTTTTTAGTTTTACTTGTTAATAAAAAATTTCAATATACCTCATAAAATTAAAACTTACAAAATAAACTTTTTAATTGGTTTACATCAAAACAATAAAAAATATATAATAATAAATATTGAAATAAAATTTTAGGTTTAATTTCTTAGACTAACAAAAATTCTCATACAAACTAATTAACAAACTAACAAAACATTTCTCACACAAGAAATTCAAATGTAACCTAATTCATTAAAAAAAATAACCATGAAAAATTTGAATTTTAATATCATGTTATAATTCTTTTTTTCTTTATTTTTTTAATAAATTAGGTAAGGGTTTGAATTTCTCAAATGAGAATATTTTCTCAATTTGCATAGAAATATCTACAGGGAAGTATTTAAATTTATAGTCACTTATTGAAGACTAAACCTAAAATATAAAAACATGTTGAACTAATTCCCCTAAAACTTTATACCATTTATTAAAATTTAATAATGCTCGGGAAAAAAATCAAAATGTCCTATTAATATTTTTCATGTAAAAAAATTCCTTGTTGCAGGATATATCACGTACTAGGATCTTGCCACGCTTTATTAAACTATATATTAACAGTTTTAATTACTTTCTAACACATTGTTTCAAATTTAATGTTTATTGAATTCAAATGCTTAATGGTTAAAATTACATTGAATTTATAAAAATTTTGAAGATTTATACTACCTTGGTTGATTTTAAAGCTTGAATTTCAATTAGAAGTATACTAGTTAAAGTCTCATCTTAGTTGCTCAAATTAACAAGTTTAAAGAAAATATAAATAATTGATAAAAATATAATTTAATTAAAATAATTTATATATATATATATATAGATATATAAATATTAAAATAATAATATATTAAATTAACTCGAATTAATTTGAATTAATTTATCAACTTTATTACACGGTTTATGAAACAATGATAACTCAATAGAAAGTAAATTATTATTTTTTTATTAAACTATATTTTAACAACTTAATGTTAAATAATATAATTAAAAAAATCAACTAAAAAAATAAACCAAGTCAACCTATGTTAACCAATATAACTCAATTAAAACTAATTTATATAAATAAATTCTTAATTAATCTAATATTAAATAATAAAATTAAAAAAACAATTAAAATAATAATATGTAAAACCACTTAAGTTAACTAGTCAATTCTATAATTCAAGTCATAAGATTAAGATAATCCCATAAAAAATAAATTAAAATAAATTATAAAACTTAATTTTTAATTAAGTCAATATTGAATGATAAAATAAAAAAAATTAATTAAAAATCAACATTCTTCATTTGGTAATCTCGTTAAAAAATTAAATTAATATAATTATTTTTGTTCATATAATTATTTTTGTATTTAAATGGAAACAATAACAATCAAATGCTAATGAATGTTTTTTTAATAATCTAAATTTAAGGGTGTATAGTAAAATATTAAAATTATAAATTATTTCCTTATAAATTCAAAAAAAAAATTATATTATACTTATTTAATTAAAATATATGCTTACTCATCGATTGTTATTGGTTAATATAAATGAAAAAATTATTATGATAGAAAAAAATACATATATCATGAATATGTGCATATAATATATTCTAAATTCTCTATACATATTCAATATCAAAAAATATTAAAATTTTATATTATATGATTTTATTGATAAAAGATTTATTTAAAAAAATAATCAGAATACAAGAAACATATATAATTGAACTATTGTATTATCATAAATTTCTAAATAATTTAAAAAGCTTTAATAAGGACTAACATAGCATGGATATAATTTAATTTTATTAGTTTTACTTTCTTAATAAAAAAAATATTCAATATACCTCATAAAATTAAAACTTATAATTGATTTAAATGAAAATAATATATATATATATATATATATAGTTATGGTTACCAAAAGGCCTAAAGTGCATTGTTCAAAGCCCACAATGATTTGGTCTCCTTTCAAAACCTAAGCCCATAAAACACCTGGATCCAAAAAGGACCCACCCACAAACCCCGGTTCAGACCGCAACGGTTAGGTAGTTCCATGTCAGAGGCTTCAGCCATTTTGAATTCCAAAAGGAGCCCGCTCTCCTCTCTTTTTAAACTCTCTCGCTTGTTCTCACTCTATCCACACACAAAACACGCACAGTGGCTTAGACTGAAAAAATCGATCGATCGATCGAGAGAGACAGAGATGGCAACTAATATCGGCATGATGGATTCGGCTTATTTCGTTGGCAGATCTGAGATTCTCTCTTGGATTAACTCCACTCTTCAGCTCAATCTCTCCAAAGTCGAAGAAGTAATTTCGTTGCTGATTCTCTTCTTTCTCTCTAATTTTGCCCTAATTTGTTCTAATCGGTGATTTTTTTTGTTTTGATTTTCTCTAATCATGTAGGCATGTTCTGGTGCGGTGCATTGTCAGTTAATGGATTCGGTTCATCCAGGTATGGTGCCAATGCACAAGGTCAATTTCGACGCCAAAAATGAGTACGAAATGATTCAAAATTATAAGGTTCTTCAAGATGTGTTTAACAAGCTTAAGATCACTAAGGTTTGTGTATGCAATTTACTTTTCAGATCTCTTGAATGTTTCGTTAGTTTGATTTTGATAATTTTTCTTGGAATTTTTTCTTTAGCATATAGAGGTGAGTAAGCTGGTGAAAGGCAGGCCGCTCGATAACCTGGAGTTTATGCAGTGGATGAAGCGTTATTGTGATTCTGTCAACGGAGGACTTGTCAAGTAATTTCACAGTTTATTGTTTTGTTAGGGTTTGCTTTGATTGAAGTAAATAAATTGGGGGAATTGTTGTTGTGTGATTGTGGTCAATTGTTTGCAAAATACTTGGAACTTGAATTGCTGGGTGTGATGATGAGTTTTTTGGAATTCATGCTCAATTTCTGCGTTATATGATCTGCTATTGTATTTTCCGAATTATTTTTTGGATGTGGTGTTAGGGTTTATCGAATCAGTAAATTCCAAAATATTACTCGGGAAATACTTTTTCCCCCCTGACAATTTGGAGTAAAATCTCTTGAAATTGTGGAGTCTCTTTGCTTTTTGAGTAATGGGAATTACAATGGCTTAAAATTGATTTAATTTAAATAAAATATGGGCCCTTTTTGGAAACGATACTAAAAAAAGGGAATTGATGTATTGCAATTTTTTTTAATCTATTTTGATGCCAACAGAGTGAAAAAGTTATACATATTTTCTCCAGTTTCAACCTGTTTGTCTAAAATTATATGTACTGTTTTTACATGCTAAAATTTTGTCCATCTCTTCTTCTAACCTTTGTAATGTGCAAATCTTCAGTTATAGAGAAAAAGTTTGCAACCAGTTTTAGGCAATACTTGGAAGGTTTTACTTCCTTTCTTTTCGTAGATATAAAGTTGCATAAATGCTGTGTGATTTCTTTTTCTAGATCATAAATAATAGGACACCTGTACAAGGTTTGAAGTGTTTGTTCTCACAGTGTTGAGAGTCATGGGTTTGTATTAGTATTGAATGTACACGGAAGGGATTGGTGCTTACTACTGCTACGAAGCTACCTAATACAGTGGTCGTGATTTATACGAAGACCTCTATAGCTTATAAGCTGTACACGTATCAGATATAGACTAACATATGATGTCCTGTTAATGAAATTGCCTTTGACATTCTAAAAAAATATATGTATATTTTTGAGTTTTTAGTATCCTTTTTCGGTTTGATAATTGCAAATTTCCTATTACTTTGAATTGATTTCTGATGGTATACGAACAATGATCTTTGTGAATAGAGTCCTAGTATAATCATGATGCATTGATGATTTACTTACTGCTTTTGTGGTTAGTTACAATCCAATGGAAAGGAGAGAGGCTTGCAAGGGAGGAAAAGAAACAAGCAAGAAATGTCTACAGTCTCAAGCTTCAAGCAAGGGCTCTACAACTGCTCCCAAAGTTCAGTCTTCTCACAACGCTCGAAGGAACGATGTGTCCTCGGCACACCCTTCAAATCAATCTGTGAAGGCTTCTAAACCTCCTTGTCCAGTGCCTGCATATGATGCAGAGGTATTATATTATTTTAAGGAACAGGACTTTCATAACATGTAGAATCTAATGATACAAATTGATATGCAGGTCACCGAGTTGAAGTTGTCAGTGGATAGCCTTGAGAAGGAGAGGGACTTCTATTTTGCAAAGCTGAGAGATATCGAGATTTTGTGCCAGAGCCCTGGGATTGAAAACCTACCAGTACTACTTCTATGACTATCAGATTTGCGTTGTTTGACTGAGTAATTTAACTATTCTCTCAAAGTTGTAATCTGTGATCCCTTGTTTTTTCCACAGGTTGTTGCAGCAATGAAGAGAATCCTTTATTCTACTGATGATGATGCGTCAGTATTAGCAGAAGCTCAAGCCATGGTGTCGCTTCACCAGAAGGAAGCACAGTACTTGGGTCCCATTGCTGAGATATCAACAGACGAAAAGGAGAATTCAGATCCTCAGAAGAGAAAGGACATTGTGAATCTTGACGTTGATGCTTTAGGCATCTCAACATTGTCGCCGAGGCAAAGGGTTTCTGATGCAACAGATGTCCATTGCAGCGGGTCACCTCTTATGACCTTCTGAATTTTTTACCATAATGTTTTCTTCAAACATATGTAGTAGTAGTAGCAGCTACAGCAGCACCTATATCTACAATATTCGCAGCCCTTTTACCAACAGTCCTGCTTGATGTTATATATGTAGTGGATTTTACATATATAGCTCTGGAAGCAATAATAGTCGGACAGTTGATTCAACAGCTTGTAATTGTTTTGAGTATGAGTTTTGCTTGTGTTTGTGCTATCATGTGGCATTGATCTTCCATGTTCTTTTCCAATATTCGTTCGTCTTTCGTTCTCATGTGTCATTGCATGCTCGCAAGAAAGTAGTAATATTTGTTTTAAGATTCGTGACATGGTAAAGTGACATGTGGAGGTGTCTGCATGCTACAAGGGCCCTTTCCTTGGCCTAGCTTATCGTCCCATGAAGACCAAGTAACAAATGGCCAACTTTACTAGAAAAGAGAGACCTTTCCTATTTAAACATTTATTAGGAATGATAATTCCTCCTAGCATTCCCACATTAAGGCTTCAAGAGAATCGACCGCCGTGATCTTCAAATGAATACGCACACAAGAAAGGTACTCTCTCATTAGCTTGATTTGTTTCGAATAATAAATGAATGGCATGGCCTTTGTAATCTCCATCTAATTCTTAGTCTTCCCTTTCTTTCAATAACAAACCATGATGCCTGCCAGGAGACAGAAGCTACCAATACACAAGGTGTACAGGAAAAAAGGGTAGAAACAGTAGATTATAAGTCATCCCCAGGGCAAGGCCAAGAGATGAGGAGGGTGGTGGTGATCCACCAGTCCAATCACCATGACAGTTCAACCACAAGTGGTGGCATCTTGGACGGTGCTGCAGCTTCTGTAGCATCCACCCTGGAGTTTGCCAAGGATGTTATCTCTGGAAAATGACAGCAAAGAGCAGAAATGATGGCATGAGAACCGAACCTCTTCAAGGTTCTGTTTATTATTATTCTACAACTTCGACTTCGGCACTATTTGTGTATCGATCAATCCCCTAATAAATTTTGTTCAGTAAGCGTGTGTTTCTTAATATGAAATCATTAATCAAGCAGTCATTATTTTCACTTTGGCTCGTTATCTCCATTTCTTTCTATCTAGTCTGCTTGCTAATACTTCACAGTGAAATTTACCTTCTTTTCTTTCTTCTGTTTTCCATGGAAAGACTAATCATGTCACAGAAAAGCTAGAGCAGTAACAGCAAATCTACCAACAGCCCACGCGGCATGAGCAAAACATCAAATTTACAATGGCAGAATACTTGTATATTACCATGATGTAGCATACCAGCAGGCATTACATGTACAGCAGCAACAATACTGTAAAATAAAATCAATTTTCTAGATATTTAACAGGAAATGGAGTTACTGTTTTAGGTTGGTTTTGATGGACCACGTTTACTGTGGAAACTTTTGAAGACAAACATGTTAGCTTCACTGTCTGGGATGTTGGAGGATAGGATAAGGTACCAACAAGATCTATTTATGCACAAAAGAATTTGCCAACTATATGTGAAACTGCACGTGTACATATCCAATGTTTTTCCAGTTGGAAGAATGTATTAATCGGAGGTATTATTTATTTACTTTATTATGTGTTATATTGAACAAATCGTCTTCCCTTTTTTCTTCTTCTAATCCTTCATTGTGTAGATTGCACCGTTCTGGCGACATTACTTCCAGAACACCAAGCCTTATATATGTAGTGGAGAGCTAAGGTAGAGAAAGAAAGGGTCACATGCAGTGGCTTTACACCTTGACAACACAAACAATAGCGTTATGAAATACATGTTGGCTGGGAAGCCGATGTATGTCGAGAAGTTGAGGGGGAGATGGCTTGTTACAAGATTCAATGGAATAGTTAATTCTAGAAAAGAATTGTAATTAATTTGGGGTTGTTTTTAATATTGTAATCTAATTTTGATAAATTGGTTTTTAATTTAATTTTATAGAATTTAAAATATAAAATTAAAATATCATAAATTTATCTTAATAAAAAATATAACTTGTCAATTTACGTGAAAACTAGAAACTATAATATACTAATATATAGCTAAGAGCACGAAGGAGCACTTTTTTCAATTACATCAAGTTCTAAAAGTGCTCGAGCAAAATAAGTTGTTTCTTAATTTAAAAAAGTGTTTATTCTCTTATAAAAAAAATTATGATTTTATACTTTATTGTAGTAGTTAAAGACAAAAAGCTATTTTCAAAGAAAGTGCAAAGCATTATAAAGGGGCCTATGCTAACTACCGTTATAGTAGTTTAGAGATTGAAAGGGTTATCATCATTTAGAAAGATTTATAAGAAATGTCAACTCTATAATAAACCCTATTACTTAATGCTTGAAGAAGGACAATCTTGAGTGGTCAAATTTAACCCAAAAAGCTTTTAAAAGAATTAATACTTTCATAATAAAAACATTTATTCTAGTACTTTCTAATTTTGACAAGTTATTTGATATGAAATGTGATGTATCTCATAGTAGTAGTGGAGTGATTTTGAATCGAAATAAAAAGCAAAAATAATTTCTCAACAAGAAGTTATCCAATGCTAAATAATGTTATTCTATCTATGATTTAAAGTTTTATGCTTTTGTGCATATTATTTAACATTGAAAATATTTATTGGTTATTAAGAGTTTATAGTTTATTCGAGTTATCAAGCATTAAAGTATTTGAATTTTTAAAGAAGGCTTAACGAATGTCATGTGAAATAGATCTCTTACCTTAATGAATTTAATTTTCCACTAAAACACTAGATGAAAGTCTAATGTGGTAGTATATACACTTAACATGTGATTTGCTTTGCTAATGGTAATAAGTACTCAATCTATGTGCTCTGAAGATATAAAAAATCAGTTTGTATCTAAAAACTTATACAATTTATATGCTAGAATATTTGTATCGATATTTCAGACATATAGTTGTGAAGTTGGAGGAGTTGACATGACATGAACAATAAGTATTTATTAGTATATATTTAATTTATATCTTAGCCTTATCTATTATATAATGAATGTTTATTTAAGGGTAATCATTTATACATTCCATAAGAGGTCTTGTATGAATAAATCATTAGAGAGTTTCATTCAAATGGCTTTAGAGGATATTTTGGTCAAGACAAGATGATAGTAATAATGATTGATTGGTATTTTTAATTGAAAGTGTTAAATGATGCTAACAAGATGGTTAAAAAGATGTGCATCTTGTCAATTTAATAAAGATAGCTCACAAAATATAAGGTTATGCATTCCCTTGAAGGCACCATTGATTCATTTCCGTATAAAATTTATCTTATAACTCTTAAAGATAATAAAAGTCTATGATTTCAATTTTTTTATGTACGTTGATTTTTGAAAGTGACACATTTTATTCCTGTTCTAATAATCTAGATGTTACTCATATAGATGAAATGTTCTTCAAGAATATAATGAGGCTATATGGTGTCCCATTTTTTATTATTTTTGATAGGGATGCTAAATTTATGAGGCACTTTTAAAGGACCTTGTGAAGAAAAATAGGATCTGAATTGAAATATTTTAGCACATGTCATCCCTAAAAAAAAATAAAAATAAATGGTTAGCCAAAATTTAGGGACTATGTTCAGATTTCTTATTGAAAGTCATGTCAAAAGCTAAATTTGCTTACAATAACTTTATAAACTTAAAAAACAAGAAAACACCTTTTAAAGCTGTATATAGGCTTGAATTTCATTATGTGCTTAATTAAGCCCTTTTATCATTTGGAGCTTGGGTATGTGATAATGGAAAAGTTTTTATAGATTACATATGAAGGGTTTATAAGGAAATAAAGATAAGTAATAAAAGATGTGTTAATATAATTAATTTATATTGTAAAGTTGAAAAAAGTTCAAAAACTTAAAGATGGAGACATTTTATGCACCTAAAGAAAAAGAGATTTTCTAAAGGCACGTATCATAAGTTGAAGTCAAGGAAGTTCACACCATGTAAGGTGTTGAAGAAAACAAACTCCAATGTGTATATGATTGAACTACTATCAAATTTGCATATAAGCCTAGTTTTTAATTTTTTTTAATTTATATCTATTAAAAGATTTTGACGGGGAAATGGTTGAAATTTTAGAACAAGTGTAGCAGTATTCACAAAAATTAGGGGTGATTATTGTTGGTTCAGTTTGGTTTTTATTAAAAAAGTAACCAAAAATGGTTTAAACAGACTAGTTTTGGTTATTTTAAGAAAAATTGGTTCAAACTAATTGGCTCGATTTTTTTGATTTGGTTTGGTTTTTTCAGTATGGATCGATTTGACTTGGTTTTTTTTTTAGGGTTTGGTTTGGTTTTTTAAAATTATTTTAGGCTTATAAAATTAAAACCGAACTGAACCAATCTATTTTTAAAAAATTCAAATCAGTTTTTTTCACGGTTTGATATTTTCAATTATTTTTTTATTTTTTTATTTTTTTTATTTTTTCACTCACCTCTAATGAGAATATTCAAATGTAATTGAATATGTGTTGGATACCAAGAATTCAAATGTAATTGAATATGTGTTCGATATCAAAAAAGTCAGTATTTGAATAGGCAACCAATATAAGAGATTTGTAATAAAATGGTTAGGCAAACTAGCTAGTAAAAGCACTTGGATGGTATAAGGTGAGCTAAAGAGGTTGACCGAAATGTGTATGTCAAATTTGTCAAGTTTTTCTGGTCAAAGTTGAGTTTTACAAGCTTAATCTCTCAATTTGTGAAAATTATGGTTTAGTATCCAAACTTTAAAAATATTATAAATTGGTCATTGGAGTATATTATGAAATTCTAGATAGAATAAAAGATGAATTATGGGCATAATTCTAGTATAGTTATGAATTTTTAACACTTTTAATTTGGTCTTTTCATTTGACAAAATTTACAATTTGACCTTACAAATTTGAAAAAATTCAAGAATGATCCCTGTAGCATAATTTGAGATTCTAGACAGAAATAAGGATTAATTATGGATATAATTCCACTATAGTAATGAATTATTATATTTTTATTTTGGTCCTCCAATTTGACAAAGTTATAGTTTGACCCTTAAAAATATGATAAATTTCAATTTGGTCCCTAGCTATAATATTAACCTTTTTAGATTGGTTCGATGAATAATTGAGGATTATTTAGTGAATTATTATCAAGTCTTATTATTTTTTTTTAGAAAAAATGACTAATTTAGTTTAAAAACATATAGGATTATGAAATAGACGCTTAGTTAAGTGTATTAAATAGTTTGTATGTCCTCTTAAGTCATTTTTGAATATGTCTCTTTCATATTCAGATAATCCTAATATTTTATTGGTGAGACACTAATAGGATTTCCTTCAATTTTTGCTTTTGACTGCAGTTTACTTTTGAGTCAAGTGAATGGACAATTTTTCATATGTATGAAAAATATTATAAATATTTGATTTGTTAATATGAGTTGGATCATGTTTCTTGATAATATATATTAATTATTATCATTATTGAATCTAAATTCTTGATATGAACCAATATATATTTTAAATTGACTTCTAAATTAATGACTCCTCATTTGATTAATGTTATGAGTTGAGTCTTGAGATATGAATATGTCTGTTTGATTATGGTTATGAACTTATGGTATGCTAGTCAAAATACTCATTCTAACAAGATAATGTTAGTTTTTGTACACATCATATCTGAACTCTAGTTGATCGGGGGAGCAAGCAACCTGTATGAACTAATTATCCCACAGTATGGAGCCTCATACTCTTTGCATTTTGATTTTTTGACGAGCTTTACTTTATGATATTTTTGTTATGACATATTTGAGAGAGCTTCCTATGAGAACCTAAAGTCATAAGTTGTGTGTGTGTGTGTGTGTGTGTGTGTGTGTGTGTGTGTGTGTATTCCTTATTATTGTATTACCTCTTGTGTGTATATTGAACATATCTACAAACTAAGTTGTTGAACTCATCTTCTCATTATTTATCTTCTCATTATTTATCTTTTCAAGCTTTTAGCTTGTTAACGAATTATTTTATTGGGCTTTTAAAGCCTACTTTTTGGTTTTAATTTGTACATTTACTTTATGTATAGTTGGTGCTCTATAAAATTATATTAACTCTTGTATTATGACAATCAAATTATATTATGAAGTTAATTTTATTATTACTGCTACATTGAACTCTAATTGAGTTATTTAATAGATAACTTTGTATGTAAATTTAAGCTCGTATAGATATAAAATCTTGATGGAGAATAATGTGTATGTGTTGGTTATGGATCCGGGAATTGGGTGATTGTTTTTAAAGTATTTTTCACTTGAAAATATATTAAAATAATTTTTTATTTTTTAAAATTTATTTTTGATATTAATATATCAAAACAATTCAAAAACATAAAAAAATAATTTTTTTAAAAGAATTATTCTTTTACCGGACAATGATTGAGTCCCTTTCCCGAATGCTACCTAAAAAAATAATGCAATACGTAGATTGTTTTATTATATTTGTTTTTATTTAATGACTAAGTAGTCGGCTTTACTTAAAATCTAAATTATCTTAATGACAGAATTTTCTTAGTATAAACAAGTTATGAACATCAGTTAGAGGAAGCTTTTGGTGAAATTCTATAACATGTGTCCAAACTTAAAGGTTCTTTTATGTTATAACTTTTTAGTTTAATCAAGATTGTATGTCCACGCCAAGCTGTGGGAATCTAGATTTTCTTTAAATGTAAGAATTATTTTTCGGTGTAGGAAAGTTCTTTAATATTATTATTAAAATAAAAAAATATAATTTTTATTTTTTTATTAATATATCTCTTATTTATCTTAACTAACGTAATGTTTTTTTTAACTGGAAGCACTATTTCTATTTTTTTAAAATATAATTGTTAAATTAAATTAAAAAAAAATCAAAATAGTATGTTTATCTTTTATGTGAATTAAAATTAAAGAAAACTAATAAATATTATAAAATTATGTTCCAAATTCATTTAAATATTTTAATAATAAACAACTCATTTCAATTGAATTTTCATAAACAATTTATTACTAGAATTATTATTTTCAGATCAAACATATAGTTATTAAAAACAATTATTAAGATTCAAATAAAAATTTATAATAATATTTAAAAACTATGTAAACAAATAAAGAGTTAACAAAACAAATAAATAAATAAAGCTAGCAAAAGACCAGGCTTGTATGCATGGCCTGTTTTATTTTTTATTATTAGTATATTAAAATAATTTAAAAATATTAAAATATATTAATTTGAAGTAAACAAAAAAATTAATTTTTTTAAAAATATTTTTAAAATATAAAAACAAATAAGACGTAACTGACTAAGCTATGATATGGATTTATTATTAAAAAATTAAAAAACTTATTAAGCTTCTTCAAATTTCAAGTAAATAACCCTTAATTATCTTTATTCCAACTTCATTCTTCTTTATAACTTATTTTTGTTAGTTTATTGTTGTTTTATCAATAATTGAAAACTTTCATTTATACTCAAACCATTCAATATAGATTTTTATTTTCTTTTTTTATGGTTAATTGAATGGGCTGAGAGAAGATGAAGTTGGCTTTCTCAATTATAAGAATATGGTGCTTCTACAATAAGGAATATTTAGGGTGAAATTTAACCCTAAGATTTTCAAAAACTAATCATAACTAATACTAATTTAGGTCCTTTACCAAATAATGTTGATTTTTAACAAGAGTAGTAGGAATTTAAAGAAAGCTACATGTAAAATCTAAAATGCTCTAACATTTTCAACACTAATTCATCATTGAGAAATTTCAGCAAACATCCACCTACAAAATTCTATATTGCTTTAACATAATAGCTCAAACATAATACGCAGTCAAACTTTATTCTTAATAAATTATTAATATATAGTTGTCGCTGCAAATTAAGTATTTTATAACATAAATTAAGCCTTAAGTAGAAAACCATACACATTTTACAATCTACACTTTCAATTACAACTAAAACTTATAATATCCAATGAATTAAAACTCTAACCATGAAATCAATTAAACCACAATAATCACATTTCAAATCTTATATATATAATGTGATTGATTTGAATTTAAGCGCATACCTTGACCAAAAATGCAAAATTTTCTTAAATCTTAGCTATTATTTCTATCTTGAATTTGAATTAGTGTCTATTTAACCATATAAATTGGGGATATAAATTTGAATTAGTGAGAAAATCAACGAAAAAGATAGAAAAAGAAAGCCAAGTTAGTGAAGTTTTAGTACATTGAGAAATAGAGTGGGAAGAAGCAATGTGGAAGCTAGTTGATAAAAAAAAAGTACGAGGCTTTAAGTTAGTTTTGGCTTTTATTTATTATAATACTTATAACACGCTTCAAGCTCTTATAACGCACTCGTAGCCCGTCTCAGAATCTACATTTTGTTAAGATGCCAAATCTTGTTTTATAGATATAAGGATTAACTCTTCTTTCCTCAAATTTCAATTAGTATATTTTGTTTATTGATGGTTCATCAAATGTGTTAATGATCTTTTAGTTTTCTAACACAAACAATATTCTCTGGCGATAGAGATAGAGATGCGAACAATCTTATTTTTCAGTTATGTTAATGAAGATGATGAGTTACAATTCTCCACACTAATTGTTGTCATTATCAATCGTAAAACATATATTAAAAAAAAAAAAAAAACTCTCCAGGAAATTATGGGTATGGAATGGAAAAAGGATGTGCATTTTCTTATCAGTGTCACTACAATTGGTTAAAATCCTTAAAAACTCAATATATATATATATATATATATATATTAAGGTCACAAGGAGACAAGAAATTTTAAAATGACAAAAAAATAGTTAAATAGAGACTTATTTGTATAAATTAGATGTCAAATGATCAAATTAAACAAAATAGCAAAGGTTGGGAACTCAATTACAACTATGAAAGGCCTAGTTGATTTAATCAAAAGCAAAATTAAGTTTGAAAGTTGATTTGATTTAATCAAGGGACTTAATTAAGTTTTTAATGGGTTTAATTTATTTAATTAAGAACTTAATTGAAAAAAATTAAGTTTGAGAGTTAATTTGACCAACTCTGAAAGAATTGCTTGAATTCAAGGACTTAAATAAATTTCTAAATGGTTTAATTGAAAACTTAATTGAAAGGAAATTAAGTTTGGAAGCCTAATTTGAGTTAAATTACAAAAAATATAAGTTTTGGATACTAGTTTTTTAATTCCAACAAACTCAATTGGTCATTTTAAGGGCTCAATTATGAAGAAAAAAAAGTTTGGAGACTAAATAAAGGTGAACCTATTTTAACCAATAAACAAATCAATGATTAGAAAAATACAATAGAACCTTAATAATAATCAAACAAGTGAGCAATGCAATTTACCTAATAGGTATGCCAGGTATAATATTGTCTTTCTTATAAATAACTAATTTCTTTATCTAGACTTTAAATATTAGTTAAAGCTTCTACTGATTAAAATATTAGTTAGCGATTACAAACTTTTTGAACCATAAAAGGACAAGAATTCATTACTTTTTCAACAACACCAAAATTTTAATTCAGAAAGATGATTATTGTGATGTCGTACACGTGTGATAAAGGGAATAGTAAAAGTTGAAGGTCCAATTAATTCAAATAGAGATTTAATTGAAAAAAAATGACATTTAGAGTCGATTTGGCCAAAATTAAAAGAATTAAAGGATTAAAAATAAAAATAAAGATTTTTACAGAGTTAGGAGGTTCAATTCACTTATTTGGAGGTTAATTGAAGAGAAGAATTAACATTTGAAGTCAATTTGAATAAAATTAAAAGAGTTAAATGATCAAAGACCAAAATGTCTAGGCATTAAACTTTGGAGACCCTAATAATTCAATAAAGGGATTAAATGAAGAGAAAATCTGATTGAAAATCCAAGGAGTGAACTAATTACTGAGTCCAGTTTCTTGTTGGATGATCTAATGAACTACTTAAAGTTGAGAATAAAGCATGGAGAGCTAGCTAGACAAACAATGTTCATAAACAGAGTTGTGAGTAGATGCAAGATACACAAAAACTCTGCTTTCTTCTTTTATTTTCCTTTAATTCAAAACATGTTGCATTGAAATTATAAGTGTAAATCAATGCTGTGTCGAAATCATGCATTTTGGTTGTACATGATGTACTGAGCCGCTTAATTCTTAACCAAATTACCATCTTCTGTTGAAAATTATGCATTTTGGCTGTGCATTATGTGCCTCATAATAATACATCTTTTAATCATAGATTTTTTGTCTACTTCTTATTAAATCCTGTCAAATTGGTTGGCACAGGATGGCCAACTGCCCTACTCAGCTCTGCTCATGTGAAACCCTTTTCTGTACTTTTTTACCCCACCACCATGAACTTCCATTCTAGCAGAGCCGATGAGACCTTGAATCCAGTGGGGTCCTACCGGAGATGCCCAATTTCTTCATCCTGATTATACCACAGCAATCAAATCGTTAGCCATTTAGCTAATCAAGAGAGGGTAACTGTAATTCTTGTGACCATTACCCGCCTTCATACGTTACACTGGCTCTTGAGGTTGTGTAATGCTGAGAGATTGATTTAGCTTACCTTTCTTGAAAGCAACTCCTTTACGAGAGGAACAGGCAGGGAGCAGCTGAACTTTTGCGTCCACTGGTGCTACAATCTGCACCGTCCAATTTCAGATTCAGCACCAAAGAAGAAGACAAGGGCGTGCTAATGTTTTGACAATTTCTCCTCATAAATGTTTTTTATTTCCTAATTAAATATCATCTGTTTAGCTTTCACATGGTAAAGATTAAACATCTTGTCAGGAGTCTTGTACCTGTAATATATTTATACTCGAAGTGATATGTTTATGAGAATTTTCTTTTTCGGAGCCACTAACTGAACTCAAAGCCGATTGAAAACACGATGAGTATATACCCAATTACCACCCTTAAATCTCCTCGTGAGGTTTTGAATACAATCTTAAACTGTTTCTGATAACCTTACTGTTCTTTCACTGCCTTGACTCATGTCCCCTGCTCCTCATTGGTACATCAAAATAGTCATCCTTTAAGCTGCTATGCTTTCAATGTGCTTGTTTCTTTCCTCCTTTTAGGACTCTTCTTTTTCCAAGTTTGACATAATGAGTTGAAGCAGGTGAGGAAGTTCTGCAGGAGAGACCAGCATCTCTCCTCGTTCGTATTTTTGTTACTTGCCCGTGCTTTGTTATAAAAGATGTCTAAGAGATTGTTACAAGGCTTCTTCTCCTTGAGAAACAACGCAAAACCATCAACGGCAATTGGGTTGTCGCCATCATTATATAGGTTTCCCTCGATATTTGCAACTTTTACTTTAAGAGATATCACTGTGGTTCCCAAATGGACAAAATCCTTGGAACTGTTTTATTTAAAGTAAATGCTGCACTGTTAAGCTTTTAAACATTAATGTGCTCGAGTAGACTTTACAGAGAACATTAATTCTGACTTCTGAAACCCCGACCACAAGGCCGATAACTGCACATGCCCATGGGTAGAATTGCTATTTGGTACAGTCCGGGGGATTTTAATAATTTTGAGGTCAAGTTGGTAATGCATCATGCCATATGGTCTTTTACTAAGAAATCCAAATTTCCAAACTTCAACCATTTACAGCTAGGTTTTAACTATCACATGATTCCAGAATCATATTATCGAGAGGGGCCAGGCGCCTTTGCTGTTGCCTTGCAAATTCTCCCCTTCTTTTTTCTCTCTGGAATTTGAGCACAACAAAGGCATTATTGTGACCATTAATTACCAAACTATACCATATTTAAAAGCAAAAACTACAAAAGATAAAAAAAAGGGGAGAATTTGTTGGGACAATAATATGTAAAATGTCAATTTAACTAAATGATCTCCTTTCATAAGAGTTTTTTTCATTAAATATAAAGAATTTTGATTTACATTCCATAAAATCTGTTATTATTAACCATAATCTCGACCTAATTATAAAAAGTTAATTACACTATAATTACATAAATATTTACAGTTGCTTTCTTAACATAAATAACAAATATGTATATGAAAACTAATGATTCTACTAAAAAAACCATGCAAACATCTCCCCTCAAATTGATGTTGGGTGATCAAAAAACATCAATTTACCAACTAGAAATTGATAGTGTTGATGAGTCATTGATTTGGTAAACACATAGCTATTTGAAGGTTGGTGAAGATATGTGGAAGAGAAATAACGTGAGTATCCACGGCTTCTTAAATAGAATGATAATCCACTTTGATATGCTTGGTACGCTTATGAAAAACAGGATTAGTAGCAATCTAAATAGCACTAGTGTTATGACCATGAAAAAGAGTAGAAGTAGTATAAGGAAATCCAATTTCTGCAAGCAGTCCACGAAGCCAAACAACCCTAGAACAAGTAGTTGACACGGTTCTATATTCAGATTCAGTCGAAGATTTGAAAACACAATCTTGTTTCTTATTCTTCCAAGATATCAAGGAATCACCAAGAAACATACACCAACCTGTGACAAAGCAATGTTTATTGAGACAACCTGTTCAATCGGCATCACTAAAAGCAATAAGACAGATAAAAGAACCAGTAGGGTAGAATAGGCCATGGCTATAAGAGCCAAGTAGATATCAAATGATGCGAAGAACAGTTACCAAATGTAAATGACGGGAAGATTGCATAAATTGATTGACTTGCTGAACTGCATAAGAGATATCATGCCGAGTAATAGTAAGATAATTCAAGTTGCCAACTAATTGCCGATATAGAGTTGGATTAAGCAGAAGATTCCCATCATCACATCAAAACTTAACATTCACCTCTAAAGAAGTTTCCATCGAAGAAGAATCTTGAAGACCAGCCAAAGCAATCAAGTCCTGAGCATATTTATGTTAATGCACAAATACACTAGAAGAAGAAGAATGAACTTCCAATCTCAGGAAATAAGTAAGAGAACCAAGGTCTTTCGTGTGAAAGCAATCCTGAAAATAGTGCTGAAGGTTGCTAATAAATAAAAAATTAGTGTCTGTAATGACAATGTCATTGACATAAACAACAAGGAGAACAAAACCAATAGATGTCATGCAAAGAAATAAAAAGGAATCATATTTGCTTTACATAAAAGAGAAGCGAAGCAAAGTAGTGCAAAACTTGTCAAACCATGCTTGGGGAGCTTGTTTCATAAGGACCGCTTCAACTTACACACAACTGATGTAGATGATGAGAATAAACCAGGTGGAGTTGCCATATAAATATCCTCTTTAAGATCACCATAGAAAAAATCATTTTTAATATCCATTTGATGAAGTGGCCAACCCTAGGAATCAGCAATGACAATAATAGTGTGCACTGTAGTTATTTTGGCTATAGGAGCAAAAGTCTCCTCATAGTTCACACCATACCCTTGTCTATTTCTAAAAGTAACCAACCATGCTTTATATCGATCTAGAGTTCCATCAAAGTGAAGCTTAATCGAGCACACTCATTTACACCCAATGGGCTTAACACTTAAAGGATAAGAAACAAGATCTCATATATGAGTATCCTAAAAAGCTTGAAGTTCCTCTTGCATGGCTTGCTTCCAACACTCTTGCTGGACAACTTATGAGTAATATGATGGGACAATAATAACGGATAGAGTAACAGAAAAACCATACTAATCAGGAAGATGAAATACTCTTGTAGATCAATGAATAGCATACTGATAAGTAGAAGGCTTAAAAGCAATCTCGAGAGTGGTATCAGGTGGTGGGTTAGTCTCAAAAAGTGACAAAATTAGTTAATGTCTTTTATACACAATTCCAGGCTTGAACCGCTCAAAAGATGATACATCCTTAAAATAAGAAAGAATAGGAGCAAGAGAGGAAAATGCAACTTGAATAGGAAAAAAATATTGATTTTCAAATAAAATAACATTTCTAGAAATACAAAATTTGCTACAGCTTAGATCATAATAAACAAGACTGTTGTGATGGCAATCAATTGATCATATAAACTACAATAGACAAGACTTTAATCTAGAATTTAGATGGTACAGAAGACTCGAGTAATAAAGTTCTAATGATATCAAAAAATGACAGTTTTTACATTCAACAACCTCATTTTGTTGTGGTGTATATAAAGAGGAACGATGCGAGATAATACCTTTTTGTTGTAAAAAATCATAAAATTCATATGAAATATATTCCCCACCCAAATCAGATCTCAATACCTTAATACTAGTAGAAAATTAAGTCTCAATATAGGCAAAAAATGACTTGAAAACAAAAAAGACCTCAAATTTGGAAAGAAGAAAATACACCCAAATAACCAACTGTAATCACTAATAAATATCATAAAAATACTTGTAATGAGCATGAGAAATAATAGGTGTAGAACCCCAAACATCATTATGAATAATATCAAAGCATTTTGTAGCACAACTGTCATGTGAAGGGAAATGAAGAGTTTTACTTTTGCCTGATTTACATTGAGAACAGTAAAAAAAATCACGAGAAGAAAATTTAGTTTTATTTCCTAACAAACCAGAACTCAAATATCTAGACAAAATAATAGAATTTTGATAGCATAAATGTTTATGTCATACTTCACTTTTATTTTGAACAGTTGTACAAGTAAAAGATAGACAACGAGGAATGGAAAAATGCAGTGAAAATAATCTTCCAACTTTAGACCCTTTCACGATCACCTTCCTTGACACCTGATCCCGCATCAGATAGCCATTACGAGAAAAATACACATCACAATTATCATCCACCAATTGATCAACCAAAACCAAACTAGTAGACAACTTTGGTGATACAAAAACATTCTTGAAAATTAGAGCGATATCTCCAACATTAGTAATGGGTATATAACCACCATTAACAACCTGAATCTGTGATGACCCATGATACTCATACATATTTTTAAGTATACTAGATGAGTTGGTCATATGATTTATGATAGTAGAATCAACAAGCCAAAATTAAGAATTGAAATTGTTACCTTGTAGCCCCAAAGCTGTAAGAATCATATGTTGTACCATTTTAGAAGTAAGAGTATTGGATACAGCTATTATAGATGAGTTGTCAAACACCACAACTCGAAAAGCATTTATTCTACTATTTTAAAGATGAGTGGGACAGTCTTTGATAATATAACCTTGTTATTTGCAATAAATGCAGAACTTCTTTCTATAATTGTTAGCAATGTATTCATATTCTTTAAAACTATAACACTGTATATTGCTTATATTCCAACCCTTTTCTTTTCCCTGAGCCATAAAAGCAACTAGAGCTGAATTGTCCTGTTTAAAATTACCTTGTATAAAAATATGTTCTTCATGCAGTAATTCCCCAAAACAAATATACAAAGAGGGTAAATAATCTCGATTCATTAAATTTGAGCAAGTAATCTCAAATCCATATCATAATTTTATTAAAAATTGACCGAGCTTGCTTTGCTCATGAACCTGTTGAACAACAGAGAGAGACTCAGCTGGTATTTTGGCACAAATAATATCAGTATATTCTGCCCATAAATTTTAAAAACCAGAATAATAATCCTGGATGGAAAGATTGCATTGAGAATAATTATAGATATCATTTTTTAATTGAAAACATCTAGCATTATTGTCTTGATGGTAAACCTTCATCATATACTACCATATTATTTTTGCTGCTTTACATGGCCTTAAATTAAAAACAATAAAAGGATCAATAGACCCCAAAATCCAAGACATTACCCGAGCATCATTAACCTTTCATTGAAGCAACTTTATAGAATCGGTAGAGATAGGACCACTGCCATCCACATGACCCCATAATTCTTTTCTATGACAAATACTTGAAACTGAAATTTCAAGGTGAAATAATTCTTTCTAGTGAATTGAACATTGAACAAATTAGAATTATTTGATACATTGAACAAATTAGAATTATTTGATGTTATTGTCTTGACAAACCAAATCAAGAGGAATAAAAGAAAATCCAAAACCCACAAAAAACCAAGAATCAAAGAAAATGAAAAAAATAAATAAATCAAGAGCTTTATATATCTAGAACCGACCAAAACTCAATCAACAAAACCCAAGAAAAACTAAGGCAAGACAGTGAAATGCAGATTCAAAAAGTAAGTACGGTTTTGATACCATATTAATTTGGCTGAATGACCTCCTTCCATGAGAGTCTCTTTCATTAAATAGAAAGAATTTTGATTTACATTACATAAAATCTACTATCATTGACTATAATTTCGAGCTAATTATAAAAAGCTAATTATATTATAATTACACAAATATTTAAAGCTATTTTCTTCACATAAATAGGAAATATATATATATAAAAACTCATGATTCTATTGAAAAGGACCATGCTAACATAAAAGCTTGAAAAACTTACAGAATTCTTACTAGAGCTTTTGGTTGAACACGCCAAATATTTTATACAATAACATGCCCGAACGTCAATATGCAAGGACTGAGTTTTGGTCTTACTGTTCACACATACAGGAGTCCTCATTGATATTGGAGCACAATAGACAAACAAAACACTAGAAGCACAGTTGTGAATGTAATGTGCTATTAATTATATCACCTAAACAATTATTCTCTGACAGAGATTGGTGTTTGTCTTATGAACAGCCCAGCAAGAACGGTCTTTAGTTGAAAATCTCAACCCATCAATCTATTTTTCTAGAAATAGAAACAAAGATTCCAGGAGTCCAACTCCATCTATGGTTGAGGTGAACAAAAAACAGGATAATCTTGGGTTTATTTAGTAAACCACGTAACATGTAATAGAGGAATGTTTCAAATACAGACATCATGTTCATACCTATAGGAAAAACGTCACCACCTCCTCATTCCTTTCTCAAAGAGATCGCTAAAGATTTGGCCAGAAATGCATTTGTTAATTCATGCGACATAAAACGTCTGCGCCTCTTACACATACAACAATTAAGACGCTAAAGAGGAAAATTATGATAGCTTAAGACATTAATACAGAAAGATTAACGAGGACTGCTAAGCACATCCACGCACATACAATTTAGTGAAGGCAACCGCATCTGCTGAACCTGGGCTCTGCTTCTTTTGAATTGAGGCACTGATGACGAGGAGAGAGATGATGCCACAGCCCACGAATTATTTGAGATATCAGAGCTGAAAGATGCATCAATGACACCATTTGGGCTGCTGGGCGTGGACAGATACTTGCGCTTGTGGCATTGTTTTTGACTGCCTGATCGCTCTATAATGAGCTTGTAACACTCATTCACTTCATCCTGTTAAAATGTAGCAACCAGAATTAACCAACAGACCACCAAGTCCAAAACTTCTTCACAAAGCAGAGGATTTAGGATCACAATGAAACAGAGGAACCAAGTTAATAGGACACAAACCTTACTGGTTTTGAGCACAGCCATAAGCTGATTTTGGTATTCCAGTTGATTACGTGGATCAGCCTCCTTAATAACATGCAGCATTGTCACAGTAGCTAATATAGAAGGAAGATAGCTCATGAACCTTGAATCTGAAATCAAGATCCAATGTCGGAAATCATGAGTTTGGAAGAAACTATAGCATTAGATAAGATTCATGTCCGATGGATTGAGTGTTTGATACAAGTGAATCCATTGAAGGGCAATCAATTAATTGACTTTTCAATTGCTTACCAGAAATGACAGAAAGAAGTAAACGCTCACACCTCCATAAAAATTCCCAATGCAAGTGGGTTTTTAATCCAAGTCTCCTTATAATGTGATCAAAGAAAGAAATTGAGGTTACAGGATTCATCCTCCATTGAAGAGTTGACAGTACCAGCAGCTCCATCCTCTTGATGGTCTTGGCTTCAAAAATGTACTTTGCATCCTCCACCTGAAAAAACAAAGAAAGCACAAGACCCCATCATTAATAACTGAAGAAAGCACAAAATCAAACATTGATAATTGGTTCAATAAACACACAATGAGGACATTTTAACAAACACCAAGATTGCAAATTTTGCACATACTTGCAAGTCTAAAAGAAGTGGCACATGGGTTTCCTCCACTTTAGCAGCCAGAGACAAACAAGCCACAGCAGCAAGTTGACCCATCCATGGCTTATCTCTTTGAAACTTTGAACTTGAAATGAACCTATCAAAGTAGTTGACAGCAAGAACACCAGTCAAAGCACTGAACCCATAATGTGCCTTTACCCTCAAAAACCACTCAACAGCCTCTCTACGAGCCACCATTAAAGATCCATCTATAGAGCCTCCACTCTCAAAACGAACATGGGTCTCTTTTTCTTTGGAGATTAAAGACAGTAACTCATTATCTTCCCAAAACAAGTCTTGCTGAAGCAAAACAGATGATAAAGTTTGCTCCTTTTTTATATTTTCTTCACAAATTTCATCATCAAAACCACAAGAATAGTCCTCCCCAAATCCTTCCTCTTCACAATAAAGCCCATCAAGAACCAACGCTGGGCTTTGTCTATGCGTATCTTGTTCTTGTAAGAAAGACATCTTCTTCATAGAAGAAGATATTCAATCCTCTTCTCATTATAGAATACCATGAAAATGAAAAGGAATGTAAAATCTCTCAAGCTTCTCTTTGTATATATTACATATCTTTCTCTCTTATTACGCCCTACCGAGAGATGTTGTGATAGAGAGAGACAAATACAGTAGGGAAGGGAAGGGTTTTATCTGAGAACCCTTTCACGCCTGTCCTTTTTTTTCGTTATTAATTTCTCATCACCTTTCCTTTATTACTTTGCTACCAATATTATTTTTGTATTTTCGTTATTATTAGTACAACTAAATTTCTTCATTTTTTTTTTAACAAATGTTTTTATAATTAAAAGGTCAATAAATATTAAAATCAATGGAAAACCTATCCACCACAGATGTTTCTGCAAGATGAGAGGAGTAGATACACTTATTATGCATTGTCATTGACGATTCGATTATATTTAAAAATAAAACAACAAACTTTGAAAGTAAAAGAAATAGATCATTATAATTTGTATATAAAATTAAATTGCAATCACAATGACAGAAGAGTTTCTTAAATTGAAAATGATAAACATAAAAAAAAATTATAGGAAAACTTCATCTAAACATATATATAGTGAGGTGATCAAAGTGAGCTTATAAAAACTAAAATTTTAAGTATTTAGATGATGTTTTATTTCAAATAAATTATATAAATGATCTAAAAAATATTTTTATAAATTAATAAGATAAATCTAGGTAATTTGGTTGTGTCAGACTAAATAATGGATAAAAAAAATCATAACAGAATATCTTTGATTATTAAATCGATCTCAAATTTAATTATATAATTCTAACTACCATTGCTTCACCTTTCATCAAACTAGTGGATCTTCTAAAATTAGATTTAGAAGATGTTATTTGGATCAATTTTGTAAATTTTTTTCTTGATTTTTCTTGATTTATTATTTTATTTTGAATTTTATGTTAATTTTTCTTTTTCAAATTTTGATTTGTATAGATAGGATTATATATATATATATATATATATATATATATATATATATATATATATATTTCAAGGTCTTATATAACCTCTTAAGGAGGTAGACATCATTAGACTTTATTTTAAAATAATAAATTATGAACTTAGAGCTTATATCTGCAATCTTTTTTACTCATCAAAATTTCTATCTTTTTATGCTTGTTGTTTATTGTGATTTTGCCAATATTAATTGCTATCAGAGCCTAGTAATTTCAGGTTCATTGTTTGTTGTGTTACAATCTTAGAAATTCTTATTTATTTGTTGTTTGCTATTAATAACCATGGAAGGATGATGTTACAGAGGATTAAAAGATTAACTCATGAGAGAGAAATATTTAGGAGTTCATTATAGAAGACATGTGGAGGCAGATTGCAGAATTAAATTATAGGTTAAAGAAAAGAGATCTGGGAAACCCAAACTAGGAGAACAACTATGAATCCCTAGTTAACACTAAAAACCAAAGACAGGATAAAAAAAGATAGCCTTTTGATCAAGAAAAGAACATATCGAAGGATTTTGGATTTCATATCAAAATCCTTGAGTTTATAGGACGTTTACAAATAGAGTGGTTGAATGAAGTTGAGAGAAGTTGATACTATAAGTTGAAGTGCGGTTAGAAAAAAAAAAGACAATGTTAATAACAATCCCAATAAAATACATGGTTTGCTAACAAAATTTATAGATTTGATATCAAAAGAGCTGCCTTAAATATTACCTCACATGAGAGAGATACAACACCATATTAATCTGGTATTGAGTTGTAGTTTATTAAATATAACAATTTATAGAGTAATCTTAATTTTTTTTTATTAAAATAGGTGGTAAAGTTACTAGAAAAAAGAGTATATTTAAGAATATATGAGCTCATGTAAAGTTTTAGCTATCTAATTCCTTAAAAATAATGGTTCATGATATATATATAAGTAAAGGGTTTAGCCATTAATGAGTCATAATAAAATATCAGTACTTAATATCATAACTAGATGACATGTTTGACTAATTGCCAGATTTAAGGTGTTTTCCAAGATTGATCTCAAGAATGACTACTATCATATTAGAATCAAGTTAGGGATGAGTAAAAGATAGCCTTTAAAACACAATATGGCTTATATGAATGGATGATTATGTTATATGATATGTAAAATACTTTTGGCACTTTCATAAGGTTCATACATTAGAAATTAAGACCCTTCATAGGGAAATTTGTTGTGGTTTATTTCAATGACATCCTAATTTATAGTCTTACTTTAAGGATTTAAGAGGTATTTTTGGCACTTTGAGAAATGAAAAACTATATATCAAAAGCAAAAAGTTTAAGTTATATATAGTATTGTAATTTTTCTTTCTTATTATATCTATTGATGGTATTCAAGTTAAATAATCTAAGATTTCTATAATTATAGAGTGGCCAACTCCAAGAAATATTCATGATGTTTAGATTTTCCATGAATTTACATCCTTTTATAAGAGATTCATCTAAAACTTTAGCTCTTGTATTTATTATGGAGTTTCTGAAGGGATATACCTTTCAGTGAATAGATGGGTTCAAATTCAGCTTATTTTAGTGAAGTAAAAGACTAATAAAGCTTATGTACTAGCACCTTCAGATTTTAAAAAATTATTTGAGATAAACTATAATGATAAGCATCCAAGGAGTTCTTAGCTAGGATGAATGACTAATTGCTGCTTTTTTTTCATAAAAAGTTATCAAGCTCAAAAAAGAACTACTTTATATATGATATGAAGTTTTATACTACTATTTATAGTTTCAAGTAATAAAAATATTATCTTGTCAAAAAAGTTTGTTTAATCATAGATCATAAAGCTATGAAATACATAAATAGAAATATAAATTAAGTCATTGACATGCAAAGTAGGTGTTGTTTATGTAAGAGTTTGCCTTTTCATTTAGATACAAATTATGAAGCCTAAACAAAGCATTTGATGCACTCAGTATATGAGTTACTTTGTTAAGTACCTTGTGTAAACGAGATAACTTATACTCTTGATTAATTATGTATTTCATGATTTGCAATTATGTATTCCAGATTGCTCCTTACAGGAACATATTGTCTAGGAATTGTACTATAAAAGACACTTTGGATGGGATAATACATTGGTCTTTATATCAATAGATTATTATTAGTCTAAGTTGTCAAACCAGGTATCTAATTTTATAAGGAGATGTGTTTTTTGTTAGATGTACTAGGGAATCTTATCAAATATTGTGTTGTATACTCAATTACTAGTTCTTGAAGTTTTGTGCCTATATACTAGTATGAATTCTTAGTTAGGCATACCTTATACCCAACAATCCATGGATTTTATTTTTCGAGTTGTGGATCAGTTCTCAAAGATAATCCATTTCATAGCCTGTTAAAATATTATAGAAGCATTCTAAATAACCCACTTTTATTTTAACGAGGTGGTTCATTTACATAGCATTTCTAGGTCTATCACTTTAGACAAACATGAATATTAGAAGTAATTTCTAGAAAAGCTAGTAAGGAAAGATGGCTACTCAACTAAACTTTAATAATACTTACCATCCTTGAACAGGTGAGTAGATAGAAATGGTTAATATGACCTTGAAAACTTATTGTGAAGTTTGGTGAAAGACAACCAAAATAGTAGGATATAGTTTTGTTATAATCTGAGTCTATTTATAATAGGTTTGGGAATAGACCATCCAATTGAGTTCAATCAAGATAGTCTATAAATATAATTTATTTAGAGTGATGAAGTTAACACATATTCCTTTTATTGGATAACTAAGTATCCAATATGAAAACATGAAATATTACTTGTACGGTATTCATGAACATATCAAGAAGACAATAATTAATAACAATATAAAGTATAAAACCCTTATTGATACTCATCATTTAATAGTTGTGTTTTGAGGTTGGTGATCTAATATGGATAGTATTTACTCGTGATAGGTTTCCAGTAGACATGCATAACAAGCTAAAGAAAAGAAAGATAATTCCTTATGAAGTGTTGTAGAAAATTGAAGACAATTTATACATACTTCTCTTTCTTAGCCATATGAAAACTTCTGATATTTTTAATGTTCAACACTTCACACCTTATCAAAAGAAAGAACAATACTTAAGGATAAGTTATCTCCAACCAAGAGGGAATAATGTAGATAAGTTTGTAGAAAATAAAGGTTTTGAGCATCCAAATAAGGTTTTATCTTAAATAAACTATATAAATGACTTAACAAATGCTTTTATGGATCAATATGACATGTTTAGGTTTAAGAGGAGGTCTGTTAGTGTCATACCAAAATAATAACTAAAAGAGATCATAATAAAATATGCAATTGTTAGATCATATTCAAATTTGGTTAGATGATTTAACATGTTGTTTATCAATTATGATTCATTTTATTGTTAATCGAACCATTAGATCTCAAAAAATTAGGCTGGGAAGATGTTGTTTGGGTCTATTTTGTTATTTCTCTAAATTTATTGTTTTATTTTGGATTGTTTGTTAATGTTTCCTAGTAGAAATAAAGTTTTTTTTAGCTTATTTAAAGGTTTTGTAAACCTCTTAATAAGACATAAATCATTAGATTTAATTTCAAAATAATAAATTATAAATTTAGGATTCATAAATGTAGTTATTTTTGCTGATCAAAATTTATATTGTAAATTTTATGAATATTAAATGACTGGTTGAGCATAAAAAAGTTGTAGTCATATTAATCTGTATAAATAAAAGTTTATTGTTCTTTGGAGAGTAATTATTTCATAGATCCATTTTAAACACAGGGCTATAGCTTATAGACATATGAATGGGAGACGATTATATTAAATCCATGAGAAGTGATTCTATTATTCGGTAAAGGGCCTAATTTCACTCATGTATTTATGTTAATTACTCATTTGTAACTCTATTTTTTAATTTTATCAATTAATCTTGTATTTTTATTTTTTATTTTCAATTAACCCTTTTGTTCTTTAACAGTATCTGATTAACTAATAGTTATCTTTTATTATATCTCTATGTTATATCTCTATGTTAAATATGCATGCTAATTACATGAAAATTAAATTAGATGATTTTATATTCATGCTAGGTCTATATTATTAAATAAATTATCTTAGAAAAATAGAATCCACTCAAAAGATAATAGTGTGTTTTAAGAAATTTCAATTGCTCTTGTACATAATTAAGACCTAATATAAGTCATATTGTAAATAAATAAAAATTAATAATATCATATATGCACGCATAATAGAATCAAGGACTTAATATATGCCAATTAATTGATTAATTAATTAATTAATTCAAAAACTTTAGTGACCATAAGGGTTAATTAAACAAATTTAAAGAACACAAGAGTGAATTGATCAAATTAAGAATAAAAGAGTAGAAATGAATAATTTTCACAAACACAAATATAAATTTAAGGTTTTGCTTTTTATTATTTTCAATAAGAATTTATTTTTAATTTTCTCCCTTTTTTATATTTATCTCTCCATAACTAAGGATAATTACCAAAATTCCCTTTTAAAAAATCATTATATTAAGAAATATCCATTAATACATTTGTGTATCTATCTAACTCCAAAACATGTTTTCATAAATTAAAAAACGAAACCATATATACAACTCTCATCTAACACTGTTAACCCATTTCAAGTTTTGCAGTAAGAAAGATTTTATTTTGAGTGTGTTGATACAAAAACATTTAATGGATTTTGTGTAGAAAATTTACGATAATTTATGTTTACTATTTATATTATGTTTACGATAATTTCTTCTTTTTTTTAACCAATTATATTACAAATATAATTTTTACAATCTGAGGGGAAATTGTTTTATTATATATATATAATTGTAAATATAATATAAAATTATAAATATAATTGCAATATTCAACTAAAAAAATGCATGTATAATAATTTCTATACAAATCCCTAAATTGTTTTTCTTAAAACTCAAAAAATCCATTAAAAAAGGAGTAAATGGATTAATATAGTTAAATAAGAATTGGATTTTGGTTTGTTTGGTACAGAAATTTCATTATAATGTTTTATAGATACCGAAGTATTTTGGACAGTTTTCTGAAATAAAAAAAAGTTATAAAGAGATTTTATTAAGTATTTCTATAAAATTTCTCAAATGTTTGAATGATTTACTTAAAGCTAAGAGAAATAAAATTTCCAATTAGGCATGAATTATTTTCTGTCACCTTTTAGTCAATCGAGAAAAATGCTATATAAGTATATACAAGTTGGATTGATGGTACGTAATTCACAATTAAAAAAAAATTATGTGTGTGTATGATCTGAAGTGAAGAGAAGTAAATATAATTTTTATTAATAGTTTTTTTTAGTGGTCTAAATGTTTATGTTTTAAATGAGTATATAATTCTTAATTATTTTATTCATATCTGGTGGTTTAAATAGGTATTGGTATTTTACAAATTGTTAAAATTATATAAATATAAACATTGTGGTAACCTCTGATTTTTATTTTAATTTTTATTTTCTTTTAATTTTTTTATATAAAAACGATAAATTTATTATTTTAGTAGGATATATTTTGAGATAATACGTGACTGTTAAGAATAAACTTACGAGATCCATAAGTCAAAACAAACAATATCTTTCTAATAGTTTGGGATGTTATATCTAGTACTATAGCCTAGCCCACTGACTTTTCGATGGATTATAATATCTTATATCAACAGGTAAGAACTTGAGAAAAGAACTTATATGAGCATGCTCAACTTAACTAATATGATGTGTTTTATAGCTAAGCATGACTGCCAAAAATAAATTCTTGAGACTTGTGGGTCAAAACAAATAATATTTTGCTGGTAGAATGTTACAATAACGATGGTTTGCTGTTGCCAACCTATTCTTTTCTTTTCTCTTTTTCTCTCTTAAAATTCATGTTGTTTGTTTAAAATTTCAAAATTGTTCTTTCATTTATAACTATTTTAATTTTGATTTTGATTTTTTTATTTGTAATTTTTATTCTTGGTCCTTTTACCAAATTTTGTTTTGTTTTTTTGTCCTTAAGTCCATAATTGTGATTTTTTAAAAAAGCTTGTTTTCATTTTTTTAATTTTGATTTTTTGTTTTGGATTATTTTAAGAATTTAAATTTTCTTTTCAATTGCACCTTTCAATTCAAAACTCTAAGTCATACTTTTATTTTTTATTTTTATTTCATACTTGGTATTCATTCTCTTAATTGATTATTTTTTTATATCCTTTTATATAAATAATTTTTTTATTATGAATTTGATTGTTGTTTTGAATTTCACCCTTCAATTCAAAATCCTAAATTGTCCTCTTATTTATGTTTTATTTCACATTTAGTTTTCATTCTCTTAATTATTTTTTTCATTTATCATTTTTTACATATATTTTCAATTTAATACTTTGATATTTGATTTGTTGGAAATTGATATTTGTGGTTGTTTCAGATAGAATGTTTTTGGTTGAAAAGTTAATACGGGTTAATATCATTTCTTTTCTTTTGCACTTATGTTTTTATTTTAATTTTATCCTTCAATATTGTTTATTTTAAAAATTAAACTTTATAATTTTATTTTTTTTTCTTTTAATTAATGTCTTAATTCTATGATCTAAGCAGGAAGTTTGACAGATTAACTTAATAAATTTTTTTATTTTTGTATTTTATCTTTCAAAATTAAACTTCATCATTTTTCTCATTTTTCCTTCGGTTAAGTTATTTTGTTCACATGATCTAACTTGCGAGGTTTGGTGGTCGCACCTGGGTTTGTAGATATTTTATTTTTTAAAGCTTTTTTTATTGATTTTTTTTTTTAAAAAAAAGGTTAGCCTATTTCATTTATATTGCTAGGAATTGACCATTAATATTTTTTTAAAAAAATTATTTTGTATAAAATTAATTTAGCTTCAAAATTTGAATTACGAGTTTAGCATGTTAACTCAAGTTGATATGAGAAATTTTATTTTTTTATTTTTTCTTTAATATTATGTTATATTGGAATTCAACTTTGATTTTTTTTTTATAAATTTTTTATTCTAGTTATCATTATTATCTTTTTTTTTAATTCAATTTATTTATTTTCATTATTTTTTATCATATAATTAAATAAACATTATTTTTTTTCTTTTTAAACACATGATTACAGTGTTTAAACATTGTTTGTTACATTGCAAAAAAAAAAAAACTAACTGAACACCTATCTAGTAGTATCTAAGAAGGAAAAGGTTCTGTCTGCAGTTAATGATATGTTTCGGACGTGTTCGTATCGGGTTTTTTTAAAAAAAAAGATAACCTGCGACAGCATGAAAGTACTGTACCGATTCATATCATCACATTTCAAAAGAAACGCGTGTCGCCACATGCTCATGGATATTGGACGTGCTTGACACGTGCTGATGCATGTTTGGTTCTGGAAACAGGTAAAAGCGTTGAGGGTATCTGAACGGAGAGTGTCAGGATTTCTAACGGTAGACAGATGCATGCGCTAAACGGTGTTTTTGGTAATAAAATTCGTGGAGACGTAGGAGCTGGCGAGCACTGGTTATACAGTGACCAATGGTGTTGTCATATTCTTTCTTCTGATTGCTGACACGTCGGCCAACAAAAGAATGTAATTCTCTCTTTCCATCAGATCTCCCACCGTTCCCCTCTGGTTCAGATTTGTAACAGTATTATTATTTTACTTTCAATTTTTTTTTACTGGAATTTTATGATTAATATATTAAAAAGATTTAATTTCTTAAATAGATTAGATGGATGTTTCAAAAGATATTTAATTTAAATTGATGCATGAACCTATCGCAATAATATTTTCACCTTCTAATAAAAAAAAAAGGCATTTTAAATCCCTGTGATATGTTACTTTTGTTATACTGAAATTATATGCATAATTTTAATCCCTACTTCACGTCGTCCGAGTTAGAAACAATCTCATTAGCTTTCAAGGTGAAAATTAATTGACTAGACATCGTAATCCTCTGCACAAGTTATGTGCTAAGAGTAGCATGTAATATCTTATTAATTATTATTTGAATGAGTTTTACAAAAATAAATATAAAAAAACTGGTAATATCTTATTAATTATTTTAAATTTTTATTTTAAAAAAGCTGCTATGCTACAAGAATGCAAGCTTGCATTTTATACTCAATTTGAAATTAGTTAGAGCAATTTTAATTTTATTTTTAAATATTTAATTTATTTTAAATTGATCATTATAATTCATTTTATTTTATTTTTTATAGAATTATTGTAATCTAAGATAAATATTCCATTGAAAACCATAACCAATAAAATAGATGCAAAACTAATAGATATTACTCATGATATTTTTTGCAACTATTTCTATGCACCCAAAAAAAAAAAGCAAACAAAGAGCTAAAAATATTAAAGATGTTATTATTTCCTACATTTAAGTTCATATAGTCTAAAATCTATAACATTGGCAATACATAAATACAAAATAAATTGAATAAAAAAAGGTGTAACAATGGAAATTGAAGAGTGTTTATTTTTTTATGATTCTTTTTTTTTAACCTCTTCCTCTATGATTCCTTTTTTTTTCTTTACCACATTTAATGAATATAACTTTTTTATTTCAGCATTTATAGCTAGGAAACAAACTTCTCATCACACTAGAAATATAACTCTTTTAGCCTTATCTCCTCAAATTCTTGATTTTTTTTATAAATGTTATGGGTTTAATAGGGGGTTTATTGGTGATGTTGGCAGGGGTATTGGTCTAGTGGGCATGATTTTATTTTGATAGGGTATAAAGGGTTGTAAGGTTCTTCTTGGGATTTATTGGAGGGGAAGATTTGATTTGATTAGGGTGATTGATAAGCGATATTTAGAAAGTCTACTAGTGAAGCTTGGAGAATTCTTATAAGTTAGAGTATTATCTTGTAATCTTACTAGAATATAAGCATGTTTAAGGGTCTTAAACTTAAATATTTTTACTATGTTTTTTATTTCTTTCTCCAGACCTCCTAAAAAAATAACTAAAGCATGTTTTTTTAATTGATCTCAACCTTATTCCATAGTATATTGAAGTCTTGTATATGCCCTTTCAGGTTTTTAAGTTGCTTCAATTCCATCGACTCCTCTAAATAATCCTGTTACCCTCCAAACCTATAACAAATAGCTTTCACATACTTTTTCCAAGTAACCCTTTAGTTCCTCAAACTCCCTAGAAAATATTGAGATTAGTAAAAAGCAACATCATCTCGATAATAAAATGTTATTTTTAGTTTTTCAAAGTCAATAACACGTTTAATCTCAAAATGTTATGTACACTTGTATAATTATTTATGCATATCTTCATCATCAAATATTTAAAATAAATGTTTAAGTTCGTGTGCCTTGTAGGTTAGGATTCTTTCTTTCTTTCTTTCTTTCTTTAGCAGTTTATTTCTAGAATCTGATTCCTTCAGGTTATAGGTTATTTTATGGCCTTAGACAAAACTGTTTAGAACTTAAAAGAGCCTTTACGAGGTAAATTATATTTGTTGTGCCTTATAGATTGAGATTCTTTTTTCATTTAGCTGTTTATTTTTAGAATATGATTTTTCTAGGTTATAGGTTTTTTTATAGCCTTAGATAAAACCACTTAGAACTAAAAGAGCCTTTATGAGGTGAATTCTATTTGTTGTGGCATGGTAATCATCATGCTCCTGATATCACTAATTTGAGCTTTTATAAGGTGAATTCTATTTGTTGTGCCATGATAATCATCATGCTCCTGATATCACTAATCTGAGTCTCTTGGTTTTCAATAGTATGATCTAGTTTTAGATCTTGTCTCTCTAGCAAGTCTTTTAGTTGCTCAAATTTATGACTAGTTTCTTCCTTGACCGCTTCAATGGAATCCTCAAGGCATTTGAAATCAACTGTCTTTGTGTTTGGTGTCATAGTTAGGGTTTGTGGATAGTTTATTCTAATACCATTTGTTACGTTGATCTTAAAAGTTACAATTATTTCTCCTATATTTATAATATTTAGTGATTATAACCTTTAATATAAATTGGATGAAAGAAGGAAACTTAAGCTAACAATAATAATGATGGATATGAAAGGTAGACAGAATAGAAAAGAATGGATTCACCCAAGCCTAGGTTTTTTATTTTATCATCATGTTTTTTCATAAAAAAAATTATTATAAAAGGTAGAATATATAGCTACAATACATCTCTATAGTAACTAACTTTATCCTTTTATTTTTCTTTTAGAGCCATTCAAAATAGTGTGTAGAGAACTTAAGTGATACACTATATAGCAAATAAAGATCATTTGATTTTTAATTTTAAATGCTTACATTCAAATCCTTCTCTTTTTATTCTCATGACAACCATTTAACAAATCTATAAAATCAAGTCCATAATTAGAGATGAGAGATCAAAAGTGTTCTTTCACTTTCTAGAATTTTCTATTTAATATAGCTAGTTAGAAAGGAAAGTTTCTCTTAGTTTTATTTAATAGATGCATGCAAGGTTGTCAAACTTATGAGTTGACTTGTAAAATCGTATGATTTTATGAGTCAACATATATATATAATGTAGTAAATCAGGTAAAAAACTTGAAAATCAGTAAATTTGATCAAACTTGGTTAAAATTAGTCAAACTCGGTAAATACGATAGACTCGGACAAAGTTTATCAAGTTTGACAAAATAACAAAATTTATTGACTCTTCTCAGGCTTCTTTTTTCTATTTCATTTATCTCACGATCTCTAGTCTCTAGTATACAAAACACTTATGGTTTTTGTATAGGAATCGTAATATTTTTCATTAATTAGTAAAAAAAATTACATGGAGAATAGATATAATATGGGATATGGCTTCTGAGTTTCATGATTTTAATTGTTCAAGATACTTAATAAATATTTAATGATTTTGAAAAATAATTAAATATATAATAAATGAATCTTTAAAGCTCTAAAAGAAGTGATTTTATAATAATTAAAAAATTATATGGCTTCATGATTTTATTGGTTTTTGAATTCCTTCTATACTAGTAAATTATTTATTTAAAATTTGTTAATTATTAGTTGTATTGAGAAGGTGAAAAGTGTGTGTCTATATATATATATATATATATATATATATAAAGGTTTGCATTGAAAACAACCAAGCTCAAGAAACTTAACATCTCTCTCTCTCTGTGCTGTTATCAACTTGTCATAATTGTTGCCGTCCTGCCTGCCAGAAACTCACTCCGTACGGTTCCATTGATGCGTCCCGTCCCTCTGCCTTTCCTACTCTATTTTTAATTCTCCAATATATTTGTATTCATTGCCAAATAATTGTCATCATTTGTACGCTACCTTCTCCTTCAGTGCATGTTACTCCTACTGCACACTCTCAAGGGGGCAAATTGCTGCTACCTGTTTATTGGTAATACTATTTATTATTACAAGAATATTACTCCCATTAATTATGTTCTCATCCGCAATAGTGCCTGTCTTTCTTGGCAAACAGTTCAATAATTAATAATTGATGACAGATTCATAATATTTAACTCTCATTAGTTATGTTTTTACTTTCTTCTTTTTTATTATAAAATTAAATATAAAATATTTTAATAAATATAAAATATTATTTTAAAAAATTAATTAACATGATCATTACATGTGTCAGTATATCAAACACGCTTGCAATATTTGGACAGTAGTACATTAAAGGGGACACTTAACAACCACAAAATAGTTTTTCATATATTAAAATCGTTTCAATAACTCCTCATTTATGATTATAATTATATTTTTCTTTTATTTTATCTTTCCTATTCAATCTTTATCTCAAATCCTTTTAATTTATTTTTTCTTGATATTTGTTCTATATTTTTTTATTAATATTTATTTTATTTAAAATAATTTATAAAATCAGATTTTTTTATAATTTTATCTTATAATTTTTTTCATCTGGTCTTCGTTTCTTCGATTTTTATTTTTTAAAATTTTATTTTATATGATTTCTTCCTCCTTTTTTTTCTATTACAATTAATCCACATTCTTTTGATTATTTTTTTCTACCTTTCAAACTTTTTAAATTGAATTTTTTTCTCTAATTTTATTTTTTAATATTAAATTAGTTGAGAATTGAGTTTCTTAATTAAACCCAAATTTAAAATTTCATAATTTACAAGTTTAGAAGATTAACCTAGGTTTTAGAGATTCACTTGAATTTACTTAGTATATTTTTCTTTTATTTAAGTTTATATTTTTTTAATTTCATCGTTTAGTACTTATTTAATTAGATATTAGGCTTTGTTGATTTTTATTTGTTTTCTATAGGATTTTTAATTAATTTTGAAATTAATCTAGGTTATCTCGAATATTTTAATTTGTTGTTTTTTGTTAAATTTAATATTTTTTTGAAAAAATAATTTTTTAAAATTAAATTAAATTAAATTAATTAATTAAATATAAGTATTGAATATTCACTTCATGATATTATATTTGATTTGCTTTCTAATCATTATTTTAACCGTTTATGGAATTTATTTTGATGTCGCTATATAGCTTTCTATATTAGTATTAGAATCATTTTAATAATCTCATTATAGTGGTGGGGCGATGTTCAACGTTGAGCAAGAATGTGTTTTCAATAAATTTTTTTGTTTTGCTCCTCTTAATTTGAGAAGATACTTATAACTTCCAACACATTTTGTATTTGAAGTATTGGCAAGTGAATAAAAAAAGAATGAGAGGTTTATCGCATTGTCTAGCCTAAATAACAAACTAAATTATTAAAAAAAATATTAAAAGTTCTAAATAAAGTTTCTGATTTTAGTAAGAAACAGTTGTAAGTAATTGAATGAAGAAGAAAAATCTTAGCCAAAGCTAGCGTCTTTAGGGCTCAGCTTGTAATTAGTTTAATGCTTGAATTTACAGTCACATTCCCAACTGCATTGCAATCATGACTTATCAACATTAATATAGTTCATGTCTTGTTGCAGCCCGTGGCCTTGCACAGCTAATTTAACTAAGTTTGCTAATATAGTTCATGTCTTGTTGCAGCCCAATACCCCACTTTTTTTTTTTTTATTAGTCTTACCTCTTCTATATGTAACCCTAGCCTGAAATGGATGTACTCTTTTAGTATAATAATTAGTTAAGTGGCACACACTACGGTGATGCAGGCTTATTTTTATGAATATTAAAAATATTACCATAAGCTAGATCCAAGAGTATTGGTCATTATAAGGGATCTAAACCAGTCAAGTCTTGTTACAGGATCCAAAATAATTGATCTTGAGATGGGATCCAAGCGGAACTGATCATGCTATAGGATTTTAGCTAATTAGGTACAAAGAATTCAATATTAATTGGTTCAATTCCTAAAAAAATTATAATAAAATTAATAATATTTATATCACAAATAATAACATTTTTTATTAATACTTTGAATTATAATAAAAATAATAATATTTCTAACATAAATAATAATATTTTTAAATGAATATTTAGAATTATAATAAAAATAATACTATTTAAAACACAAATAATTATATTTAGAAACCCAACAATATATCTAACATAAATAATAATATTTTTGAGATGATAATTTAGAATTATGATAAAATAATTATATTTATAACACAAATAATTATATTAAGAATTCCAAGAATATTTATAACACAAACAATAATATTTTATATATTAGTATTTTGAATTATAATAAAAATAATAATATTATAACACAAATAATAATATTTTTAGATGAATATTTAGAATAATAATAATATAACACAAATAATAATATTTTTAGATGAATATTTAGAATAATAATAATATAACACAAATAATAATATTTTTTCTATTAAAAATTTGAATTATAATAAAAATAATAATATTATAACACAAATAATAATATTTTTTCTATTAAAAATTTGAATTATAATAAAAATAATAATATTATAATGACAGGACTACATTGAATTATATGAAAAATAATAATAATATTTATAGCACAAATAATTATATTAAGAAACCCAATAATATTTATAACACAAATTATAATATTTTTTTTATATTAATACTTAGAATTATAGAATTATAATGAAAATAATAATATTTATAACATAACTCAAAACCAAGCTAATTGGATCCTGCCTCTTGAACTCAAGGCTCTTGGGTCTTGAGGCAAGACCCAAGCGAAAGGGGTTTGGCAGGACCCAAGATCATTCAATCATAAAGCAAGATCCAAGCCAACTGGATTCAGATCTCGAATCTAAGATACGTGGGTGCTAAAGAAGGACTCAAGCAAAATGGATTTGACCGCAAGACCTAAGCGTATTGGGTCTCGACTCCTGACCCAATAGAATTTGATCTTGACACATGACTCAAAGCAATTGATTAAGCTCCTAAGAGAATTATAATAAAAATGATAATATTTATAATATAAATAATTATATTAAAAAATCAAATAATATTTATAACATAAATTATTATATTTTTTTATATTAATACTTAGAATCATTAAATTATAATAAAAATAATAATATTTATAACACAACTTAGAACCCAAAAACATTAGGTCCTACCTCTTAGACCCAAGAGAAATGGGTATTGCCTTGTGGGTTTGCAAACCCTAGGGTCGCGGGGCTACATATCTACTTATCTTGGGGCTGCGGCTAGGCTTGCTCCCAACGCCCAAAGCCGAGCATACCAAGCACCAGTTGACTGCAACCTGGAGCGCGACCAAGTGGGCATGGCTTGCCTAACACCCAGGCTTGCCAACCAAGCCCTGATGTCCACAACCTTAATGAGCGTGTCTCTAGCTAATGCTTGGGGCCTTCAGGTTGCCTTGCGGGTCTGCCCCTAGTGCTTAAGGTTGGGCAAACCAAACTTTAGGTGGTGATAGCTGAGAGCGTGGCTTACCCAATGCTCAGGCCTAGCAGCCAAGCGCCAAGTGTTCGCAGTCCTAATGGGCATGCCTCCAGCCTGGCGTTGAGGCTTACTGCAACCTCACCATACCTCCAACAAACATAATAAAAATAATATTTTTATATTAATACTATTAATTATATTAGAAATAATAATATTTATAATACCAATAATACTATTTTTATATTAGTAATTTTGATTATAATTAAAATAATAATATTCATAACATAAATTATACTATTTTTAATATTAATACTACTAATTATACTAAAACTAATAATATTTATAATAGCAATAATACTATTTTTTATATTAATTTTTTTTATTATAGTAAAAATAATAATATTCATAACACAAATAAACTATTTTTAATATTAATACTTTCAATTGTACTAAAAATAATAATATTTAGAACATAAATAATACTATTTTTAATATTAATACTTTCAATTCTACTAAAAATAATATTTTTAATACAAATAATAATATGTTTAACAATAATAATAATAATAATAATAATAATAATAATTGTTATTATATTTTTTTTATTTTTCTTCTCTACATGGTTTGTCGATCCAGCCACAAGAGCCTCTAAACTAAAGGCAATCATAATAGAACTTGATGGCTAGATCTGCAGCCAGCGTGCGGGTTTACAATCTAGGTGCTTGGTTCTGCAAACCCCAAGGTTACGTGGCTCATACCCACTTGTCCTGGGGATGCAACCAGGCATGTGGGTCTGCCCTAAGTGCTTAAGGCTGAGCAGACCAAGCGCTAAGTGATTGCAACTTAGAGCGTGGCCTGCCCAAAGCCTAGGCCTAGTAGTCAGGCATCAGGTGTTTGTAACCCCAGTAGGTGTGCCTCCAGCTTTATGCTTAGGGCCTATAGGTTGCAACCTTATCATGCCCCCACCAAACATTGTAGTTTAGAGTAAAAGCGTTCACAATCTATGTTACCCGCGCTATAATACAAAACATTGTAATTCATAGTGAAAACACTCACAATACATAGTAGCTCGCACTATAGTAAGACACTAATCAATTTTAGTTGTAGTTAATGAATAGATTAATTAGGTGTATATCTTTTTGTTTACCGACATTTTAATCTAAAAGAAATTAAGGGAAAAAATCAAATGCTATATATAAATAAATAAAAAACAAAAATTTATTTTCAATTTTAGAGATTACAGGACCATTTGATTATGTGTTAACCTTTATTTTATGGCTGAGCTGAAAAAAACCATTTGGTTAGGTAGTGTTTGAAATTATGGTAAAAGTTGTTTATCTTAAAAATACCTCAAAATAATAATTTTTTAAAATTTATTTTTGATATCAGCAGATCAAAAACATTTACAAACACCTAAAAAATTAATTTAAAAAAATTAAAAAATTTTAAAAACACGATTGGACCGCAAAAACAAATATTGACTTAGCCAAATAACTTATGTTTTTTGCTTTATTCCTCACACATAATTATGTTTTAAACCTTGGTTTTATAAAAGCTAAAATAACATGTTTTTCATTCATGAAGATCAATGTTTTATTTAATTGACATGCAGAAATCTATCTCACAGTAATTTAACCAAATACATATTTCTTAAACCTATTTTTTTAATATTGCAACTATAAAAGTTATCATAATGCTAAATACAAACTATCGTAACCCACTTATTAATATCCTATTTAGCAATGCAATTACATTGCTTTTAAAAATGAGTTTAGGTCTAAAAATCATAAAATTGCTTTACTTTTAAGAATTATTTTAACAAAAACATGTTATATCATATTATTAAATGTATTATAAATATACTCACATATAATTAATTATCCATTGTATAGATGTTTTTGCAATCACCAATTAAATTTAACAAAAGTCACATGAAAGGTTGCCACCATAAAATTCTTAATTGAAGCCTTATGAGTAATTTGTATCTTGCCAAGTCCATAAACATGTAGAGTAATAGAATTTTATTAGAGAAGTTCTGCGCCATGACTTATGTCGCATAAAAAAAATAAACTAAAAAAAGACTCATCAGGTCACAAGGAACCTTTTTTTGCAACCAATAGGTCAATTTTGAAATCTCCTAACTCATCCCCTTACCTAGCCTGTGTTTCAAATTAATCTGTATGGGAGTTACCTCGACATGACAGGCTCTAAGGCAAACAAGATGACTAGTAGAAATGTGGCATGAGTTTAAATATAAATTTCATGATGACATAATGTTTTTAAGAATATTGAGACAATAACCTATAGGATTGATCCAAGTTTCGTGGTTTAGCTAGTCAAATCCAGGACTTGGGCCATAGACTCTAATGAGTTTAAAATTTTTCATTTTTCTTAAGGGTTCATTTCATTTTTTTTAAAAAATAAAATAGGTGACACATCACCTAGTTTTTGAGATTTTATCCATCATAAATAGTCAAAAAGTCCAGTAGTGGACACTTTAGAGACCTCAAAACACATATTTCTAGTATTGAAGTAGCATTTAATTGGTCTACAAATTCAAAATTAACTCAAATACAAAATACTTATTGATATCAAAATCAATATTTTTTAACCCAAAATCAATTGTCAACCAATAATTTTATTTCTTTACAATTGCAATCTAACAACTCTCTCTCCTTTCTCAAACCAGAGATTGAAATATTAAAGTTTTGGATTAAAATGAATTTTTTAAAATTTTAAGGAACCAAAATGTATCATTTAGAAAGCATGAGAATTAAAGTGAATATTTCATGCCAACTTTGAAATCACGACCTTTTTTTTTATTGTGATTCTCTATTTTTTTTGGTAACTCGGGGTGTCCGGGACAGTTTACGTGCACCACAAATCCTTGGATCCACTAAATATCCTGTAAGCCCAGTAAGCATATAAGGTACTGTCAGGGCGACAAGCATGCACAATAAGGCTCGAACCCTGGTGTAGAGAAAAGAAACAAGCCCCTTCCATCTTTAGGCCACAACCTCTTGCACATGATCCTCTATTTTTTAGTTTGGTCATTTCTTAGCAGATCAGAAGTAATCAGCTACCAATTTAGCCATAAAAGAAAAAATTCAAAGAGAAAAAAAAGTTTGATGAAAAACAAAAAATTTAAATATAGTAAAAACCATTTATGTCTTATTAGTTTTTTTTTTTTTTGTAGTTTAGATGCTCTAAAATATATCTCTTGTTTAAAAATAAAAGAATTGAGTATAACTTTACATTTATTTAAAAAATGAATTCACATATATAATTTTTTTCAAATTGCATTAAAGGATAATATAATGATACAATGAGAAATACAAAAATTAAATCGAGTCTATTATAATTTGATCTTCTTTTTTTTTCATTTTACTTATATGATTTGAAAAGTTACACTTTACATTCCATAGTTTATATTGCGTAAAAAAAAAATCAACAAAAATATTAGAATTATTTATAAAATTACTATTTTATTTCAATTAATAACTAAAAAACCCAAGCTAAGTTAAAATAACAAAATTGTCACTCTCCTTCTCTATGCCAAACATACAACTTCGCCGCCAACCTCCACCATACTTGTCAGAATCTCTAGCCACCTAAACCCAACAAAAACTTGTATCATCAATATCAATTTACAGATTTATGTGTTGTTCATCCAAATCATTCCTAATCAAAATCGTATTTTATTTTTGCAGTAACATCAACTTAGATTGTTTCTATAGTTTGCTCTGTTGGGTATGCAACCAAAGTCCCATATTAGTTAGAAATGGAGAGGATCAAGGGTATATAAAGATGGACAAATATCTCCATTGGAATGAGGTCTTTTGGTTATAACTCAAGAGCAAATCCATGAGGGCTTATGCCCAAAGTGGATAATATCATACCAATATGGAGATAGGTGGTGTCCATAGGCTTTATAAGTGGTATCAGAGCCATGCCCCCGAGTTAGTCATGATGGATGAATCCTCAGAATGCCGAACAAAAAGTGGTGAACCCTAATTAGATCACGATGTAATCTATGGATCAACTTTATTGGATAGGCGGTGTGCTCCGGATGCTTCATGAACGTGTCCTGACCCCAACACGATGAAGTAGAGAGAAGTAGAGAATGAAGAATCCTGGTTGGTAGAGAGTAGATTGATAAATGATCGTTTGAGGAAAGACTTGGTGGTCCTTTGTTCGAGGGATGGATTGTTGGGTATACGACCAAAGTCCCATATTAGTTAGAAATGGGGAGGATCAATGGTATATAAGAATGGACAAATATCTCAACTGGAATGAGGCCTTTTGGAGATAATCAAAGAGCAAATCTATGAGAGTTTAGGTTCAAAATGAACAATATCATACTAATACAGAGATAGATGGTATCCATAGACCTTACATGCTCCATCAGTAATATTAGGCTTTGAAATCATTTTAATGAGTTATGCTAATGAATGCTACAAGCCCCAAAAATAGTTCATCAACCTTAATCCCTCTCTCTTCACCTAGCATTAACGCCCCGTTAAAGATTAAGATCATTTCATGGCAAGAAATGCCAGCCCTGGGATTTTGATTTGTGGTAGCAACATGTTCTATCTTGCTGAAATGATAAAATTTTACTGTGCTTGAAAGGCTGAAAAGTTTTTCATATTGTTCTCCTTACGGGATGGAGGTAGCAGATGTAAAAAATAAATAAAAAACAAGAAGAAGCAGCAGCAGCAAAAGCTAAAACTATTTATCTTGCTTTATTTATAATCATCACTTTTCAGATAAAAGAGATAATATTTATACACTTTCCGTCGTTTCCAATGTCTTGAGTACGCACGCAAGCCTGGATTCTAAAAGGAACCTGTCTATCAGAGTACCTCTCTCTCCACTATTTTTTACTTCATGTTTATATCTTCTTTTGCTCAACGTTTTTTTCCTTTTCAAATGCTGTGGTATTGTACGTAAAGCGACTCTGTTTGGAAGCCACTACGAGAGATGGTAAGAACTGGCTTCTTCTTTGCCAAAGAGATCCATGTAAGGCTCTTTTAAGCTTTTACACATTCAATTATTTTTGAGCTTCTTACTTTTATCTTCTTTTGTTTGCTTACTTTCTTGGCTCGAGCTGCGAGGTACAGAGAGATATCCAGGGGTTAACATGGGAGTGTGATCCAGCGAATACCAACTTTCAACAAAAAACCGAACAAGGGCTACTCCTGTACTATTTGTTTACTGTGCTTTCTTTTCAACGTGCCTTTACTTCTTGGTAGAATCAAATGCCCTTTTCTCTTCTTGACTTTGAAAGGTGAGAGCAGCTCCAACATACGATTCAAATGAAAAGCAAAATCGAGGGAAATGAAAAGTTAAATTTTTTTACTGTTTATTTTTTTACTATTTACATTTTACTTGAACAATTAAATAAATAGTTAAAATAACTATTTATTTTTTTAACAATTATTTCTACATTTAATTGAAAAAATAATCAAAATAATAGCAGTTAGCCAATAGTTATTTTTATAGCAGTTGGCCAACAATTTTTTTAAAAAATATAGAAGAAATTTTCTATAAATACATGAAGAAAAAACTTGTAGTTTTAAATTTTTATATTGTACTTCACCTTTCTCTCAAATTTTAAACAATAAGAATAAATTATTCTCCGGTTAATTATTAACATCGATTGTGTTAATTAGCTGAAATTAAAATGTATGATTGTTTAAAAGCTTTTTCTATTTTCTTTTTTATATCTCTTGATTTTTTATACCTTTTATTGTTAATTTAATATTTGTGATGAGTTTTATTTCTTTATTATTTTATGTTTTTAATATGGATTAAGGAAGACAATTATTATTTATGTTGTTATCTTTGATAAAATTGAGAGGAATTAATAATAGTAATTGATATTGATAAAAAGATAGAGTTACATATTTAAAATTTATTTTTTATTGTCTGTTTTAATTTGAGATCAATTATATTTTGTCTTTTTGAAAATGCAATTAAACTAGTATATCGATTTTATTTTAGTTCCAAAAAATGGTCAAATTATTATGTTAGAATAAGTAGAAGGCAATGCTTATTATTAATTCGCATGTATGAAAACTATAAAATTGCTAGACATTGAATGTGAGCTTCTTTTATACTCTCTTGTAAGGTTTTAACTTGAGTTTTTTTTTTTTAATGTAGATGGATTCAAATTTTCCAAACTCTTTTACCAACTTTCTTATGAGTAAGTTAGAAGATATTCTCTCTCAATCAAGTGATTCTAATCAACTAATTGATGACTTAACATACTCGAATTTAAATGTCCATTCAGCAAAAAAATCACAAAGAAGTAAAAATTTCTCATCAAAGGAGGATTGTTTACTTGTCTCTGCATGGCTAAATACAAGCAAGGATCCAATTTAAGGAGTTGAACAACAAACAAAACAGTTTTGGGCTCGTGTACATGCTTGCTTTGTAGATAATGAAGGAAACTTGAATAATCGTTCACAAATAAGCATCTTAAATAGATGACAAGAAATAAATAGAGACGTTGATAAATTTGTTGGATTTGTTACTCAAATTAAAAATCGTTAGCAAAGTGGAATGACCGAAGAATCAAGGGTAATGTTAATATTCATTTCTATGTTAAATTGTTTAACATATATTTTAATATTATTTAATTAATTTATTTTTTTACCAGATTAATGATGCTCGACAAATATATGCTTTTTGCATTGGCAAACGATTTCAACTAGAACATTGCTGGGTTATCTTAAGAAAAGAACCCAAATGATAATTTGAGCGTGCAAGTCAACATCAAAGGTCAAACAAGAAACAAAAAGGTCATGTCAATGCAAGTCCAGCTTCATTAACTCTATCTACCCCTAATTCTGTTAGTTTAGGAGAAGATAGTGAACCATTGATTTATCAAGATCGACCAATCGGTCAGAAGGCTGCAAATGAACGACTTAAACTTAGACAAGGAAAAGATAAAGTTGGGGATGTAACTGTAACAAATCTCTTACAACAATTCAAGGATACTCTAGTTGAAATGGAGGATCAGAAAAAACAAGACAGGAAAATTATATTAGAGCAACAAGCCATGATGATTCAAAAAAGTCAAGAGAAACAAGAATTGGATAGGATTGAGAAAGAAGAACAAATTATAAAAATGGATATTTCTAATTTGGATCCAATTTCTGAAACGTATTTTCAAAATAGAAAGTTAGAAATTATGCAAAAGAAGGGTTTTGATTTTTAATTAACTTTGATTGATTTATTATAATGTAATGTATTTTTAATTAAATATGTAGAAAATTCTTGGTTATTTTAAATACATTGTTATGAAATTGATATCAATTCATAATACTTTTTTAAAGTTCCTCTAACACTTAACAATAACAAGTAGGATTAATTAACTTAAAAGATAACAAATATAATGAAAATAAAACATAAAAAAACTTGAAAAATTATGATAACATAAGAAGTTAAAATCTAAAGATTCTACTCATTGCGATATTGTTCCCACAAATGTTCAATCAAATCTTCTTATAGCTAGTTGCTCTATCCCTAATTTGATTATGAGTTTGAAGAAAATCATGCAATTCTGGTATTTCACAATGTGACACTGATATAAAAGAATTGACTTCATGTTCATGGTCAAATCCAAGGTTTATTGCTCCTTCATCCTCAATAATCATGCATTATTATGCAAACTTTCATAATATATGCAAGCGTTTCTTCATCCCAGTATCGAACAGGTCCACGTACAATTGCAAAATGAGATTGGAGCACCCTAAATTCCCGCTCCACATCTTTTCTTGCAGACTCTTGCTTGCTTGCAAAATATTTTCTCTTTGCTCCTAATGGTCTTGGGATTGTTTTAACAAAGGTTGACCAATTAGGATAAATTCCATATACTAAATAGTATCCCATTGTATATTCATACCCATTAATTGTATAATTGACAAGAGCAGAACGACTTTTAGCAAGTGCAGTAAAGATAGGCGACTGATCAAGAAAATTAATATCATTTAATGATCCAATCATTCCAAAAAAGGCATGTCATATCCAAAGATCTTGTGAAGCCACTACCTCTAGAATTATAGGTGGTTCATGACAATGACCAGTATACATCCCATGCCATGCAATTGAGCATTTCTCCCATTTCCAATGCATACAGTCAACGCTCCCTAGCATCCTTGGAAACTCACGCTGCTCTCCAATTGATAATAATTGACAAATATCAGCCTCGTTTGGTGCTCTCAGATACCAATCACCAAAAACTTATACGATTGCTTTGACGAAAGCTCTAAGACTTTCTATTGTAGTGGTTTCTCCAATTCGAAGATATTCATCAGTAAGATCTGCAGGAATACTATATGCAAGTATTCTGTGAGCTGCAGTTATCTTTTGAAGGCAAGATAAACCAAGAACACCGAGAGCATTTGTCCTTTGTTTGAAATATGAATTATGAGCTTCCACTGCATTTGCGATTCGAAGAAAAAGACGACGACTCATCCTAAATCTTCTTCAAAATTGACTTTTAGTGAATTTAGAATTTTCTGCAAAATAATCATTATATAACCTTAACTCACCTTCCTTTCTATTACGATTGACAATATTGTGACCAAGAATAGAGCCACGATACCCTGTTCTCCGCCCTTGATTATTCGACTCCTCTTCAGCAACTACAGTAATAGCAACTTGAAAAGCCAACACAGGAGTGTCATCATCAAAATCAAAAGCATCATAAAAATTAAAATTAGAATGATTCATGATGAATTTTAATGAAATATAACAAAGATTGGAGACAAGAAAATGATGAGAAAAAATGTTAAGATATATGAGAATATTTATAGATGGACTATTTTCTCGAATTGTAAAATCTTAGAATGTTGGCAGTAATGTTTTTAAAATTTTAAATTTTAAAATTTAAAATGTTGGCGGTTATTTTTTTAAAATTTAAAATTTGAAAATTTAATGTTGGCGGTGATTTTTTCAAAGTTTGAATTTGAATTTACTTTTTAAAAATTAAATTTTTAACAATAACATATAAAACTTACTATTAAAAATATTCATATAAATAAATTTTAAATTATATTTTTTAACTTTCATATTACTTCATTAATTTTATATTACTTTTATAAATTATTTATATTATTTATATAATTAATAACATCATAATTATATTATATATAAAATATCTAAATTAGTTATATAATTATATTAAAATTAATTTAACATGAAATACATTAAAATATAAATAGCTTTTCTAAATAGCTTTTTACCATTGGAATACATATAATTCAAAAAGCTATATTTATACTATTCAAAAAGCCATTTTTTTCATTTGACTCTTCAATATAGCATTTCTCATTGGAGATGCTCTGATATTCAGGTTAAAGTTTTAGGATATTCAGCTATTCTGAAGCTATTATATAAATATTGTATTAGTTTTCTAGTTTATTTAAAAAAATATTTTATTTAAAATTTTTATTTTATTTTTAGCATTATTTAAGATGTTTTTTACTAATATAATTATTTAGCTTATATTTAGATTTTTTTTACATAATTTGATTTCAATAATTATTATTATGTGTGTGTGATTGATACTTAAAAATGTATTTTTATCAAGGTTTTATATCATCATTTTGCACTTGAAGTATCAATAACTCCTTAACTAAAACATGTTTTATAATAATATATCTAATAATATAAGATATCTTTAATTTTTGATAAATATTTATTTTAAATGTAGGCCTATCACATAAATGAAAGGATTTATTCATGAAATTAAGAACTGAAATTGAATAGATAAAGAGATAGCCAAACTTAGAAAAGAGATGTTAGTGCAATCCAAACTGGAACACTATTTGGTAATTGGGTCATATCTGGAGCTATAGATCTTAGATTTAGGTCTAATTTATATGGATGGAAAGGTAAGACTTAGGCTTACAATTTTCATATGGAGCCTAAGATCTAAAAAGGCTATTTTCAAGTCCAAATTGTAGCAACAACAAAGAAGCCTGAATCCGTCCTCCAGCCTGAGCACTGTTCAGTATTTGAGCCATCTTTGGAGTTCTAGAATTCAAAATTATCTGACTTGTTTACACAAGAAAGATAAGATAATTTCATACAACTTTCATGTTTTCAAGTGGCTCCAATTTGGACGTTATTAATGACGTTTTGGGTAGACAAGAGAAGATAAGTATTGTTACCAAGTCAAGAGTTGGTCACCCACTCATTAATTAGTCATCAAATCAAATAGTTCCCAATTTTGACCTATAAAAGGAGGCATTTGCCATGCATTTAGGCATCTTGGTTTCTAAATCAAGATCATGCTCTTGCTTTCTCTCTTTGTATTTTTTGTAATGTTTATACTTTGCTTTCATTAATATCAAGTTTATGCCTTTCATTTTCTTTCCTTAACTCTTATCTTATTTATGTTCTTATTTTTTTATTTGTTTTCCTTTCTTTCATTATGTTTAGCTAAGTTTATTATATCAAGGTGAAAATGTTAAACTAAGGGTGTAAGAATAAGTATAGTGTAAACTCAATATAGACTTTAATGTTTGATATTAACATGTTTTGTATTTGTTATCTTGTTCACTCTTTAATACTTTGCTTGATAAATGACTAATCTTGATTTATATTGTATAACACTTGGTACAACAAATGCTTGACACTTTCATAGCTCATACTGTATGGTATAATCGACACTTGAGTTATGAAATGAACTTGATTTGTTGTTAACATAAGTTATAATCATGAATGCTGGACAAGATTTACAATTATTAGCATTAATCAAATAGGATGACTAATGTAATCATGTTAACAATCTAAAATCTGATTGGAACCGTCTTTGTGTGTGATTTCCACTTGAATAATAAGACTTTATACTATACTTATTTGACATACCATTAGTGGATCCTCCAACCTTGACATTTATTGTTATCATTGTTTAATTTTTACATTAATATTTCATCTCAAAGTTCTCATCATCTTCTTCTTCTTCTTCTCCATCTTTTTCTTTACTACTGCTATTGCTATTACTATTACTATTACTACTACTACTACTACTACTACTAGTATTATTATTATTATTATTGCTACTAATATTGTTATTGTTGTTGTTACTGTTGTTGTTTATAATTGATATAATTAACCTCCTTATGGTTCGACCTCGGTCTTGCCGGGTTATTTATTACTTCTACACTCCTACACTTAGGAGAAGATATTAATCTTTTTGTCGTGTCAAGTTTTTGGCACCGTTGCTAGGGAGGTAAGTTCTTGTACAAATTATAGTATTTACTTTATTTTATTTTTTCACTTTTCTTGTATATAACTTTGTTTCTTGTCTCTTGTTTCTTCTTCTTTTCTTTTCTTCTTTCTTTTATTCTATTTTTATACGCGCATTAGAGTGTGGTCATGTACATCAAGTGGTAGACTTTGTAGGATATCCTCATTATTTTCAGAAAATATGGCCGAAGAAAATAATCAATCACTTCATAATGAGAATAATGAGAATAACTGTGTTAGAACACTTAGAGACCACATGAATCCCACAAGAACAAGTGCACCATCATACATAGTTTTTCCTTCTGATGCATCTCATTTTAATTTTGAGCCAGACATTATTCAACTTTTACCTTCTTTTCATGGCTTAGAATTGGAAAATCCATATTTGCATTTAAGGGAATTTAAGGAGGTCTGCAATACATATAATAATTTAAATTATAGCATGAACACCATCAGATTAAAACTTTTTCCTTTTTTATTAAAAGATAAAGCTGAAACATGACTATAAAATTTAAGACCAGGACCATTCGTGCTTGGGATGAAATGCAACAACAGTTTTTAAAAAAGTTTTTCTCATCTCACAAAATAAACCCTTTCAAGAGACAAATCACCACTTTCACTGAAAAACCAGGAGAAACATTTTACTAATATTAGGATAGGTATCGAGACTTGCTTAGTACTTTCCCTCATCATGGTTTTGAAAAATGGAGATTGGTTTTATATTTTTATGAAGGGTTAACACCTAGAGATAGGCAAATGGTTGAATTGATGTGCAATGAAACTTTTGAAGATAAAGATCCTGATGAAGCAATGGAGTACTTAGCTGAAAATACTCAAAATTAGGACACCATGAGTACTTATGAGGCACCGAGTAAAACTCAACCTCATACATCTAGTGGAGGTATGTACAACCTTAGGGAAGATTATGACCTTCAAGCTGAGTTTGTATCTTTAGCTAGAAAAGTCGAGGCATTGGAATTGAAAAAGAGTGGACAATTAAAATATGTTGAAAACATTGTGTGTCAAATATGTGAAACAAATGAACACTCAACCAATAATTGTCCAACCTTGCTTTCTTTTAAGGAATATCTCTATGAACAAGCCCATGTTTCAAACAGTTTTCAAAGGGCCAACCACAACCCATACTCACAAACATACAACCTTGATTGAAGAAATCACCCAAATTTTAGTTGAAAGAGTGAGAACAACAATGCACAAACCTCATAACCACCATTTCGAGCACACCATAATTTCTAAAATTCTGTTGGATATGCACCTCCTTATGCTCCACCTCCTAGAAGAAATCTTAAGGAAACATTGCATGCATTCATTGAAAAGTAAGAGACAATCAATACTCAAATTGCTCAAAACGTGATAGATTTTAAAGATACTCTTGCAAAATTAACATCTGCTCTTAGTTTCTAAGAGAAAGGCAAGTTTCCATCTCAACCACAACAAAATCTCAAGGGGCAATATAATGCAAGTAGTTCTAGAAGCCAACACATGGATCAAGTCAAATCAGTCACTACTCTTCACAGTGGTAAGGTTATTGAAAAACCCTCTCTTGAACCTTATGAGAAAGATGATGAGTTAATCTTTGAGGGTAAGGAAGGGGTTGAATCTGAAAATTGAAAAAAAAAGACTGATTCTCCGCCAGTACTTCCATTTCCTCAAGCCATGACCAAACAAAGAAAAGTCAATCATAACTCTGAAATTTTTGAAACTTTCAAATAGGTAAGAATCGATATACCTTTATTGGATGCTATTAAACATGTTCCTTCCTATGCTAAATTTTTGAAAGATCTATGCATTGTGAAGAGGAAACTGAATGTGAAAAAGAAAGCCTTTCTAGCTGAACAGGTGTTATTCTTCAGAACAATAATGTCTTAAAATATAAAAATCATGGTTGTCCTATAATTTCTTGCTTTATTAGAGAGCATAAAATTGAAAGGGCCTTGATCTCGGTGCTAGTGTGAATTTACTTCCATATTCAGTTTTTCAGAGTCTCAATCTAGGTAAGTTAAAACCAACTTCTATAACTTTTTTACTTATTGATAGATCTATAAAAATGCCGAGAGGAATAATTGAAGATGTGTTAGTATAAGTCGATAAATTCATTTATCTTGTGGATTTTATTGTTTTGGACACACAACCTGTTGAAGCATGTAATTTATTTTCTATTATTTTAGGATGTCCATTCTTACAACTTCTAACGCATTGATTAATTGTAGGAATGGACTAATGAAGCTATCATTTGAAAACATGACATTGGAGATGAATATTTTTAACATTTACAAACAATCTGAGGATGATAATGATTTACAAGAAGTAGATCATATTGATGAATTAGTTTATGATCAACTTGACTTTACTTTAAGTAAAAATGAGTTGGATGAATCTGAAGATTTGCAAATGATTTATTTTGAGGAAGAAATCACGGATGAAAAACACACCAAAAATGTTGATGCGGATCTTTTATTAAAAATAACAACAAATTCGACATCTGACATCACACCAATCGATGATTACTTTCCTAACTAATCCTTACTTTCTCTTAGTCCAATGCCTTGGTATGATAAAAATATCAATTTTATTATTTTAGGAGATTTGCCAGCTGATTGGAGTACCTAAGATAAAGAAAAGTTTTTGAACAAAGTAAAGAACTTTTATTGTGATGACTCTAACTTATTCAAATATTGTCCTGATCAAATATTTTAGAGATTCATTCCCGACAATGAGGTTAGTAGTGTCATTAAACTTTGTCATTCTGAAGTATGTGGAAATTATTTCTCAATCAAAAAAGACAACTGCAAAAATCTTTCAAAATGGATTTTATTGGCACACCAAGTTTAAAGACACACATGCATTCTGCAAAATTTGTGAAAATTATCAAAAACTTGATACTGGTTAAAAAGTTTTGTTTTATAATTCTCAACTCTATGCATTCTCTAGATAGCTAAGATTAAGATGGAGCAATCCTTATGAGGCCTATGATATTGAGAATTCAATTAATGATAATGTTTTTAAGGAAAATGGAAATCGTTTGAAAGCTTACTTTGATAATTTTCCTAGTGAAAATGAATCAACTAGTTTGAATGATCTTGTAGATAAAGGTTGATTATTTTGTTTTTTTCACATTATTTTTGTGTTTCTTTTTTAGTGAATTTTTGCTAGTTTCTCTCACCCCGGTCAAATGACGGACAACGGTACTCTGTGACTTAAGTCGGTTCTTTTAATTTTCCATAATAACTGATATTTATGTATATATTTGTGCAATTCTTTGAATCTCTGTTCTAATTCTCATTTGATAATGGACACTAATCATGAAAAATTGAAAAAATATTTTTCCGCTCTACCTCAGAATGCAATTACAAAACTTTACCATGCTAGATGTGAAAAATTGAGGTTGTTAATGAATCATGGAATTCCTGAAGATATTCGTTGGTTGATTGAAGCAAAGGTCCGGTTATTAGGTGAATCCTCTAACTCCTTCATTTCACACATGCCTGGAATAGGTAAAAGCACTTTTGTAAAGAAACATCGTGTAAAATGACTGAAAGTCTGTCATCAATGTGCTAGATGGACTTGTAATACACAATGTCGTTCTTTAGGAGTGGTATCTATAAATCGTGAAGATAAAATACAATTCATTAAGGATGGCCTGGGTAAGGAGTCTTTAGATAATCTTCTATTGACTCTTGAGACGCATCCTAGTAGAGATGTGCATTATATAATTCATGATTTATGACCACTATTTCATAAAGAACATGATCGACTTAGTCTTGGGAATCTGACTAAAAAAGACCTTGTTTGCCAGTTTTTTAAAAAACTGGATGGGAAGCCTAATCCTAGACCTATAGAGAGCGTTTAAGCCATTCTTGGACATAAAACCAAGGGAAGATGTGAGCCACAATCACAACTACCTATATATACACATACTTTCTCAAAAGTAAATTAATAAATAAATAAAGAGAAAGAGTGTGTGTGAGTGAGACTCTAGCTGACCTACATATAAGTGGTATGATTTTCTTTCTAATTTCTCATCTATAAAATTTCTCTTGCTTCCTTTCATTTCTACTCAACCCATACATTCAACAAATATAGAAGTGTGTAGAAATGGCAAGTTCCTTAGGTCATCATATAAGAAATATTTATGTTTTCGATGGATCTAGTCCTAGGAAAGAAAATGAGTTTTTAGAATCAGCAAATCATCTTGGTCAAGTGCTAGCTGAGAGAAAGATTCATTTAGTGTATGGGGGAGGCAGTTTTGGGTTAATAGGAGGTAGTCAAGTTTTGAGAGTTGTCCCCGAAGCTTTAGCATAAAGGGATATCATTGGAAAAACAATTGGAGAGGAACTACAGGTCTCCACAATGTCTGCTCGAATGAATGCAATGTTTAACCATGCTGATGCCTTTATTGCCTTACCAGGTGGTCTAGGCACATTAGAAGAGATCTTTCATATTTCCTCTTGGGCCCAACTGTACATTCACCATAAACCCATAGGTTTGTTAAATGTTAATGGTTATTATGATAAGTTGTTGTCTTTTCTTGATCATGCTGTGGAACAAGAATTTCTAACATTTTCTGCACGACAAATCATAATCTCTGCTGCTACTGCTGAACAATTGATTAACCAACTATAATCTTTCATTCTTGTAATTGATCCTTGCATGAGTCGCATAAATTGGTCAACTAAAGAAAACCGTAAAAAGTTTAGATTGAATTTGAGCCTTTATTTATGAATTTTTGTGTCTTTTGGTTTTATTATTGTGTTTTGTTGTTTCTTATATTTTTTTTCCGTATGTTCCAGGTTTGTCAGTGTTTGTTATTTCAGGTGATATCTTCTATACTCTATCTTTCTACCTTTAAACATTGAGGACAATGTCTCATTTTAGTTAGGGAGAGAGGGTAGTAGCTAAAAAAAAATAACCGTGTTTTCTATTTCATAAAGCATATGCAAAATTATTGTTACTATGATGGCAAAGTAAGGAGAACTTTTTATGACTCTTGAGACGCATCTTAGTAATCATTCGTAACAAGGTTTATCATAATACTTCTTGAAATATTCAGATTTACAAACTCTCGCATTGTTATCACTTAATTATGCTCATATACTTATTTAACATGTATTCTTAAACCTTAATTTATACACACACACACACACTTTAACATATGATTGTGGGTTGTATATTGGATTATTATATTATTTATGTTCTTTTGTTAAAGGTAACAACTAAGGGAAAGGGATAGTATATAATTAAAAAAAAAAGAAAAAAAAAGAAAAAAAATGATAATAATAAAAATTTAGATAAGTTTGGTTTTGTAGCCTCCCTAACCTAAGCAATTAAGCCCGAAGAGGTGTTTTAACACCTAATACCCTAAAATCAACTGATTTGGGAGCTATTGGACCAACACTTGTTACATGGGTTGAGGAGAAAAGCTTAAAGGAATCAAACATTGCACTATCTACATATTAGTATTTGCGACTCGAGTTACTAAGGTCAAAGGGGTGTCTTAACATCTAATGCCCTAAGACTAACTGGTCTGGGAGTCATTAACTGAAAGCTCGTTACATGGGTTAAAGATGCATGGTGTTTTAAATTATATGTATATATATTTAAAAAAAAAGACAAAAATAATAATCCCAACCCAAGGAAGTTACCCTTAAATATTAGAACAAAAATTTTGTTTTCTTCCAAGAAAAGCCCTATAATTATGTGTTGATATATTGAGCACAAAAGAAAAGTTTATGAATATTTTGTTAAGAGTTATTGAGCAGGTATATAAATTTAACTAGAGTTTGTTTATCTGGATAGATTAATAGAAGTTAAATGATAACTACCTTTCTTTGTGGAATTTACAAAGTATTTTTCTATTTTAATGCTTTGATTACTAGGGACTAGTAATAAGCTAGTTGGGGGGTGTGATTGATACTTAAAAATGTATTTTTATCAAGGTTTTATATCATCATTTTGCACTTGAAGTATCAATAACTCCTTAACTAAAGCATGTTTTCTAATAATATATCTAATAATATAAGATACCTTTAATTTATGGTAAATATTTAGTTTAAATGCAGGCCTATCATATAAATAAAAGGATTGATTGATGAAATTCAGAACTGAAATTGAAAGGATAAAGAGATGGTCAAACTTAGAAAAGAGATGTCGGTGCAATGCATACCGGAATACTGTTCAGTAATTGAGTCATATCTAGAGCTATAGATCTTAGATTTAGGTCTAATTTATATGGATGGAAAGGTAAGACATAGGCCTACAACTTTCATATGGAGCTCAAGATCTAAAAAGGCCATTTTCAAGTCCAAATTATAACAATAACAAAAAAGCTCAAATCTGTACTCCAGCCCGAGCACTGTTTAGTATTTTAGTTATATTTGAAGTTCTAGAAGTCGAAATAAGATGAATATTTTACACAAGAAATCTAAGACAATTTCCTACAACTTTTATGTTTTGAAATGGCTCTAATGTTGATGTTATCAATGACGTTTTGGGCAGACAATAGAAGATAAGGATTGTCACCAAGTTAAGAGTTGGTCACCCACTCATTAATTAGTCATCAAATCAATAGTGCTCAATTTTGGCCTATAAAAGGAGGCATTTGCCATGCATTTAGGTATCTTGGTTTTCAAATCAAGATTATGCTCTTGCTTCTTTTTTTTTGTATTGCTTATGCTTTGCTTTTATTAATATCAAGTTTATGCCTTTCATTTCCTTTCCTTTACTTAGTTAAATTTTATCTTATTTATGTTCTTATTTTGTTTATCTATTTTTCTTTCTTTCATTATGTCTAGCTGAGGTTATTATGTCAAGGTGAAAAGGTTACACTAATGGTGTAAGAATAAGTATAGTGTAAACTTAATATAAACTTTAATGTTTGATACTAACATGTTTTGTATTGGTTATCGTGTTCACTCTTTAATATTTTACTTGTTAAATGACTAATCTTAATTTATATTGTATAACACTTGAAACAACAAATGCTTGGCAGTTTTATAGCCCATACTGTATGGTGTAACCGACACCTGAGCTATAAAAGGAACTTGATTTGTTGTTAATATAAGTTATAATCATGAATACTTGATGAGATTTATAAGTATTAGCATTAATCGAATAAGATGACTAATGTAATCATGTTAACAATCTATAATCAGATTGAAACCTCTTTTATGTGTGGTTTCTAATTGAATAACAAGAGTTTATACTATACTTGTTTGACATACCATTAGTGGATCCTCTAACTTTGACATTTGTTATTATCATTGTTTAATCCTTACATTAATATTTCATCTCAAAGTTCTCATCTTCTTCTTCTTCTTCTTCTTCTCTTTCTTTTCATTATTATTGTTGTTGTTGTTGTTGTTGTTGTTGTTGTTGTTGTACTATTATTATTTATAATTTGTACAATTAACCTACCTATGGTTCGACCCCGGTCTTGTCGGGTTGTTTATTACTTTGACACTCCTGCACTTGGGAGAAGAAATCAATCTTTTAGTCGTGTCAGTGTGAAATTTTGCTTGTATTTTTCTGATTCTTTATTCAAATACTTCGAGTTATCAAATAATTAATCAAGTTTTGTAATGTCTTCTATATTTTTTGTTTGTGTTTTTTTATAGATATTGAGTGTAGGTTTAATTACTTATAGTCTTGAGGACTTGTTACAAATTATTATTATATCAACTCAATTTCAATTGATCTTAGCTTTTCTTTGTTAGAAAGAGAGGATTTGACTATGAATTTTAGGAGTTTTATCTCTATATGGTTTGCATCAATTGATGCTTTTTTTGTGTTTTTTAATGGTTTTAATGTGTTAATTTCAAATAAAAAACTAAAAAATTATTTTTAATTAAAAATCACTTTTAAAAACACATTGCATCCCAATAATAAACACACACTTATGCTATCATATATAGAGATCTTATAATGAATATGTGATGAAGGTTCAAGAATATACACTACTTTAATAGATGACACTACCTTCTAATTTTAAAATCAAAATTATTTGGTTATATATATATATATTGTTGTTTCTTTTTATAAATTTTGCTTAATGATCAACTACCAGATATTTCACACACAATAATTATATAGTTTAAATTTAATATGTTAAACTAAATATCTATAGTATATAACAAATAAAGTTAAATTACATATAACTTAATAAATCAAAATAAAGTATTCTAGCATTAACCTAAAACTAGTATAGATATAATGTACTTGTTAAAGATATTGTGATGAGAGAAGGAGAATATTGTTGGTAATTATTATACTTTATATCTTTAAAATCAAAATACTTGTAACTTGGTGTAAATGATTTCGTTCAAAAATTCTTTCAGAATTTCAATAACCTATTTTTTAAAAGATGCATATCGTTTAAAATATATGAATCAATGAAATAAAAAAAAAAAAACTTAACATTTTTCTATAAAGTACCTTACCCTAAGCTATAAAATGAAGAAAAGGGAGAAAAAAAACAAAGCAAAGTTAGAAACAAATAATCTAGAAAAATAGAAAAGAAGAAGGCAAACAAGATACTGCAAGTTGTGCAAAACACCCCCTCTTATAACCTTACTTTCATTGAAATTTGTAACCAAATATGATGCAAGATTAATTCTGTTAATTACTATGATTAATTCTCTTCACTTAACTACATTAATAACCGACCATAAAAATAATATGATAGTTTTTATCTTTAAAATTAAATGTTTTTTTCTATTAAAAATATAATTTATCATATAAATAATGATGATTATTTAGACAGTTTCTTCATGAACCGACTTAAAAGAATAATCCTTATGAGGCTAAAAATTTATTTGATAAAAAAACTCAAACCTAGGTCTAAACCTCGCTTGAATTAAGTCATGTTGTGTTATGGCATTTATAACTGACCCGTTAATTATTTGAACCAAGAATCGAAGATATATGGTTAGAACACCATAAATATGATCTCTTTAATAAGTTTAAAGTTTTTAATGAAGAACTAAAAGCAAGAGTGCTCACACAATTCTCACAAAAAAGAAGAAGATGTTTTCGCATCCAAAAAATAAAAGATATATATATATATATATATATATATATATATATATATGTATATATATGTTCGATTTAAAAACAAAAACCATAATTAACTATAGACTTAAAGGTTAAACACTAATAACTAACTTAAAAAAATGAGTAAAATAACATTAAAAGTCATGTCTTATATAAATAAAAATTCAATCTATACAGTAACATTTAAAACTTAGTGTAAGACATTCCTAATGGCTGATTGTCTAAATTATAACCTTCTATGAAACAAGGTCTTTAAAATTTTATTGAAAAGTTTTAATCTGATCCAACAATTATATTAAAAGTTATAACCATTAATATAAAAATATGCAATCAAGCTTTGATACATATTAAGCAACCTCATTTCTTACTTGGATTACATTGATCAATTCTTGATCTTTTTTTGAACTCAACTTTATACTTGACATTATCTTTAAAGGAGTTCTCAAAGATTGCTTGGTCTAAATATCATGGGTCAATTTATTGAATGTCTTTTTGAACATCTTACATTTCACCCTTGGAATTTGTCAAATCAGCACATGCAATGGATTTTATGATGTCATTTGTTGATTCTTGTAATCAATAAACTATAATTCTATTATAAAAAGTGTGATGTATATTTACTTATAATATTTTCAAGACAAAACTATTCTACTAAGTATACTAGTGGATTGAAAATCCTTGAACTTAGTTGTTAAATTTACATCATTATACTTTTCTAATATTGTCAAGTAACTGATATAATATGACCTGTAGTTTAAGGTGTACCTTAAATATTTAAGTATTCTAATTATTTTTTTTTTAAGATCTATACTTGAATTATTAGTAAGCCTATTTAGTTTGCAAACTAAGGATGCAATATTTGGTTTTATGCAGTACATAACAAACACTAAACTCACAATAATCCAAGATTTTTATTTTATATATTTTATTTTATTTATCTTGAAGATTTGCTATGGTTACCAAGTATATATGATTTTTATTTTTATAAATGTATAACGAAAATATAATTGATTTATTTAAAAATTAACAAAAAAATAAAGATAAATCACAACAATCTCTTGAAGGTATTTTGAAATTATATAAACCACCCAAGAGATTTATTACTATATAAAAATAGTTAAATAAAAAAATAAAAAAATAAGAGGGAGGGTATTAATTAAAAATTAAATTAAAAAACAAATAAAAATATTAAAAAAAGGCTAGATGTTCAAAAAATATTTTTATCATAATTATATTTTTCAATAATTTATATTTTCAAGTAAAAAAGGAATTGTTTTATTAAAAAATGAATTTAGAAAAAAAAATTTATCATATTAAAAAAAACAAAAAAAATAATGTCTCAATATTTTTTACATGATTGTATGAGAAGTAAAAGAATGATTAATTTGAGTACATTATATGAAAGAGTTAACAATAAAAAATAATAAAATAGATATTTTCTTTTCACTTAATATTTCTCAAGAATATTTTTAAAAATCCCATATTAGATTTATTTATAATTATTTATAAAACATTTGTTAATATTACTATAAAATCTATCATCTTATTTAATTGTTATGGCATAATTGGATAATTTTGTAAACATTATATGAATAAATTAAGAAAGATAGAAAATGAATTAAAAAAATGCAAGGTGATGGACCAAAATTCCCTTTAAGAAAACAGGATAGGCTTTACTCGGCCTAGAAAGCTATTCTTGTGTGCTTACCCAAAACTGTATGCCTGAGAGGAAAGCTAGGAGTCAGGCGTAATGCTTTGCCTTCTTCTTTTAAAAGATTACATTTTACAATTTACTTACATAATTGATAATGTTTTACATACCAAGTCAGGCATAATAAACTCAGTCAATGAAAATTTTTAAAAATAATACAAAAATACATGATAATTTATTTAATATACAAAGTACCCTTATAATTTATGTATCTTTTTTCTCCTTTTAGCATCGTACTTAATTATTTAAATACTATATAGATATGAATATAAATTGAAATAGGTTTTGGATATGTATTTTATTTTAATTGATGTATTTAGTAGAGAAGACCTTAAAGAACTTTAGTATTAGAAAGAAAATAGATAAATACATAAGAATTATGTAGTGTTAATAATCAGAAAAAACTTATGAGAATGATAAGAAAATTTATGGGAGAAAATCACACTTCTTATTTCTACCAAGCTTAGCTATCTTATAGCCTTACAAAGCAGAGCTTGAAAAAACAGAAAAATAAGATCCCACATTTAATTAGATCCTAATAACATGGTAAAAGTAATTCAATCAAACAACTAACCCTTAATAGTAGAGTTTTATTGATGGAGTGGTAGCAAACCACTAAAGCAACCTAATGTCTAGAATGATAAATCTGAGCAAATATTTATGTTGAGATTCTGGACAATCTATCTTTTGATTGAAAATTGTAAAATTACAATTTGGTCCTTAATTTTTTAAAAATTATGATTTTTCCCTTGAATTTTAAAAAGTTACAGTTTAGCCCCTAGACATAAATAATAGTTTTTAAGATATATTTTGATAGAAAAATCAATTTTTTTTTTTTGTGGTTTATTATCAAGTTCTTATAGTTTTCTTTTGAATGGAGAATTAATGTTATTTTACGATGAAATGTGTTTTAGGTCCTTCGAAAGCCCTGCACACAATTCCTTAACCTTAATGATTGGTGGATGTTAGTATTTGTCTCGGTTTGATCATTGCTATATATTGTGAGTAAATAATACATAATATGCTTATGAGAATTATACTAATATGGAAATAATACTAATATATGTATAACAATCAATATGAATAATATTATGTTTGAATTAAATGGTTATTTATTTTATCTGAATTATATGATTATGGTATAGTTTGATGAGTTATTAATGCATAATTATTTTTTATAAGCAATTCTATAACTTGATTTAATAAGCACTAGAAAAAAAAAAATCAATAATCAAAGTAGAAAGAAGTAAAAACTTCAAGTACATGGAAAGAAAAACTCAACAAACAGCCTTGTGAATGCCGTTATAGCAAATGCTTGGTACCTATAGTAGAGTTGAGAAAAAAACTTATAAATTGGTCAAAATAATAAAACAGAAAAAATCAAAAAAATAGAATTGTAAAAAAAATAACTAAATTAATTATAATTTTTTAAAAAATCACCTAGATTTATTTGGTTTGATTTTAGTTTTATAAATTTGAAACTCAAAAAATACTAAACCGAATTGAAATAGAAAAAATCAGAAAAAAAAAACCAAGCTAAAACCAAGTCAAATCAAGCTCAAATTGAACCAAACCGATCCATAACCAAGTCAAACAAAAAAAACTAGTTTAAACCGATTTTATTCTAAAAACAAATTGAACTAAGCTAAGTTAAGCCAAAATCAATTAATTTAAACCGATTTTAATTTAATTTAATTTATTTTTTTAATTTAATTTAATTATTTTTTAAATAAAAATCATACCAAACCAAAATTAATCACTCCTGTCTGTTAGTTCATCAGCTAATTATCATGCGCATGCTGTATAACTTTATTTGACAAAACAGAGAGCTGTGAATGGCCATTATATTTACTTGGTGATTGTTTTCACAAGGCCCACGCTGCGGAATCAACAATAGAAACACCGCCATGAGAGTGCTTTACTTTGCCGTCCACTCGACCACCACAAAATTATTTGAAACAGCAAAAATCTTTACTAACCATGGCTTCCTTGGCTTTTTGAATAATCTTGAAGAAAGGGCACACCACACCACACCACACCACAAACCTGAGTCGGTGCCCAGTTTGACTGCTCTACGCCACACCTTTAATGATAAATCAATTTGACAAAAGGTTAGAATCATTGAGAGGTGGTAGTGGGATATCCACTCCAATTTCGTGGTTCCAATTAGACTATTCTTGAGTTAAACGCGGTTTTTTAATTTAAAAAAATATTATACTATTTATTTTTAAAAATATTTTTTAGTTAAAATATATTAAAATAATATATTTTTTATTTTTTAAAAAATAATTTTTTATCTCAGCACATCAAAATAATTTAAAAATATTAAAAATTAATTTAAAACATAAAAAAATAATAAAAAATATTTAATTCTTTAAAAAATATTTTTCAAATATAAAAACAAATAAATTATACAACATGGACTGCACACATGGATGTCCGTGGCAAGAAGTTGGCACACCCAAGCTTGGAAAGAAAGCAGAGGATCAATGGTCACATGGGAGTAACTAGTCGTCATCCCCGGGCTCTGTCAAAAAAATTTAGGTTTATGATAGATAAGAATCCACGTCCAAGTAATAGGTCAGTAATCAGCATGTAAGATTTGGTCCAAACCACCACCATGGCATCAAGAGTTTATTTTAAATATTTTTATTTATATTATTTTAATTTAATGATGTTGAAAATAATTTTTTTAAATATAGCTACTGCAATACTTTCTAGCATCCCCACCGGTTAAAGCGATGCTTCTATTTTATTTTTGTAATAACCACACAATAATAGGAGATAACCGTTCTTTTTTTAAAAAAAATAGTAAAATCACTTGAAGGAAGTTACCAAGCGTACAATCATTAGACCATGTTTGTTTGTGTTGAGTCATGATTTTATTATCTAAAAAACAAACATGGCTCCTATTAATCAGGGAAAATGTCGTACGAAAAAAAGAATAATAATAATAATAATTAGGAAAGAGGGAACGATGATCCAGTGCACCAAGGCAAGGGTAAATATTTAAATAATCGGCAGAGAAAAGCTTCTTACTGGGCCAGGATTGACCAGAAGAGTTCGCAATCCATTTATAAGAACGAGTACACGTCAATCAGGCCCTTTGCACTCATTCATTTGGGCCTGATCACATGCCACGCCATCAAAGTGGTAAAACAGTCGTTTGCTTTTTATGGAAGCAAAAGCCTACTTTTCACCAGCTGTCTTCAAAAGTAAAAGGGTAATAAAGGTGGCAATGCCACCAGGCACCAGACCATTGATACGTTGAAGGTGAGCTTCTAGACCTGTTTCTGCTTTTTTGCCTTTTCTTTTTCTTAATGTTTTTTAAAGGTATTTTTAACTTAAAAAACATTAAATTAATATTTTTAATTATTTTAATACACTTATATAAAAAATTATTTTAATACAGCGGCGAAGCTGAACGTTTCAAACTTGGAATAGTCCTGCTTCATCAGTGGTTGTTCCAACGTATTTGACCTTGGATTCAATTAAGAGTTGACCGTTGACTTTCATTACAGAGTAAAACCCCCCCGCTTGTTGATTTGACTGTCAAGGCAATGCTGGGGTTGGCCGGTGCCTCGTGTTTCTTAGCGATTCAAAGAATTTTCCGGTCGGGTTCTTGCTAACCGACTGATAATGGAATTTAAAGGTTTTGTTTTTATAATTGCAGAATATTTTATTTAAAAATGTATTAAAATAATTGTTTTCTTGTTTGTTTGTGCCAACTGCCGAGAGCTGCTTTGGCCTTCCAAGTGGCAATCTTGGAAGAAACAAAATTCAGCAAAATTTTGTTTAGGTTTTTGCTCACCGAGGATGGAGTTTAATTCTCACGTTCTTTTGAATATTCAATTTTTAGAGTTAAATAGAATTCAAATCTGATTTTTTTTTTTCAATACTGCCTGATTGAAACTTGAAAAATATAAAATACGAAATTTCAGCCTGTGCATTGAATGAATGGACTTCACATGCAAAGCCTACTCATTCTTACCGTACGATGAAAACAAAAATAATTTAATCTAAGTTCAGATCTTTTTCAATATAGAATAATATTATGATATATATATATATATATGAATTCAAAATCCAAGAGATATTGAATAATATTTTTTTAAAATAATAAAATGATGTTAGTTGGATGAATTTTTTTAAAACATTAAAATGATAATATAATAGATTAATTTAAATTAATTTAGGTTGATAAGTTAAGTTTTTTATTCAAGTTATAAAATTGTAATATTTCTATAAAAAAAACATTAATGAGTTGACATGCCAAGTTTTCTTCTTTTTTTTTTTCAATGTAATTAACTCTTCACCCAACCATTTATTTCATCTCAAAACATAATTAAATATCAATTTCATGTCAATATAGATAAAAAAAATTTCAAAATTATTTACATCAATTTGGCTTAAATACCCGTTCAAAGGGGAGCATAAATGTTTCTTTAATTTTCAACGATTCACTCGTTACTCATTCCTTATTCATACCCAAAAACATGATTTTTAACGAAGAGTACAAATTTAAACATCTTAGCTTATAAAATTTAATTTTCTATAATATACATATTTTTTTTATAAGCTTCAAACACATACCAAAATTAAAATTAATCATGGTGGAAGTGATTCTTATTGTATAATCATAATAAATCACAAAGAAATTAATAAGAAAATCTAAGCTTTCTTCACTTATTTTCTCTCTCTCTCTAATTTTGGGTTAATTTTTCAATATTTCACAAACAGTAATATTTTTAACTGAGGTTTTACAATAAATATCTAATATTTTAATCTTTAAAAAATGGTCTATTGTTCTAATATGTGCTCGTTAAAAAATGAAGTTAAAGAGTAAAATAAAGAATCAAATAAATAAACTAAAATGTAAAGAAAAGTTATTAAAAAAACAGTAAAAGAAAAGGAATAAATTGCAGAAAATTTATAAATTGTATAAATTACAAGGCTAATCATTTTTTCCGTAATTGGATGAAATAATTAAATTGATATAATATTAGAGTTTCACCTAAATACCTAATTCTAATAATAAATAAATTGTTTGTATTACAAAATGAATTTACTATACTAGTCCTTTCTACTAGTTTCATAAATCATAACTTTTATTCTACAAATTCTAGCTTACCCCGTTGAGTACTTTTGCTCGTTACCCTTTGAGAATCAAATATAAAGAAAGAAAGAATCCACATTTCACTTTTATTGCAATCTCCAAGTAGTTTTCTTATTTAAGAAAAATATATGATAAAAGAAAAGGGAATTTTCATGGTGTTGAAAGGAATCACGTTTTGATTCTAGAAAACAAACGCACTTCTTCGCCGTAACTACAAAATAATTAAATATCGATCACTAGGATTGGACCGCGTTTGACGCCACCACCTCGAACTGAAGAATTTTTTGAATTTTTTTATTTTAAGTTAGTTTTTTATGATTTTAATATATATATATATATATATATATAACAATTTAAAATAGAGGCTCAACTTCGCCCCCCGTTACAAGCAAGTTCCGGTCAAAGGCATCAATCATCCCCTCCATTTTATTTTATTTTCTGCTTTTCTAAAAGTAGAAATCAGAAATGATGGGTGACCTTCGAGAATAGTGCTTCGAACAAAAACAACCCGACTTTCCTTGTTCCCACCTTCCCAAGTGCTTCCCATCCCTTCATATATTAATAATATTATTCATCCTCGCATTCCTCAATCAAGGATTCTCTCCTGCTTTTCTTTAGACGGCCACGATCACTCCTGCTTGTACACGCAATCCTACTCTGTCCTCGGCGATTACGACGAGGACACGCCCCCAGTACCTTTTGACGGGTTACTCGCTCACCTAATTATTTATTGCCATTTTCGCTTGTGCCCCTCTCCCTCTCTCATGTCCTGGAAAACCTGAAAAGCTAGACTACGGGGACAGGGTCTAAACCAGTTACTGCAGTGGCGCGTCTTTTCACTCACCAAATGGGGCAATCATCTTCCACCGTTAGTTATCCTACCAATCAATTTTTAATCTCACCGGAACCCTCAGACTTCACAGACGAAATCAAGATCGGCCCTCTTACAGACTACACGGAGGGCGTCCCAGACGATTGTTTAGCTTGCATCTTTCAACTCCTCAACGCCGCTGACCGCAAACGCTCCTCCCTTGTCTGCAAACGATGGTTGCGAGTCGATGGTCAAAGCCGCCGCCGGCTTTCTCTCAATGCGCAATCGGAGATAACCTCTTATCTACCTTCGATCTTTACTCGATTCGATTCGGTTGCTAAACTCTCTCTCCGGTGTGACCGGAAATCTCTTAGCTTAAACGACGACGCGTTGCTCATGATTTCTATCCAGTGCGAGAGTCTGACGCGGCTCAAGCTTCGTGGATGCCGTGAAGTAACAGAGCTAGGTATGGCTGGTTTGGCTAAAAATTGTAAGAACTTGACGAAGTTTTCTTGCGGTTCGTGCAATTTTGGGGCTAAAGGAATTAATATGTTGTTAAAGTATTGTATTAAACTTGAGGAGTTGACTATTAAGCGGCTTAGAAGTGTCACTTGTGGGAACGACTTGATCGTACCCGGCGCGGCTGCTTTAAGTTTGAAATCGATTTGTTTGAAGGAGTTAGTTAATGGCCAATTCTTTGAACCGCTTGTGGTTGGGTGTAAGATGCTTACGACTTTGAAAGTGATTCGTTGTTTAGGCGATTGGGATAATGTGCTTGTGAAAATGGGGAATGGAAATGGTTTTTTGAGTGATGTTCATTTAGAGAGGTTACAAGTGAGTGACATTGGACTTGGAGCCATTTCGAAATGTGTAAATATAGATAGCTTGCATATCGTGAAGAATCCTGAGTGTTCGAATTTAGGGCTTGTTTCTGTGGCGGAGAACTGTAAGAAGTTGAAGAAGCTTCATATTGATGGGTGGAAGATTAATCGGATTGGAGATGAGGGTTTAATGGCTGTTGCGAAACAGTGCCCGGATTTACAAGAGCTTGTCTTGATTGGTGTTCATGTTACGCATTTTAGCATGGCGGCAATTGCTTCTAATTGTCGGAGATTGGAGAGGTTGGCATTATGTGGGAGTGGAGCTATCGGTGATGCAGAGATTGCGTGCATTGCAGCCAAATGCGTGGAATTAAAGAAGCTCTGCATCAAGGGGTGTGCTATTTCTGATGTTGCAATTGAAGCGCTTGCTTGGGGATGTCCGAATTTGGTTAAGGTTAAGGTCAAGAAATGCAGAGGAGTTAGTAGTGAGGCTGTGGATTGGTTGTTACGGCGCAAAGGATCACTTGTTGTCAGTTTTGATGCTATTGAAAGTGAAGGGGTGGACGCCAGTGGTAGTGATGTTGGAGGTCAAGAAGGCGGTGTGGAATTTCCGGTGATGGGCGGGCAGGTAGTTCTCGGGGATGGCCCTTCAGTCGGTACTGGGAGATTGGCACAGTTTAGGGCAAAGATGGGGCTTTTTGCAAGTAGAAATTTAGTGCCTTGTGCCTTTCACAGGTCATCAGATCATGGGGATAGTTCAAAAAGCAATCTGTGAACGATCTTTGTAAGAGATGGCAAACTGGGAAACCAGCTCCTGCTCCATTTGTCACCTTCTGTTTTTAATTGATTGCTCTAATTACTTGATTCTTGTTTTTAGCAGGATATGTTCTTATAATGCGCTCCCGCACCTCGTTCTGTATTTTTCAATTTTTGTCAACAATTATAAATGAAAACAAGAAGAATTTCTGCGTATCATGGCTTGTCTGTCATCTTCTTATCGCACTAGTATTTCTGCTCTTATATTTGACTCAACAAGCGTTACTTCCAAGTTATTTCATGTGTTCATCCTATTATCACAACCCGCCTTCCAGATTGCCATATGTTGAATCATTAAAACAACCCAATACACTACCAGCAATTTCATAGATTTTTAAAAGAATTGAAGTGTTCAAATCAGTAGTTCAGAGGAAATATCCTAGTTTTTGCCAGATTCTTAGGCAAGAGTTGAGGCGTACAATTTAGAAAGACCAAGTTGTTGACTCCACTATGAAATATAGAATCGAAATTCAAAGTCTTTTTTTTTTTTTAAAAAAGTTTTATGGGTCTGGTAACTGATGGACGGAATTTCAAGGTGAAACCATGTTTTGGGGTAAATGTTATGTGGTGTTTTGCATTTATGTAATGATCATTTTTTATATTAAAATAATATATATTTTTATTTTTAAAAATTTATTTTTATACATTAATATATTTAAATGTTCTAAAAATATTAAAATAAATTAATTTAAAATTAAAAAAATGAAGGCTTTTTTTCAATAACGACAATATCACAGAAGACAAACTAGACTTTATCTCTCCTCTAATTATTTCCTATTCTTTGACATTTTCAATGATTTATAAAATTCCATCTCAATGTTCTGTTATAATAATTAGTTTTTGTAACGAATTACAGGATATGATGATCTTTGACAAACGCCTGAGCAAGCGTGCATGTGATGTTTGAGTTACAATCTAATTTTGACTTGAATTCGACTGGAATACGAGGGGCAGAATTTCTAATGATTCTGCATGTGATCATTGTCCTGGTGTTAAAAGGACACGTGTCTAATTCTTATTGTCTTTATGTTAAATATTTTATTTTATTTATTTAAAAATTGATTAAAAGTACAAAAAATTATATTTTCACCTACTCATTCGTACTTATTTATTTCAAAATATTTTTTATTCTAACAATTTTAATTTACAAAAGATTTTTTAAGTTCATTTTTTATATTGAAATTATTATTCATCTAAATATTTTGTTTTATTATTACAAAATGATTAGAAATTCAAAACAATAAATGAAATTATGTTTTTTGTTTTCTTGGCTTTCAATTTTATTTTCCTTAAAATGTTTTTGAATAGTTTGATTCATGGCTTAGAGAGGAAGCGTAGACTATCCAGGGAGGGAATTTACTGCATATTCTTCTGCCTTGAAGAGAGCTTTTGAGACAGCAGAGAAAATCGCTATGTTTAAAACCCTAAATTTTGTGAAACTTATTAGTTCAATGAGTTTCCTTAATTGTTTGTACTAATTGTCAGTCTATCTTGTCAATTCTCACGGCACGGCTGTGATGAAAATTCCGCCATATGTGCAATCTTCTCGTCTTTCTCACCTGTCATGCATATTTTTCAATATCCCAGCAAGATCGTCTCCTCTTGTCAAGCCTCTTCTTAACTCATCCGGCACTCTACTCAGACATTGCTTGTGCATAACACCACCTCATCATGCTCCATTACCTCACCATGCGTACTTTCTGAAAAATCTATGCAAGGCGCGCATGTGTCATGCTTGAGGAGAGCGACCAGCCAGAAAGAAGTTTGTGCCACGCTGTCTCTCTCTCTCAGAAGTTTATAAATTAATATCAGGAAAATGAGCAAATGCAGAAACGAAATGCGTCGAATAAACTTGAACTCTTTTGAATCTCTTCGGGTCTTTATGATGAAACTCCTCTAAAAGCCCTGGGAAGTGTGCTAAAAGAAGCCCCAAAGCAAGTTTATCCCAAAGCAGTTGCCTTGATGTAGGTTGATTCTTTAAAATTCTTGAATTTGATTCCGAACTAATAGTTGCTCTGATTTACTACATGTCAGGGTGGTGGAGAAAGTCTTGGTATATAAACTTTACGAGCGCTGTCCATCTTCATTGGAGAGAATTGCTGCGAACCATACAGGTATATTATCAGTAAAGATCAGTAACAACATCTCGTCTTTAGTTTTGGTGGAAATCATTTGATAGTATGACTTTCTTATTTTCCAGTACAAGTGTTTGAAAACTTTGCATTTTATGTGCAAGTTAAATATACAATGTTTCCTGTTTCGAATTGCAGGAGAGCGAGTTGATGTGGTCACTCATGGGGGTGTCATCAGAGAACTGTACCAACGAGCTTAGCCCGAATGGAGAGTCTGGAGGAGGAAAGGTTGAACACGTCTATCAACATCTTCCACATATCTGATGGGGATCGTTGGACCATAAAAACATGGGGTGATATTAGCCATCTCAATGAAACAGGATGCCTGAAGTCCGGTTTTGGCTAGTTTCTTCATGGGGTGCTGGAGTTCAAGGAAGAGAGAATTAACACCATCATGGAAGACATTCTCATTATCTTTCATACACTCTAGGGCCAACGTATTTTCATGACCATTGTCAAAATGTGCACAAATCAATTATTGATGCTATGATAATTCTTTATATGAAGCATAAAAGAGTGAATCGATCGCACTTGACCTCCACTGGGCTTTGTGAAACACGTTGGTAGAGGTGCTTGAAACCGACTGTTTGCCTGAACCGCATGCACCCAGTGACCCCTGGAGGATGAATGGCAAAATTACAAGCGTAAGACGGCTCAGGATGATGCAAGATATAGTCTAGTGTATCCAAAGCCAATGCATTTCTAATCATATAGGCTTTTCATTCCTTGATATGGAACGACGTTTTGGGATAAGGTGGGTGAATAATGGTCTACAGTGTGTATAATCATCGTAACTAAAATTTAGTTTAACTGTAGTTATTTCCTCAAAAAAGCAAATATTCTTCAATGTTATACCACTAGAAAAGTTAATGAAAAATATTTTCAAATAAATTTAATTTTTTTTTAAAAAATATTTTTTAAATATATTTTTTAAAAGTTATAAAAAATTCCAAAATATTTTTATAAATTTATTGAATATATCAAATTTAATTTTTAAATTTTTATTATTACCTATTTTATTTTGAATTTGTTTTCAATCTTATCCCTTATAATATGATTTAATTAATTTTTTATAATTTTATTCCTTATTATTTTGATTCCTATTTGTTTTCTCTTTATTTTTTAATTAGAATTTTTATTTATTTATCATATTTAATCTTTATTATTATTATGATTATTATTTTTTATTTGAAATAATTTGTGATTTATTTTATTTTATTTTATTTTATTTTTTATTTGTTAGAAGCCCTATTATTTTTATCACTATTTATTTTATTTCAAATAATTTATAAAATTAGATTTTTTTTTCAATTTCATTTTATTTCAACCTTTTTATCTGTTAGATTTAAATTTTATTTTTTTATTGCTAATTTTTATTTAAAATAATTTATGAAATAAAATTTATTTTTAATTTCATCATTCTTCAGCCTTTTTATTTGTTAGATGTAGTTCTTACTTTTTTAATAAATACAAAAATAATATTAATAAGATATTATTTTAGCTCATTTTCCATAATATAGCTTAATATTAAAAAATATTTTTTAATTTACCTTTTATGATATTGCTAAATATCAAAAAATAATTTATTTTTTAAGATTTTACTTTCCATAAAATCACTTTTAAAAAAAAAATACTTTCTAATAAATAAACAGTTTCTAAATTGAATTTGGTTTGTGTGAGATATTGCACAACCTATTATTATTATTATTGTTGTTGTTATTATTAAAAACTAATTGAGAAGGGGAAATCATTTTTCCCTCCTAATTAGAACATTATTTAATTTTTTTTTAATTTTGTTTTAACATTGAATTTATTGGATATTGAGCTTTATGACACGACTAAAATATTGATATTTTCTCCCAAGTACAGAAGTATCGAAATAATAAATAACCCGGCAAGACTAGAGTTGAACCACAAGGAGGTTAATTGTATAAATTATAGATAACAACAACAATAATAGTAATAGTAATAGTAGTAGTAGTAGTAGTAGTAGTAATAGTAGTAGTAGTAATAAAAAAAAAGAAGTTGATGAAAACTTTTAGATGGAAGATTAATGTAATGATTAAATAATGATAACAACAAATGTAACAAATGTTAAGGTTAGAGGATCCATTAATGGCATGTCAAACAAGTATAGTATAAACTCTTATTATTCAATTGAAAACCATACACAAAGGAGGTTCCAATCATATTATAAATTGTTAACATGATTACAATAGTTATCTTATTCGATTAATGTTAATACTTATAAATCTCATCAGACATTCATGATTATAACTTATGTTAACAACAAACTAAGTTCCTTTCATAGTTCAAGTGTCGATTATACCATATAGTTTGTGCTATAAATGTGCCAAGCATTTGATGTACGAAGTGTTATACAACATAAATTTAGATTGATTATTTAACAAGCAAAGTATTAAAGAGTGAACAAGATAACAAATACAAAACATGTAAGTATCAAATATTAAAATCCATATTAAGTTTACACTATATTTATTCTTACACCATTAGTATAACCTTTTCACCTTGACATAATAAACTTAACTAAACGTAATGAAAGAAAGAAAAATAAATAAACAAAATAAGATAAAAGTCAACTAAGTAAAGAAAAGGAAATGAAAGGCATAAACTTGATATTAATGAAAGCAAACATAAGCAATACAAAGAGAGAGAGCAAGAGCATGATCTTGATCTGGAAATCAAGATGTCTAAATGCATGACAAATGCCTTCTTTTATAGGCTAAAATTAGGAACTATTTATTTAATAACTAATTGATGAGTAGGTGACCAACTCTTGACTTAGTGGCAATCCTTATCTTCTCTTGTATGCTCAAAACATCATTGATAATGTCATAATTGGAACCACTTGAAAACATGAAAGTTATAGGAAATTGTTTAGCTTTCCAGAAAAAAAAATAGAAGTCATTTGGACTTCTAAAACTCCAGATATGGGCCAAACACTGAACAGTACGTGGGTTGCGGGACAGATTCAGACTTCCTTGTTGTTGATATAATTTAACTTGAAAATAATCTTTTGAAATCTTGGCCTCATATGAAAGTTATAGGCCTACATAATGAGTATAAAGACCTTAAAAAATTCTTTATTCTTTTGAAGGTGGGAGAAAAGATAAAACAAAACGGATTATTATTATTAATATTATTAATTATTATTATTAATAATTAATATTAATAATTAATAAAATCAAACTTCAAGTTTGAAACTCATGTAATTAACCTCTTTTGATTAACTCGAAAAAAAAATGGGACATCAAAAGAATTGACTGTCGAGCCGTATGAGTTAGGAAACTCTCAAGTATGGTTTTAAGGGAAGGAATTTACTCGCCTATTCCAACCGAGGAGAACAGGCCATTTGGTAGGGAGATTCTGAAATTGCGGAGGCTTGGTTCGACCAAGCCGCGGAGTATTGGAAACAAGCTATAGCGCTTACTCCTGGAAATTATATTGAAGCGCAGAATTGGTTAAAGATCACAAGGCGTTTTGAATAAAATATTCAAATAAGATAAGAGCATGCTCTTTTCTTTTATTATTTAGTATTTGTTATATTTTTATTTGTTATAATTATTTTCTATAATTATATTAATTTGTTATAACTAATTATTTGTTGTCTCCATCAGTCAAATAAAACGGATCATTTTTGTGGGAAGACACAATCAAAGAATTTCATGAATTTCATTATATCCCTTCCCTTCTAAGATCCTTACTTTTTATCTGGTATTTCATAGGAATAGAATAAATGATACACAGATATAGACAGTAGAAAATATATATTTTCTAGATTTTATATTTTATTTTCTCTTACTCTTATATTAAAACATTAATATTAAAAGGAATAAAGATGCCTTTGAATACTTTAATGTTGCACTAAAAAATTGCTTTTGCATCAATTCAAAGCCCAGAAAGGTCCGTTGAGCACCTCGTGGCTATGTCATAATAGATCCGAACACTTGCCTTGGATCGACTTCCAGATCATAATTGCTCTAGTGAATAACTAACGAAACTAGATAGAAAAAAACTAATTAGAAAAATCTCTTATGGGTTTACTAATTACTTGACTGTTGGCGGGTCTCTTTGTATGTGTTGTCCGGAAAGAGGAGGACTCAATGATTATTCGTTCGCCGGAACCAGAAGTAAAAATTTTGGTAGATAGGGATCCCATCAAAACTTCTTTCGAGGAATGGGCCAGACCCGGTCATTTCTCAAGAACAATAGCTAAAGGACCTGATACTACCACTTGGATCTGGAACCTACATGCTGATGCTCACGATTTCGATAGCCATACCAGTGATTTGGAAGAGATCTCCCGAAAAGTCTTTAGTGCTCATTTCGGCCAACTCTCCATCATCTTTCTTTGGCTGAGTGGCATGTATTTCCACGGTGCTTGTTTTTCCAATTATGAAGTATGGCTAAGCGATCCTACTCACATTGGGCCTAGCGCCCAAGTAGTTTGGCCAATAATGGGCCAAGAAATATTGAATGGTGATGTAGGTGGGGGTTTCCGAGGAATACAAATAACCTCCTGTTTTTTTCAGCTTTAGAGAGCATCTGGAATAACTAGTGAATTACAATTGTATTGTACGACAATTGGTG